>JABSTQ010010929.1:0-1200000 GCA_013358835.2 Ixodes persulcatus | reverse complement strand
CCGAGTAGGCCCTGCTAAAGTATTCATAAACAGCATTTCACGATATTAGCCCAATGAAATAAATTATTGTTATATGAACATTTGCTTACTCAAGATATGATATAAGTGGCAGGCCCGTCAAATTAAATCTGGCATTTGTCTTCCGAAAAATTGGCCAAATAAAGTTAAAGGGCGCAGGAGCAGAAATACCTCGGAACGTTTTGCTGAATTCTAGCGCTAGGCAAAACTTCACAGACCTGTGTGAACAAATATTTATTTGTTTGAACAGATTCGCTTTGTAAGTTTTGGCGTCGCCAGCCACCAAAAGTAAACCTATATTCGCCATCGACAATCCTAAACTCAAGTAATTGTTATGCAGACGGCTTTTTTTTTTTTCCGGCGTCAAATATTGCGGATTTTAGATACTGGCAAAAAATAAAACAATGTACGCAACAAAAAAAGCGTCGTCATTATTGCTTATGCGTCGGACCCAAACCGCGTTTTGGATTTGCAAATAGAAAGAAACGACGTTATTTCTTAGTGGAATTTTTTCTAAAACTCGCTACTGTTAGGCGTCTGTGGCAGTTCTTTACGCGGGAAGTCCCAACCTTTGTGTTAAAATAAATTAAGTGGACTGAACTGGTTATTTAAATATAATCAATAAATCACTTAAATGACTCAAAATGGGAGCGAGCACGGTATACCATTTCTTAAACTTCATAAATGAAAAAAAAAAAAAAAAGATTGAGAACCTACCACACATGTAGGTGTGATATTATGAACAAATAAATCGCCTGATGTTGAAGTACCATGGCTTCTAGCCTCAGACAAAATACAAGTTGAACGTTCGTTGTCTATCTCCTCCGCGAGTTTCCTCACATAATCAAAAGAAACGTTGCAAAGGACGATACTTGCCGATGACTATTCTTGACGCCTTCCGATCCTAAATGCGCGATATAAATATACGCGCTTCTTACTGAGAATGTTCCGCCGCTATTAGTAAACAAACCTCAGTTGTCATAAGGACATCTGAGCCCCCGAGATGTCTTAGTCGTCAAGTAGACGTATCGGACTACAGTTTCCGAGCTAAGGCAAGAAAGCGCGGTGAAACGCGACGAAAAACACGAATACAACGCATCCGCCAAGGCGCGGAGGGGAGAGCGGAGGAGCAAGTTGAAGCAACCTAATGGCTGCCGCGTCACGTGATGTCAAGATGGCAGCGCCCATGCCGAGGAGGGTGAAAAGTTCTATAGAAGAGCCGTTTCGCTCAGCCAGTGGGAGAATGGGAATTTATTTCACGTCATTCACGTTCTCCGCGGCGTTACAGACGCCGCCGGCTCCGCTCCATGGGACAGTTAATACTTTCGCATTAATAAGGGCGCGTCATTGGCCAAAATTGCTTCAGTGACCTTAGGCGCGATGATTGATAGCTCTTGTGACGAACCACTAACCTCAAATATTCCCCTATCGGAGGTAATGAGCTTAACAAATACCCTCCCATCACAATTTCTAAGTGAGGATGTATTCCATTGTTTACTTTCGCCACGCAACTCTAAAAAAAAACCGTGCGTCTCCTTTCCCGCACAACACTCGGAGAGCCAATCACCGCAACTTATGGAGGCAGCTCAGTGAATGACGATGCCGAAACATATGTTTCGACCAAAAAACGCAGTCTGGGTTGTGACATTAAGCAATGCAAAACGTCACGCTTGCATTGCTTAATGTCACAACTCAGACAGCGTTTTTTGGTCTAAACATATGTTTCGGCATCGTCATTCGCTGAGCTGCCTCCGTAAGTTGCGGTGATTGGCTCTCCGAGTGTTGTGCGGCAAAGAAGACTCAGGGGATTTTTTAAGAGTGTAGAGTTGAAATTTGCGACCCTTCGTCGTTACGGCGACATTCAGAACGCACTCAAACTTTCTTTCGACTGCACTTGAGACCGCAGGCTACGATGGAGGCGGCACTAGAAACTGCGTATTCGGCTCCGTGGCAGTTTTGACCCAAACTCCGAACGGGCACCCCACATTCGCAGTGTTGCCTTATGTTTGAGGAAATGTTTCTCGTCAATGCCCCTTTTTTCTGGCTAAGCACACGCACTCAGCACATTGAAACTCTCCTTTCCACAAATATCTTACAATTATGTATTCATGTGCCTTCAGCCTCATCCAGTATAAAAAACAAAACAAAAAAAACTGCGCCACTTTACGCGAATCTTTTAAGGTCATCCCAGCGCATTCTTACATCGCAAGTTTATCACAGGGGGAATATGCGGCGCCCCGGCGGCACCGCCGCTTCTGCCAATTTACCCCGGCTTCCGCCGGCTTCCGCCTATTCGTGACTCCAATTCACTATAGGTGGCGCCACTCGTTTTCCAAAATGGCGGGTTTAGTGAGGGTTGGAGATGCGTGCCGCTGCTGAGCCTGTCTAGTGTGCTGGCTTCACTGAGCGAAAAAAAATTATTTCCGGTAATACGAGGAAGCTAGTGTGTTATGAGCGCGGATCACCTATTTATCTTGAAAACAAAAACGGTATTTAGCGTAATACTTAGGCCAGAAGGTACGTTTTAATTCCGTAGCGAAACCAAAACTAACCTTTATTTTGGATTTAATTTCTCGGTATAGGTCTCAATTTCAGGTTCTTTCACAACTCAAAATGTGTCTCGCACCGTAATTATTTAGTTAAAGAAGTTGTTCGCGGAACCTTTTGTCCCTTTAAAGACAGGGTCTTTCATACACTTAAGAGGTAACATAGAATATTATTATTTGTTGAAAAAATCAGTGCTGATATTTGTGCGTTCTTGCCGAATTTTCGCGCTCAGATATTGTCATATGAAATAACGAACTGCGGGCCTTTCAATGTCTTTATGGGTATTTAGATGATTAATTGCTTTAACATTTTTTCCCAGCACAAGAATAAGAGAATAAATCCAATTTATACAGTATGTTCACAAAACCTATAAATTAAGAAACGCTGTTCTCATTAGAAAAATTCAAAGACGAAATCCGAGTCGGGCAGCTAAAGTGTGCGTGTTTTTAAAGCAACGCGTGACGCATAGGAGATTATATTGCATCCAGTGTTTAACTGTTTGTCTATCTTGATAACGATGTCAGAGGTTTTCATGAGCTAAAAAGAAAACAAAATGATACCTTTCAGGAAATACTATTATGGTTAAATGGCGTATTTTTGTGATTGGGGCGTTTATTGGGGGCATACATTGCCGCGATTTGTATAATAAAAATAAAAATATTAAAATTAAGATATTTTAATACGCAATTTTTCAAGCTCTAAAATAATTAGTTGCTTATGATCTAATCTCAAACGCCCGAACACATTCTAAACTGTGCTAATTATCATCACTGGAGCCAATTGAAGCATTTTCAATTACCAAGTTATAAAATAAATAAAGTCTAAAATCAATGACAACATTCAAGCTGATGGGAGAAATTCATGTAAAATTAGATTAATTGAGGGTGCTATCAAAGTAGCGACTTTTGACAATCGGCAAAACCTTCAAAGTCGCCGATAATATCTTTCCACACCAACCCCCCCCCCCCCCCCCTCTTTTCCTCCCGGAAAATAAAAAAAACAAAAACGAATTTTTTTTAATTACTACTCTTTTTTTAACATTTATGTACTTTGGTATTTGCTCGCCGTCGTTTTGCCAATCTCAGCCTTTCCAGTTCGTAGGAACGCCTACCTGCTTGCGCGTCCGCTCACTGCAGCATGTTTCGTTAACGTTGGAAGCCGGTTAAACAGTAGTGAGTTTTAGTATTGCATATACGGGCGAAGGCAAGCGCTGTGTGTTTGCGTTAGCATTGAGTGTTCCACGCTGCGCGCGCGCGGAGCCCTAAATTGCGGTCTTGGATCGGAGCATGGCAACGATGCGCACTCGCAACGTGGAGCACGCCACCCTAACGCAAACGCACATCGCTTGCGTTTGCTTCTATACGCAATACTAAACTCTCTAATAAGGTACAATTCCATACCGGCGGCAGCACCACGTTGGGACAGTGAAGACTGCTGTGTGCATTCGGAAATGACATTTCGCGAGCCATGATCGCGAGCAGTTCCGCCGTGCCCGCTGAGCAGGAGAATCGGGGGACCCTCACTAGAGCGCTTCCCGTTTCCGCCGCGGGAGGGCGAGCGAACGAGCTGGAGACGCGAACACACGCCTGTGGTGCAGAAAACGCACTGCGACCATCTGCCGGGCAGCCGTGAAATACCTGCCATTTTCGTGTATTTCCTACATTTGCGCGCATCATTTTTTCACTGTCGGGTTAAAAAATGTTTGACGATGTCATAAATGACCATTTCTATTATATAGTAGGCACATTTGATCTCGGAAATACTGCAAAACCTTCGATTTAGTAAAATGCTGTTCCAGATCAACTTCATAAATGGTGCCAGTGTGCCAGTGCGTACCTTCGGGATTAGATATCGCGAGAGGTTGTATTGCACTCGATCGTTAGCTGTCGCAAGTGTGTGAACCAGTGTTTACCCTACTCTCGATTATAGGATGTGTCGCTTCTAGACGGTCATTTGTTGCGAAATTCCACGGGTGCCACTAGCGTAGCCAGGGTGAAGGAATCGGGTGGGGGGGGGGGGGGGGGGTGTTCTAAAGCCCCGACCCCCTCGGAAATTTAGCGTACATTTTGACCCCCATTTACCATAGATATTGAACCCTCACCCACTTCCCGAAAACAATTCGTCGCTAGGTGTGGTGGGGGTGTCAGTCCGCAAAATCCGACCGTGTTTTCCGACATTGGAAGAGGAGATATTGACCAGAGTTGCCGGTGTTAAACTTTCTTCACTTCCCAGCGGCAGGGCTCGGTCGGTCTAACTGAACGACAAAAATGCGAAAGTTAAACCCGGCACACCTTTTTTCGCCCATTGTGCTAAATAGCTCATAGGGTGTGAACAGTCTTGTGTACGTTACTAAAAGAAGTAATCGATTACAATTACAATTACTCTTGGCTTAAACGTATTCGATTAGATTACTTGATTACTCGACAGCAAAAGTAATTGGACATTACTTTAAGAAGTAACCGTTACTTTACCGATTACATTATTGTGTGAAGACTTACATCTTTAGCGCTCATAACACTGGACTACTTCCGACCTATATTTCACCTTTTCACAAGTATTGAAGAAGAAAAAACGGGTTTCCTCTTCGTGGTCGTTGCACCTTCTTGGAATCTCTGGTTCTAAATAAAAGGTATTTGCTTTCTTGCTTTATATATTTTCTTGTACTGGCAACCAAGAGGCCCCTACTCTCTTTCGCACACACACGCGCTTCTCGAGATATTTTTCACATGCGGATGAACTCGCATGTTATACAAAAGAGCAGCAGCTCCAGGATTTGTAACGGATCATGCGTAGTATTCATTAGCGGAAGAGATCGCCCCGACCACTTCTCAACTGGAAACCTTGCTTGTCACAAAGACCACGTAGGGGAAATACAGGATATTTACGTGCATTTGAACTGGCTTTGTTATATTTTGCGTCCGCTTTAGATATTCTTGAGTTCTGGTTCTCCTAGTAGTACCTACTCTGCGAGTAGGTACCGTAAGCAGGATTGTTTTTTTTTTTTTTTATTTCGGTGTGTGTGTGCATAAGGGGGGCGAACGAAGAACTTACAAAGCTACATTTTACTCCCTCAAACTTCGCCCTGAATGGTCTTTGTCACGCACTGGGGCTTCCCTGGGGCTTCCCACTCCCAGACCCAGCTCGAACAAAAACGGACATACCACAGAAGCTGTACATACAAAGGGGTAGACCTCGTTTGCTACAGCTCCGCAAAAATCTTTCTTTCTTCCGTTCAAAAAATGATGAAAATTTTATTTTTGTCATAATTCAGAAAAAAAAAAGGTGTGTGCGGGGGTAGGGGATCCCGTGGAAAATCAGGAACGGTTATAAGTACTTTTTTTCACTTCAAAAAGTATTCAGATTACTCTTGTGATTACTGCCTAATAAACGTAATCAACTGATTACGAAATTACTCCAAAAAGTAATCGATTACAAGTAATTTGATTACTTGTAATGCGTACGGTACAAGTCTGGGTGTGAGTTAAGTTGTCGGTCTTCCCGGTGGTGTGAGAGGCAGGTTCCGCTCCGATGGTCTGGAGCGTGGTGGCACGAACGTGAGTGTCGGGTCGACTAACTGCTTGTAGAGAACTATGTGCATTTATTTACACTGGTTACAAGTCCCAACTTGGGAGACCATCCTGACTCGTCTAGAGTCTCGACCCCCAGTCCCCAATTTCTCTCAATCGAATCCCAATTCCTCAAAATCCTCTCCGCACTCCTTTTGTAGGCCCGTTGGGGCCTCCTTTCCCCTCAGGAACCGACCAATTTCTTCAATTTCTACCACTCCGACGTGGTACACTGTTCTCCAATAGTCGGCGAGCTGTCAGCCTGGCGCTCCAACCGCCAAACCCAAATTCCTTCCAGAGTCGTCCCCTGCATTTTTCCCAGTCTGGCTGGCGCCAACCGCTAAATTATTGCATCGGGCAAAAAGCGACAATTCTACACTAAGCGGCAAAACTCTCTAACAGGCACACTCGGTTAACATCCACAAGCATCAGCGAGAACGGGCTGTCCCAGGGATCTGTCCGAGCAGACTCCCGAAACCTGAGACGTTTCTTAACGACCGCGGGAGAACCGCTCCCACCTCTCGGCCGCTCTGCCCACGCAAATGCTCCCTGCAAAACGCCGACACCCACAGAAAAATCTAAAAAAAAAACAATGCCGACGCAACTCTGGAAAGTTCTAACAAAACAAAAAAACACCTTAATTAATAAGTATGATTTCTATGTGCTAAAGTGTGTGTTTAACACTTCCGCGTAAAAATGCGGGTGTTACCTTTGCAGAAGGAAAGAGCCCTGGGGAGGTTGCCCATACAAACGCGGCATACTTAGTCGGAATTCCCTCGGAGCTTGGTGCAATTTAGCCAGGCTCACGCTTCTAAACATGAGTTTAAGCCAAGAAATAAAACGGCATATGGTCTATGTGGGCTCGCGACTATATTGTCGTGCACAGTAAAACCTGGCTCACACTAAAGTAATTGAATCCTGGGAAAGTAGTGTCATTGCCATTTTTCGAGAAAATCGCCATTTTGTTCCATTGACATCTTCGAAGCTACGAAAGTTTGTTCTGAGTCAGTCGCACCAAGATCGCTATCAAGAATCATCTCACTGAAAGCATTCCTCGTCATTATATGCGTCTTTGGCGCTGTGGATGCAATCATTTTATCAATCATGCTTATCTCCACAGATCTCTTGGGGGGCCGGTGGCCGATGTTTCGATCTAGATGAGCATTGTACGGGCGTGCGGTTATGTATCACTACTACGTGACGCACGCTAAAGACCCCGGGCTAGTGTTTGTACTGCACTGGTAAATTTTTCGTCTGCAGCTGAGACAATGACAATTTCTAAGTTAGAGAAAAACTGATAAAAATAAAGTTTTTCTCAACCTGCACCACGAAACGGTATACCCAAATCAAACATAAATAAAAAAATATCTAATGGGACAGAACTAGCTCTGAAACAACAGCATCAGAAACTAACTTTGAAGCTGTCAGCGGCCATGCTTTGTAAAATTTTTCTAAAAAGAAATTAGTTGTTTAGTTAAAGATTTCAACAGCATCAAGTGCTGTCCTTTATATGTTTGCATCGCTTGGCGTTTTATATTTTTTCTTCTGGACGACGACGAGGTTATTAGATATATTCTGGACTCTCTATTATGATAAAAATATAGATTGTTTTAATGAATTATGAGTATGCCTACTGGATGTATGACATACCAGCAATATAATCATACTGACAACATTATTATTAGTATAGATATCTTAGAATGGTATAGTTCTTGCATATTTAAGTACAGGAAAATTATTTTCCACTATTGCCAAACATCGGCGCCGCATGTGGTGGCGGTGCGAAGATGTGCGCTTGCGTCGCCGGTGTGTCGATCACAAAATCTCGGTATTCAAGACGCGCCTTTATAAAGCTACCCGGCACCTGGTGATTTAGATCGGCTCACCAAGAAATGAGAAGTCAAGAAGAAACGTCTCATTCCATGAACCGAAATAGGGATCATAGGGGAGCTTAGTGCTGCTTTTCCAGATCCAGTGACATTACGGAGCTCTCGTAGATCGTTTCCGCTGCCCCTCAACGTTCTCCACAACCCGCTACGATATCCGATACTCCGCAAGCAAGGCTAGCGCCGCGCATGTGCAGTAGTGGAGTCTTCGTTCCGGAGAGCCTAGCAGAGCTGTGAAGAAGGTCTACGAAAACCCTTTATTAGTTTACTAAGCACCGCTTTCTCACGTTACGAAGGTTACGTACGCTTACGTCGAGATTCGACCGCAACTTACAAAAGCGTGGATGTGCAGTGACTCGCAGTCGCATCTCGACCTAAGCCTGCCTGAGCTCCGTAAGTAAGAAAATGGTGCGGTGTGAACCACAGAGACAGCAAACTTAATAATCGACATAAACCTCATTTTAACTTACCATTTTTTTAAATGTCCCTTTTTACGATCTCCACTGTACTAAGAGGTCCCGACGTTAAAACCGGTTATTTTACTATTCTTTGCTGTTGGCTGTACATGTTTGCAAGATCTGGAGAAGCAGATGCCTCAAAATTGTGTGTCGCCTCAATTGAGGTCATTTTTCGTTTATTTTAATTTATGCTTCGTCTCCCATTTTTCCATTCAGCCTCAGATGTCTTTGATATAAGGCTGTTTTCTCCGGTGCTTAACTCTTTGACCTTGCTTGCTGGGGAGATACTCCCGGGGCTTGCGGACAACTTTTGCATTGAGCTTCCATTCCCTTCCACGCCGGCAACCTGTTCATTTGCAACAGGCTCTGAATTTTTTGAGTACAATATATTTCATTTTGCAATCCGACATTAAATCGGGTTAAGATTCCTGACTCTGCGATGCGTGTTAAAATTGCTACTTTCGCTGACCGAGAAACCGTAGTTGAAAATAATACAGGACCGGTATTCATTGCAGTAACGAGGACACGACGTGAAATATTAGCAGTTTTACTAGGACTTAAAGGGCACTGACACGTCAAAATCACTTTTCTTTTAATTATCCGAAACGTTTGAAAGTAATGCCTGGAGATTACCCTGAAAATGTGAAACCTGGGAATTCAGTATTTGTGCAGTAAAAAAAAAAAAAAAATTCTAAATGCTAAATTTGAAGCTCCCGCGATCTACGCCAGTGCAGTGACGTCAAATATTCATCCGTGTTAAGAGTCGAGTTTCTCTCGAACCGACGCCACTCGATTTGTTGTGGTCGCCCGCGACATGCGATCAACCGGTTTCGTCCGTGCGTCACGTGCCGTGCCGCCTGTCGCAGCGAGAAGACGATGCTTGACTTACGAGTTTGAAGTTTTTTTAGGGCCCTTTCAGCAAGCTCATATTCTTTGAAACGGTGAACCATGTTTTCCGAGGAAGGATAAAAAGACAGGAGGCGACATCACTCCGGACTCCGATTTTTTGGTAATTCAAAAAGAAGGGCCGTGCTGCGTTCGCAATTGCGTTAAAAAAAAAACATGTTTTACAAATGCCGTTATTAAATGTTATAGAAATTTTGCTTACAAAGCTTCTAAATTTCATGATATATGACGTAACAAATCAAACCAAGAGAGGAGGTGAGGAGCGGGAAAGAAAAACGCCAAAAATAAAACCGTGGGGAATTTTTTTTTTTTTTGCGTTGTGGTATTTTTTTTTGCGTGTCTATGAATACAACTTGCATGTTTTAGACAACAAAGAAAAATGCGACCTTTGGGGTGTCAGTGTTCCTTTAAAGGGGCGGTGCAACGATATTCAATTGGAATGTTTTTCACTTTACACGAGCTTACTGGCACTAGTGGGACTCAAGGTTACTCGCACGCAACGCCACTGACCAAGAAACTCCTTTGTTGCGGTGTAATTTCAGAGCCAAAAGCGATCATTTTCATTAAATCTCTCCTTTGCAAAATTTGATGACGTTTGATGACGTAAAGTGGGGATCGCAGTATACCCATATGACGATATTTGAATTCTGATCATAGATTGGACCCGAGCATTGCGGGGGCACTCGATTTGGGCTCGTGATAATTACTAGCTCGAGAAGCATTCGGGTATTGGCCCGTGTCCAATCGCTGCAACGACGACAATAGCCGAGCCATAACAATGTCTGGAACTCAGCGCGTATCCTGTGCTCTGCCAACCCCAGCGCGTGGCTAGGATCAACATTGGCGGCATATAATCGGCTCCAGATCACGTGACCGCTTGTTCTGGCTGCGAGTTGAGGGGGTGAACGCTGCTCGTTTTTCTTTAATTTTTTACTGGGACTTCTATTGCGTGGGGTGAAAAACGAACGCGTGTTTCGTAGGTCATTAAAGTCAGGGATCCGTTCTAAGCGGCATTTGCGCAAAGTACAAAAATTGTTGCATCGCCCCTTTAAAGACGCAGTCCCACGCTCGCCTCGTACACAATATGCGGTATTCGCTGTGGGTGTAGAGGACGCTAGTGTAGCGACCGAACAAGTATAAATCGTGGCGCCACCTTCGGCTTTCGTGATTGTGTATTTAAACGGTGTGCTGAATTAACCGGGGGCTTTTTTCTCAACCGACACACGTGGCTGGCGGGTCAACTCACTCTCGGCCGCCTCGGCCGCTCGCGCCTGTTCCTTGCGCGCTCGAGCCTTCTTCATGGTGTCAGTAGCCAAGATGCCGGACACCCAGGAAACTTCCGCTGCCTCGCCGCTCCTGCCATCAGCCGCTGCCTTCTCGCTACGGGCCCCGCCGCCGTTCACGTTCGACGAAGCCAGCCTGTGGCCTGCCTGGCTCCAGCAATTTGAAGACTACTCCTTCGCATCGGGCCTGTCCGCCGCTTCTGAGGAAACCCAAGTACGCACCCTCCTATACTGCATGGGTCCCCACGCTCGCGTGGTCCTTTCGTCCATCATGCCGGACGACGAGGCCTACCGCTCCTACTCCGACGTCGCAGCCAAGCTCACGGGCTACTTCGTGCATCCCGTCAACGAGGTGTACGAGTCAAGTCGCTTCCACAAGCGCACGCAGTTGGCGGGCGAGACCGTCGACGCGTTCTTTACGGCGTTGCGTAGCCTCGTCAAAAAGTACAACTACCCGGCACCGGAGGTGGAAGACCGCATCGTACGAGACCGGTTCGTCGTCGGGCTGCAAGACTCGCGCCTGTCCGACCAACTTTGCCGGAATCCGAAATTGACGCACCAAGAAGCGCTCCTCCTGGCTCGACAACACGAGGACACTGAAAACGAGAAGAAACGTAAATCAACGACTTCGCAGCCGAGTCCCCTCAACGTTGACGCTGCGTCGAGAAAGTCAACCAAGATGGCGTCTGCCTCCAAAGTTCGAGAACCTTCTCGAAGCCGGGACCAGGGCCGGGACAGCCACCCTCGTGGGTTGAAACCGTCGTGTGACTACTGCGGCAACGCACCGCACTCACGTGCTGAGTGTCCAGCCAGGAGAGCTACATGCAACCATTGCCGAAAAAAGGGACATTTCGCAGCAGTTTGCCGCTCCAGAACGAAGCGCCTCAGCCATATCCAGCTGCACTCCGTTGAATCGTCGCAAGCGTCCGGCCGGTACGTCGTGGTACGCGTCAACGGCCTCCCCCTACAGTTCAAGGTGGATTGCGGCGCGGACGTTTCTGTCGTCCCCCGCTCTTTTCCGGGATGTCCCGCCTCGTTGGACCAACCCACGGGCGAGCAACTCGTCGGTCCGGGACGCTGCCGGCTCAACCTCCTCGGTACGTTCCCGGCTACCCTGGCATGGCGAGGTCGGACAGTAGACCAGAAGCTGTACGTCGTCGGCGGCGTAGACACTCCTCTGCTAGGCTACGCTGCAATCATCGCTCTAGGGGTCGTCCGCTTCGTCGACTCGATAATCGACGCCGACCTGCCAAAGGCCACTCCGTCGCCGCCCGCCCCGTCGTCGCCCGCCCCGACGCCGCCTGCAGCTGCTGCTCCGCTCTTCACGGGACTTGGAACAATGCCTGACGTGTACCACAGTCGCATCAAGCCCGGAGCGGTGCCCTCCTCGCTAGGCGTACCCAGAAGGATCCCCATTCCTCTCCGAGGGGTGGTGAAAGATGAACTCGACCGAATGGAGACAGAAGGTGTCATTCGGCGTGTTGAGACACCTACAGCGTGGTGCGCCGGACTCGTCGTGGTACCCAAGGCTGCTGGTGGCTATCGCCTCTGCGTCGACATTACCAAGCTTAATCAGGTCGTTCTACGGGAGAGACACCTGATGCCGACCATCGACCAGGTCCTGGGACTACTGGGAAACGCTGTCGTCTTCTCGAAACTCGATGCGTCGTCAGGGCTTCATCAAGTTCGTCTCTCTGAAAGCAGCCAGGAATACACAACATTCATCACGCCCTTTGGGTGTTACTGCTACAGACGCCTTCCCTTCGGCATCACCTCAGCCCTGGAGGTGTTCCAACGCCAGATGTCACATATTCTCGAGGGCCTTGACGGGTGCGTCAACATGGTGGATGATATCCTCGTTTTCGGCAGGGACAGACCGGAGCACGACGCTAGACTCGACGCCGTCCTCAAGAGACTCCAGCAGGCTGGCGTCACCCTTAACGCCTCCAAGTGTCAGTTTGGGGTGTCGTCCGTAAAGTTTTTGGGCGTGATCGTCAGCGCCAAAGGCATCGCACCAGACCCAGACAAGGTTTCCGCCATCACGAATAAGCGACCTCCGACGGATGTGCACGGGGTGCGACGCCTCCTGGGCCTTCTGAACCACGTCGGAGGATTCTTGCCGAATGTTTCGGCCACGACTGCTCCGATCAGACTCCTTCTCAACAAGGATACCGTATGGACCTGGGGATCAGCTCAAGCTACCGCCTTCGAGTCGCTGAAGAAGCTGGTGGCCTCTAGCTCTTGCGTCGCCCGCTACAACCCCGAGTACCCCACGACTGTATCTGCTGATGCCAGCTCGTACGGCCTGGGCGCCGTACTCCTACAGGATCAACCGTCAGGGGAATGCCGAGCAGTCGCTTTTGCGTCACGTGCCTTGACAGCCGCTGAAGAACGGTACAGTCAGATCGAAAAAGAAGCGCTCGGAGTTTCGTGGGCTGTTCAGCGCTTTGAAGAGTTATTGCGCGGCCTCAGCTTCATTGTGGAGACTGATCACCAGCCACTGGTCAGGTTACTAGGCACTGCCGACCTCGACCTTATGCCTCCCCGCATCCAGCGTTTCCGCATCAGACTTCTGCGGTACCAGTTTTCTGTAAAGTACGTTCCAGGGAAGTACCTGGCCACCGCCGACACGCTGTCACGGGATCCCGAAGGCCCCTCTCTAGCTGCCTCGTCCTCCGACAGCGTCGAACACTTTGTGTCACAAATCGTGACAGCCCTTCCTTCGACTCTGGCGGTGCGCCTTGACGACTTCAGAAGGCATCAAGATTCAGATGCTGAGTGCTCCGCTCTGAGGGTCTACTGCAGGAGAGGTTGGCCAAGACGAGATAGACTCCCCTTGAATATGACCCGCTACTGGGACCACCGGGGCGACTTCTCCATTTGCGAAGACCTGCTGCTCATGGGTGGACGTCTCGTCGTGCCTTCGCTGCTGCGCAAGGACATCGTTGGCCTGCTCCACGACGGACACCAAGGTGTGAACCGATGTCTGGCCCTGGCAAAGGACTCTGTGTGGTGGCCGGACCTCAAGAGCCAGGTCACCACAAAGGACTCGGCAAAGGACTCGGTGTGGTGGGCACGGCGAAAATGCTACGACAATGTCGCCTAACATACCGCTCCTGTTTGCTCTGCAGTTTCATCTCGTGGCGAGTGACAGTGGCCTTCCATCCTTCCACCCGAGAGCGACCAACGCAACGCCCGTGACGACGCAGGCAGCACCGCTGATTCCCTTGGCCGCCCCCCTCGGTGGCGATGAATTCAACGCTGGAGCGATACCAGGATTTCTGCCGCCAGTGTCGCCTGACACGCAAGCCCCACCAGCATCGACATCAAGCACACTGCCTTCAAAAGCCTTCTCGCAGGCGTTTTCGACTAGTGGGCACGGCGAAAATGCTACGACAATGACGCCTAACATACCGCTCCTGTTTGCTCTGCAGTTTCTTCTCGTGGCGAGTGACAGTGGCCTTCCATCCTTCCACCCGAGAGCGACCAACGCAACGCCCGTGACGACGCAGGCAGCACCGCTGATTCCCTTGGCCGCCCCCCTCGGTGGCGATGAATTCAACGCTGGAGCGATACCAGGATTTCTGCCGCCAGTGTCGCCTGACACTGAAGCCCCACCAGCATCGACATCAAGCACACTGCCTTCAAAAGCCTTCTCGCAGGCGTTTTCGACTAGTGGGCACGGCAAAAATGCTACGACAATGACGCCTAACATACCGCTCCTGTTTGCTCTGCAGGTTAGTAGGCAAAACTTTTTTTACTCCGTTAGGGGTAGTTACGTTTGTCTTGTTTTGCCGTGCCCACGGATGTGTCTGAAGCGGTTTCTTGACTTGTTGTTACTTCTTAGTGGAGACGTAGAGCGTAACCCTGGTCCCATGTCTAAAGCTGAAGCCGAGTCACTAGCGAAAATAGAGTCGCTTGTCAGCGAAATGCATTCCGGCCAAGCAAGCATGTTGATTCAGCTCAAAGAAATCAGTGACGAACAAAAACGAACAAATGACTCGATAACCACTCTCACCGCGCGTGTTGAAATTATTGAAAGTGATCTCGAAAGTTGCAAATCGAAAATGAACTCGACAGACGAACTTGAGGCGAAATTCGAGTCTGTACTTTCGGAATTGGCCATTCTCAAGCGACGTTCCGATGACGCAGAGTGTCGTTCCCGTCGATCCAACTTGCTTTTCTTTGGCATAGATGACTCGGCTAAGGAAACGTGGGCCCAATCTGAAAAGCTGGTTTTGGATGTGTGCTCAGATAAGCTTGACGTACAAATTGACCCTGCTACAGTCGAACGGGCTCACCGCATCGGGAAGTTCGACACCAGAAAAAAAAAGGCCTATCGTTGTAAAGTTTTCCTTCTTTAAACATAAGGATGCGGTGCTGGGGTCGTGCTACAAGCTAAAAAATACGGGTATTTCTATCAGCGAGGATTTTTCACAAAATGTTCAACTTGCCAGAAAACGGCTGCATGAATTTGCTCGTTCCCAGGAGGGTCGTTACAAACTTCGTGTCGACAAATTGTATATCGGCGATAGGCAATGTTTGTTCGACCATAACACAAACGAAGTTTATGAAGCCGCCTCTTAACTAACTAGAGATAGCGCAATTGAATCTGTCCCCTCTGAGCTAAACAAAAAATGCCGGTAAACACACGCGTAGTTCCCTTTCTTTGCCAAATGAGATTTCAGTTCTTTTTACTAACATAAGGAGCGTAGTCCGTAACCGCGATGACCTGTCAATAGCTATTGATGCATCATCAAGCGATATTGTTGTTTTGACAGAAACATGGCTTTCAAGGGTTGTCCGTGATAATGAAATTTTTTACTGTTAAATGCTACAATTTTTATCGGTGTGACAGAACAGATAGGCGTGGGGGAGGTGTTTTAATCGCAGTGAATAAAGCCATTGAATGTTATCACGTGAATATTGTTTCCCCGTTGGAGCTTGTTTGCGTACGCCTACAGTGCGCTTATAGAAATATTATTTTGTGTGTTTGTTACCGTCCTCCCAACGCTCCTGCAAATGTTTGCTCGGATTTGCATGATGCTTTAAATATGATTTGTTCAAGGTTCCCCTTGCACCCATGTTTTTACTAGGTGATTTTAATCTTCCCTTGATCAACTGGTCTGGACCGTTTCCCGCTGCATCTAGTAGCTCTTCGGATTACTCGGATTTTATCAGTCTCTGTTCTGATTTTTCTTTTTCCCAATGTGTAACTGAGCCTACTCGGATTACTGATGCGACGGCCAATGTGTTAGACCTTATTCTCACGACTGACCCTAATCTCGCTTCTTCTATAACTTACTTACCGGGCATTAGCGACCATGCTATTTTGAATTTCAGCCTGCAAGCTTCATCGCATGTTGCTAACAAATCGACCAAACACTTTCTCGATTATAGCAAAGCGAACTTCGGTGCAATAAATAATGAGTTGGCTTGCTTTCTTGAATTTTTGCCTGCGTTGTCAGTACGCACGATTGAGACTAATTGAAACATGTTTAAAAGCAAAGTAAATTCTCTAATTAATTTATTCATTCCGTGTAGGAATATCGTATCTAACCACATGTCTCCCTGGTTTAATGTAACTCTTAAACGCCTTGCTAATAAGAAAAAACGCCTTTTCCGCGCAGCTAAGTTGTTTGGCCTCGCTGAGCGCTGGGAGCTTTATAAATCTGTTGTCAATGCTTGTAAGGCAGCCATCAAGCAAGCAAAACTGACTTTTTTTAATGCTACCCTTCCTTCAATGTTAGCAAATAGCCCTATACAATTTTGGAGTGTTATTAACGGGCCTAAAGGAATGACTGTATCGCTTACTGATGTTGGGGGTATTGAAATTCCGAAAGCTCAATGTGCATTCATTCTGAACGACGTCTTTGTGAAGGCGTTTACTGATAATGATGGTTTAGGTTATCCTATTTTTCCAGATTATGCATTCTTTCCCATGGATCCGCTTGCTTTTGATTACGACGGGATTGTAAAGTTGATCGATAATTTGAAAGTTTCTTCCTCGTGTGGTGTTGACAATATTACCTCTAAATTTCTTAAGAACACTAAACATTACATGTCAATTTTTCTTACAAACATTTTTGAGCAGTCACTCAACCTTGGTGTCTTACCGGATGATTGGAAAAAAGGAAAGGTGGTTCAATTTCACAAGTCGGGTAACAAACATAATCCTCTTAATTACAGACCCATTTCGTTATCCAGCACCCCGTGTAAACTTTTAGAGCACATTATTTATTCTCATTTAGTTAATTTCTTAGATTCAAATTCTTTCTTTTCGCCCTCACAACATGGTTTTCGCAAATCTCTCTCTTGTGAGACTCAGCTTTTGTCTTTCACTAATGACCTACTTTCCATTCTTGACCGTGGGTCCCAGGTTGACTATGTGTTTCTTGATTTCGCCAAAGCTTTTGACAAAGTTTCTCATAAATTCTTACTTTTTAAACTTAGCAAACTTAACATTGATCCTAATGTTTTGTCGTGGATTAAATGTTTCCTAACTAATCGATCTCAATATGTTTGTGCGAATGAAACTAATTCTTCCCTTAGTCCTGTTACCTCTGGTGTCCCACAAGGTTCCGTTTTAGGACCTCTTTTGTTCCTTATTTATATAAACGACTTACCGCTGTGTGTATCATCCTCAATAAGCTTATTTGCCGATGACTGTGTAATTTATCATGAAATAACTAACGATTCTGACGCAACACTACTTCAATGTGACCTGTGTGCTGTATCCGAATGGTGTAACTTATGAAAAATGACTCTTAACAGTAACAAATGCAAATCCATGAGGGTTTCCCGTCGGAACACGTCCCCATCACCATATTCAATTTCTAGCAACCTACTGGAATCTGTGACGTCTTACAAATATCTTGGTGTTCACATTACTTCTAACTTTCATGGAAATTACATACTGATCATATTATCGCTAACGCTAACTCTATGCTTGGATATCTGAAACGAAACTTCTCTTTAGCCCCAATATCATTAAAATTGCTTCTGTACAAAACTCTGGTTCGATCAAAATTAGAGTACGCCTCGTCAATCTGGGACCCCGGGCATACAACGCTTGTGACTAACGTTGAAGCTGTTCAAAATCGTGGAGTACGTTTTATCTATTCTAACTATCATCGCACCGCTAGTGTATCATCTATGAAAACCTCATTGTCCCTGCCTCTTCTTTCCTTACGGCGAAAAATATCTCGTCTATGCCTTTTCTACAAAATTTATCACTTCAACGCTTCACTAAAAGATAAGTTATTCCTTAACCCCGCATATATCTCTTCATGCATTGATCATCGTTTCATGGTCGGCATTCCTCACTGTGAGACATCAGCATACAACGACTCCTTCATACCAAGAACGTCTTCTGAGTGGAACCACCTTCAAGCATCTTTAGCAGCTATCCGATTTATTTAAAGAAGCGCTTACTAATTACTTTTGTTAATATTTTGTCGAATTGATTGTGTTTTAATCACTAGCCTTTTACGTTTGTATTTTCTTTTGAGTGAATTCTTATATGCCCCGCCCCCTCTGTAATGCCCTATGGGCCCTGAGGGTATTGAAATAAATAAATAAATAAAGACTGCTGTCGAGAACTGTACTGCGTGTGCAAGCACCCGAGTTCAGCGTTGCGAAACCATGCTTGCCACCGAAACCCCTTCGGCGCCATGGGAGCGGGTTGCTGCCGACTTGTTCTACTTAGATGGCCAGGACTTTCTTCTCGTTGTTGACTACCGTTCGAGGTACCCCGAGGTCATAACGCTCCGGTCGACGTCTGCGGATGCAGTCATCTGTGCTGTCAAGAGCATTTTCGCCCGGCACCACATTCCACAGACGTTCTTCAGTGACAATGGGCCGCAGTTTGCCTGCAAAGCGTTCCGGGACTTCGCGAAATCCTACGGATTTACACACCTCACGAGTAGTCCTCGCTACCCTCAGTCGAATGGTGAGGCTGAGAGGATGGTCCGAACTATCGAAGAACTGTTCCGGAAAGCGGAGGACCCCTTCCTGGCACTGCTAGCATACCGGAACACTCCCGGTGTGTCGGGATACAGCCCGGCCCAGCTCCTGATGGGACGTTCTCTACGAACACGCCTGCCCGTCACCGCCGCAAGCCTGGTTCCGGATTGGCCTCAAGTCAAGGACTTTAACGAGCGTGACGCTGCCCAGCGTCGTAGACAGCGGAAAGACTTCAATTCTCGCCACGGTACGCGGGATCTTCGCCCTCTCCAAGACGGGGAGGAAGTGTGGGTACAAGACGCCCAGTCCACAGCGACGGTTCTGAGCCCTGCTCAGAGGCCACGGTCGTATGTCGTCCAGACGCCCAGCGGTGTTCTTGTGCGAAACCGCAGGCACCTCGTCCCCTGCAGCAGCCCTCCGTCATCTTCTGCGACTCCTCAAACACCTGACGGGTCGGCAGCCCTGCAGCAGACGTCCGAGGACAGCGACAGCGGCAGAGCACCCCTTGCATTTCCGCGAGCCCCTCCAGCGTCTCCAGGGACTTCACGACCGCGCTAGTCCAATACCACCTAGAACACAAGGCCTGCGCATGACGTTTCATTAGTAGATCCCCGACCCGCCCCAAGCGGCAAACAGGCTGAAGCTTGACGAGAGTATGGGCCGCGTCAGAACTACGGCTGACTCCCGTTATGGACGGCGTGTGATTGCCCCTAAACGACTGAACTTGTAGGGCATGTTCTTTTTGTTCTGCTGTGCATAGAGCAGTACTATGCTGAGCATATTTCCGTTGCTCTTGTGTATTTAGGCATTGCTTCTCTTTACGGACTGGGGTGTGTAAAGTCTGCCGAAGGTTTCATTTTAAGGCAACTTCACGGTACGTAGCTTACTCAAGTTAGCATAGGGCACCCAAAGGGGGGATGTAGAGGACGCTAGTGTAGCGACCGAACAAGTATGAATCGTGGCGCCACCTTCGGCTTTCGTGATTGTGTATTTAAACGGTGTGCTGAATAAACCGGGGGCTTTTTTCTCAACCGACACACGTGGCTGGCGGGTCAACTCACTCTCGGCCGCCTCGGCCGCTCGCGCCTGTTCCTTGCGCGCTCGAGCCTTCTTCAGTGGGCATAATGAATGACCAAATGTTTCCGCAGACGAACCTCAAACTTGTTCGAAGCGTGTTTTCCTTTATACTTAAATGTGTTTCGAACATGACCGCACGCAGTTTTAGCACTACAGGTTTGACCTTCTGACTGGGAAGGAACTCATCTCAGACTGTTTCTGTAAGCTGTATTTTGTCCGCCCTACAGAAAGTTTCAAATTGCTGCACCGTAGCACTGTTTTTCATACCCTTTAAAGTTCCTTAAAAATGGAAATTGTTTTATTCAACAGCACTCTGGTTAACAGTTCAAGCTGGTGTATTACTCAAACGAAGGGTTCTGGAAAGGTGCAGCTATGCGTGCAAATCTCTGGAACAGCCTTTTTTTAAATCTTTTTGTGTGTACGTACATGTATAAAGTCAAGTATTTTACTCTCCCTAGGGCGGCAGGTTGGTGTTCGTCGAGCACGTGGCCCATCCAGAAGGAAGCTGGGGCTTGGTCGTGCAAAGGCTTTTCGACCCGCTGTGGACTTGTTATTGCTGTGGATGTCACGTGACCAGGAAGACTGCACTCGTCTTGAGGAATGCCGGTTTTAAACAGGTAGAACTGAATGAAGTGTTCTTGCCGATACCAACGATCGTCAGTCCCCATTTGTACGGCTTTGCTGTTGCAGACACGAACTGATCGGGGCTCCATGTACGCTCGATCAGACAGGTTTTGTATTTTTGTTATGTAAATCTGTGACTTCAGCAGCTTCAGGTATGCTTCGTTTCGCCGTAACTTGGCGAAAGTGAAGGCTACGGCCTTCTCGAGAGAATCAGAATCAAAGCGACGGAGGTGAAGCACGTGAAAACTCTTACCACAGGTGCAGGGGCGAAGGCAGTTAGGGAACGGGGTAATTTGGAACTCCCTTATTACCTAGAGTCCCTCCCTCGTGTGTCCCAAAGTCGCTTTTGTCATCCTCAAAAATTAGCCCGTCACTTGAAATTTGTCAAAAAGAAGCTTTCCTCTCTCCCCGCCCGTGGCTTTGACAGAACTGTGAGCCACTGGTGAAACTGGGGTAGAGTCACGTGTATCCCGCCGATGCGCTGATTGGCTCACTGGGACAGTAGCCTTCGCCGTTGCCAACTTACGGTGAGGCTGAATATAGCACTTATGTAGCGCGTGGAGGGGGCGTAGCGGGTTTGTGTGTGTGTGTGCGTGTGCCTGGGGGGAGGGGGGAAGTGAATTCGGGAACAGGTTCTAATGCCAATCAAGACGGAAGTGCCCGTGTAGCGTGTATCTCCGTGCTTATTTTCAAGATCCATGGCGGGCAAGTGTTCAACAGTGCTTCTTTGACGCACCGGAGCGCAAGGAGAGGCAGATCAACCTAAGGGGGCAGCGTATGAGAATGCGCATTGAATGCGCAGACACGAAGCAGCCAAGCGCGCGCAGTCATTATTTTCGCCATAGCCTCCTCTATACTGACAAAGCCTGGCAGATTGCCTCGAGACGCGGCCGCCGAACTTGAAAAGGTAAAGCGGCAGACAACGGATGAGAGGAGCGCCACGTGACGTGCGCCCCGCTGCAGCGAGACCCCGAAACACACTTCCCCCGAGCGATGGAATGTCCGCTCGTGCTCCCCGCGTTCCTCGAGCAACTGCTTTTTTCCTCGTTGGGTTTGAAAGCCATGTTTCGGGTCCTCACCGCTGAAAACGTTGTGCGCTGACAACGAGGATCCCCGAGAAATGCTTTGTGCTAGCAGATCCTCGCGCTCCAAATCTGCGACCGGGCACTCAGTGGCTCCGTCGTCAAACTGCCAGGCTTTGGTATTAGCGGTGAGATGTTTCGGTGGCGCCCTCGTATGGTTACCTTTCGTGACGTCATTACCTTGCGAACAACAAGTTCGATGGTGTTTCCAATGAGCATGGGGGAAGCTTGAAATCATTGCGCTCTGAAACCAACACAGTCAACACCGTTCAAAATGAAGTTCTTAGATTCCTCTTATATCTGTCGATGAGAAATCCTTTGCTGACGTCATGATCAGCATTCGGCCAATCGTGGAAGGCCGACCACAGCGACGCGTTCGACCGCGCACGTCGCCTATAGAGGAGGCTTTGGTTGAGGACGGGGGGAAACAAAGGCACGTGGGTGCATCTCGAGGGAACACAAACGCACTAGGTGCACCAAGGGCTGACGAACTTGGGCGCCATATTAGTCTGAAATGTGTGCGTAATATTTGTAAAACGCGTAATAAAATTGTACATTGCATTCAATAAACCCGTGAAAGGGAAGGTGAGTGGGGTGTTTGGTGTACCTTCTATCCTACGTGAGATCTTGTTGATAGTGCCATTGTTGTACGGTACGGTGTTCCAAGGAACGATGTTCATGGAACGAGTTCTTTTTAGAAGGAACGGAGGAACGCCGCCGTTCCATTTTGCATCGGTGGAACTCGAACGAGAACCCGTCACACGTTTGAAGGAACGGCGTTCCTTTTTTTTTTTTCTATTTATCTGCAATTTTATCCAACTGTATTTAAGATTGAGGCTTTTTATTGTCAACTATTTCAACATTCCACTTCAAGGGATGGGGAAGTGTCCAATAGATAGTCAAAAACAAAACAAGAATTACAGGAGTTCGAGCTTTCCACTTTTCCCCCGCTTCCCCCTCTCCCCCTTCTATCCTGTCCACCGTTGCCTGTTTCCTCCTCCCCTATGGTGAGGAGGATATTCTGCCTTGCAGAATCTCGGGTCTGGTCGTCGGCCTTTAAGGAGGAACGTGATAGCTACACAAACAAACTCCCGCTCGTTCCCAAGCCGCGCCAGCGTGTCTGCGAGGCCTAGTCGGTTGCGTGTAATGCTTGCAACCAAAGGGTCGTGGGTTGGAATCCCGCGTCCGCCTAAAATTCTTCAAAACGTTTCTTTAAGTCAAATGAACTATTTTAAAAATGGAAACCATTTGAGACATCCGTTAAACTTTAATTCGCATTACATGTCATGTTTTATACACTTTCATTCCACGCTTTACTTCACGTTTGACGTGAGCCCTGTGGTTTGTGACCGGATGTGACGGATGGCCTATAGAGCAATCAGGATTTTCGCGGCTTTTTTGGGACGCCACCGGTTTTTCTGGCACGCCGGTTTTTCCGGCACGCCACCGAGGCCGGCGCGACACGAGCTTCTTAAAGCATTCGCATTAAAAATGGGCAAATGTGATCGTAGCGACTAGACACATCGCTCGATGGGGATACGACACCCTATCCAAAGAACACGTTGCTTTGAATCTGGTCGAACCTGTAACGGAAACCTGTCCCGAAATAGAGAAGTAAAGAGAAACGAGCATTCATTCCTTTTTTGGAGCAACGTGTTTAGCACTGGAAAGTTTAGAGCTACTAAACTTTTTTTGTTTGTGTGCATATTATTTGTGCCGTAATTCACTTTGTGTATATTTGTGTAAACTACACC
This sequence comes from Ixodes persulcatus, assembly GCA_013358835.2. Lineage (NCBI taxonomy): Eukaryota > Metazoa > Arthropoda > Arachnida > Ixodida > Ixodidae > Ixodes > Ixodes persulcatus. The sequence goes on along the minus strand of JABSTQ010010929.1, from coordinate 1,176,834 downwards.
TTGACATTGTTAATTGCTTGTCGTTTGCTGCAAACATTTGATAAAAAGTGTTCGTCGGTACCCTTTGCTCTACACTTCCTAAAACCCCCCTTTTAAAGAAACTGCACTCTGTTGCCAGCTGTGGAATCTCTGCACAATGGTGGACTAAAGGCGGAACGTCATGGCATACTTTAAGCGTTTGGCTGGATTTGAAGGCAAATACACAACCGCGGAAAAAGTTGATGAGCTCAGAGACGTTCCGCTTTCGACGCTGTTTGATTGGTTCGTTCGCCTAAAGCGTTAGCCGCAATCCGACGCTTCCTATGTTATTGAATGACTTACACAGGCCACGATGTCAGCTGTTCAGCCATTGTGGAGTGGTTTTGAGCTTCTAATAATCGGCACGTGGGTTTCAAAAGGGGTCTATTACACGTATTCATTTTTCAAAAGTGTGTCCTAGTGCTATTACTGTTTTATTATTTTGCATGTAACAGATATACAGTGACTACCGCGTCCCTTCCAAAAGCCTTATTGAGTTACGTGGATCTTTTGTTTTAAAAACCCTTAATAAAATTTGGTAAACATTTTATTGTGTTGTATTTATTTGTCCAAACTAATGCCACAGGATCCCGGGAAAGTAGCGTCATAGCTTTCCCTGCCTGCTAGCCGGATACAAACAGATAGTGACATATAGACAACAGAAACCTCACAAGGCGATTGGCTCATCGGTCTTTCAGAAATATTTATTGTCATAATTAACATAATCAAAAAGGTTACATTGTTACCAACTTGGCAATCAAAAAGTCACACTCTAAACACCTTAGGTCATATACATTTGCTGCTGTGTGATGTTGTAATACTTAGCAAAACTAACTGCCTGTGTATCCAAAAAGTTGAACAGCACCATTTTGGATGTGCACGGTATCACTGCAACCTCACAACGTGCGAAAGTTTTTTTTTACGACAGATACAAAGTTCCTCGTTAAGGAATATTTTCAAAGCCGTACCGAAGTTTCGTACAATAATGTTGATCGGGGAAAACGAGCTGTAGAAATAGGCGCGGAACATTTACTCTTCAAGAGTATAGACCTACCGAAAGCTGTTGTTAGTATTTGTAGTTGTTCACTGGTACTCGAATAACTGGTACTCGCATTACTGATACTCGCATTTTCCTTCATTGAACTAAATCGGGATTTTGTAAGTGGAGGATGTGTGCGGCTTTTGTCCAAAAGTGTGCGGCAACGGGGGCACTCTCTCAGGACGTGCTTTGTTGTTTCTACCGACGAGCATTAGGTACAGGAGCAAGTTCTTGAAAGGCCCCAACGGCTTAGGACTTGTCTTGTATTCAAGGCCTTCATTTCTGCCTGCCATTGAAGGTCACTTTCAGGTCCGGGTAATCAAGAAGGGCACGAGTTTCACCATCTTCGCTGGGCTCTCGAAGACAATGTCGTACCGAGTGCTGCCTGCAGCTCCGAAATACGTGCTGCTGGGAACGACAACACGTCATCCAGTAATCCTCGAACGTAGCGGAGATATGCAACAACCGCAGCGTAGTTTCGGCTAGAAGTTTCTGCTTCTATGACTGCGTTAAAGTTGGTGAACTCGAAAAGGTGACAACCAAGTGGTCCAATCCGGTATTGGTCAAAATACTGAGCGTTGTACGAAGAGCAAGGTTCCGAACAATACAAGTAACGTTGGGAATACTCCATCCGCCACGGTCTACGGATTGGTGCAGCAGAGTCCGCAGGACGCGTTCCGTCTTGTTCTCCCGAATGAAGCGAAAAATTACGCTAAGCAACCTCCTGACTTTTTGTGCCGTTGGCAGCAAGACATGTGCAAGATGCCACGCTTTAGCACACACAGCACTCTTGACCAGATACGGTTTCTCGCGTAACGACAATGCGAAGGATGCTGCAGGCTGCACCCTGTCCTGCACCGTGCTTGTCACTAAGTTTCAGTTCCGTGACACTATACCCTCAACGACAAAAGTGCACCAAAAATCTTCTGCTTCAAGACGCTGACGATTCCCAAGGAGGGGCTAACTTGGAAATAACCAAGGAGAAGCGCATTGGTCTTTGTATGTTAAGCTGCGCACCGGATACGGATGAGTTCTGCTGAAACAAGCGAAGTACTTCTTAAAGTGAGTATTTGTCAAGAAGGAAAATATTTTCGTTGTCTTTATAAGCGAACACGGTGAGAAGGCCGCTCCCGGGAACAGGGAGGCCCCGGAGGTGTGGGCTATTTAGTGCCACGCTGAGGAATGGGTCGATAGTGATCGTCAATAGCGAACGTGACAAGGGGCATTACTGACGAACTCCTCGTCAGATAGGAAAGGCCGTGCCGATGCGGCCACAGGAGAAATTGCGAGCTCCACTGGAAGAGTAAGCACGCTCCAGTAGCTGCACAAAATTGATCGGAAGACCGTACGCATGAAGAATGTCAATTACTGGGGGTGGACTTGATCAAGGATTTTTTTGTTGGTCCAAAGGAAGTACGCAAACCGGAGCCTGTCGGGATCGAGTGTAGGGAATGAGTTCGTGAATGCTTGACAGTGACGAGTACAGGCTTCGTTCCGGCACGCAGCACCTTTGCAATAGATGGGCGAGTTCGTCAAGGATTGAACGTACTCGTTGGGAAACAAGTGGCATTGCTGCTTCGTAGTCATTTTTTATGAGTATTATTGAACTCCATATGGCTGGTTTTGTGGGGTGAGAATTAGATTTATGCACCACAACGATAAAGATTTCTCAGAAAAGGTTTTCAATCGGGTGTCTGGAACAGAGTGTGAAGAAGCCCCAAAGAAAACCTCGCAATTCCGCCCAGAAGGTTTTGTAAGAACGAGTGGTAAGCCATCAGGGCCAGGGGATGAATCAGCCTTCATCCGCTTGACGGCTTCATCGAGTTCTTCAATGAGCGGGGCACTTGCAGGAAGGCTTGCTGATCTTCACTTAGGTGAGTCAAAGCTTCGAGTAAAGGAGAGCTTGTAACTCGGCTTAGAGTCCCAGTTCAGCCATCGTACATATTGCGGAAATAGTCCGTAAACCTTGGAATGTTACATTGGCACGTGGCCGCTTGACGTTGCCCTAAACTTGACGGTCGCTCCGCGAACGGAGGTAGTGAAGGGCTCCAGGGCCTTTTGTCGACTGTGCACGGAAGCGTTCCACTCGAACATGCAAGAATGACGACTGCTAAATCGCTAGGTGTTACCCGAAATATTTCTATCTCTGATTGCACAAGAGGTGAAATAGCACGTGGCCTTGTAAGAATTCGGATTTTCGTAGCAACTGAGTTTAGTTGTTTTGAATGTTCGCTTTATGGCACGCTTCCCCAGTGTGTAATGAGGTAATGAAATTCGTATTTTACATTTTTCCAGTTGTTAATTGTCGCAGATAGATAGAGTAGAGCCTGACGAAGGCATTTTCGAACTTCCGCAACGACTTGAGTCATTGCACAAGAGACTTGACAACAACTTCCATCTGTGGCTCTGCTTTAAGGCGGCAGTCCCACGGCCCCAACAACAATACCGGTGGCAGCTGTGCTAACGCTTCAGTTTGCGGTGCAAAAGTTGCGTCTGTGCGCGAGCCATGTATTTAGTTCTTTTCCCAAATAAATTGCCGATTCTTCAATACTTTTTTAGTGCAGAATGTGATATGCATTTTTTAAAACTTAACGAACAATAAGAGAAAAAAAGCGCAACTTTTTTATATTTTAGGACCTACCTCTGCGGATTCCAATTTTCTAGACTTGTAATGCATTCAATCGCGTTCTTATTTATTAATGAATATATAAAGGACGCCTGCGTTTCTGTACTCACCTTTCTTTCTTAATTGGTACATTCACATTTTATTTAAATATTAACTAAAAAAAACAATGAATGACGTTTACAATTCTCTGTAATGCCCAATTTGAGCGCAGCTCTTGAGGAGGAGGAAGGGAGATTACGGAGGGGAGGGTACGCCCCTCCTCCTCTCCTGCTCCCCTCCCATTTAGAGGGACAATTTTCGCTAAATTTCTAGCTAAATTCACCAAAAATCTCCTTGCTAAATTTGGCAGGAAAATATTCCCACTTGATTCAGCGGGAAATTTACCAACATTTCCCGCTAACTACAACAGGAAATTTAGCGAAACTTTCTCCGCTAAGCTTAGCGGGGAATTTCTTTCCACTTAATTTAGAGGAAACGTTTTTAAACTAAATTTCACGTTACGTCACAATCATTCACGTGACGTCACACGTGACGTCACGAGTAAGGTCAGACGTGGCGTCACGTGTTAAGTCACGAGGGTAGAATTTCCTCGCTAAATTTAGCGAAACTTTTTTTCACAGGTTGAGTGGTGTCACGTGTGGCGTCATTATGGGAAACGTCGTATGATGCAACGCGCGGTTACGCCGACAGCGATGGCGACGCCGCTGAACCCGGAAACGGGTGCCTTAGAGCTGCGCTCCAAAAGTGTTTTTTTTATGCGATTTTGAAGTGTCGTAACTCAGTTTCACGTCATAACGCAGCAACGACATTTGAAGGCATTCTGCTAAACATAGGAACTCAACATAAGGAAATATTAGAAGTAAAACGCCTGCAGGTTTTTTTTTTTTTTTTTTTAACACCGCTCGATTGAGATAAAATTTCAAAAAATTCCCTTCAAGCGTACTTGCTTTTCACAGGGAGTGTTCCGGCGTCTGATCTAATTTTTATAAATTGTATGCTAGAGGAACTGGGCTGGATCTCTGTAAGGCTGGTTTGAATGTATTCATATTCAGAATTTTTTTAAAGAATTTTAAATCACGGGATTATATTGAAGCTCGACTCTGTACGCAACAAACCGGTTTCAGAGTAGAGGAAAGCTATAAACAACGATTCGTCAATTAGAGCTTTTCTAGTTCTAATTAAAATCACTTGCCATGATTGTAATTTTCTTAAAGAAAACTATTTTTCCTAAGTATTAAAAAGGGCTTCGGTGGTCGCAGACGGCACTCCATCGTTTGAAATTTGGCTGAAATTCAAGGTTGAAAAATTTAGGAAAAGTGGTGTTGATTCTGTCCCTGACGCAGAGGGTTCTTGTCTCAAATATTTCCTCGTGCTTTTTCCTCGTTCATGCCCTGAATCGTAGTTAAGGCTCGTTCACACAGACCTTTTTTCTTACGTTATGTTACGTTGCGTTACGAAAAGGCACCGGGAAATTTGTGCTTCGTATTAAGCGTGGCTATCAATTCAAGGAGATAGCCTGGCACGCGACGTTCAAGACACGAATGTTTCGGTGACGACGAGCGAGGACGGTGAGTTACCGTGGCAACCAAGGACACAAGGCTCGTTGTAACGTAACGTAAGGAGTTGAGCTCGGTTGAACGTTTCACACAGCACCGTTTTCTTAAGGCCCCGTTCACACGATCTCTTAAAACTTCTTAAATTTTTTTAGAACGAGGGAACACACTGGCATTGTGGCGCCATCTATGCGGTGACCCTGGAACTGCATTTCACAAGAGCGAAGGTTTTGCGGGATTTTCGAGGTCAAATGTGCGTAATACCCATAGAAAGGCTCGTTTCATGGCTGGTCAGCCATGAATGACTGACTTTGTCGTCGTCTTTTATCAATTCACCGCTGCGCTAATCTTGATTCACATCAGCCTAAACTCCAAGTCCACCCCTCTATTTTTTTGCAATGCCACTCTTCTACATATCGTCTCGTTCACGAATTCTTTTTTTCTTTATAAAATAAAATTTACGCCACGCTTTTGGTTTCTGTGTTGTTATGTTTTACTGTTGAAACACTCCTATTGATGCCACGCACTCGATCGAGCGAAGTGAGTTCGTCAAACTCACTCCAAGCCAAGTGAGTTCCACAGGAAGGAGCCGTGTGGCATACAACAGAAATGAGACTAAAGGCCCGTTCACACGATGCATTTTTCTCGCGCATCTAGTGTCGCGAAATTTAGTTTCGCAAAATGGTTGCGCCGTCTGAACGAGTCCGAAAAGGACGCGCGCATCTAAAAAAAGTTGCGCGCACACCTCGCTTCTGGAGCGAGTTTTTGCTGAAACTTTGCCGAGTCCTGTGAATCACTCTAAGGGCGCCGCCAATGGCCGCTCAGAAACGCTCTCACGTGGCCTTTGAGGGGGGAGCGACCTGTTTGAGAAGACCACTTCACTGCCGGTGTTGTAGCCGAGCCAAATCCGAAAAAAACGAAACCACGAACAATGGATACTGCCGGCGCTTCCGCAAGCACGTCAAGCACCACTGAAGGAAAAGTGAGTAGCATATCGGAAAAAAATCCAGCGATGGACGAAGACAATTAGCGGGAGTTGGCGAGATTAGAATAGTGCTCATAGCGTTGTTGTCGCGACGATACCGCTGGATAAGAGACCATCGAGTAAACTGAAACCAAGTTTGCTTTGTTTACAAGCGAACGTGAAACCACGTGCGCTCTCTGAAACAGTTGGCACAGTAAAATCGGGGCAGACATGGGCGCCGAGAAGTAACCAGATTGGGCACGTAGCGTTTCTGTGAATACCATGTGCATTGATAGGAGCTATGGCAATGAATTGGCTGCGTACGGGCTCGGCGCCGGCACATGTCCTGCACGTACAGGTTGCCGCCTCAATCGGCTTTGCGCACATGCGAGATCGCCCCAAGTAGTGCAGTATGTGAGAAAAAAAAAATTAAAGTGAATTGACTGCATAAAATGCGCAAAGCAGGTCCCCAGATAAATAGCGATCTGATTCGGAGCGCCACATTATGGTCAACACCGAAACTATTTTCGCGAGTCTAAACGTCATCGTTGTTGCACGTGAAGCGATACGTGTGAACGAGCACATTTCGCGAAACTTGAGTGTCGCAAAACTCTTGCGCGCCTAAAAGATGCATCGTGTGAACAGACCTTAAAGGGGCACTCAAGTGGTTTTTGAGTTCGTGTTTTGATGATGACAGCTGAATTTAGACCCCCTAAGTATCCCTAAAAACCAAAAAGTGTAGTCATACGGTGATTATTTCTTTAATAAAAATGTAATTGAAGGCCGCCAAACCTCGGATCCACCCGAAAACGAAACCACTCTCATTGGTCCTCGCACGCTTATCAAAAGAATCTCGGGCCAATGGCATTGGACGTCGTTCCGACGCGCAGTGATCCCGAGGTAGCCGCATCGGCCGAACCTCTTTGTCATTCGAGCTTCGATCATGGCGGAGTTCTCTAAGCTCGAGGACCTGACGCCGTTAGAGGTTGAAATTCTTCGGCGGACAGCCGACCTGGGAATGATTTCCTATGACGCCACTTCGACGTGCGATGTGGACGATAGCAGCGCTTCGGAGTCATGTTCGGGTTCCGAGGACGGCGAAACGCAGACCTTTTCGGGCATTCTTCGATTTGCGGTTGGGGCAAGTCGTAACCAAACCAACGTTTGACATCGCAGCGTTACCTCTGGTACGTGATGTCAAACGATGTCGCCACGTTGCCTTTCGCCTCGGGAGGACGGGGGAAAGGCTGGTTCAGACATGTGCAACGAGCGCGTACCTACGACTGCGTTTGTTGCGACCGGAACGACCGCTCTGCGCCGCGCGTACACACACCTGCAACCACTTCAACAAGCGCAGCGGGTCGTCAGCACGGCGACCGCTTCTATACGCGGCTGTCAGCTGTTTCAGCGGCCCCTCTAAAAAGGGGACGCACTGCTACTCAATGCCGTAACCGAATATAGACAGACAGTTGTCTATAGCCTAAAGCTTTATTATTATTTTTTCTTGATAGGCTGCAGGGTACAGTGGATGAAAAAAAGAAAATAAAAAGATGCAGTACGCCGTCTTGGACGATCACGACTCTAATACACGACATTGCAATAGTACAAATATCGCCACACGCCTTTTCTACGATTATAAAAGACAATGTAATCTTAGCAGCGGTATAGCAACGTAGAAATATGATTTCGTGATCAGATAGACGTTGCGAGCGTTCAAGATTGCTAACACTAATCACTTCTCTCCGGTGATGAAAACGCGTGAAAATTCGCATCCTTTATACGGTACGCGCCAGTAATACCTTGAACTTGAGCACACGCGTGAAATGCGCCAAATAAGAAATCCGGGTGATGTTCGAGGACACAAATGCTCAGAAAGCACCACTGTAGTCGAAGTAAACAAACACGACGGCACGGGCGTTTCTGCTGTCTTGAGAGTGCCGCCACGACATCGCCGCACGAGTATGTGGATCTTCCCTTTTAGTACGTGCTGGGTTATCATAGCGACACACGACGAAAATTCACAGTCAAGGATAGCGCTTTTACGCGGAACGACGAGCTTTCACCACGCCGTCCACGTCGACGACCACCACCGACGCCATGTTAGCGGTTAGCAGGAGCCGGCCGGCCCGCGACCGACACAACCGGCCTGCAACGCGCGCAGATACGTGCGCTTCCCTGCGCTTCCGCGCATCCCGGGGGCGCGGGAAATTCACCCCCGCGGAGGAAGGCAAGGAGAAAACGTAGTCCCTTGTTTGTGAAACGATAATTGCAGTATCGCGTATTCTAAACTAGAAATATTTTACGTCTTTTGAAATTATCATGCACAACATATATAAATGAACTGAAAATTGTTTCTTTAGCGAAACTTTACAAAGGCCGCCAAAATTTTCAAACATACGATCATTTCATTGGTCCTCGCAAGTACAGAAAAGAGTCCGCACGTATTTTATTCCTGCGCGATTAATAGGTGGTTCTGCTTTCTAAAACTGAAGATACTCATTAACTGACACTTCCTTAACGCCATCGCACCAAAAAGTGGCTTCTCCAAAAACTGCTTGAGTGCCCCTTTAAGGGCGAAGTGCACTCACTTGTAGTGACACTAAACTAGCCCGTCTGACAGGGGTATAAGTCACCGAAACATTCGTGTCTCGAATGATGTGTGCCAGGCTATCTCCTTAAATTGGGAGCCACGCTTAATACGAAGCACAAATTTCCCGGTGACTTTTCGCAACGTAACGTAAGAAAACGGGTCTGTGCGAAGCAGCCTTTACCGCCGAATTCAGAAACCTCACTCAAACTACACTCATACTTAAGGGCCCCTCCACTTCCTCGAGGAAGGCGCGAGGGCCGGCGCTGGCCAATCGCGACGGCGGGTCCGTCCTCGCGATTGGCCAGCGCCGGCCCTCGCGCCTTCCTCGAGGAAGTGGAGCGGCCCTTAAGTGTGAGTGTAGTTTGAGTGAGGTTTCTGAATTCGGCGGTTAGTCTCGGAAAAAAGGAAAGCGAGACGCGCGTCACAAGGGCCACGAGCAAGTTCTCAATAACACCTAATGCCTGGCTGTGTTCCAAAATTTACTCGATCCGACTCCGGAGTAAAGGTTTCGTACCGTGGCGTTCCAAAACTTACTCGAGCTTACTCGATGACGTCAGAACTCACGTTCCAGAAGCGGGTTGTTTACTCCGGAGTAATTACTCACGCTACCTTCCTCGATCGGTGGGTAACGTCGGATCAAATCGAGTAAATACGTCACGTGATCTGTTCGTCGTCTGCTTTCTGCGCCGACAGCCGTCAAAGCTCGCTTGCTCCGTTAGTTTTGGTGGCGGACGTTCGAAATGACAAAGAATGAGGTGCAGCATGTGTGGCTATTGCGATTTGCTGTTTTCAACGCACGAATTGACTGCATTACATTCATACCGTGCACCTTCCCCGGGAAGGCATTATACATGTTATTATGAGTGTGCGCGCGTAAACGGGAGCTTCTCCGAATTCTCGTCCTCGGCGTTGGAGAGAATGCCGTATTCTCACGTTCAAGGTTGAAAATGTTTGAACGCAGTAAATGATAAGGTAGTATTTTTGTTTCCTCCAGAGTGTTTATAATGAGAGGATAACGCTTGTAAAGCAGTGAAGGCTTCAAAGATTTTATTGTAATTATATTCGCGTCAAAGCGAACGTAAGTTTCGTATCATTCTTGAGAAAGCACCCTCGCGCTGTATTACTACACCGTGTGGAATCAATTTCTGCAAGACATAATTGGTACAAATTACAATGCGTGGAATATATGTTTAGGACGCTCGCGCCGATTAATAAAAACACATTTTTGATGTCTAACTGTAAGGAGTAAGTAAGTTTCATCTCAATATACAGCTCATAAGGAAGGTGAGTAAAAGGAGCTGGTGGATCCACCTAAAAAAACACCGCGTCTTCATGATCAAAAGAATCGTCTGCTAGTTTCTCCCATCACTGCTGTGTTTTCTTTTTGCCGTAGCCCAAGACGAAGCCAATCCGCGCAGTATCCAGGTGATTATCCCGGCCAGTCGCGGATCGTTTACTCCGACGTTATTGACGTTATTGAACGTTATGAACAGTTACGGAACTGTTCATAGACGCTGCATGCACGAACAGTACCCCCCCTCACTCACCACGACTCGCCCAGATTCGCTCGACGCGCCGCCGGACGGCTGCTTTGGTAACTGAATCGGGATACGTTCGTTTCAACGTCACTAGAAACGTAAAAACCAACGAAAAAAACTCTTTTTGTAGTAACTTTTATTGTAGATTAGTACAAAATGGGGGCGGGTGATGTTTTCTATGATTTTTAGTTTTCAAGGTTTTGCAGCACAATTAATATTGTTTTTATACAACCATGCCTCAGCGGGGATTTCAGGTAGCGCGTCCCGACCTAGGTGGAACTCCCGCCCTCCGCGGGAGTTCCACAACTGAGGTAATCTAGTAACGTTGGTTTACTCGCGATGTCACGTGGTATTACCCGCTGACGTAGGAGGCAGGTTACTCGGGTAAGATTTGGAACATAGCCCTATTGGCGACGTGACCGATCGAAAGCGTCGCGGTGATCGGCCCTCCACGATTAGTTGAATGCTGACTTTGACGTCAGCAAAGGATTCCTCATCGACGGAAATAAGAGTAATGTAAGAACTTCGATTTTGACGGTGTTGGCAGTATTGGTTTAAAAGCGCAATAATTTCCAGCTTCCACCATGCTAATTACAAGCACCATCGAACTTGTTGATTCACACGGTAATGACGTCACGAGAGGTAATCATAGGAGGGCGCCACCCAAACATCTCGCCACTAATAAATTCTGACCGCCATGTTCCGACACCACGAAAGGTCCAAATATTGAACTGTAGATATCATAGCGACGACGCATGCAAATTCCTTTCCTTCACTCCAAGGTAAACAAACGTACATTTTTTTTAACGTTCCAGCTTTTCGACTGCGCCGGTTCCGTTTTGTTCACCATTGCGCAGGGATTTGAGATTTTCAGTTTTATCGTTACTCTACTCGTAGACAACTTCCGGAGAGTGTTATGTCCAAACCGCAATGACTAGGCCTCACGGTAGGGCAACAAACAGCCAGTCATCGTGACTCAAATGTGAGGCTCAGGAAAAGAGTATAATAGACCTCCTTCCCGTGAAGGGCGCTATCAAAAGTGTTGCACATGGGCGAAACCCTGCATAGATTGTCTATTTATGGATTCATTTTTATTTCATTTACTAAAATAAGATTAATGTCAGAGGATCAACTTTTATGGTGTTGGTTTAATAATGCAACGACTCCAAGCTTCCACTTTGCGCTTTACACCAACCATGACTCTTGTCCTTTGCAACTAATAATAAGCAGCCAGGACCGACTTTCTAGAAACAGAGTCTCAGCTGAGACAAGGTAAAAGAAAGCACTACCACAGCCAGCGCACGAGATGAGCGGGACTCAAGCCGCGTCTCAAGACACTCGCGCGCCCCAGCTTTTGCACTGCTTTCTTTCACCCAGTCTCAGCTGATACGCTGTTCTAGCAAGCCGGCCCCTGAACACAACTCGTGAAGATACCTCGCGCTTCTCTTTCGTTCTTGCAAGACCCCGCATTCTGTTTTGCGAAATAAAATCGAGCGAGATGCTCAGTGCTGCCCTGCCATGTTCTTCCTTGACCGGGTTAGAGAGCGGTTTTCCTTGCGGCCTTCAATCTTGCCTAGGAGCAATGGAACTTTTTTGCCACCTTGAGGTGTGACCACACCACCATGCCCAACACCGCCTTAGCCATGCTGAGCCACTGTTCTCCGACCACTGCGATTGAAAATATGCGTCATTATACATGCTGAAACAACTGTAGTGAGCCAACTGAAATAGGTTTCGGCTTAGGATAATTAAATGCTTGTCAATACGAACTCGTTTCTCGAGGAGACTAAAAGAAAGAGGTGTTCCGCGTAGGTCCCTGCAGGCAGCCGGCCTCATGACCTGTGGGCCTAATGACTTTAGAAATCTTTTCCAGCTAAACCCCGGAGCAAGGTGGACAACACGGTGAGGAGGAAGTGCCTCTCAGAAGGAATTAAAGGCGCTGTAGAAGCGGTAGGGTTACAGCGACCCCTTAGAGCTGCCGCCGAAGGGAGCAACGACTCCCCGTGCAAAAGCCGTAAGAGATCGCGCTTGTTCACTCAAGCCCGGCCGTTGTTTTTGAAACTGCTAAACGAGGCAAGCGTAAGTTAATTAGCACATTTGGTTTCAAACCTAAACACTTCAGGAGAATAACGCATAGGGAAAGCCATAGTTATTACAATAAACGCTAGAGCTGCTGGTGGGGCTAGTGTGCTGTGGCATTTTGAAGCAGACAGCAACCAGCCTAAATTCGGCTTCCGGTAATGCATTCCTATGACAAAATGCAAATGCGTTTTTCCATCGCGCTCGATTATAAGACCAAATATCGCTTAGTGTTGCGACAGAATAAAAAGTGTGGAATGTTTTACAATCGTATGTTAAAACATATGTGTCAGAGCGTTTTTCTTTATGATTCATGGCGTCGAACACTGAGCTAATATAGCCAAATACGCATGTGTAATACGTTTCGACGTTGAAGACTGCTACTATAGGGCACGTATCTACGCATATAGTCGATGCAACCAAGCACACAGAGTGAATCAGCTCGACAAAACACCAAAAGGATGCTAATATATGCCAAATCAAACAATGAAAACAGACGAAGATAACGAATTATGGAGCAATGGGACGAAGAACACGTACTGGATTAGTTATAAACTGTGTATGAATAATCAAAATAAATCAGTAACCTAGTGGGGATTTTCGTTCTTTTAATTGTTCTTTTTGGTAGAATTGATAGTTTGTATTGACATATGCTGTACAACATAGACCTGGGCCTCAATATTTGCTAAAGTAAACATCGCTCAGTAATAAAAACGAACAAAATAAGTTGCGCTTTTACAACGTGAATAAAGCTGCATGGTACCCGTTAGGAATAAAGAAACTACGCTGATTTCTATTATTCCATGGCGAAGAGAAAAATATCACATACGTTTTCCCATAGGAGGACTGGAAAGTAGACTGTTTGCTGTCTGCTTCAATGTGCAACCGGAGATCCCGTAGCCACTAGCGTTTGTTGTAATAACTCTATAGGGACAGCTTGCGCGGCGGAAACCAGGAAACATCGCCTCTGTCATGATTTGTAGGACAAGGAAAAAGAAAGGGAATAAAGGAGAGATTTTCGGCGGCGCGAAAGAGGAAGGATGAAGAGCCGCGAGAGGGGTTCGAAGCAATCCGACGAGGCGCGAGTTTCGGCTGCTGTCTTCTGGGGTTGCGGAGCCCAGGTCGGATGTGTCCCGTCCTCGCAATCGACTCCGCCAGGCTTGAACCGGTCGGCTACGTCCCGTCCTCGCAATCGATCGACTCCGCCAAGCTTAGATCACCGCGCTCGGTGTCGTCATCTTGGTCCGAAGGGCACCAGCGGGCCGGGCATCATTCTCCGACGATCCGCCCAACGACGATCCACCCGCCACACCCCATGGTGACTATGCAGAGTGATGACTATTTTTGTTGAGAGTACATATCTTTACTTTTGAATGCAAAATTTATTTCATTTATCCGACGCTTTGATCGTATTCCTGTTTTCTTTTTTCTTTTCCTTTTTTTTCTTTTCACAGTAAAGTACGTTCTAGATCTCCCCCTGGCTCTGGTTCCCATGATTCTATCTCACCTTCCCGAACGAACCTGACAGCCTCAAACCACGCCGCAGACTCGCTTCGATCTGGATGAGCATCGAACCGCCGCGCTAAATTTCTCACCCACGTCAGAGACACCAGGCGATTCGTAGGGTAGTTTAACTTTCCACTGCCTAAATATCTAAGAACAAATTACTTACGGTGTTTTTGCACAAAGGTTTTCTACACAAATATGAGCAGACGTTATCGCGTTTCGAAGGCACATGCGCACAGTCACGAATGCTTGCTTATCCCCGTACTACACTACTTCGCCGAGAGCAGTAGATTGTCCCACCGTTCCGGCGAGAAAATAATATGATGTCGAACGAAAATTTGATGTAGTGTGTAAAAAGAATGGTGGAAGTCCGAGGTTGTCACCCTCTTGCACCAACAGCGACAAGTTTGGCAGTCTGATATTGGGATTAATTTTTGTTTCATCGAAGTAAATAGGAGCACAGTCAGACTGTGAACTGTGAAGTTGTTTGCTGAGAATGCAGCGACTTCAAGCATCCACCATGCTTTTCACAAACATCAACAAACTAATCCAACTCATCGTTCGACGCCATCTTCCTTTTTCGCCGGATCCATGGGACAATTTATAAGAATAAACAGTTTGTCCTCGGCTTCCTGCAGAGTACGGGGATTATCAAGTGTCGGTGATGTGAGCCACGTAACCTCAAAGCACGGTGACGTGTATTCCTCTCCCTGTATAAAATCAACATAATGTGAGTACACCACACTGACGTTGAAGACTGCTACTATAGGGCACGTATCTACGCATATAGTCGATGCAATCAAGCACACAGAGTGAATCAGCTCGACAAAATACCAACAATGATGCTAATATATACCAAATCAAACAATGAAAACAGACGACAAGAACGAATTATGGAGCAGTGGGACGAAGAACACGTACTGGATTAGTAATAAACTGTGCATGGAATAATCAAAATAAATCACCATAGCGCAGGTGACTATAGGCTATACCATAGCGCAGGTGACTATAGGCTAACGAATAAGCAACGCGTTTGCCCAAGCTGAGGGGCATGAAAGTTTTGATGTTATAAAGCAGACAAGAAAAGCTCCTCAAATTCGAACATATTTTCGTTAGATGAGAATTCCACGAAAGGTCGGAGTCGAAGTGTATACCAAGGTATTTTACAGAGTCGGAATACGGCACTTCAGTACAGTGGCACAAGCTACAGTTTGATGTGTGTAGTAAAAAAGGAATATTTAAGGAAACTACTTTCAAGTAATTGCGAAAGCAGACGAGTTTTGTTTTCGACACATTTATAGAAATCAAGTTAAGAGAAAGCCAGTCCATGATTTCGTTGGAGGATTGCTGGAGCATCTGAAGCGCTTCTGGGTAGGAAGTATGCATGACGTTTTAATAAAAGGGTGTCTTCTGCATATTGGTAAATAATGCAGTTTGAAACCACGCTATGTAAGTCGTTCACATAGATGTTAAACAATAGTGGAGAAAGAACGGACCCTTGCGGAACGCCAGCTTTTAAACTAACTGTGGAACTTTGCACATTGTTCACCGAAACCAGCTGTGATCGCCCAAGCAGAAAATTTTCTAAAAGCGATAAGAAAGGTCCACGAAATCCTATGGCTGAAATTTTGCTAAGCAGTATAGAGTGATTAACAGTATCAAACGCTTTTGACACGTCAAGGAAGCAAGCGCAAGTGAACAAGTTATTTTCAAACCCATAATTTAAGTCATCAGAAAACGTGTCCAAGAGAGGTTGTGTTCCTCGGCCAGCTATAAAGCCAAACTGACTCGGAGACATGATTTGATATTTATCAATAAAGGATGCCATCGTCATATAAATACATTTCTCTAATATTTGTGCCAGACATGGCGAAATAGATATTGGGCGATAGTTTTCTACCTTACTTCTCTGACCTCCCTTAAATAGGGGTTTGGCAACAGCAGTTTTTAATGCACGAGGTATGATACCAGTATCGATTATATTGTTGAAAAGTAAAAGGAGTGTATCCTTAATGTAAGTGAAATTTCTTCGAAGATCACTAAGGCGTATTTTATCTATTCCAGGGGATTTGTTGAATTTGAGGCTCAGTATTATAGATTCTAATTCGCGTGCTGTCATGTAAGGAAGAAAAGCGGAAGCAGAGTTCGAGTTAGGATTCGATGAACACATTGAGCTTTTTTTGGCTGTTCAGGAAAACGAAGCAAAGAAATCGTTAAAACGATCTGCAGCAGCAAGTGAGTTAATACCAAAGGTGTCTTTTAAAATGCTTCCTTGCATGCGCGGGGAGACACCGCGCAATTCGTTGATCAATGACCAGGTTTTAACAGCGTTGCTCCGAGATTCAGAAAACTGCTTCTGAAAATAAGCCCGTTTACCAGAGCGAATGAGTGAGCTAACTCTGTTGCGGATAGGTCTGAATTCTACACGCAGGCTTTGGTTGTGTGGTGAGCGGCGGCAGCGTTTCCAAGCAATCTGTTTAAGTTTAATTGCAGCTAATATGTCATTGTTAAGCCAGCGTAAATTGGAGTTCCTCTGCTTTAAAAAAAATTACTTTTTTTGATGCGTTAGCAAACTTCTGGAAGAGTTCAACAAAGGAAGAATAGATTTCTGAAAGACATACAGACCATTGGAATATTACCCAGTCCTAATCGGAAACATGCTTGTCAAATCTCTGACGGGCAACTATTTCAATCTGGCGCATTTGAGTATTGGACATAGCAACCACTTCACCAGGAAATTCCAACTGACATGCTATAAAGTAGTGGTCTGATAGTTTCCGGGTGATAATGGCTGATTTAATTGTTGATTAGGTTAATGTGATCAATGGACGAGCTGACAAGTCTTGTGTTTAGATATTCTTCTCTTGTCCGGGCATGAAAAGAAGGTTCTACTCCGCAGTCGGCCAACAGAGTGAGGTATTCACAAACCAGAGCTTTAAATGGCTTTAAGAGGTCAATGTTAATGTCTCCTGTAAGACAAAGAGGTGCAGTGAGTGGCAACAACTGTATACATTAGTGAAGTTCGGAAAGAAAGTCAGGAATGCTATAATCAATCAATCAATCAATCAATCAATCAATCAATCAATCAATCAATCAATCAATCAATCAATCAATTAATCAATGTTTATTAAAGTGTCCAGGAACAACCAATCGGTCTAGTGCTGGCACACTAAAAAAATTGAGCAAAAACACACACATACAAACACACATACACACAAGTGCAGAAGGAGAACGTAGTTCACCAGTCTGAGAATAAAAATATTAACAAGTATGAAAGACACTCAAATCAACAAGGGAAATCAAAAGCACGAAACAGAGACATCACCAGGTGTGAGAGTAAAAAGCAAATACTTGGATAACGTACTGACAAACATCAACGCTACAACTGCACAGCCCTTTTCTTGCAAGAGGAAGTTTCGAACAGCATTTCTGAACTTGCTCCCGCATGAGTTAAAAATATCCATTGTGTCAGAGTAGCGGTTATAACACTCAGCCGATCTTTGGATCGGGTTTAAGTGGCTAAAATGTCGAGCTATATAAAAAGATGATTGTAGGCGTGTAGGCACACGTGGAATTCTAAGGCTCACTTCGGACAGAAGGCTGGGAGAGTTAATTGAGCCGTGAAGGGTCTTAAACAAAAACAACAAATCTGCCTTCACCCGACGCTGCTGCAGGCTCAACAAGTTGACAAGTTGCGAGTTACACCCACCGTTCAGACAAAGATCACCTTTCTCAATGTAACGATATTTAAAGATAGAAATAAATTTGTTTTGGACTCGCTCGACAGATAAACTGTTAGTTTTGGAAATGCCGTTTCAAATAACCGAGGCGTACTCTAGCTGGGATCTAACTAAGGAACAATACAGCGTAAAAAAAGCGGACGGGTTTTTGAATTCTTTCGTTATGCGAGACACGGCACCTAACGCGCGCAAGGCCGATTGAACCACTCTGGTAACGTGAGTGTCAAATCTCAGGGTTGAATCAAAGACAACTCCAAGGTCCCTCAGTTCACTTACACGCGACAGCAGTTCGCCATGATAACTATATGGAAAAAATATATCATTGGTCTTGCGAGAATATGTCATTACTTTTGTTTTCGAATGATTCAAACGGAGGTCCTTGTGTAAACACCAACGACCGAAGGAGTATGCGTCATTTTGAAGCGCGATGCAATCCTCTAAGGTCGATATTTTTTTGTAAAGTTTTATATCATCAGCGTACTGCAGAAATGAAGAATTTAATATAACTTGAGAGACATCATTTACAAAAATATTAAAAAGAAGGGGGCCCAAGACAGATCCCTGAGGCACTCCAGAGCTTGCTTTGTACAAGGACGAGGTAGTATTGTTGACGCGGACGAAGACACAGTTCTTGAATTCATGAGTCTTTCTCGCAAATAAATATAATTTCATTTCATTTTCATTTAATTTCATTTATCTAGATACCTTCATAACACGATAAGGTGAAGGGTCGGTTGAAGCCAGTAGAGGCTTGAAGGACAGAACCCAGCAAATAAAATGTCACAGATAGCAGAAGAAGTCCGTAGAGCACACATTTAAAACATCTATCGCACTATACGAGAAACAGAAAATAATCATCTCACAATATCCCAGCAAACATTTTAGATACAAAATATCACACAACAGTACATTATTGAAATTGTACAGTGAATTAGAATGTAAAACTGTTCAATAGATTTTTCAATTTTCTCCTATTTGTAGCTTCAAAGAAGTGGTCGGGGAGTCTGTTAAAAATGTATGGCACATAATAAGAGCGCTCTCGCCTATCATATCTTGTGAAAAACCGAGAGATTATGAAGCGATCAGAGGTACGTAAATCTCTGCAGGGCACAAAGGGGTGTTTAAATTCGCTATACCAGAAATGAAAAAGCATAACACATTGCAAAAAAAAAAGTGAATGGAAGTTAGGCAGTTGTAGAGCCTCAAAGATGTCAGCTTCTGGTGCAAGATCATAATTATAACCGACACTTGTTAACAAATTCCTAAGGATGCGGTCAATTTTAGTTTGCCATATTTCTGCACAATTACCAAATAATGTGATGCCATACCTTAGTATACTATAAGCAAGAGCAGTAGCAATTGATTTTCTTAAGGCAAATGGCATAAACACCTTATTATTGTAAAGTAAGCAGCACACGCTGCGAAGCTTGCCAGAAACATGGGTTAAATGCGTTGACCACGACAAATCTGAATCAAAGAGTATGCCTAAGTACTTAACAGTGTCAACATATTTCAGGGAACTCCATGTACAATCAAGGCAGCTGGATCTGTGCAACACAAATGATGAGTCCAATTCTACACCCTTCAGCGGATTCCTGAAGCAAACAAGTCTGGTTTTGGATGTGTTAATAGTAATATAATTGTCATAAAACCAGTCCATTAGTCGTGCAGAATCATGTTGCAGTAACTGCACAGCTTGGCGGTAATTAATGTGACTAGAGACAAGTAAAGTATCATCGGCATACTGAAACATTTTGCAACTAGTGAGCCTTGTTGAGATATCATTAACAAAAAGATTAAATAACAATGGAGACAAAACCGATCCCTGGGGAACACCGGCTTTTAACATCAGCCGAGCACTTTTGAAATTTCCTATAGATACAATTTGGGAGCGGTCAAGAAAGAAATTTTTAAGCAATGCAATAAATGGTCCACGGAAACCGTAATTCTGCAGTTTAAAAAGAAGCATGTTATGACTGACCATGTCAAAGGCCTCGGCGACATCAAGAAAAATTGCACATGAACATAAGTTTCGATCAAAAGCACTGTGTAGTAGTTCAGAAAAATCTTCCAGCAGTGGTTGAGTGCCCTTTCAAGCAACAAAGCCGTACTGGTTAGGCGACAGGATGTTGGAAGTTTCAATGAAGCTGGACGTTACAAGATACAAATGCATTTCCAAAATCTCCCTAATGCAAGGTAAGATAGAAATAGGGCGATAGCACTCAGGCTTGTTAGGCGATCCTCCCTTGAAAACAGGCTTCACAAGTGCGGTTTTTAGTTCAATTGGGATGACACCAGAGACCAAGAACTCATTTATCATGGTAAGAAGTACGTGCTGAACAGAGATCTCCTAAACGCCACACGGTGGAATTCCCAATTTAACGCCACGCAGTGCCTTAAAGGACTGCTAGAAGACAAATCTGACAGCTTGGAAGAATATTGCCACAGACAAAAACTTCCAGTCATGCGGCGCACCGGGGATGTGCAGTTCGTCAAGGAATACTGCGAGGTGTTGTGTATTTGGTTCTGTTGGCAGCACCAATAGTTTATTTTTAGAGCGCAGCTCTTAGGCGCCCGTTTCCGGCTTGAGCGGCGTCGGCGTAACCAAGGTCATCCCAAGGTCACGTGACCCCCCAAGGTCACCCCAAGGTCACGTGACCCCCCAAGGTCACGTGACCCCTCCCAAGGTCACCTCAAGGTCGCGTGACCCCCAAGGTGACCCCCACGTGACTGGGGGGGGGGTCACGTGACCCCTCAGGTCACGTGACCCCCCTCCCCCTCCTCTCCCCAGGTCACGTGACCTCGGGGGAGGAGGAGGAGGGGGGTCACGTGATCTGGGGAGCCACGTGACCCCCCCTCCCCCTCCTCCCCCAGGTCACGTGACCCCCCCCCCCCCCGGAGGAGATTGAAGAATGAGGGGAGGAGGAGGAGGAGGGGTATACGCTCCCCTGATTACCCTTCCTTCCTCCTCCTCAAGAGCTGCGCTCCAATTCGGCGTTACAGGGAGTTGTAAACGGCTTTCACTTTTTTTATATTCTGAATTACACATCATTCTTTCTTTTTGGGTGATGAAACCACTTGCAAAGGCCCTGGATATCATACAGGCTGACAAGAATATGTTCCTTGGATATTTGCTCCCCACCATCACAGCGATGAAGCGCAAGCTTGCGTCCTTGTCTGCAATCCAACTCTGTGAGCCACTTAGACTTGCTGTGATTCCTGGCCTTGAGAAAAGGTAGAGTTCCGTTTTATTATTCGTAAATTTTTGTTTTTACACATTATAGTGGCCAGAAAATGATAACTCTTTTGAAATACTTCGTTCTTTATAGGTTTTTAACGCGATGAAAGAAAAGACCCTGCTTGTCAGTGCTGTTATCCTGCCTCGGTTCAAGCTGCAGTGGGTGGCGGACGGTTAACGGGAGGCAGTGGCCGAGCTAATGAAGAACCAGATCGCTAGCTTGCCACAGTCGTCTACCCTTATAACCGAGGAACCTCTATCTTCAGCGGAGCATGATGATTTCTTTTCTTTTGAACAGTCGGTGGCTACGGGCTCTCAAAGTGATGGCGGACAGGAGTTGTCATCATACCTGCAGTCTGACGACAGAAACAAACAAGTGGCTCAGATCAAGTACCCCACTCTTAACTCTTCCTTCGGCACAACGTCGCGGTGCCTTGGAGCGCGTCTGTCGAACGACTATTCTGCATCGGCGGACATCTGTTTAAAAAAAACAGGGGCAGACTATCGGACACGAATTTTGAAAAGCAGCTGTTCCTGCGATGGAACAGAGCTTTTTGGTAATGGCGTTTTTATTTTCATTTTCGCAAGTGAATAAAGGTTGATTGAATGAAGTTTTTATTTTTGTTTCATTCGTAGTTACTTGGGACCTTCTAGAAGCCTGAGTGGCAGCCGAAGCCTAGCTAAGAGATTTCCAGAAGATTCCTGTAGCTGGAAGGAAGAATTTATTCTGACTTCGGTTGTGCTTGACAATGAATTGCAGAGAAAATTGTAACTTTAGAGTATCTTGAAAGTAACGAGTTACTTTTTGGGAGTATTTTGTGCTTTACTCAATTACTTTACAAATTTGAGTATTTAGTACTCAGTTACTATTTTTCGTGGTACTCAGTAACTTAACTTACATACTTTTAGTGAGTATCATGTACAAGCCTAAACTGATGCCACACGCGATGCCTTGGGCGAAAGTGTAAAGGTACTACGGCGGGCAAGGTATGACAATTAATAACAACTGTATGCAAGGCAAATTACCGATGAGCAGGAGCAGGGTTCAAGAACCAGATGTCAAGATTGAACAATCTGAGCTGTTTATTATTTAATTTCGTACCGTCCACATCTTAATGTTGCGTAATGTGCATAAGCTTGTGTTTATTGTATGGCGCAAAAAGCGTTTGAATGCTGGCGGCGATTGCGTTGGACAATTTTAGTGAGACATTGAGATTTCTGGCAGACTCTTCCTTTCAAATTAATGTTTAAGAATTTGGCTCTTACTGAGCTATTCATAACAAATATTTAGTCTGTTTGCTTAATATTACAATCATTGAGCAATTCACGAACTCAAAAACGTTAGACATGAAGCAAATTCTGTGATATTGTTTGTTTGTTTGTTTATTTTCTTTTGACACAATTGTCAAGGGGGTTGGGACAAAAGGCGAATACAATCACCTTACTGGGTCCCAACCCCTGTAACAACACTCAACAGCAGGGCCCAAACGAAGATAGAGAAATAAAATATACTTTCCAAATTTTATAGGAGGTAAAGCTTAAATCACCCAAGATTGTCTGGTAACTTCAATTAGGTAAAGCTTTACATTGAAATATTACCTTTTCTGCCATGCACAACTTGCCTTTGTTATGTGACAGAGCATCTAATTCACAGCTGTTTCAAGCAGCATGTGTGCCTATGCATTGCACAGATATCAAGCAATGAGTCCGGTTTCTGTAATAACGTTTTATGTTTGCGCCATACTTTTGCATATCTCTTTTGTTTTCCCCAATTATCTGTTCTGCGTAAGCTGCAGTTTTCCGGTTGCCATATCTCAGTATTCTGTACACACTTTGACGGGTGCTGAGATAGAGGGTTATTTATTTTCATCGGAAAACATTTTTAGAAAAGAAATCTTATATGATTTATACAAATTATCTTATTACAATTGAGTCACTTGGCCAGGCGGACACATCGTACAGGCAAGATGGCAGATAAAATGGGACTTCTTACCAAAAGTCAATGAATTGATTTTTTAATTATTGGTTTTGTGCTATCAACATATAATACGAAAATGGAGGCAGTCACCTAAAAATGCCTATTAAAAAAAAAATCTGGAAAGGAGCACGTAGCTTTAGAAAAGTGGTTGATCAAAATATTATTGCATGCAAAACGGGTTCTGGGGTACAATATACATTCGGAGCTATACCACCTTTGGAATTTCTTTTCTTTTAATGCGAAAACTATAATTGTTTTGTGAAGTGAACCGGCGTTATCAGTTTTCGTAGCCGCGCCGAACGGCACCTAAACTCCCCTGTCCCAATAGAGCGAAGCCTGTCGTCCGTAGCAGCGATTTGATGGATAAGCTCCCATTGGCTGGCGCGCGTCATTGTTTCAAGGAACGAGGTTGCCATTGGCTGCCGCGCGACGCAATTCCAAGGAACGCCACCCCGCTGAGAAGCCGTCTTCTCGGCGGCGCAGCAACCCGGCCGCCGGTAAGAGGGAGTGGCTGGCCGCAGAGCCAGCAAAGCCCACCCGGGCAGACTCCGAAGAGGCTGCACGTCCGAGCTCAGCGCGGCGCGGCCCCTTCACGAGAGCGCGCGCTTGGTGCCAGTACGCCGCAGACAAACTAAGGGGACGGAAGAACGACATTCATGTTTTCGCATCCACAAGCCATAAGAAGTGCTTAGGTGTCCTCGGAATTTCTGTGTATGTGCTGATTTCAGGATTTCAAAAAAAGGGCTCATCTAAAACGGCGGCTTCCCTCAATTTCGTAATATCTACTGCCGTCAAACCAATACTTAACAAGTTTGATGAACAACTTTTAAATAATTACAATACTTTTAGTGCCACCTTGCCCACAGAGAGTGTAGCTCTGGAAAAGTTACTCGTAGACTATATATTCAAATAACACAAGTTTTGTTTTAGAAATGTCTATATAAATTAGAATGAATCACCCTGTATCAAGCACCCACAAAATTAGCGTCAGCATCTTAGCTTTTTGTGCATTGCACGGCGCACCCTAGACTGCGTCACACACAGGGCTGGGCAGTATCGCGATACAAATGTATCGCGATAGTGTCTTAGATATACTTTTGTGTATCTGTATCTCTGTATCGAAATACATTTGAAAAATTGATTTGTATCTCAGTAGTGAAATACATTCAAGACGCATTTCTTAAATCGCGATACTTTGCCAGACTTAAGTATCTCGTTACATATGTTGTCCTTTTTAAGATAAATTTAAAAGATAAATACATCTGTTTGGTGCAAGATGCTTCGTAATTTATAATATGAACCCGCCCTATAACATGATCGATCTCAGTCACCGACATTAAAAAAAACGAAAAACCTGTGATTTAGAAAAAGTTACGGGCAAGAATTCCAAAATTAGCTGCTTTCACGAAGCTCTCCACTTTTTCCAATTGAGCAGAGATAACGCTATAAAGGAGTTGAGTGAAGAAAATGTATGGTCCTGTTTTCCAATCTCCGCACACTATGGGTGACTCAGAAGCTTATAATACGACAGTTTGAGATGCGTCCTTATGGCAAAACAGGGTTAATTTTGGGCAGACGCATTTTGTCAATCAATGCACACTGTCTTTACCGTTCTGTAACTATGTGGTTCAACGGTAACGACATGTTTTCATTAGCGGCATTAATAATAAATAAAGAGTTCAAGGTAAGGGGAACAGCAAAAAACTGCACAAAAAAGGAGCACAAACATAAATTCCCATTTGTATCCGCCACGAACTACAGGGTGTCACAAAAGAAAATTTACACGTTTTTTTTACCGCAAAAATAAACTAGACATCGCCGAACGCTCATTCTCCACCCAAAGGTAGCGCTGGAGATCACAACCAGATGCCAAAGTTTCAGCCAGATCCGATACCTTATTCAAAAGTTATGCGTGATTTTCTGAAAATTTCTATGTGAAAATGGCGGCCGACGGAGTTTTTCAATACATGGGGCTCTATGGCACCAGAAACCGAAAACGGGCAAAAATGGGCTCCATTTTCCCATTGAAATTTTCAGAAAATCATTTATAACTTTTTATTAAGTTATCGGATCGGGCTGAAACTTTGGCATCTGGTTGTGACCTTTAGAGCTACCTTCGGACGGAGAATGAGCGTTCGGCGATGCCTAGTTTATTTTTACGGTAAAAAAAAGAAAAAAAAAATCCTGTAAATTTTCTTTTGTGACACCCTGTGCTTCCTCCCCACCTAGCACTGTGAGGGAACAAATGTATTTCTATTAGTATCTGTATTTGTATTCCGGAATACTTTTTCGCCAGCTTTGCAGAAGTATCTGAGGAATATCCCGTTGCATAAAAGACAAATGTACCTCAATGTCCGTATTTAGGGCCTGAAAACACATGTATCTTAGTATTTGTATTCCCGAATACGTTTTGGAGAATCTCTGTCCAGCCCTGGTCACACCCCTATAGGGTACTCTGGCACAGGGATGCTCATTCGCACTCCGAGAGGGTGCTCGTCTTGTGACAAGTGCGTGACAACCCTAAGGGGTGTCAGAAAGTTTAGTGTGCGCATTCGCGTCACCTAGCTGTGCCGTCTCATTGAATGACACACCGCAACCAGAACACCACCTCTTGAAAGAAATTCAAAATTCAACTCTTAATGCGATTCGAGGTCTTCTGCATAGACACCTGCGGTTCAACGTCTCGAGGACGAGGAACTTATTTTTCATAATAGTTAAGCTACCCCTCCATATCTCGAGAGGTGAAATACACCCGAAAAATGTCCTTCCAGTAAAAGTTTGACCCCTTTACATAGACACACAGAGTTTCCCATCTCATTTTACGACAGCCCTCAGAACTGAGATCACCCTATATATTGCAATAGTGCACATACTTATATTTTTATTTGACTCGTATTGTGAAGGCTGCCGTGTCACACGCTTTAGAGAATAGATCGCTTGCATCCCTTTCAGAATAAATGAAATTACTGCAAACATAAAGTATGGCACTGCCATTTCTACTAATTCAGAATTACTGGGGTTTTATATGTGGTGCCAGAGCTAATGCTGCGCACGTTAAGTAGCTTGCTAGCGAAGGTATTGAAGAGGATTGTAAGCCGAACTTGAGCTGATGGGGCATGGTGGTCGGCCACGGCAATTCCACTGAAGATTGCACCTTACGGCATTGCTGTACGGCGATGCTTTTCCCGACTACGAGATCGGGAAAAGACAAATACCAGATTCTGAACAAAGATAAGCTTTAGCACCATTCCAGTCAGAAGAGCTTGTTTTTACGGACAAATTGAATAGCTCCCAACAATGCTGCGTAGCATTGCGAAAGACAACGGCGACGGTTATAGCTGAGTTTCCATTTTCGCTCTCATTACTTCAGAGAGCGAGGTGTTGATCTCCCACGC
This sequence comes from Ixodes persulcatus, assembly GCA_013358835.2. NCBI lineage: Eukaryota > Metazoa > Arthropoda > Arachnida > Ixodida > Ixodidae > Ixodes > Ixodes persulcatus. The sequence continues at coordinate 1,150,570 of JABSTQ010010929.1, read as the reverse complement.
AAGGATTTGATGAGAGCGGGTAGACCTTGAGACAAATGCGCAGGAATGCCATGAGGGCAGGAAGTGTCCTTAGTTAGGCATCCAATGCCTAGGCGCGTGTGGGCCTGCGTGAGTGCGCTTGTGTGTGTGTGTCTGTGTGTACATGTCTGTGCCTGTATGTGTGTCTGCGTGTTCGTGTGTGCGCGAGCGTGTGCGCCTGTTTGTATGTGTGTGTGTGCATCCGCGTGTGTTAGGTGATATAGATATGAGAAGATAAAAGATTTAATTCGCTTTTGACCAGCTTCTTATGTCCTTCATAAAGCGCCTTTCACATGCAACGATTTTGCTGCCTAGAGCGGCACAATTCACACCGCCGCGGCGCTCTGACCAGCCACAGCGGCTGTTTCCAGAAGGTTGGAAATTTTTCGCCGCAGTATAGTGGTGGAAAGGCAGCATCCTCGCTAGCCATACACAGCACGTCGGGGGATCACTTGACAAAAGGAGAAACACACTGCGGGAAAGCGTGTGCATAGGAGGCGTTTCTACGCTTCGAACATACGACATAGAGAGAACATGCGCAACCGATTTGGTTTCTTCTAAAGGAGAAACCATACCATAATAAATCAGATAATAAATACTACTTAGAATCATAATAAACCGAATCATAAATATTACTTAGAATCACTGCCTAACGTTAAGAACCGATAAACTTGCCTTAGGGTTTCTTTCTAGGCAATGGCAGTCACCAAAGTAATTTGAGAAATATGAACATTGTTCATCCCCTCAACTCGAAACAAAATGATAATTAATCAATCATTTTTCCGATAGTGAAGCGGCAGCTGTCGGAAGGAGATCAAACGACGGCCATGTTTGCCCAGCATATTCAGAGATGGCGCCACCAATGCCGGCAAGACCATAAAGAGCCTAGATTGTAGCGAAGGTGCACCTCAAAGCATAAGGGTTGTTGGCAATTTAATCACGGACGCATCCGGCGTAGTGGTGCGAAACTATCGATAGCACTACCGATACTATCGATATTGAAAGCCAAATCTCGTTTTCGATAGTAAAAAGACTACCGATATTCCAGTAGATAGTCCACTATCGGAGAACAGTCGATAGTACTATCGATAGCACACTATCGAAAATTGATTATCGTAAAACTATTGAAAGCCGACTATCGTAAACTATCGATTGCACTATCGATAGTATTCTATCGTGAAACTACCGTTAGTCTACTATTTTGAAACTATCGATAGCTGGATATTGCAAAAACAATCAATTGTATTTTATTAGGTGACGAAGAACCTCAAAAGTCCATCTAGAAAATGTGAAGCTGGAGAAAAATCAACTGCAATTGGGGACTTCCGGATAATTAGTGATGGACAATCTAAAAACCTATTGGAAAACCATCCGAAGACGGTAGAAAATATTTCTAGAAACTATTGACAATCAACAATCGAGAAGCTATCAATTATATACCATCGAAAACTGTAAATAAAGTATGTCGATAGCGCGTTGACCTGTAGGATAGTTCCCTTTCTTACATTGCGTGATGGAGACTTTGGCACTTGAGCTTGTTAAGAATGGAACCTTCGGCAACCTTTTCCGAGTTTCAACGCTGCGGAAACGAGTCCCGAAACGAGTCCCGACGTGTCAGGACTGCCGGCCACCTGTCGAAGCCTGCCCGAAACGAGTCTCAACGCGTCCGTGACGTCAACGGGACGTGTGTGTGTGTGCGTGTGGGTTCGTGCGCTCCGGAAGGGGAGAGAGGCCTGGCCTAACTGCGGAGAACCATGGCTATGACTCATTTCTGGCTACGACGCGGCGGGCTTTTCTGCTACGCACTGGGCGGTCGCACCTGCTGCCCTGGCGGAGAGTGAGGGAGAAAACGGACCCCTATATAAGGCGGGGCGTGAGGCTGCTGAGTTGTTCTCTTGGATTTGACGACTGTATCGCTACCATGTAATTAAACCGTTCGTTACGTTACCAATTCTCCCACCTCCACTGGACCCCTGGGTTCTTCACTTCGGGGAATGGTCGTCGTCACGAGCCAGGAAGCCTCCGGACGTGCGGCCTAAGCCCCGCCTCGAACAACTGGTTGGCAGCGGTTGGGATCGGACCATGCGACATCGTGCTACATCTGTGGGTGAGCGTTTGGACTTTGCTTTGAGATTCGCCAGGCTTCAGATTATGGGTAATTAATTTTGAACTGCTGGGAATCCTTAGTGTTTGACTCGTGCGCTAGGTTTTGGTACAACCTCGCGACAAGTTTTAGAACAAAGCCAAAGCTAAAGAGCAGCGATCATGGATCTAATGAGGTTACTGAGAACAGATTTATTCTGTTTATGTGAAGAATTGGGTGTGGAGGTGGAGCAAAAGATGAAGAAATCTGAGATCAGTAAAGCGATTTCTGAGAGCGCGGAAGCAGAGGAAATTAAAATTGCGTGGGAACTGCTTCAGAACGCTAAGAGCGAAGCTGCAGCTAGAGAGGAACGAGAACGAGAGCAGGCTGCAGCGAGAGTGGAACGAGAGCGAGAACAGGCTGTAGCGAAAGAGGAACAGGCTGCAGCAAGAGAGGAACGAGAGCGAGAACAGGCTGCAGCGAAAGAGGAACAGGCTGCAGCGAAAGAGGAGCAAGCTGCAGCTAGAGAGGAACGAGCACAGACTGCAGCGAAAGAGGAACGAGACCAGGAGCGAGCGCTGAAAAGGCTAGAGCTCGAAATTGAACAACAGCGATTAAACTCGCAGAACAGTAGAGTTGGGGCTCCGGTACGAGCAAGTGAGACCGAGTCGTATCAAATGAAGGAGCTCATGCAGCCGTTTAAAGTTGGGGAAGACGTGGGCCTATTCTTAGTTAACTTTGAGAGGACATGTGAGAAGTTGAGCTTCGCCCCAGAAACGTGGCCGCAACGGCTTTTGACTCTGTTGCCCTGTGAGGCTGCAGAGGTTGTCGCGCGCCTTAGTGCTGGAGAAGCGGACGACTACGCCATGGTGAAGTCCAGCCTTTTGAAGCGGTACCGCCTTTCTGCCGAGGCGTTCCGTCAAAGGTTTAGAAACGCATCCAAAAAGAGCAGCGAGGGCTACTCGGAATTCGCGTACGGGCTTAAAACCAACCTGATAGAATGGTTGAAGAGCGAGGAAGTGCACGAAAGCCGAGACAAGGTAGTCGAGTGTGTGTGCCTCGAACAGTTCTTTCGTAGCATTCCGCAGTCAGTCAAGCTCTGGGTGCAGGATAGGGTGGGAGTCGACTCTGTCGAAAGGGCCGCTGAGCTAGCCGAAGAGTACGCAACGCGTAGAAAGCTGAGCGGAGAGGAAAGCGAATCCGGCCGAAGCGATCAGCGCAAGACCTTCCGACAGGGAAATGACTCGCGAGAAAACGGGCCCGAGAAGCCCGAAGCAGGACAAAAGGTCCCAGACAAGAGCGCAGAACACTTGAACGGAGACGAGGCGCGGAAAAGCCTAACAGGGCAGTTCGAGGCAAGGAAGCCGTTCCTGTGCTACAACTGTCAGGAGCCGGGACACACAGCGGCCAGATGTAAGAAACCGCGGGTTGTGTTCTCGTGCGTGAACGGACGTGACGAGGACCTGAAGCTCTTTCGTCCCTACCTTCACGAGCTCCAGGTAAACGGAAAGCCGTGCAGGGTGCTTCGTGACAGTGCAGCGACGATGGGCGTTGTTCATCCGTCGTATGTAACGCCATCCGATTTTACTGGAAAGGTAGTTTGGATCAAGCAGCTGCTCGAAAAGCACAGTGTCTGTCTGCCTATGGCGACGGTGAGGGTAACTGGCCCGTTCGGAGAGCTAGTGACAGAGGCGGCTGTCTCGCAAACAGTCCCGTTGGAATATCCTTATTTGTTTTCTAACCGGTCAGATTTCCTGCTGCGCGAAAGGGGTCAACAACTGGGAAAAGGGCTAGTTCAGTCGTGTACGAGGTCCAAATCGCGTCAGGTCGCCCCTTTGTTGACGAGGGATCCAGAGCCAGAGGCAGCTGACGGGGAGCAAGCACTCCCAGAGTTGGAGGCAGAAAACCGGGATGAGATGGACCAGGTTGTAGAACAGCCTGACCTCGTAGCACTAGAAAGCGTACGCCGTCCGAACGCGCCGGCGAAAAAGGCAAAGGAAGACGGGATCAGTGTAAGATATCTCGTAGCTCCGGCGTCACGTAACTTTGGTCCTCTGCTACGAGTAGACAGAGTGTCTTTGACAGTCGAGCAGAAGAGCGAACCTAGTGTGTCAGGGTTTCGCGGTACAGCTCAGGAGATTGCTAGGACCAATGTGACGGGGCATGGAAAAGGCGGATTGTTTTATCGGCGCTATAAGGACCGCATTTTCACGTCTAGAAATCACGTGAAAATCGATCACTATGGCTTCAGCGTAAGAAAAAGGAAAGGCAAATTTAACGGCAATGCCGATGGGTTGAGCAGATTTTCTGACATCACGAAAAACAGTAGGGATGATCTCAGAGGTCTTCGTCATCCACGGGAATGAGGATCTAAGTGGGGGCACTTCGCTAAAACCCAAAAACGACCTCACAAATTGCGAAGAGTTTTTGTCTTTTGTATTTTGTTCTTAGTGACCTCGTTGGAAAAATGAGTTTTTTTGGCGACAGGGGGTCTCAATACCCGGAATTGTACCGAATTTTGGTAATCCGTAATCCAGTCTGGCGGGTCTTTGGCGAATTCCGAGCGTTTGACTGCGGTGTGGCGTGGTGTTGTGGGGGACGTTTCCGCTGATGCCTCCGTTGTGAGAGGTTTGGGAGTTTGTTTGGTGCTTGCAGCGTCTTCTCAAGGCCTACTCCAAGCCCACCTCTTCAGGCCAGCGATTGTACCACCGGCCATTCGAGGTTTCCCTGGCCCCGGAGGGGCTGTTAAGAATGGAACCTTCGGCAACCTTTTCCGAGTTTCAACGCTGCGGAAACGAGTCCCGAAACGAGTCCCGACGTGTCAGGACTGCCGGCCACCTGTCGAAGCCTGCCCAAAACGAGTCTCAACGCGTCCGTGACGTCAACGGGACGTGTGTGTGTGTGCGTGTGGGTTCGTGCGCTCCGGAAGGGGAGAGAGGCCTGGCCTAACTGCGGAGAACCATGGCTATGACTCATTTCTGGCTACGACGCGGCGGGCTTTTCTGCTACGCACTGGGCGGTCGCACCTGCTGCCCTGGCGGAGAGTGAGGGAGAAAACGGACCCCTATATAAGGCGGGGCGTGAGGCTGCTGAGTTGTTCTCTTGGATTTGACGACTGTATCGCTACCATGTAATTAAACCGTTCGTTACGTTACCAATTCTCCCACCTCCACTGAACCCCTGGGTTCTTCACTTCGGGGAATGGTCGTCGTCACGAGCCAGGAAGCCTCCGGACGTGCGGCCTAAGCCCCGCCTCGAACAAGCTGTATAGACTGCGTTCTTTTGTGCCGGTGGTAATGACTTTGAGATTGAGACGATATAAGGAGATGGACTAAATAAACAAGTTCGCTGAGTTTGAGACGTTCTCCTGCCTACTTCTGTCCTTTCTGCGCATTTATGTTTCTTCTCTAGCCCAGTCTCAGGTTAATTACACAGGGTTAATATTCACCACCTCGCCTGCAGCCTTACCATATTTTTCTGAAATATTTATGTTTACCTTCTTATAGGTGGTCATATTTTTTGTTTTGTTTTTACATTGCTTATTAATGGACGACGGGCGTGTTGGTGCGGGTCAAGATTGAAAAGAGAGTAAATATGTAAGACGAAGACGACACAACCATTGGTCTTCAGGCCTTACACCTTGTTTTTTATATGCATAATTAAATCAAAAACATTCGTTTCACCTGAGAAGTAAACTACGTATCGAATCATGGGGTCATGAGTCTTGAATTTACCAAGATGAAAATATAAGTGCGGCGTTTCTTTCGAAACAAACAGGTTGAGGGCAAGAAAGAAAACAATATTTGCTTCCAAATTAACAAGTTTTTTCGTTTTTTTAATAAAATAGTTTTATTGCTAACATAATCGTTACTTGAATCACGGCAAACTTTGGTTTTTATCTTTTATTTTTGATTCATTTAAGGTTTATGTTCCCAACCTAATATTATCGAAGAATGTAAAAAAATAAAAACCTCTGTAACTAGACCTGTTGACTTGGTATAAGCCCTTTATCTGGTAATGCTTACTAGAATCATTTGGAAGCACATTTCTGTAACATTTATTGACTAAAAATTGTTTCTATATCTATTACGTGACAACTGCTATATTTTGAAATTTTATTTTATACCAAGCAGCAAATCATTTGCCAGCCACAGTCATTAAAATCTAAAAAAAAATTGGACATAACAAAAAGTGACAACATATGAAGGTGAACAAGCCTAACCATTTTTGTCAGCAGCTAAACTCCGTTTCATGCTTAGTGTACAATGCTGTCAAAGCTACTGGCGCGAGAGCGTGGCTAATAGGTTACGATCACAAAGCGAAATCCTATCAGTGTTAAAAATTCCACGCGTTTAAATCACTCACCGCGAGAAATACGTCGGTCAAATAAGTTGACACTTCTGTTTAATATCAGTATCGGGCACAGGGTCACTTAAAAAAAATCGTAAAGTCAACGTAAAATCAGCGATCCACGGGTCTCTTCGCGGGAGGGAAAACGAGCCTCCATTAATTTTCGATGAAATGGCAATGAATGAAGAGATATAACTACTGGTTTTCTGTTTCGTTCGGCATCCACGCAATGGTTTAAGTGATAAGATCAAAAACGAATACAGGTTTATAATGAAGACCCAATGCCAAGGGAAGCTGAGCTTCTGTTTTCTAACCTATTTACTTAGTTTCCTTCAGATGCAAAACACAATCGTGGGTCTTTATTTGTTCTTACATATGTAATCAAATTGGAACTGACTATCAATTTTGCGTTGAGGCATTTAATTCAAGGAAGAGAAAGAACAGAGAGGTGACACGAGTCGCTGGGCTGAAGTAGCGTTTTTTGAAAGGAGAGAACAATTACATGCTAGCTCTTTTCGTACGATCACGCCAGGCATCATATAAAGGTACTCCAATAAAGCAATTAATTTAAACAAAATTCTAGGCGCCTCACTTGTGGCTGGACGGCGCAGGGATTGGGAGTACACGCCAAGGATGCCGAGAAGGACCGCGAAACTACGGAGATCTCACGTAAATTTAGTGAAGTGTTTCTGCAAGGACTCATATTATTACGTTCGTCGCAAATAACGCTCGCTTCTTATCCTGCTTTGCTGTTGTTTATTGATTCTTGTTAGTTTACTTGATTTCTCTATGTAGAATAGTGAGCAATTTCTCCCGTATATTCAACTGCCTGGTGAATAAAAATAAGCGCAAAAGAACAAGCATTGCATATTTTTTGTTCCTTTACGTTTCTCGTGTTGCTGCAAAAGTTCTGCTGCTTTGCTGCAAATTACCGCATTTCAATGCTGGTTTGTGTACATTTCAATGCACACGAGCTAACAAAGAAACACAAAAACCAGCAGCAAAGCAGCAGAAGCCTTGCAAAGCAACACGAAGCGGACGAAAAAAAAAAAAAAAAGAACCGGTACAATCCTTAGCACAGTAGGCTGCCCTACGGCTATGATGACAATTCAATGCAAAGGTTTAAGCGAGCTGGACACTAATAGCTATAATAATCCCTGGAGAAGGGGAACAAGGGGGGGGGGGGGGGTTGAAAGGACCAACACAAACCTCCAAAAAACATCTACGTGACTGGTGCGCGACTGAAAGAATCCGCCTTGTCCTGGTTAGCTCAGTTGGTAGAGTGCTCCAGTGAAAATGGAGAGGTCCCTGGTTCGATACGAGGACCAGGCCGATTTTTTCAGTCGCGCACCGGTCACCTAGCTGTGTTTGGAGATTTGTGTTTGTACTTTGTTCGCCTTGTTCTCCTGCTAGAATGATTCCCTACGGTTTCAATGTTTGTTCCGCTGCACCGCCATGTTGGTTTTAGTACAGCCACCGGCAGCAGGGGATTTAAATGGCGCTGCGGACTCCCAGAGTTTACGAGTTCGCGTCCTATGGGTGGTATAGGCAGTTCCACTCCTGTGGCCGGACTTCGAACAAAACTTCATTATCTCTTTCAATCGTCTATTTCAGTTTGTCTTTTGGATATTCGCAAAAACGCAAGCTGATCATTAAATTCTCAGCTGACGTTTTCAGCAGCGCGAGCGTCACGCAATAAATAGCGCTTTATAAAGGCGCTAAATGCTGATTTACATATCACTGACCCTCATTAACAATGGTTTCTTGATTTGTGCATATGCTTTGGCAAATTGGTTTGTTTCAAGGGACACGACAGGCGGATGCTGGACGCGCTTCGGCAAACCAGCAATTTGATGGCTCTAAAAAGGGCCGTTAGAATAGAAATGTGTTTTGGTAATGGGCCAGATATTTCTATCACACTGCCTGCCTACACTCACGTTCCTGCCTCGCACACACGCACACTTATGAGGAAAAAATAATTCCTCAAGGTTTACGTGCCTACCGTTCGTTCACTTGTATGCCCTTGGCTATCCTCCTTTGATAGTAAGATCATCTGGAGGGCTAGTTGGTTGTACATATTCATATAATAAAGCGCAAATCTACAAGGAAGGAAAAACCGGGGCAGACAGAAAAGAGCACTAAACCTCGCTTTGCAGGTTGAATTGGCGATCACGTTAATTAAAAAAGAAACAAAAACAGACAAATTAGTCGTTAGTTGTTATTACGGCAGGAGGTTAGCCTGCCAGAACATGGCGTCATTGTTACCCACTCTATATAAGCAGTTTAGCTAGTGCAGTACGACTGCTAGCCTGGGGTTTTTAACGCGCACCACGCAGTAGTGATACACGACCGCACGCCGGTACGATGCTCATCCAGATCGAAACGGGCAGGGGTGGGGATTAAACCCAGGATGCTGGGTTCTGCACCTAGAGCTTTCGCTCCTACGTGCTCCCAGCTGGTGTGCACTAGTGCCACCACATACAGTGGCTCTAGTGTGCACTAGCCCACTCGGCCACCGATCACCCTTAAAAGAATAGTGTCTAGAGGAGATACACACGGAAAAGGGCCCATTGTAGAAGAAAAAAAATAAGGAACTGCATTAAAGAGTCCGTGAAATTATATTCGTTAGTAATGTTTTTAACTTTACACGAGCTAACTGGCAGTAGTGGGACCCAGGTATACTCGCATGTAACGCCGGTGACCAATAAACTCCTTTGTTGCGCTGTAATTTCAAGGACAAAAGCGAGCGTTTCAATCAGTCCCTCCTTCGCAATGCTTGATGACGTAGCTGGTGGGTCGCAGTATCTCTCAACGACGATAATTGAATGCAGCTCATAGAATAGACACGAGCACAGTGTGAGCACTCGACTTGGGCTCGTGATAATGAATAACTTTACGAGCATTCGGGAAGAGGCGCGTGTCCAATCGCTGCAGTCAGGACAGCACCCGACCCATACAATGTCTGGAACTCAGCGCGTGTCCTGTGCTTTGTCAACACCAGCGCGTCGCTGTAATCATCAATGGCGGTATATAACCAGCCACATATACAAGACCGCCTCTTCTGGCTGCGAGTTGGGGAAGTAAACTTCTCACGTTTTTTTTTTTTTTAAATTTGTTTGCGACTTTTACGGCGTGTGGTGAAAAACGAACGCGTGTTTCATAGGTCATTAACGTCGGGGATTCGTTTTACGCGGTATTTGCGGAAAGTACAAAAATCGCTGCACCGCTCCTTGATCATCTGACGGGCAAGTTGGTTGTACATATTGATTTATTAAAGCGCAAAACGACGAGCAAGGAAAAACAAGGGAGACAGGAAAGAGCGCAAAACCTCGCCTTGCAGGTTGAACAGGCGATCACGTTAACAAGACTTTGATAGTCATAGAAGGCCGTTTATCGTATCTCGTTATTTACCACGCTGTAGAGCACGATTGCGGTCTTGGAGCTCGAGGATATTTGTTGCTTGTCGGGCATAAACCTCAAACTTCAGGTATCATTCCCCCGAAAAACAAACAAACAAACAAACAAACAAACAAACAAACAAACAAACAAACAAATAAATAAACAAACAAACAAACAAACAAACATACACACACACACACGCGCACACACACACACACACGCACACACACACACGCGCGCACACACACACACGCACACGCACGCACACACACACACGCGCGCGCACACACACACACGCACACATACATACACACACACACACACACGCACACACACGCGCACACACGCACACACATACACACATACGCACACACACGCACACACACTCACACATACACACACATATATATATATAATATATATATACCCCAAGCTCGCGCCACCACCCGCGTGGCGCACCGTTCTTTTTGCTGGGCAGGCGTACCCGCCAGACGTGTATTAAACACTCCCTTTTGAACCTTCACTGGTCCCAGTTTCCCATGTCAAGGCTGTAACATATGTATATATGCACACAGTCAGTTCTGAGGATCGCAGAGGCCAAGCCATATTCCGGGAGCATCGGCCCATCCACCTTCCCCAAAATGTGTCGTCAGACAAGCCTCTCACGAGTGTAGCGAACTGGGAGGAGATCCATCCTGCTAAAAGATGGAGACATCGCGCTGCTTATGGAGACGCCCCAGCTCTGGCAGGCCTTTTTCGAGTATCCCGAGGTTGAATAATCTAGTAACAAAGCCGTCAAAAAAAAAAAGAAAAAAGAAAAAGGTTTATCAATTTTTTTCCACTAGATGCCGACAGGATAACGACTTTCAGAGTTTGGACGGCACGTTCGTTCGACCAGTGATGGTAGGAGTCTGACTAGAACCTGTAATTCTGCTCATTCATGCGGCCTTCGAGATGGAAGACAACCTCGTCCTTGAATAAAAAGAACTTTGCAATCGGGAGGGCTTTGACGGCTTCGGCCTTTTCCGCCGCAGTTAATTTTTCTGCGACAATTTCGCAGAAAATAGTGAAGGTTGGTTGAAAGAAAGTACTGTATGAGCCATGAAACACAAGCTGAGCGGCACTTCAATCGTGCATGAACGTGCTCCCGCGCCTCAGTTTTTGCAGTGTTAACGAAAATTGAAGTTCCATAGTGCGTGCCCACATTTAAGCTTCAAGATGCTTATGCCGGCTCTGTATTAGCACCATCTAGCGGAGCTCTGGAGAGGCTGTGCTATACACTCCTGCTGGGCAATTGAGCAATTGAAAGGGCCGGAAAATTAAGAGCTTTGCTTACCAGGGAACTCGAAGACCATGCTCCAGTAGTTAACTTTGTTCAAGAGTTTTGTGCAGATATGTAGAGTGCTACCACATGTGTCAGACAATCAGTGTGTTGGCAATGCGTAGCCTGGCTTTTTGAGGGCTTGAGCCACTTTGAACAAGCCCAACGTGGTGATCTTGCGGGACCTTCCAGGTCTACATTCTCGTTCGGTCTGCAACGTTTTGCAGCTGCGGAGCGAGTTGCCATGAAGCCGACACGAAGGAGGACGGATAGCAAGTCGCTAAAGGCTCTGTTATACTCCGACGTCGAGCGTAGCAAACGTGGCGCAGCGCAGCGGACACCGATGCTGATTGGTCGCAGATATCGAGTTCCTGCTCGCCGGCCAATCAAAGACCCACGTTCTGCGCTACGTTACGTTCGCTGCGCTCAACGTCGGAGTATATCAGAGCCTTAAGTGTGTGTGCGTGAAGGGGAGCAGGCGAAGAAAAGGAAACAAGGAAGTGAAGACATTCTCTGCCCAGGCATGGGGATGCTAGACGATGCCAATTGGAAGTGCACCTTGTTTCTGTTAAACTCCATATGAGGTGAAAACTGCCGTGCGGTCTCTGAGTATGTGTGAGATGGAAGTGGGGGGGGGGGGCAACTCTATTATTCTCGTGCCGGGGGCCGCATAACACTGCCTCGCGGGTCGTGGGTTGCAGACTCCTAGCGTAGATCAACCCACAAGGACAAAATGTACGGTTGCCATGGCAGCCCCAAGCAAGCCTCAGTGGACTATTTGAACTTTATGTAGTTGGAGATGTTTTATGGCCTCGCGATGCACTTATTGACTTCTCCATGTCCTCCAACACAATGTTGTCTTGAATAATTTATCTCGAATGTATGTACAGTAGTGGACCAAAGTGTAAGATGAAACACTTTTTCGACCATAACTCTTTTTTTACTGGACCAGATCGTCTCACTTTTGGGTAGGATATTTATTATTATGTTCTGAACATTACCCATACTCATATGAATTGGCAACGGTAACACAGATAAGGTATTGCGCTCAACCGCAAAAATCATGCAAATTGACTAACACCGAAGACGCGTATTACATTTATTTTATGCAACACAAACAGACAACAGTGACTCGTAAACAGTAAAACAGTAACTAATGCTTCGTCGGGAAACCGCTAGACTTTATTACGGCTTCACAACAAGATGCACATGGAGACTAGAAGCTTCTCAATGGCTGCCTGAAAATGCGCTCTCATTCCTCAGCCAGCTGGTCGAACTTTTGATCCTTATTCCGGCATGTTTTCTTCGCCAGTCTTCGCTCCAGCTCCTCCCACATGTGTTAGATCAGATTCAGGTCCGGGTGACTGGCTAGGCCACTCCAGAATACGAACTTGGTGCTGCTGGAACGCGCCCTTCGCGACCTTGGAGGTGTGTTTCGGGTTGTTGTCCTGCTGCAGGATCCATCCGAGAGGCACGTTCTGTTTGACCCACGGAATGGCATTGTTGATTATGAGGTCCCTCTAGCATTGGCCGGTCATTATTCTGTCAATTTTGATGATGGGGCCCATTCTAATGCGAGAGAAGGCGCCATACACTGCAACCGATCCTCCAACGTCCTTAACAGTTGGAAAGATGAACTTGGGATTGAATCTCTGTCCAGACGGACATCGTACGCATCGGATGCCACCAACACCGAACAACTTGAACTTGCTCTCGTCGGTGAACATCACCCTACTCCAGTCGGCCGAGATCCAGTGACGACGACGTCGCGCGAACGCAAATCTAGCGGATCAATTCTTGACTCCCACGAGCAGCTTCTAGGCGGGACACCTCACATTTAATCCAGCAGCACAGAGACGACGAGATATGGTTTTTCGGTTAACGTTCAGGTTGTCGCTGGCGCGGAATTCGGTGGCGATGTTGACGGCAGTCAAAGTGGGATCAGTCTTGGAGCCACGGGCGGTTCGTGTATCCCGACGCAAAGTAGTAGAACGAGGCCTGCCGGATCGCTGAGAGTTTTCGATGGTGTCATTCTGTAGGGTACCTGATACGGACGGCTCTGGAATATTGAGAGCCCTCAAAGTATCCACTCTCTTACAAAAATGTTATATGGGCAAGATATATTTTATATATCGCCATATATATTCACATAAGGAAATATCGAAGGCAGTATATTTTCATAAAAGAAAGCATATAGGCTCCTTGCACTGACGTCACATTACATACTTTTGATCACCATGTAAAAGGAGGAGAGGGAAGCTGCTTTTGTAAGAATTTTGAGTGACGGGTTAATCTTCTATAATCTTCTGGGGGGAGAATAGCGACGCCTGCGCAAATCAGGGTGGCACAAAGGAGGATCCTGATACGAGGGGAGTTCCTTCTTCCACTCTTCTCTGGAGGTCATCGGAAATGATGTCATGTGCAAGCCACGTATAGAGGCAGATATGGCAATGGGGACGCCATATATGGCCAGGTATGGTATCGTATATATTCATATATGTCGCCAATTATTGCTATATATGGCGATAAGTAGTCCCTTATGTGGCATTTGTGCCCCTATTCAGCCGTATATGGTTACAGGCAGTTCCGCATATGGCAACCTTTTCCCACATTTAGCCTTATTGGAAATATTAGATGTCTCTTATTTGACACGGACAGTGCATGTTTCAGTGAAAAAAATAGTAATGTCAGATATCTATTTATCAAGAAAAAAAGGCATATTCACAATCCTCAAGTCTGAATTTTAATTTTGAAATCATTTTTATTTTATTTTTATTCGGTGCTTTATCTCTATCCCCAATAATCTTTTTTGCAACAAAAAATCTTTATTTGTTTCTGATTTCATTAAAAACTTACAATTATGAATGTGTAACTATGGCTCGCGTATTTTTGTCTGGAGCATTTAAATGTACAACAATAACTTTGTTTCTCTATCAGTTATGTAATATTTTACTTTGTGCACGCAGATATTTGTTGAGGATTAAAAAAAATCTACATGCTCGTTCGTTTAATATTTCTTTCATGACTTTATCACCAAAATGATAATACCCTTCTCAAACAAACCGCCGAAGCTTTTTTAGTAGAAAGAATCGCCTCTTCAAAGGAGAAGGAGTTTGTGCCACACGGCACCGTAAATGCTCCTTCTCTTAAAGCGTCCTTTTCGGTAAAGAAGCTCGCTAGCTTTCTTAAGTACAAAGGAAGTACTCTCGACAGTAGACACTAGTGACATTGGAGGCGAGCTGGGGCAGCATTTTGTCTCCCTGTCGTTAAACGTTTGAACGACTGACCTCAATATTGACAGTAGTGTAGCCATGAAAAAGCTTTCGTTGATAATTAGAATCGTAACTGTGTCATAGACAACCCAGAGTCGTGTATAGAGAGAGTTTGGTCAATGGGAGGAGCGGGCAGAGCTAGGGCGTGCGCCAGACGCAGAAAGAGGGCTTGACATGCTCTGTTGGCCAACCAGAAGCCCAGAAAAATCCACTAGGGGTGGTAGCGAGAAACAGTTTCAAACATAGATATGTGGTTTTAATAAGCACGTAAGGGTGCACGTGATGTTTCGATAATGATCATGCAGAAAGATGTTAGAAACGAATGTGCCGTTCGAACTCTGTTTTGCTCGACAGAGTGTGACCGCTTGGACGGCAGACTCCCGGCCCTCGGCGTCGGGAAACGGAACATATGGTCCCGGAACAAATGGTCCCGGAATAAATTCTCCCGGAATAAATGGTCCCAAAACAAATGGTCCCGGAACTAAAGGTCCCAAGTACAAACTAGGAAAATAATGGTCCCAGATAAATATCGCCAACATCGCTTCCGCGTTTTCAGATAAATTCGATAAAATCTAATAACACTAGCCGAATTTCGAGGCTACCGGTTGTATGAAATCGACCAGTTTTTATATTTTTCTGGGAAGCTCGGAAATGCATTGCGCTATGGAAACCTAATGCACCTATAAAGGCGTCGAGCTCCGCTCGTTATGTGTGCTACTGCTACCACCACGCGTCATGACGAGATATGGGAGTAATTCAAGTTTGATGACTTTAACAGTATGGCTATGGGGGGAGGCACTCCCTTGATCGAATGACGTTTCAGCGAAAGCCCACGTTTCACCGCTTGACGCTTTAGCGAATAGTCGGCCGGCTGCCGCAAAGAGGCGTTTACGGGTGGGCCAAGTGGGTTCCCATTTCTGTAATGAGCCGCCGCAGAATGTCGCCGCGATGCGGCGTAAGCACAGCGGGAAGGGGGGGGGGGAGGTTAAGACGTGCCCCCGTTATTCGCTAAAACGTCAGTCGCTCACGTGATATAGACCCGACTAGGGGTGCTCATTTTTCGTTTCAAAAGAGCCTACTGATATAAATATTCTAAAGCCCCTTATATGAAAATAGTAATAACTCCTATAATATCGTATACGGTCACTAAATTAACAGTTAGGAGATAACTGTTGAACAGTATTAATTCCTAAAAACTATTCTGACGATTTCGAATAAAATTAAGTTCAATACCCGACCACTTTCTTCGAAGTAACCGGCCTCAAAATATAGTCAAGATCCTTCATTCCACCAGGAAATCACTGACTGCATAACGGATGAAGTATATTGCACGGTATATCTTAGTTTCAAAACATTCTTCTTACGGAACATTTTTCCCTACTTTGGACTTGAGACCATTAGTTCCGGGACCATTTGTTCCGGGACCATTTGTTCCGGGACCATTTTTTCCGGGACCATCTGTTCCGGGACCATTTGTTCCGGGACCATCAGTTTCGGGACCATCAGTTCCGGGACCATTTGTTCCTACACCCCTCGGCACCTGGCGTACGGATTATGCCGGTTGTTACGCTAGTCGCGCTTTTCCACCATGATCTTGAATGACCGTGATTGAAACATCACGTGCACCATAATTTTAGTCACCGAGAGTTACTCCGACGCACTAATTAATTTTGTTTCTCGCGACTACCGCCTGGGTATTATTTCTGGCTTCCGGTTGGCCACATTTGAATTTGTGAAGACACCCTGGAACACGTCCAGCACGATTTTGGCCAATGGAGTCTCCTCGTTTGACTCCTATACTTCCCAATGAAATGCAAAACTCTCTGTTGATACGGCTTTGAGACGACATGTATCTTCTTTCTCCTCACGCGGCTCGGGCTACTCAACAACTCGCCTGTGCTCTCACTCCTCTTTCGGGTGTTTCTGGTATAAAGCATTAAGCTCGGATGTAAATCATTTTCAGATTTTAAATATGGAAAGATACAAGTTTTTCAATGATTGCTAGGTTTCGGTAAGCAGGCAATAATTTCGCACATTGTAAATTTAGTATAACTGTCGTGGTTGCCAGCGTTTGGCAATTACGCGAAAACGTTTTCCGGATGTTTCCTTTCCGTGTTACTTGAATTATTTGTGTTTCAAAAATTATTTGAAAAAAAAAATCTTGCAATGTTTAAAAAAATATAGTTTTAGAAAAATGTTTTTATTTACGGTTTTAACTTCGTGTGGCCGCCCCCGAAGAAATCAATACCGGTGGTAAATAACATTTTCCCGGACGTGTGACAGCAGCTTTTTAATCAGAGTATTCTTTAGCAGAAAGTATATTTATTAAAAAGGAGCTTTAGGGCGTCTTCTGACAGGTATCCGTCAAGATGCAGCTTGGATGTGGGTAATTCGTCGCAAGAGGCTTAAAAACCTGTCTTGTCTCAGTCGGTCGTAGTAAAATGCAAATCATGAACGGGCCGTCACAGCGGAGCCGTTAATCCTTTTGGAGCTTTATGGGACAATGCACGCCAATGCTGCTGCATTGAGAAAAAATATGTAGGAATCTTAACTATTTAGAGCAGTATTTGAACCGTACGCACTGTTATTGAACTGACTAAATATTAAATTCAGCTTCTGAAACCAGAATGTATGAAAATCAAAATGGACAAACTGAGAGAGGAAACTCACCAAACGGACGGCTTAACTGTCTAAACTGCTAAAAACGAATTGGGCAAATAGAAAAAATTAAGTCGCCAAACTAGTGGTTGAACTGATCATAATATCAGATGAGCCCGTGAAACTGCCAGCTGAACTGGTAGATGCGGTTTGAAACTTTTAAAGCAGGTAATCGAACTGAAATCCTTTATGAGACAATCACGGTGTCGGGATTCTCGAGGTACGTTCAAACCTTGATGTTCAGAAAAGCAACGAATGTTCGCACTATTTTCTGAAGTGAGCGATTGGTATCTGTGACAAATCATGACCGACAAAAAACAAAGAAAACTCAATCAATTAATCTACCAATGTTTTTGTAGAAACCAGGAAGAACCATAGGACTTCACGCTGGCATGTTTCAATAATAATAATAATAACGACAATAATAATATTATTTAACTGTAATAATAATTAATGGTAATAATATTAATATTTAATGGTAAAGATATCAATAAATAATGGCAATAATAATATTAATAATAAACATATATTAATACCCCATAAATTAGTATTTTTACAGTGTCTAGGAGCATCCAATTGGCCTTCGTAGTTGCACAGTTGAATTAAATCTGCACAAACACGCCCGCTTGAGCGCGCGCGCACGCGTGCACTCCTCAGACGTACACGGGCGCACAAGCACAGACGTCCAAGCGCACGCACACACAAAACACACACGCACGCGGACGCATCCACATGCGCCCATGTTTTTACACACACGCACGCACACACATGTGCACACACGCAGTACGATGAAGGAAGATAGATAGTTTCGGTTTTATTCAAAAAAAGAAAACTAAAAGATTTAACTCAAAGTTTTGATGAAAATTTAGATGAACTAGTTTTTGTTTTTAATTTTAACGTTAATATTAGAACAACTAGGGTATTATTATTATTATAATAGTGGTTTACCATAAAACGAGTCTCTCAAAGCCATTTTTGGTTTCAGTTCCATACAAAAACAAGACTCTTGAAAACTGCGGAAACCCATCGCTATTGCCATAAACTTCCGCTGGGACTCCGGAGGAGTCTTGGGCAGTAACTAGTTACTAGTAACGCGCTACAGGTAACCAGGGGTGTCGCGAAATTTTCTCGAACCGGATTTTTAGGTCGAACTTTCGGGGTTCGAATGGTTCAAACCGGTTCGACGAACCTTCAACTTTTTAACCAGGTTTGACCGGTTCGACTTTATGGACAGTGTGGCCAGACCTTTGTACAAGCATTCTAGATTTGATAATTATTTTTTTTATGCAAAGGGTTATTTTAATTTTATGAACAGTTGCGATTAAAAGAAACTAATTCTAATCACTGAAGAAGTTAATAACTTTATTTTTTGTACTCTATTAACTGAAATAATCAGTCAGTGCTGCCCTTAATTCATCTCTTAGCAATCACCATCCAATCCGAAGCCAACTGGCCAGCCTGTCGCGCATGCGCATAGCAGTCGAACCTGAGGCGAACCTCTGTCGAACTTTTCACAAGAAGTTCGCAAAAGTCGAACCTGGTCGAGCTTGAACCTCGACCGTTTCGCGACATTCCTACAGGTAACTAGTTACTTTTTCAGTAACTTGTTACTGTAACTTGTTACTGCTTAGTGAAAATAACTTGTAACTGTAACAAGGTTACTATTTTTCGAAAGTAACTGTAAAGAGTAAGGACATTACAGTTACTTCGGATATTTATGTGCAAAAATATTGCAAACATGACAAACAAATCGTCTCGCAACTCTGAGAGAGTCCCATGTCCTGGTACGGGAAGGGCACAGCAAAAAATGCTGCAGAAACCGTCTGGAGCACGAGGAGAAAAAAATTTAAACAAAACTAAATTTTGCGTGACCCTGCTCGGCCAAGCTGGCCCCGCCATCTGGGACGATTGGGGCGTTTTTGTCCGTACTCACTGGTACATCGCCCACAGAGCACGCAGATGAAACAAAGCGCGGCATCTCTAAAGCGTTTTTCTTTTCTTCGTCCGGCGGAGGGAACGAGTGATTTTTGCAGAGGACAGTTTTGGGTTATTGTCGCCCCAAACGCCCTCAGGCTCACGCCAAGCATACGTTTAATTCCCATCTATTTTTGAATCGCCCAACTCCCAGATACACTCTTGGGGGGTCTGGACTTTAGGACCATTTTCTCTCCCTTTTTCTTGCAACCCAATTACCGGCCTTTCCTCCCATCACCCACTTGTTTTCTCTTCTCGGGTCCCGTCACTCGAGAAATAATATTCGCTCGAAACGTCTGTGCCGTTCTGTCAGCTAGTTTGCGTGTTTTCATGAAATTGAAAGACCGCCCTTAGCCGGCCCCAGCGTCACTTGGCATAAGCTGATTTATAGATATTTACGTTGTGGGCTTTCCGGATGGTCACCCCTATTTTGGGTGGTGAGATGGAAGAGCACAAACGCGTTTGATCTCGTTAGGAAGTGGCGGAAAAAATATCGCAACAGCTGTTTGAAACTTTACACGATGTGATCGTGTGTTGCTTATTTCGCACCACTGCCGTGTTCAGAGGGTTTGACGGAGGAATCTAGCCGCAACATTGCTCTCCAAGTTTTCGAGAGAAGCTTCGTGTTTCATGAAAGATAGTGCGCACGCAGTAGAAAACGATTCGACCGACGAGTGGATTGGAGTGGCAAAAGAAAACATCTACAAAGCTGATTGCAAGGTATGACATATTAATATTGACTTCCCATTTGCACGATTTTTACTGCTTCTCCAACCAAGGAAATCCAAAATTAGAATTGGCGGATTGTAAACTCGCATCATGATTGGATATACGCGAGATTGAGACGCGTGCTGTTGTATTCGTGTATACCTTACGGTGGCTGCGCTTATTTTAACGTTCTTCATGGATCATCAGAAGGCATCCGCTATGTTAAAATTGTGAAATTCTAAAGCCTCTTGTAATTTTGCTCAATAAGAAACTATAAATTCTTTATTATATAGTGGGTCTACTCAGATACTGTCTTAAATTATGATCTCTTTCAAGGAGATATTCATGGTAAAAATGAAAAAGGAAGAACCAAACATATTAATATTGATTATTAGGAAAATCTTAGTTTCTCAAAATGATCAGATTCACTACCGTGAACAGCATAATGTCTTATTAAAGATCTATCCTAATTAAAAGGCATATTAAGAAAGGTTCCTTTTGAATGTTTTCTGATTTTTTTTGTAATGTTATGACGACGTAACGGCTTTACTTTAGCGAAGTAGCTGCAACTGTAACAAGTTACTATTTCAGTTTTGTAACTGTAACTGTAACACCATTACATTTTAGCAGTAACGTGCCTATGACTGCTCCAGAGGTACCGGACGCTTCGAGAGCCTCGAGATTTGCCTTCCTTTCTATGATTTAACCGCTTTAGCGGATATTTGAGATATTTTTCTTACAAATACCGCGTTCAAGAATAGCACGCGATGACTGATAGTTGGAAGACGTTGCGTCTTGCCAACTACCGTATGTTGTGGACAGCCCATTCACGACTGGTGCTAGCTAGCGCCGGTAAGCGTTTCACCCCTCTTTCAAGCTTTCGACGTGTCCCGTGTGCTTTCTGACTAAGATTGACCCTAACTATGCTTCTGTCTGGTGTTTGTTCGTTATTTGAAAACAGCGCACCTTCAAAACCTCTGGCTAGCTCCGCAGAGTGAGAAAGATTTGCGTGCGCCGTCCGAAGACGCTTTCGCGTGCCGTGTAACCGCTCATTCACACTGGAAGCGGATCCGCGTTTGCAAAGCGGTTGCGAACGTGGTTGTATAAAGATCCAGTACAATTGCACGCGCACTCGATGACATCAAGCGGGCGTGCAATTGTACTGGATCCTTATAGACCCTTTTCATGGCAAACGCCACCAGGAGGTGTTCTAGTCTTTGACGTCCCAGAGAACTTCCGGTTCATAAAAAGTATGAACAAAGTCCACCCTAACACCGCTGTTTGAAATGCCGATGAAACGTTTAACCACCAATTCTCCAAATGAACGCCAAAAGAACGAAGACGCCCGAGATATGTTAAATATTTTCGAATACTCTTGTAAACCAACTTGCCTCCTCCAAGACGTTAAATTGACCAGCCGAGGGCCCTCGTTAAATCTCCAACTTTGATGTGCGTGAAGCGTTTATGCCTTCTAGCACTGGCGACATAGGCAAGCTCGACAGACTTGCAAAGACAGAGCGACCGGAAGTTGCTTGGGACGCAGGAGGCAGTTCATGTTTGTAAACAGCAAAAGGGTCTATAAAACCGCGTTCGCAACCGCTTTGCGAACGCGGGTCCGCTTCCAGTGTGATTGAGCGGTAAGTGCCGCTTGACAGTAGTTCAAGCACTCAGCCGCCGTCAAGCGCAGGTCATGCTGGTTCTGACGTGTGGTCCCAATAGTCTCTCACCACTGATTTGTTTCATAAAGCGGGAGCGATACAGACGTTACAGGAGCAAGCAGCATACTTTCTAGCCAATGCTTATGTCTGTGCCGTAAAGACGCGCGATCTCTTAGCTTTTTAGTGATTTTTACTCATGTATTTGTTATTTAACATTTTGTTTCATATTTCGATTATTTCTTCACGTCCGGAGAGGAGTGGTCACCTCGTCGTTCTATATTGCTTCTCGCGAACAGTGGTTTCTGTGCGTGAGTGTGATGCGTTGTCCACAAGGAATCGGACGGAAACCTGGAACGGCAGCTCATGAGAGGGAGGAGTTCCCTTGGAACGGCAGCTCACGAAGAGCGAGGATTTCATTTTGGGAGTTGAAAGTGGAACAAGCGATCGGTGAGGGGCAGTTGTCCTAGAAAAGCCAACGGCAGAACATCGGCAGAGAAATGAAAGGCCGGTGAGGAGCATCTGGGAAGTTTGAACAAAGAACGGCACAAAGGGAGTCACGTTAAAAACCAAGGACTTCAAAGGCGTGGCTGCCAAGCAAGCCCGTGACAAAACTGATTGGACCGACCAAAGAAGTGACTCAGGTCTAGTGTTGTAGGCGTTACCGAAAGAAAAGTATCAATGTATGTCACTCGTTATTTGCAAATAAAAGGAACGCGTTACCCACTTACGGTACCTCAAAATCAAATGAACGCGTTATCGTTAACGATAAAACGGAACGCACGTTACATATGTGCTACTTTTTTATTTTTAAATTGACTGGAACAGCGTTTTCTTTGGCGACAGCGTTTTTCGCGGTTTTTTCAAAAATCGGGCTTTTTGCGTGAGGAAAAGACAGGCCCAAATTTTAAAAGTCTGTGGAATGAGTTTAATAATTAATGACTTGTCGCATATACTTTGCTTGAGCTTAAGTTCGCACGCAGCAGAAGCAACGAACTAATGTAATCAATTAAGCAGTGTCAAAAGCGCAAGTCACTGTGCTTTTTTTGTTTATGATTGCTTCAGCGATGATAGAACACGTATAGAAACATGGCGAACACCATGATGGTGCCCTTTTAACGCTCTCTGGTCAATCCCAGCAGTTCGTAGCGTCGGCTGCGTCTTGAATTAGGTTAAAAGAAAGTATAGAAGCTTGAAAAAAATGTCAGTGTACTTTTTCAGGTCTTAGCAAGAAGTAACGAGTAACGTAACCACGTTGCCCGTTACTTGAAATCATTAACGTATGCTACCCGTTACTTAAAACAAGTAAAGTAAGCATGATACTCTTAATTAAAACAAGTGATGAAAGTGTTACCCGTTACTTGAAATAAGTAACGTAAGTATGATGCCCGTTACTTAAAATATGCAGCGTACGCATGATACCCGTTGCTTGAAATAAGTAACTTAACTATGTAACCCGTTACTAGAAATAATTAACGTAAGTATGTTACCCATTAGCTGAAATAAGTAAGGTATGTACGTTTTTCGTTATTTAAAATAACTAACTGTTGTATCGTTCCATGAAATGGGACGCCGGGTACTCAAGGAGACATCGCAGACATCTTGATGTTCCAGAACGCAACCATACGTGTCACGCGCTGCGCGTGGCATAAAACCAACGTTACTAGAACCCTCAGTTGGGAAACTTACCGTTGAAACATGGGCCGCTGGCGTCCACCGAGACCGAGCTAAATACGACAACAGCGCCACCCTTCATCATGTCTTTACTATAGTCACCTTAAACTTTCAGACGCATGTTTTTGCGTAAAAACCAAAGGGAAAAATCTTTTTGTCGTAACTTTTATTGGAGTTTAGTACAAATTGAGGGCGCGTGATGTTTTCTAAAATCTTTAGTCTGCAAGGTTTTGCGGCACAACTAATATTGTTTTTATACAACCATGACTCAGCGGTGAATTCAGGTAGCGCGTCCCGACCTAGGTGCATCTTAGCTTCGGTAGTAATTCGCGGCGCGTCCGCTGGGGAGACGGGCGTGGCGTCCCCGTAACCTCTTCCACCGTATCCGTTTTGGCGCCATAATGGCCGATCAAAGCCAAAATAGAAGTCACGTGCAGTTCCTCGAGTGGCCGCTGCGGGAGAAATGGCGGCGTTGTGATCGCCATTAGCTCGGTTCTGGAGGACGGGTCGGTGCCACTTTTTCAGCGCAGTCTCTATGGCAGTTTCCCAACTGAGTGGTTTAGTAACATTGCATAAAACTATATACAGACAGTCATACCTGGTAGTCATCATGGGAACCACTCAGATTAATTAATACAAACCGAAATCGAAACTGGGTTACAACAACTCACTCCCACTTAGGATTAGAATCACCCATGTCCAAAACGATCAGGCGGACGTCTAGTTCTGGTACTATACGCCTGAGTGCCATACCGACATGCGTAGGCGACCCTGAGTAAGCTGGATGTGGTGATGTATTACTGGCCACATCTGAACTCTGAGTGTCCGCACGACCTGCTTGAACCATAGGGACTCACAAAGAACAGAAGCATCACATACATCAGCATCATGAGGCAATGATACACGCGCCTCAAATGGCATTTCCGGGCGGCATTCTTGAAACGACCGCCTCAGATGGTCAACACGCACAAGACACACTTGTCCGTTCACCAACACCAGATAAATCATTCGAGACTTGACACTCTTGATTGTTCCTTGACACCACTTCACAGTTTCTCCACGCACTGTTCTCACGAACACGCGGTCACCCACCAAGTACACTTTCGGTGCACACCTTCACTTATCAGCAGCACACTTGGTTTTCTCAACCTTTTCCTGCATCGCCATTTTCATGTCTGGTTTTACAAGAGACAACCTCGTCCTTAGTTTCCTCCCCAAGAACAACTCAGCGGGAGGTTTCTCTGTGAAGGTGTGCGGAGAAGTTCTATACGCAAAGAGGAAATTGTCAAGGTGATGTTGCATAGACTTTTTCTGATTATGCTGCTGGTCCTCTAGAAGTTGTTTCAGCAGTGATTTCTTTACTCTTTGAACAGCCCGCTCTGCTGCACCGTTTGATTATGGATGATAGGGTGGGGTGAGGGTGTGCTCCACACCATTGCTACGCAGAAAATCGGTGAACTCTTTCGAGCGAAATTGCGGCCTATTGTCAGTGACAATCTCTACTGGTAGTCCGTGGGCTGCAAACCATCCCCTGACTGTCTCGATGGTTTGCTGCGCGGTGGTTGATGTCAATATCTTTTAACCACTTCGAATCCACCGCAAGCAAACAAGTCTTGCCTTCCTTCTCTGCAAAGTCTAAATGTACTCTTTCCCACTTGTTAGTACACCATCGCCATGGCTGTAGAGGGGCAGGATGTCCAATCGAAACAACGCTCGGGCACACACCGCACCGCTTCGCTACATCTTCGAGAGCTTTGTCCATGCCCGGCCACCATACCATGGATCTAGCGACTGCTTTCATCTTTGTGATGCCCATGTGTTGCTCATGCAACAAGCTAAGCATGTCATCTTGGAGGGACACTGGGACAATTACTCTGTTGTTCCACACCAGACAACCTATGTCGACAGAGAGCTGAAACCTTCCAACGAAAAATGGCTGATACTCATCAGATACTTTTTCAGGCCAACCTCGACAGGTCATTTCTCGTGTAGCACTCAAGACTTTGCCTTTTGCTGTTTCCCGTTCGACATCTCTCGAGGTTACTGGGAGTTCTCACGCAGGTGAGAAATAAAATATCTCATCTGAGTTTTCAGTCGTACTGGGCAGGGGTAGCCTTGACAGGCCATCAGCGTTATTGATGGTTTTCACCGACTTGTAAACAATGCGGTAACTGTAGACTGCCAGGAATGTCAGCCAGCGATGAATGCGGGCCACAGCCACTGCACTAGCGGGTCGCTTAATGTCAAAAAGTAACGTCAAGGGCTGGTGGTTCGTTACAACCTTGAAGGTGCGTCCATACAAGTACTTCTGAGACTTTTAAACTCCAAACACAATTGCAAGCACGTTTTTCTCGATATGAGCATAGTTACGCTCTGCAGGTGACATTGATCTCGATGCGAATGCAATTGGTTTTTCGACACCGTATACTATGTGGGACAACACCGCGCCAAGACCATACACCGATGCGTCACATGTCAGCTGAATGTCTTTGTGCACATCATACAACTCCAAGATCTGACTCTCACAAAGAAGCTTTTTACACGCGTTAAAGCTGTTAGCACATTGGCTCGACCATTCCCACTCATTGCTCTGTCGCAGAAGGGCGTGCATAGGCTCAAGCAGAGTAGCCAAATTGGGCAAAACTCTTGCGTAGTAGTTTACAAGGCCTAAAATGCCTTAAGCTGGGTCAGGTTCGTTGGTTCGGGGGCTTTGCGAATCGCCTCCACTTTTTCTTCTGTTGGATGTAATCCTGTACTATCCAGCATGTGTCCTAAGTACTGTACTTGGCTCTGAAAGAACTTGCATTTTCCAACATTCACTCGGATGCCGTGAGTGCTCAGATTCTGAAGCACCTGCTCCACGCGGGTGTAGCATTCTTTGTGGTCTTTGCCAGCAACGAGCACATCATCCAAGTAACAGGCGGTACCAGGTATACCTTGTAGGATCTGATCCATGACTGCCTGAAACATGGCGGGTGCACTTGCTACCCCATACGGCAATCTCCGGAACCTGAACAGGCCCATGTGAGTGTTCACAGTTAGCAGCTCTTGTGCTTTCTCGTCGAGTTCGAGTTGCAAGTATGCCTTGGAAAGGTGCAGTACTGTGAAAACAGTGCCACCAACTAAGGACGCAAAAATGTCCTCAGGAATAGGCAAAGGGTAGTGGTCTACTTTTATGTTGGGGTTCACGGTCGCCCGATAGTCACCACAAAGCCGAACAGCAGTGCTGTTTTTCTTTGGCACTATAACCAAGGGCGTAGCCCAGGCACTGTGTCTCACTCTAAAGATGACACCAGCTTTTTCTAAGTCTTTGATCTCTTTCTCAACCACCTCCGACAAAGCGTAGGGGACTGGTCTCGCCTTACAGAACACGGGGTTTGCATCCTCGCGCACAACAATGCTACCTTGAAAACCTTTAATCGCGCCATACCCTGGTTCAAACACACCAGGGAACTTTTCTCTCGAGGACTTTTCTTTGTTAAAGAGATTTTTCCTCGTCTAGTGAATTTACCTGCACGAGCTCGGGCCAGTTTAGTCTGATTTTGGTAAGCCAATCTCGGCCAAGAAGAGTCGGCATGCGTCCCTCATACTGGTTCTTAGCTATAACTAGCGGCAAGTTGTACGTCTGACCGTTGTACTCTACTCTGACTTCTACGCTACCTTTTCACAGGCACTGGCGTTCCGTTGTACGTAATAAGTCGCACATCCACATCAGAGCACTGTACACCCGGGAAGTGTTTGATAAACTCCTTCTCTGCCATTAGCGATACAGCCGAACCCGTGTCCAGTTCCATTGGAACCTCTTTATCATTCATGTTTACATTTACAACAAACGCGGGACTGTTTGTTACTCGGTTGAGGACTATGACAGATAACAGGTCTGTCTCCGGCTTTCCTAATCCTTCAGGTTCAAACTTTTCGCATGAAACGTTATGCACTGCTTTCGTTTTGCACATCTTAGCTACGTGGCCTTGCTTAGAACATTTAAACATGCACTGTTTAAGAATGGGCACTTTCCGGGAAGATGCAAAACTCCGCATCGATAGAAATTGGTACCGACAGTCTTTTGTCGATCGTTTTTAGAAGCTACCTTACACTCTTAGAAAAAAGGGGACCAAAAGGAGGTGTGTCCGCTGTTTTGCGTCCGCTGTTTTGCTGCTTGGTAGAGCCTTGCTTGCTTGGCTTGTTGAACCGGCGTTGCCAGTTCACGTCGGCGGTGCTGAGCGTGGACGCTGGTAGCATCTCCTTGGTGTTCTTGTTTGCGGCTTCCATGGTTGTTGCCACGGTGAAAACGCGCTCCCACGTGACGTCCTTGTCGTCCATGGCAAGCAGACGGCAGCGAATGCCTTCGCTTCGGAGCCCGGCAATCAAGCGGTCTCGCAACGCCTCCTCCAGGAAAGTGCCGAAGGCGCAAGTGGTTGCTAATGTCTTCAGAGCGACGACACAGTCCCAGATGCTTTCTTCGGGACCCTGGTCACGTCGATGAAATCGGTAACATTCCGTGACGACCGATCGTTTTGGAGCGTAGTGCTTTTGTAGCGCCGCAACCGCCTCGTCATATCCGGCTTCCGTCGCGTTTTCGGTAGAAGTAAGCTGCGCAGCGTCACGTAGGCTTTCTCGCCTAGCACGGTAAGAAGAACGAGCAACTTCTTGCCTTTGGCAACCTCGTTCGCCGCTGCGTACAGCTCGAACCGCTGAAGGTACACATCGATTTCACCTGAGTGTGGGCACAACTCCGGAAGCTTCCCCACATTTGTTGAAGCAGTGGACGTCATCATCGTCATTCCTATGATCTCTTCTTCTCGTCGCCAAATGTTGTATCGTTCGATGAAATGGGACGCCGGGTACTCAATGAGACATCGCAGACATCTCTATGTTCCAGAACGGAAACATACGTGCCACGCGCTGCGCGTGGCGTAAAACTATATACAGACAGTCACAACTGGTAGTCAGCATGGGAACTACTCAGATTAATTAATACAAAACGAAACCGAAACTAGGTTACAACAGTAACGTATGTTACCCGTTACTGTTTTAAAATGTAATGAATAAGTTACTGCATTACGAAAATAGTAACGCTTTACCGGTAATGCCGTTACATGAAACGCGTTACCGCTAGCACTGCCCAGGTCTAACTCTGATTGATAATCAACAACTTTTGGAACTTGAGTATAGTTTACAGAGCTGTGTGTGTCGCCTTCCATTTATTTTAACATTGGTCCGTGTGTTAATCAAGTATTGGATTTGTATCTTTGTTTTTCTAACGAGTTTCTACAAGTGCTTGTTAGTGGCGTTTCGGCGCTGTTGATCGTAAAACTTCTTTTGCACACCCTATTTTCGGGCCGGCTCCCTCGACGAGAATTTACGCCAGGGGGCTGTGACTTTCCCACCTCGGTTGAGGTACGCTACAATGTTTCCCAACTAGTTCGTATGCGTTCTTCTTGCAAGTTTTATCTTTGTAACATGTTATTTGTCGATATGATGAAGTGCGGACCTGACCCATAGGGATCGGTGGGATACCTATATAGGGCAGTCCTTTGTGTGAGAAGATACCTATCCACAAAATATACATCTTTACTGCAACTTCTGAGATCGGTAGAGGTGTATGTTTTGGTCATGTCATGTAACACTAGCTAGAAAACTGCAAGTAGCTGATTGCTATATAGGGGGCTGATACATACTTATTTGCCAGGTTTAAATATGAGATTATATAAAAGAGTCCAGATCAGTGTTCCGGAATGGGCACCCCCGTTCCATTCCTATTTCATTCCGGGGAATTAGTTTCCTACAATTCCATTCCTTTCAACTTCTCGGAATGGCGGCACTGGGCCCATTGCCGTTCCTGGAGTGACCGAACTCGCCCATTCCATTTCTGTAATTTCTGAACACAAAGAAATGACCCTCGACAGCCTCACTGTGTTTCTGGAAAGAAAGCAGGATAAAGCTGCTGACGTTATGAAACGGGAAGACGTGAGATATAATATATTAAATGGCTAAAGTACGTATTAAAGACTACAAAAAAAAAGCACACTGAGGTTTTGCTGTAGGGCCAAGAAAACCCCTATTACTTTTTTTTCGGTCAGTCACACATACATTAGATACTCTACTAAGTTCTACAACTCACCCATAAAACCGCTCGTGGAGGTTCGTACCGTCGCTTCAACGTCAGTGCACTGTTCGTCGAACTGAGGTTTTGCGGTGAATTATATGTGACAAGGGGTGTAAGAGAATACCCATTTTTTCTTAGAGTGTGGTGTCCCTTAATACCATGGATCGCGCGATCAAGCCTAAAAGGCTCGCGTTTTCGCAAACGGACCGTATACCCTCCACAGATACGTGATTAACGTGCTGTTTGTTTGATAAGGCTCTAAAACTCTCTAGCTCGTGCGTGTTGCGCAAGAAGCTATCTTGCTCTCTTCTTCGAACACTTGCACAACAGCACCGCTAGTGCGCTGTTAGAAGCGACGCCCCATCTCAGCCTCAAATCTCCATGCATTGCGGCAAGAACAGAAATCCGCTGACAAAGTGGAATCGGTATGCGGCGCCAGCGGAAGGGACTGTAGCACATATTATGGGACCTACGTTAAAACGTAAACTTTTACGGCTGCTGTACGATTCTGGCGATTTCTTAACATATTCCGTCCCATTTTTTTTATTTGTGTTCCACGCAAACTAGAAAATCGGCTCGTTAAAAGTAGGTCCGGTCATCATTGCGGTTCGGTTTGGGTTCAGGTTCAGTAGCTTTGCGTTTTGTTCCGGTTCGAATCTGGTTCAGTGATGTTTTTTTTTTTTTTTTTTTTAAATAACGGCTTTGTTATTGTTCCACCAAGTGCGAACCAGTTCAAACCGGCTCTTAAAAAATAAAGTCCACAGCTCCCGGCTAGTTGTTAAGAAGAAAAGGTGAGTTCATCACATCATCTGCATTAAAAAAAAAAAAAAAAAAATTAGGTCATCAAAAGCCGCGCTGCGAAACAAGGACAGAAAAAAAAAATATCTGCTTAATTTTGTTTTGTAATAGTGAATTCTTAACGCAAACACCGCTCTATAAAAACGAAAGATGGTTATACAAGCGCTTGGGAACCACCAAAGTACAGTACTCACATGCGAAGTAAATCAGCTTGCACGCACCGTAACACCGTTACGATAGCGCGCACCTTCTCGCAAACTATTCACATATAAAAATTATTAATTTAGTTGTTTAGGCAGTAGGAATTGAGTCTGCCAGAACATGGCGACATTGTTAGCCACTATAAATGAGAAATTTAGCCAGTGCAGTACGACTGCTAGACTGGGGTCTTTAACGGGCACCACGCAGTACTGATAACGACCGTACGCCGGTAAGATGCTCATTCAGATCGATAAGGCAATCTATCCCCACCGCACGCCCAAACGACTTCAGCCTGGTTCAGACAGTTGCGTTTGAGTGCGTTTGACTGCGTTGCGACAAGGAGAAACCAGGACATCCCTGCTGCTTATGTCGCGTGCCAAGGTGATTCCTTGAATTGAATTCCACGCTTCATACGAAGAACAGATGTGCCGGTGACTCGCTTTCGGTTCTCGACGCAACGCAGTCAAACGCACTGAAACGCAAGTGTCTGAACCGGCCTTTACTCGCTCGAACGACTGAGTTGAAGAGGAAAAAGACAGCGAAGGCGTGTCGAAAGACGACTAAAACAAAAAAAAAACGGACATTAAAACGACAACGGCTCACTTGCTGTTTCTATACTCTGTTTCATACTTAGCGTGCAACGCTGTCAAACCTGCTGGCGCGAGCGTGGGGCTTGATCTCGTTGATCATTTGCACGCGTTCTCGCGCAAACAAAACCATGGATGAAGCCACGCGCTCGCGCCAGTAGCTCTGACAGCATTGCACGCTAAGTATAAAACAGAGTTTAGAAAACTCACACACACACGTAAAAATTTTCTTCATGCCGCGTCCAAAGCTCTGGACGCGGCTTTCGCTTCTTAGGGCCGTTTCAGACACTTGCGTTTGAGTGCGTTTGGCTGCGTTGCGTCGAGAACCGAAAGCGAGTCACCGGCACATCTGTGCTTCGTACGAAGTGTGCAATCCAATTCAAGAAATCATCTTGGCACGCGATATAAGCAGCAGGAATGTCCTGGTTTCTCGCAGCCTCAACGCGAATCAAACGCAGTCAAACGCAACTGTCTGAACCAGGCTTTAGCGCCTCCAGATTTTGGAACTGTGGAACAAACGCGCCGACTGCCGGCAATCTTTGTTTTAATGTTGATGTTTACGTTCGCTTTCTCCTTCCTTGAGGAATGTCGGTTAGCACCAAGAACCCAGGCAGCACAGATACGTTGGAAAAACGTCGAAAGAAAGTCGATGACCTAAGGAACCATATGTCGAAAGAACGTCGAAGGTCGGAACGTCAGGTCCGTTCGACGTAATATGGAAAGGCTAATGTCTGGAAAAAAGCGTGGATTTTACGTCTACATAACGTCCCACTTAACGACCTTGGAACGTCGAGTTTACGTCTGAATTGGACGGGAAGTTAATTGATAACGTTATAGCAACATTGAAACAATGTCCCATTTATCAACCATAAAACGTCGAGTATAGTCTAAACTGAGCGGGATGTCAATTGAGTACGTCATATTAACGATATCATAACGTCCCATTTAACGACATAAAATGTCGAGCGTACGTCTGTGATGACGTTATGTCAACGTTGAAATAATGTACAATTTAATGACCATAAAACACCGAGCATACGTCGATACAGAACGGGATGTCAGTTGATAACGGTCTCGATTTGGGTCACCGTGGAACAATGGGGTCAACTGGATCTGGCTTCGTTGCTCGAAGGTATGTTCGCGAAAGCATGTATATTCGGACGGAATAGACCATTTGCTTAATCCCCGAAGCGCCCCGGCCAGCACTCCAGGAATCATGGGAACGGTGTTCCTTCAGCTCCCTAGTGATCGGTAATTTCGGCCACTTCCATGGATACACAGTCTTAGGTGTAATTCGGAGTCACCCTAAACAAGCGTCCTGTAGTACCCAAGGACCTGCCATATCCCTTTTAAGATTTCTCGTCAATGACAGTGTTTTGAATACTGTGCATGCTGTCCACCCTTCAACCTGGCTTTGCTGCAGAAATCTCTAACATTCTTATCGTTCCCTCACAGCTTCAAAGACGCTGATATTAACTTAGAAACGCTAAAACTGCTATAAACAGCCCCGTTGACCTCGAGCTAAATCCGCGTTTTGCTGTTGTGAATTTTCGACTCTCTAAGCCATTCCTGCTAAAACAACAATCACGAGAATGATATTATTGTAAGAGATTTCTGCAGCTCAGCCAGGTTGAAAGGTGGATTGCATGCACAGTATCAAAAATGCTGACATTGATGATAAATTTTAAAAGTGGTATGACAGCACCTTGGGCTCTATAAGGCGCTTGTTCAGTGGTGATCAAGATTTTGCTCAGACGTTGTTGGGACGTCTCGCGCTCAACGTTCAAAGAACTTCCCGGAGAAAACATTGAAGTGACGTCTATTAAGGCCAATGACGTCAAGGTGTTTCTAAGACATTGTTGGGGCGTCTCGCGGTCAACGTTCGAAGAACCTCCCGAAAAAAAAACGTAGAAATGACGTCGAATAATTCCGATGACGTCAAGGTGTTGCTCAGGACATTGTTGGGACGTCTCGTGCTCCACGTTCAAAGACCTTCCCGGAGAAAACGTAGAACTGACGTCTATTATTGCCAACCACGTCAAGGTGTTGCTCAGACATTGTTGGGACGTCTCGCGCTCAACGTTCGAAGAACCTCCCGAAAAAACGTAGAACAGACGTTGAATAATGTCGATGACGTCAAGCTGTTTCTAAGGACATTGTTGGGACGTCTCGTGCTCGACGTTCATGTAACTTCCCAGAGAAAACGTAGAACTGACGTCGATTAATGTCGAAGAGGTTAAGGTGTTGCTCAGGACATTGTTGTGACGTTTCCTGCTCGACGTTCAAAGAACTTCTCATAGAAGACGTTGAACAGACGCCGATTACTGTTGTAAACGTCAAGGTGAAGCTTGTGACGTTGTCACTACGTCGCGTGTTTGACGTAGTCGGAACCTCTCATGTGGACGTACCAGTGCCGTCGATAAAAAGTTTTTTAAGGACTTCGACGTCGCCCAACGTCTAGGACCTATTTCGGCGTCATCTCGACGTCTTGTGCTGCGTGGGAACAGGAATCACGCCCACGCACACACACACATATACGCAAACACAAAGAATAGATATTTAGACTGTCAGAGTTTCACTTTGCGACTTACCGCGATGGACGCGACGAGCTACACGAGCCAATCGGGACTTCGCAGTCCCCGCGTTGTTCCGCCCAACTAAGAGGGCACATGACACCCTCCGAGATGCGAATTGGCTCCGGTGACTCGTTGCGTCCTTTGCGGTCCATCGTAAATTGTAAAATAAAATATTGAAGTCTACGCCTCCACACCGACTCGCCGACGCCAATTCATGCAGCACATAGACGTGAAATATACTTGTTTCATTATTAGGTATCTGTCTCCATGTCGTCGCTGCCGTTTGCTTATTCAAAACTGCGCCGCCGATGCCACCGTCACAAATATTTATTTAGTTCTCGCCGGTTCCCCGCTGATAGCCAGGAGGGGCGCGAATTCAGTGAGGCAGCGTTCTTTTTTTTTTTTTTTTTACTCGGGTGTTTCCTACAGAATATTATCGGTGTATTTATTGGGCCGCTTGTCGGCCGAAACGCTGGTGAAGGTCGGGCTGTTGGGAATCGAGCGGCCCTGTGACCTTATGGTCCCTTCTAGAAAACAACCTGGGACCCTACTTTTTCACTGACAGTAACAAACCAAAACAGGGAACAGAAAAGCATCAACACGGTCGCATCTTTCAACTCACGGCATTTATTTTGAAAACGTACGTTTACTAGCTGTAGAGGGAACAGTGGAAGAGGGAGAAACCCCAATTAAGGGGCCGGAGGATAAAAGAAGGAACTGCGAAGCCAAGGGGAAAGAACCTAACAGTAGAGAGGAATGGGAGAAGCAGCAATGCGCTAAGGTCGCCACTATAATCTGTTTTGCTCGGGGTGAATCTCTCAAGGTTTGAGCAGGTGAGAGGGTAGCACAGCATGGGTTCTGCTTAGCTAGCGGCTGATGAAAGAATAAAGCGGCTCAAAGAGGCTCTTTGGAGAACTCACGCTACACTCTTAATCTGGGGCCACCTAGGGAGCCACCTATAGCCGTGACAAATGAGATCCAACTTGTCACAGCAAATTTTGGGGTCACCTAAAATTGCCAGCCCGTTTGCCGTCCCTTTTTAGGTGGCCCCAAAATTTGCCGTGACAAGTTGGATCTTGCCGGCCCGTTTCTTAGCTGGCCCGTTTTCTAGCTGGCCCGTCTTCTAGGTGGCCCGTTTTCTGCTGGCTATAAAAATGTCCCGTCGTCCACTCCCCGCAGAGTATCTCGGAGGGTCCAGCACTGTGATCCACGAAGAAAGCCAGGGGATTGAGAAGTACAGGAAATTTTCACCGTAAAAATAAAGCTGTGACGTGGCACTGAGCCTGACGTGCTCTTGTGAGACGTCATGCACATAGTCACGTCGCAATTTTATTTTTGAGTCGCAAAATATATTGGAAAAGCATTGCCAAGCTCAATTTGTATACTTTAGAGATTGACTTCCCGAGTTATCTAGGGGAAAGTAAATATACAGGAATTGTTTCAAGGGCAAGGCCGATGGTTTCTAAACATTTAAAAGAACAGTGGGTCCGCAGGTAAACAATTCATTTATTTGTTTAAATTAGATGCACAGCTGAAGATACAGGTAGTGCTTTGTTGTAATAAATACCGCATTCAAGCAATAAAATAGAAAAGTATATGAAAACTTGTGTCACTTGCTGAAACATTGGTGGAAGCATGGTCGTTGCTTTCACTTGACACACTTGGCGAACTAGGACCCGCCGTAGTTGAAGGTGCGCTATCCGAGCCAAGAGTGTTGCAGTCAGCCGGAGCTTCGTGCCACAAGACGGGTCTCCGCGGCACGTCCGAAGGCCAGTTGCCTCTGTCGTCAAGGCATGATGCTGCTGCGATTAAGAATTTTCAGCATTTTATTATAAGAAAATAAGGGAGAGGGAACATGTCTTTATCTTAATTACGTTCTAAAATTTATCAAACAGCTGTTTTTTTAGAAAGTAGCTTGCTGGACGTTAGAGTCTATTCAGACGCTGAGTCATCGGCCACAAACATGGCCGCTAACATAACGTTTATTCTTATGCTCTACGGAAAACAAAAGAAAGCAAAAGAAATTCGCCAATTAGATAGCCGCATCTGCTTTCGGCGGCCATGCTTGTTTGTAGTTACTCGACATTAAAAAGCAGTATGACCTCATATGGATAGACCCCATAGCTTTGGTGGCAGTTTGAAGAGTGGGAACAAAATAGTAAATTTTGACGCCACCAGGCAGGGGAGCTGAGGCTGTCCACTTGCCAGGATTTACAGGTCCATGGCTATATCATACAGGCTGCGTCATGAAACGCCGCCTAAATCGTTGCTCAAAAACTACACGTTGCACATAAAAAGCTAATGTTGTTTAATATGAAAATTCATAAAGTTTGACGTTCAAATAATTATGGTGTCAAAAAGTTTGAATAATTAACTTTCTGTAATTACTAATTTTAGGAGTATGGTCAGATCAGGGTAAAGACCTTGCTAAACTGCGTCAAATATTGTAAAACAGAGTTTGACATTTTTTTTTTTTCAAAAATATTGTTTAATAAAATACATTTCTTCAGTTAGCCTAATAAAAGCTTATAAACTCATTCACAGAAAAAGAACGTTTCGGCCGACATCGACGGTCGCGTGAGCAAACGAGGGTGCACGCACAAGGGCAAACTTAGTGTATTCTAGATGTTACATTTATCATAAATTTTAGTATAAATGTTCCTTGAGTGGCCGTCCTCCTTTGCTCAACGCGATCGTCGACGCCGGCCGAGACGCGCGACTATATACCTCGGACGACAAGCTGATGAGTGCGCCGTATACGCCGTGCTCTATCGGCGGACACTTCGGCAAGAGAAGAGTACCCCCTATAAACTATTTACACCTTGTCGCTGTAAAATGCTGGTGGCCACCGTCGAGGCATAGCCTGCTAGCTTTCTTCGCCTCACCTTACCATAGGCAAACCGTAAGGGCTGCGACTGTGACCCGATAACTTTAAAAATTGTCACCCACCACGAGCGCTTGTGCACAGACGAGCCGGCGTCAAACGCGAAGAGTCCGCGCCGCCGTTATGGTAAGTTCATGCTAAGGTGAAACGAAGTAATTCCGCATTCCCCCGGCGACGCCAGCCGGTATCCGAATGATAAGAAAAGAGGCGATTCCAAACAGTGCTCCCTAGAATACAAAATATTGTGTATAGGTACTTGTATCGTCCAGGACAGGGTTCCACTTGTCCTCTGTTGGCGAGAACAAAAGTTACTAGTTATGAACGCTTTCCGCGATTGACTCTAATCCGTTATTAGCCAGTGAGCTACATAATTACCCAGTCGGTTATGCTGAAGAGGACTGTGCCCGCAGTAATGGCACCAGCCAAGTTGGCTCAGTAGTGGTGGTCGTGCTGGTCGTGCCGCCAGATCAGCGGGCCGTGTGAGCCCATCGCATTCACATGTTTCCTCATGGTTACAACGCCCGCGTCGAATTCCTTTGGTATCCTTCGACGTGAGCATGCTGAAGAACTAACTCACTGTCCCGCAGCTTCGGCGCATTCTCTAACATAGGCTTACATCACCATGATAAGAAAACAAATGTCACCCACAGATGCTTCCGATTAGATTCGTACTTCGTACGTCCGAAATGCATCGTCCTTGCACACCCAGAAGAGAAATGATCGTTATGCGCATGCGTGCCCGCTGGCTGCGCCCGCGGGGAGCGCTGGGCGGCCTCGACTGCCGCCATCTAGCGGAGAGCAGAGTGTTTTTTTTTTTCGCTATTATGCGCATAGCCGGCCCGTTTTTGCCGGCCCTGCACAAACGGGCCGCCAAATATTACAGGGCCGCCTACGGAGCCACCTATATAGCCATTCGCGCCATCAAAGAGGGGAAGGGCCAACCGCAGCCGTGACGTTGTACACGGCTATTTTGACGGGGCCGGATCAGTTCGCGGCTAAGTCCTGAAACCTTTGAACGTCACGGCTATGGCCATGACGTTTGCCGGCCCCTGATTAAGAGTGTAGATGCCAAGTATAGCCAAGTATGACGTTTATCCGTGCTTTCGTCTTAAAATTGGGCGATCCTCTTATTCTGGGGTGGAGAGAAGCGTGGAACACATCGTTTTTCCCCTTGGCAAAAGGAGAGACTACTCTAGCAGAAATTAAAGAAGGTTAACTGCATAAAGAAAAAAGTATCGAAAGGGCTCGGGTTATTAGGGAACAGGGCTATGGCAAGACATCTTGCTACTTGCTCTGACGCGCACTTGACCTTTCACCGATAGTTCGCGATGTATTTGGAACCGGCGAAAGAACCTTGGGGATGTCTTCGAGTTTGTAGATGCGAGCTACCCGTACGTAATGCCTTCACAAGTTACAAACTCCTTACAAGATTCTTGGGGTGGTTGAGCTCCTGGAAATTCCCACCAGTTTACAGATTATCACGCATTTTAAGATTGTCCATTTCACAGCGTTCACCGAGAGCCTTGGGTAGCCAGACGTACAATTTAAAGCAGTAACCACGTTTTTTAGAGTCACCCTGAAAAGCTTAGTAAAAAGGTTTTAAAGCAAATTACGATTTTTTTTTTTGAAGATCAGACAGTGTCTTTTTAGGGGTAAAACAAAAGAGAGGGATGCTTAGAGACGATAGGGCGCAGGATATAGGACGTATACTAACGATAAATACACGACTTTAAAACGAACGAGAGCTTCTGGATTGGAGACTACGCGTACAAGGACTGGCTCCTCAACACAGAGGCAAACCAGAAGGTGGGTAGGAGATGGAGTTCTGCCAACACTGTCCCGCTTCAACCCCCACAAGTTGATGCCCCCCTATGACGAGAAAGGAGACGAATTAGACTCGTACCTTCAAGGATTCGAGTGGGTTGCCACAAGGCAGCAGTTGCCGCAAGAGAGATGGGCGATGGCATTGAGCCTATGTTTAACCGGAGAGGCGTTAGAGGTAGTTGGTCGGTCGACACCAGCTGAATCCTTTGGAGTATTCAAAACTCAAGATCGCCCTTCTTCAGCGTTTCCGCTGCACAAGTAAAGGGTATAGGGACAAATTTCGAAATGCTAAACACGAGCAAGGTGAAGCCGGAAGGACCTTGTCCCCCCACTTATCCGGGTATTCTGACCGATGGCTTGAGATGGCAGCACTAGACAAAACATTTCAGGCGTTACGAGATAAAATTATATCGAAACAATTTCTCAACCGTTGCAATCCCAAGATTTTCGTGTTTCTTGTCCAAGCTGGCCCAAACCGCGGACCATTATTTAGAGTCGCAAGGTCACAACCATCTGGGGTAGATGAAAAGTGAAGCTGGATGGAGCGGGACATCCTTGAGAAAGCCCGAGTCGATGAAGCAACTAGGTGACCGAAATAAAAATCGATGCTTCTTATGCAACAAACCTGAGCATAAAGCGGCTGGTTCCTGGACCAACACACACTCACCTCGAGAACTGACTTGCTGGTACTGTAGAAAGTCTGGGCACAAAGTCGAACAGTGCCTTCAAAGACTTATTGACCATCCGCAGTCGTTGTACCGTGCATCTCCCAGCGCCGCGGCAGTTTAGAGATACTAAGCCGGCAAAAAAATTGGACAAGGGGAAACAAATCTTCAACGACCATGTGTCTGGTCAGCGAACGACAGGAGTTTTGGTAGGGAAGATTTCAATTGTTGAAGGGAAGTTGGGTGACCAGCGTTTCACTGTCTTGAGAGACACAGGCTGCAATACTGTAATAGAAAACAAGGACCATGACCCTCTCGACAAATTCACTTGTTTGACAAGCCCCATATGCCTAAAAGAACGGAGCGTAACATGTCTCCCAGAGGCGGATATAATTATTGACACCATTTTACAAAGGGAAATTTGTGATCGCGAAATTAATGTCGTAACCCTCGTACGACTGAATTCTAGGAAATGTTGACGGGGTAAACACAATTGCGGACACTGAACGGACAATCAATCAAGCGGTAAAGAATGAGCCGAGGCAAGGATTTGAATAACTAGATAGTTTTCCGACAAATAAAACTAACAGCAAAATGCAAGAACAGTACGGCGAGAAAATGGGAGACATGGAGAAAGAATCCGGTCTGTTCGCGGCAGTGGTTCAAGCTCCGAGAGAAGAAAAAGGTGAGCAGCCACGAACACCACTGCAATATTTTAAAATTAATTAAAAATAATGATTCATGAGCGATTGAAGGACGAGTCTTTACACAAGTGCATTAAAGCGGTTGGACGGAAATTCATATCACCGACGTCTCACGAATCTGCATTTTTGTTGTAAAACCTTCCGAATTCGACAGCTGCCAAATATTCTAAAATCTCACCAGGAAAGCTATATTCTGGTTTTAAAAATCAAAACAGGAGACGACTTTGTGGTTCTGGGCGAATGTTCAGTCAATGCCACACACTGCCGATACACACTTTGTGTAATACGTTGAAATTGAGCGACACCTCCCAGTTGACCGCTGTTTTGATGCAGTCAGTTTCAGACCATTTAAAGCGGCATTTGGAGCAAAGCAATGTGATTTTCGAGGCGCTAATTATGACTTATGGAGCCTGTATCTATGCTTTGCTCTTCACCGTGCCATTGCTAAAGAAAAGTTCTGCAACAGTTTTCGATAAGTTGCCTGCACTTTTTATATTACAGGCAATTTCGTCAAGTTGCCTGTAATAATTTCCCCAATTTTCTGTTCCATTGCCGCCGTCCGGTAGCATTAGTGTGGAGGTACGGTTTAAGTATCTGAACTTGAAAGTCCAAAGTGAATTTTTAATTATGCATAAGGCATCAGGAACAGAAAAAAAAGATACAACAATAGTAAAGCATATATCTTTGGCTAAACGCCAAATTACAGAAGCTACAACTGATCCGTGTTTTGAAACAAATGCGTTTCGGTTGTTGACTGCCATAGGCTTAAGGCCATATTGTGCCAGACTGAACATGACAGGTAAGATATATTATGGTTACAATGCTACACAACACAGCTTTGAAACCAGCTGACTAGATCTCGTCTATAGACACTTTGCTCTCCCCTCCGCGCCTTGGCGAATGCGTTGTATTTGTCTGTTTAGTCGTTTCATCACATTGTTTGCCTTAATTACTCTAAAAACGTGAACTAGGGCTTATATTGACAACAAAACTGCATTCCATCAAGATGTGCATTACTTAAGGGCAGTTAATTTTACGACATGTTTTGAATATTTTCACTGTCGGCGTTTCGAATATATGTGAGAAGGCTATATTCATTCTCACTAAAGCCGGACAGTGATATGGAAGCTACGTGGGGCCAAAAGGCACTCGAAGTGCGCAGCAAAACGTAGTGCCAAGTTGTGGTCGCGCTTTCTGTTAGTACTCGTTACCCTATGACAATTTAGGTGCACAGAAACTTTCAAAAACCTCGAAATATCCCTAATTCCGCCTTTTTTTTACTTTATTACCATGTTGAACGCCTAATTATTATTATTATTTTTTTTTAAGAATACAGTTTTACAAATAAGTGGTCAATTTACTGCCGACATTCAGATCTGCTGGAACATTTCTGCGCGAGGTCAGAAAATCCTTCGCTAAAACGCCAAAAATTAATTAGCAAAGTGCAGCATCCCCCAAAACAGACGTCTGTCTAGGCTATGCCTACTTTTAAACATAAATCTGACAGCGGGCGGCGGGCGGCGGACGAATTTGAGAAACCGCGCACACAAAAATGGCTCAGGTTTACGCCATTCTGCGCTGCCGGAGTTCTTCAAATGCTTCACAGATTTTGCGATCATAACCGGTACTTAACATTTTTATGTATAAAATATAAATATTAAAAAAAGAACCACCATAAAACCCAAACTACCTTTTCTGGGGCAAAATATTGCCGGTTTTCGATTTTCATCTCCTCGTACTATATAGAATTTATTTTCTGGACCGGACCAGAGCTTCTGTACATTTATCCAGGATGAAATGAAAGCGCGGAAGGCTGTCGCTTTTAATGGAGGCACCTACACACCAACTCATGTCTACAAACAAACCGGCGCCCCCCTTGCGGCGCTCCTCTAGCGGCACGCAACCGGCGACGGGCATGCATGATGGAGTGTGGGCAAGAAGCGCCGCGTCCCGCATCAACAAACCATTGGAATGTGATGTGGTCGGCATCGGTGCAAGTTTTCGTGCTCTTTTTCGCGTTGATATGGTTGATTCTACGTCCTTCCTAGTATTGTCTTACTACTTCTGTGGCATGAGCGAAATTAGCAAGCCTCGTTACACCGCAAAACGTCCTGTAAATAATAGGGACCTTTAGCGAACCGTTGCCGTGCTCCGCGTACCGCACTACTGGAGCCTTTAAAGCATGCTTTTAAGCGCGCGTTCCGTGGTCAGGGCCACCCGGGCGCGCGCTTAAAAGCATGCTTCAAAGGCTCCGGTGTTGCGGTACGCGGAGCTCGGTAACGGTTCGCTAAAGGTCCCTAATGTAATCGGCGGCGATTCATTCAGCGTGAACGCCGGAGAATGAACGCTAAAGCCTGATTCACATGATGAAGTTCTCCTCGTTATTTTTAGTCGGGACGTAGGTCGGGCAGCAAAAATGTGAACGGTAGCTGCAATTCTCGACTTCGATACTGAAAATCGCAAGTAGAATCGGACGAAGTGAATCAGGCATAACAAGTCGGTAAAGTCTGTGAATCGGGAATAACAAGTCGGTAATGGCCACTAGTAACAATGTTCAACCTCTCCTTCTATCTATTGTTTACATCGAGCCTACTTCCACAAAACACCTTCAAACTTAAGGAACCTTTGTGGCCTGCACTTTTTATAAACGTTTGGTCTACTGGCCGCTGTCGTTTGAACGAGCAGATGACAGTTTGAGCGAGTTTGAAAGTGCAGACGATATTTTGAACGATCAGACGGCCATTCGAACGTGAAAAAGCACTGATCGTGGTCCGCGGATGGTCCGGACAACTGGATGGTTTTCTCACATTCGTGTTTGAGCAAAACAAATAACTGTGACGACCATCCATGAGTTCAACCTTAAGTGCTTCCCGCACAAGCAATCGGGGTCCAACGGTGTCTGGATTTCCATTTTCACGGCACCTATTCACGTTTTCAGACGAACCGAGCAAGCTGAAAACTCATGAAAACTGATCTTCACACCTTTCCCCGCTCTTTTGGGACAGCCCCAGTCGCGGCGTTTTGACGAGAAGGTCTGGTTTCTTAGAAAACAACACAAGAATGCCTGTCACACATGTCAACTTCCGCCCACACCCCCAGACCGCGGCGTGGCGTAACAGTTGAGTTCGTGTACAAACTTGACGGCCTTTCTTATTACGTTCACCAAGTTTGTTCCGGCACTACTGCTGATAATGCCTTATGGCTCGTTCACACTTGCGAAATACGCACTCACCGCCGACTGGATTCGCTTGCCGAAAAAAGATCGGGCCGTTCACAATTGTTGCCGTCGGCGGTGTGCGCGGCGCGAGCGTCTCGCAGTTTCCCGAACAGACGAGAGCTGACGAGAGCTCCCGAACCTCCTCCTTGCCCGTGCGCGCCTCGTCGCCATCGTCGCCATCTCGTCAGCGGGAATCTGACGTCAGCAAGCGCCACTTCCCCCGTGCGTTCTGATTGGCTTGCGGTGAGTGAAAACTTTTTTCCGGCGTTGAAAATTGGTCCCAGAGCAATCTTGCTTTCCGCCGGAAATTCTGCCTGCTTTCGTCGCAGGGCGTCAGAATTCTCGCGGATCCGGCCGCCGGTTTGCAAGTATGAACGAGGCATTACTGATAATATTCCTTCCGCTTTTCTACAGCTGGAGGCAGCCTATAGCCAGTTCTGCCCGAAGAACGCAGCACCTGGTGCAGTCCTGGCAAGGCTGATACCGAGATCTCTATCGAATCAACGCGCAAACACGATGTGAAGTGTGTAGTGCGTACGTTTTAAAAGAGATACCGGCGAGCGAACCATTGCGTCGAATGTCCATGCATCAAAATGTCCGTGCACCGAAATATCCGCGCACCGAAAAGTCCCACACCGAAAAGTCTTTGCAGCAAAAAGTCCGTACACTGAAATGCCTGTGCACCGAAAAGTTCGCACCGAAATGCCCTACAGCAAAACGCTCTACACCGAAAAGTGCTAGACCCACTACGGATGGGATCCTCCGTCACCTCTGCCGGTCCACGAACCATAATGATTCAGAACCACTGGTCTATGGAGTGCCATTCCTGATATACCGAAAAACGCCGCTTGTACTTCCCGTTGTCGCCATAAATTCGCCTAAACAACGAAAGATGCCAAATCAGATATTTATATTAAAATTGATACTTCGAATGACAACTTCTCTGAACAGAACAAGGTATTTGTGCTCTCACAACAGCAAGAGTCGTCCTCCAAACCAATTCTGAAAAAAGCCAATCCAACTCGTTGGGAAGAGCAAGTGCCAAGCTCGCTCAAAACAGCTACTCGGTTGGTTCAGCTCCTTGTCGCAGGTGTGCCGGCTGGCTTCTAGATAATCTTTTCAAATCCTTCAAGCTTTCATTTCCCCCACCCCAAACTTGCACAAAAAAAAAAAAAAATCAGGCAGACAGGCAAAAAAAAAAAAAAAAAGAAAAATCGAAAAATGGCGAGGAGGGAACGAGAGGCGATTTCCCCCTTTCACAGTGGCGAGAAGGAAAGTGAGGATCGGGTTCCTTCTCTCTGCTTGCGGGCCGGCCTTTAAGGCTGGCAGGTTGCTTTTGCTGCAGTTGCTGTAGGTAATTTTTATGGGAGATATGGATGAGATGCTTGACTTCGGTACGTGCTTGGTTAAGATGAGTGGGATTTATTTTTTTTTTTTTTTTGCGCTTCCTTGAATAGCCAGTGTTTACATCTGATTAAGGCTGCAATCTCTTTTGTCATCCATGGAAGGCTGCCGCACCTCCTGTTGATCCCTAAAGGGGCAGTGCAACGATTTTCAGACTTTGTCCGATTAACTGCGGAAATTAATCTGCGTCACTTATTAAACGAAAAACCGAAAACCGCATTTTCTTGCGAGCGCTAGTTCTTATTTGAAAAAAAAAAATGAAACAAATCGAAGGTCGAAGTGCCTCAACTCTTCACGCCGACTTTCGAGTGACGTACTCTGGGGGTTCACGTGGTTTCCCCTTGGGCCCTCTCTTCAGAGACCCCAGCCGCTTCCTCCGCGATTGTCGACTTTCAAAGGATTAGCCTCGTCGAAGGTCGTGGGGCGCGATGGACACAAAGCACGGCTCGCCACGGGGCTGACTGCGAGTGTAGCAGCGGAGGGGGACAGGGTTTGTTGACTTCCGCGTACCCCCAGAGACGCTGTCCTTTTAGTTCCCGTAGCCACCACAGGCGGCTGCAGATCGGCAAATAATTCGTTTTTGCCTTGCGATTACGCAGC
This sequence comes from Ixodes persulcatus, assembly GCA_013358835.2. NCBI lineage: Eukaryota > Metazoa > Arthropoda > Arachnida > Ixodida > Ixodidae > Ixodes > Ixodes persulcatus. The sequence continues at coordinate 1,105,889 of JABSTQ010010929.1, read as the reverse complement.
AGAATAGCAGTTTTTCGGGGAAAGGTGACGCGTTTTTGGTCACTTGGGCTTGGATAAACAATATAAAAAATGCAAACTGGCAATTCTTTCAACATTGCAACCGTTGCACCGCCCTTAAGGTGAACACATTTGTGCTGAATTGCTGATACGTCGAGCGAGAGGTCGTGATGATAACATCGCTTAGGCTGGATTTGACTGTGCAGCGGTAGGATAAGGTGGGATTGTTGGTGAGGGCGAGGTCGAGGAATATAGCATTGTCGTTTTGAGAAATGTCAGATGGTGTGTAACGAAGTTGGGTGAGGCAAGCAGTTTCCAGTATGTCTAACAGCATGCCATCGAGTGGATCAGATGAACAGTGCAGAGAACCTGCTGAGGTCGATGCGTTGTAGGCTCTCTTGGAGGAGGGCGTATGATTGCTCACGGAGGAAGGGTGGGCAATAGGTAGACACTAGAAGAAGCTTTCTATGTTTGCAAAAGACCTCGACAAAGATGGCTTCTAGGCTCGGAGAGATGAGGTGGTCGAAACGTTGGCAGGGCAGGTGTTTTGGCACGGCAAGGGTGCCGCCGCCCCCAGTTGAGGGGCAGTCTTGCTGGAATATAGATATTTGCGTGAGATTGATTAATTGCCCACTGAAGACTGAGGCGTCGAGCCATGTCTCGCACACAGCGAATATTGTATTCGGGAAAGATTACTTCAGTCCTTTAAAGTCAGATTGCTTGTGATTGGAGTCTGCAGACTGCAATCGCGCGCTTCTCGCACGACAACTACGCCAAACGCGGAGTTGTCGTGCGAACGGTGAACGCTGCCGATGTTGCCGGAGGCGGGTCGGAGAACTGCTTGGTAGAGCTGGTGGTTATGGTGGTCTACGCAGGGGCTCCGTGCTGATTAGGGGATGGGAAGAGGTCATCGGCCAGGGGTTGGAGCTGACACCCCGCACGGAGCCACTCAGTTGATAACGAGGAGAGGCGTCTATACAAAGCGAGAGATACACCTTCGCATTTAGTGGTGAAGCCACAAATCACAAACGTTGCATTGGAGAGCGGCGGCATTGTCGAACACAGACCGGAAAGCCAAGTAGGAGCAGGCGGGACGTGGGCCGGAGTTTGAAGGCACATCACCAGTGATCAGCAATAGCAGGATTGGTAGGTGAGGTTTATGGCGAGGGTGACGCGTGAAGAATGCTGAGCCAGGAGGTCGCTTCCACGGACGGCGATGTTTGATGGTGATGCTGCAGTCAGAAAGTGTCATTCTAGGTACTTACTGTTTTTCATTGATACGCGATATTTCTGTCGAAGGGCCAGTAGCCCCGTTAGGCAGATCAGAGGCCATATTCACGAAGAGCTTCTTAGTTTACGACAACTTAGCTAAGAAGTTCGTAAGTTAAGAACATTGTAAGAAGAGGAGAAATCGGTATTCACGAACGCGTTCTTAAGTGAGAGGAGGAAAGCGGCGTTCTCGTACGGAAAAACTAGAACATACCGGTGCTGTTGCTATGGCGACGCGTCTTCGGCAGCACGAACAACCAATCGGAGAGCGCGGCATGGTTCCGAGCCGTTCGGAGCACGAGGAGTTTTAATAACAAACACAGGCGGCCTTCCGGCCTTCCTGCCACCACTTGTCTGGGGTTCGTGTCCATGCAGTGATATGTCGACGCTAACATGATTTAAACGCTGCCCGAATGCCGAGGCCGGGATGGGTAACCACCTCCGTTGACTGCTAAGAACTCGATCGCTACGAAGTCAACACAACTGACATCGATGGTAAAAGACGGCCCGTGTCAGTCGTTTGCAAAGCGACGTAGATGGAAACAAATTGCCGCGGCGTTTTTCGCGGCCTCGGAGATGCAGGAGCGAGCCGACGTTAAAAAAAGATACGTTTGAACTACGAGAGTGTCAGCAAGAGCCACGTAATACCTGTTCACACTCGGAGCGGACGCGCGCGTTTGATCGAAGTGCTGGATTCGCGCTGTTGGACCGCGAATTGATAAGCGCTTCGGGACCGATCCTTTACGATTGCAACTCGATGCTGACGTGACACCCGGCAAAGAAAAGTTGGACCGGCATTGCGACCCACGAACTGTTATAGCGATCGACAGTGAGGTGCAGTCGTGACAGAATAAAAATGGAATACTAATAACAAAGTGCACATACCGTGTGGCGAAGGTAATCCATACGGCGTTTATTTGAGCTCTATATCACACAAAACAAAGAGATAAAATTCGATGAGAGCCCCTTTTCGACGACAGCGTTCGTCACCGCTGCTTCGGAAAACTAGGAGATGACAAGAGGAAGAGATTGACCTCATAATCTAAAATTGAGGTCAGCGATACGGGAAGGGTTCACAAGGGTCGCGCGGGCATATTCCATTCAGCACGCCAGCCGGTCGTGGGCAGACGGTCTTGGCCAAGGACCGTCAGAGCACCGCTGCGCCGAGAGTGCCTGCTAGGCCTATCTGCCGAGCTCGCTTGGTCAGCTTTTCCCGGGTGTTTGTGGATCCAGCGTTCTTGTTCGTCGTGGTCTGTTTCAAGTAATTTTACTTTTTTCTTGCTGCTTGAAGTCGGGACGCGTGAGAAGCGCACGTAGAAAAATAAACGCCCGTCGGTCGTCGCGACCGCGACGCTGTCGGCCATGCTGATTTGATCGTAAGAAGTGCGTAAGACAGCTTCAGAGCTGTCGTAGGATTTTGTCGTAACCTGAGCAAAACTTACAAAAATTTCGTTTCGTGAATACGAATTCGTTCTTAAGTTTTGTCTTACGCATATTTTTGGCGTAAGATCGTTTCGTGAATCTGTCCTCAGAAGACGGAGAGTTGTAAAGGCGCGCCGTCATCTAACCTAACCTTTAAACATTGCGCTGAAGAAATTGACTGGCTAGATCCAACATACCTGGTATGTCGAACATTCATCTCGGGGGGGGGGGGGGGGGGGGGGGGGGGAACAAGGACGGGCAGGTCTAATGCACCTCCAAACACAGCTTTATTCTTAACCACATTAGCCTGTGGTTAAAGCAACTGGTTTGTAATCACCCTCGTTATGTGAAGCAATGTAGCGGCTGTGCATGGTTTATGAATAGCTGTTTTGAAATGCTTTTACCGCGACTTTACCTCTACCTGTTTAGACTATGTTCATTGATATTCGGTTTATCATTTTGTATGCACACAGCCTGAAGGCTAACATCCAAACTGTTTGTACTATCGTGTCTGTTCGCTAACACCCGTCAACAACCGCATCAACGCATGTGCTGTTTGCAACGTTTTCGTATCAATTGTACTATGTAGAGCGAAAAGTACCTGTGATTGTCGTCGAGTGGTACGCACGTCACAATAAAGCGAAGGCGCAACGCAAGCGGACACGAGAAGCCAGTAAACAAAATGCCATGGGGGCCGCCATTTTAAAAAGCAAAACAATAGCAACGAAACATAAAAAGTGATTAGTTACCCCATCCGTGGTGAGAGGGCGCTTTTAAAAGTTTAAATAATTGTTTGAGGAACTTTCGCACTTTTTAAACTATTTGATTGTCAATATAATTTCAAGTATGTGAATAATATATTATGAGTATAGTTTTATAATGTACTTTTATTCACACAAGGCCCTCGATCACGTGGTTTGCGATAACCACCGGTTTATTCCACAGTGGGTAAACTGTGTATGATAAACTGTGGTCACGCCCTCCTTGAGTCGGAGGACCGCTATGCGCGTCATGATGCCGACGCTTGCGCGGCCATCAATGCGCCCTTTCATATTGGCAAAATCGATGACTTTTCCGCACGGTACCAGAGCTGCCCGCAAGTCGTCGTAGCAAATTTGTAAGAGCACCCAGTACAGTTTAATCCGCACGTCCTGGTTTCTTTTGTAGATGGCGATGCTCCGACGGCTCTTGACGATGAGCTCGGACGTGGCCAGCAGCGTTTTCTTGCCCTCCTCGCTATTGAATGTCACCACCCACACGTGATTAATCTGATACATTCAAAGGGCGATAACCTCGGGGAGTAAGGAGAGACAAACTATCTATCCCCGAAAATCTTCGACGTGGTAAGGCCGCCCCTTGATGTCGGCATGAAGAAAAACAGTACTAAAAACGACTGACCCGGTATGAAGCGGTGGCAAAACAACTAAGTATTTCTGCGTTTCTTCCTCGGAACGCGATGATAATCTAATGATCCGCGTTCCGCAACCGCTAGCCTTGTCCCTGCTCCACAAGTGGTAGCTTTAGTGTACTACTACGCTTTTCACGCGCTCAAAGTCTTTCTAAAACTTTCTGATTTAGTGGTTTTCGATGACGCTCAGCAAGTTTCTCATTAGCACCATATGTCTATTTTCATTAATTAAAAAGTTAATTATTGAATTTCAATTAATTAGCCGACTGATCGTTACGATTAGCCCTTTATACTATGTCCCCCTGGCCGTATAACTAACCTGCACAAACCGCATAAGTTAACGTTCACGGCTTTTTTTTTTTAAACAAATCTGTTAAGCTTAAAAAAATCTCCACAAAACACCCTTTGTATATATATGGGTGGTTTCATCTCAAATAGGGGCAGGGCAGGAAATGGCCGAAATTCTGTTGCCGGCGCTCGCAGCGATCGGTCGATGGGATGGCGAGCTCCGACGGCCGTTGCCGGCCGCGGTATTTCGTCTGCTAATGATTACAAGATACTTCTGCCTTCTGAAGCAGTCACTGTGAATTATGTTTTTCTACACTGCGACGTAACCAGCCGTCCGTACCGAATTGAGGACTTTCGAGCAGAACTGCAACGACTGCAAATCCTCGGCGACGTGGCGTCTTTTGGCGCCTATGAAATGGACCACGAATGGCTCGACACCTTCCACTCTGCGTCAACGAGGAACCGGCTGCTCGCCGCCAAGGAGCTCACTGTCAAAGGCAAGCGATGTATCCTCATATATTCGAAGACTGCCTAAAACTTCACTGGGTACCTTATCACGTCCCCGACGACACACAGTTCGACGAGCACTTGAGCCGTATGGCAAAGTACACGAAGTAACCTGTGAGACGTGGAGAGCCCAAGGTTTTCAAGGAGTCCAGTCAACAACAAGGCTCGTTTGGATTACTCTGAAGGAGGGCGTCAGTAAAGAAAGCGTCCCTCATCAACTTCGTTTCTTCGGCGGCTGTGCACTCGTCCTAGTGCCCGGACGAGCCCCGCTCTGCCTCCGGTGTAAGAAGACCGGCCACATCCGAAAGGACTGCCGCGTCCCCCGTTGTGACGATTGCCGCCGCTACGGCCACAGAAGAGAAAACTGCGTCAAATCTTACGCAGTGGCAACGGCCGGACCACTTCCGGACGAGAACACCGACCTTATTATGGACGAAGCGGAAGCCGAGCAAGCGGCCAGTGCGAACGCCTCCGTAAGGACGCTTCCTGCGGCGCCGAGGATTGCCGAAACGCCGACGCCTGTAACCAGACAACCTTCTCCACAGGTCGAGTTCCCATCGGACGCTCCCTCTGGGGAACCACAGCAAGGCGGCATGGAGGCGCCTCTTACAACGCCTGGGGAAGAGTCGCAACTTACAGCCAAGGTACCAGAGCCAGATGGCGGGTCTACAGACAGCGAAATGCGGGACGAAGCCATGGTAGCGGGAGCCGCTACACCAACCAAGCGACCGCACGAGCAAGACCGAAGCCCCGGGGCAGAGGACGGTGTTCCGACCCAACAGCGTTCGAAACTGGGCACGCCGTGTCGCGGACGGCGCAAGCCGCCCACGCTCCGTGCGGCTCAGGACACCCGCCTCGAGACGGACTCTTAGCACGGAACCTGGCACGAACCTTCTACCGCGGCTCGTAGTGAGTGCTTCTTCTTGCTAGTTCGAGCGCGTCAGTATAGGGTTCTAGGTTTCCTACTTCTTTCTGAACTAGCAGATGAAAAAACGGTTTAACGTATTAACCCTAAATTGCATCAGCCTAATTGTTCGGAAGAGAAAACAGTGGGTACCCAACGAACGACTGAAAAGAAATGCCGATATTGTGTTCTTACAGGAGGTGAAGCTCGCCTCCGATTTACGGGTACAGGAAATGGCCTTGTTTTTTGAGAGACACTTTAATCTTTTTCATTCTAGCGCTGTCGCGCACAGCCGGGGAGCGGCTATTCTCATTCGAAAAGATAAAGCTCTCACGCTACTTCCCGAGTGGGAAAGTGATAAGAGTGGAAGGATCTGTGCAGTAGACATGCTGTTTCACGGTGATATCTTTAAACTTGTTCGTGTGCACGCACCAATTGCGCCAGCCTGACCGCAAATCGTTTTTTATCAATTTACGGGAATACTTTGACACGCGTGCAAAGACGATACTGGCGGAAGATTTAAATTGTGTTTTGAAGGTACGAGATTGTTAACTCCAGTGTCGTAGAGTTGAATAAACTACTGCGTGATTTCAATCTTCAAGATGTGACAGAGGTAGCGGCAGCACCGGGCCTGGAATATACCCATTGGCAGGGCACTTGTCACGCTCGTCTCGATCGGGTGTACGCTTCAAGTGAATGCGTGGCGACTGCTGACGCATACAAGGTTACCCCTGTTGCCTTCTCGGACCACGCAGCCGTTTCGGTCTGTTTAGGAAGCGCAAAGCGCAAAGAAAGAAGAGCCACGAGCTGGAGCTCCAGAAAAATGAATGAAAGCCTTTTAGAGGATGAGACTTTAATTAAACAAATAAAGGACGTCATCCGGAATACAAGCGAAGTAGGCGCGGTAGATGCCGTCAGCTGGGAATTGCTCAAAGAAGAGGTAAATTTAATTACTTTCCGGTTCAGCCAAGAAAAGGCTGCACGAGCGCGAGCAGAGAGACGCTCACTAGAAAATACTCTGCGAGTCTTAGTTCGTGGAGAAAACCATACTCCCGGAGTGTTCGCGGAAGATATTCGTGAATGCAAATCGAGGCTGCTGTCGCTTCTAGAGGAGGAGTACCAGGGAGCGCTGGTGCGATGCAGGCTGCAAGCGCTACAGCGCAAGAAAAAAACCGGTTAAAATCTTCAAGACTAAAGAACGTTTGCACGTACGCCGCAACCAAATAACACCGCTATGAGCTGGAGATGATATTGTTTCGGATCAAGAGCGAATAGAAAAAGAATTGGTCGACACGTTCACAAAACTGCTGGGAGGGCAAAAAGATGCAAACGGGACCTGTTTCGAAGGATTCTTGGAAGTTATGCCGAAAATTCCTTCAGAAATCTCGGAAAGAATAAACAGTGAAATTACGGGAAAAGAAATTGAAGAGGCGATTAAAGATCTCAAAGTCAGGAAGTCACCGAAAATTGACTGCCTAGGATCACTGTTTTGTAAAAAGTTCGCGAATCTGCTAGTCCCGCTGCTTCGGGCCGTATATCAAGACATCTTAAAACGCGGTGCCTCCGTCGACGTGACAAGCATTAACTGTGCTTATTCCGAAAAAAAAAAAAAACACTGCCTCCAGCGCCACGAGTGTTGACAACCTGAGACCAATCAGTCTACTGTCCACAGACTACAAAATTCTGGCGAAATTTCTTGCCAAACGTCTGTAGGTGGGATAAAGCGGCATCGTAGGAGAGCACCAGACCTACGGATTTAAAGGCAGATCCATCATTACAAACGCGCACACAATGAGAATCATATGTGAGACAGCGGAGGCGGAACAGTACCCAATTGGAGTACTGCAAGTAGACCTCAGCAAAGCGTTCGACAGAGTGTCACACTCTTTTCTTTTTGCGCTTCTTGAACGATGCCGCCTAGGAGGAAGGTTAACAAAGTACATAAAATTTGCTACAAAGACTGTTAGTGAACGGACAACAAACTGCCCCGATAGAGGTCCGATCGTCAGTTCGGCAGGGATGACCGATGTCGCCTTTGTTATTTGCATTATATTTAGAACCTCTGTGTAGATCAATCATGACCGATGTCAATATTCGTGGTGTTCATCTAAGTTCCCAGCCGACCAAAATACTAGCCTATGCAGACGACGTCGCTTTGATCTGTTCGTCGAAGCTAGAGCTGGAGCTGACTTTGAATCATATAAAGGACTTTTGCAAAATATCAGGAAGCAGCCATGAATACCTCTAAATCGACCGGATCCTGGCTTGGCCCATGGACGTTCAAACCAGAGGAATATATGGGCATAAAGTGGTCTTGCTCACTCGACAATTACCTTGGTATTCGACTGGCGACGGAATCCTTGAGCACTGGCCATGAAGGTATACATTTAAACAAGGTTAACGGGAAAATGAACGAATGGTACGGAAGACATCTCTCTCTTTTTAACAGAGCGTTTGTCTGTAATCATACCATCCCGGCACGGAGAGATTCATAAGTTCCACAGACTTTGTGCCACGTTCATCTGGAAATCTTCATTTGAACGAATGCGTATATCCAATTTGTTTCTGAACCTGTTCAAAGGGGGTTTGGGGCTCGTGAATCTAGAGTTAAAAATAAAAGTTTAACGCCTTCTGTTTTTCCGGGACCAGATTAATCCGGTGTCAACACGAGCAATAAAACGTCTAGGGGGACGGTACTTGCCCTCCTGGAAAGTGAGTACGAAAGAAGCCTCTATGAAAGCACCAGTACTCCGATTCTATAAAGAAATTAATGAGGCGATCCACTTTTTCCACGCCAGGTGTTCCTGGGACTACCTAATCCAAGTGAACAGAAAAAGGCTGTATTGGGATACTGTTGACTTAGTCATTCTGCCCCCATTATACCGCCCCCCACAGAGAAATTCAGAAGGATCGAGAGTATTCAAAAAATTGCGTAAATACCCTGTAAAAACAAGCATCAATGACTTCTTCGTAAAGTTTCATGTGGAAGTGCTGCCTGTTAAAACATGGCTTGAGAGCAAAGGGTTCTTTGTAGCATGGTCGACCAATTGTGCACTGTGTACTTTCCCGGAGACTTTGCAACATGTTTTTCTGTTCTGTACAAATGCGGAAATATTCTGGTATGAACTTCGAAATGCTTTTAGCATCAGTGCACAGTTGAACTGGGAGACCTCAAAATATCTTCAAGTCGAGGCAGGTGAAAATAAAAAAATGTACAGAAGTGCTACTGCTGCTTGGGTTGCACGCTATCTGGAGATCCCGAATGGACCACACGCTGGTGTTAGAAAAGGGCAAACCTGTTTGGCACCACTTTGTTGATGGCTTTGCATACACCAGTAGCCTCTTGGAACACACTGAAATGCCGGGTTTTGAGTCGTGGCCAGCGATGGAAGTCGCTTTAAGAAACTATATGGTTAAAAGAGGAACATTTAAGCACTAGACAGTGTATAATGCTCAAACCTCTATGTGAATGTACGGGGTCATGAATATGTAATAAGGTCTAATATTCTGCGAGTGCTCTTTGGCCAAGGTGGCCCTCTGTAATGCTTTTATTTGTAAATAAACACATTTTATTAAAAAAAAAAGAAAAGGGAGGAAATGGGCGAGTGAGTTAACGCGTCTCAGCTCGGAGCGTGGAGCGAAAGCTTCCGCTGGGAACCTCCTGGGTTCGATCCCGACCGCCCTCGCCCGTTTTGATCTGGATGAGTTTCGTACCGGGACGCGTTCGTGTAATCACTACTGCGTGATGCACGTGAAAAACTCCGGGTTAGCGGCTTCTACTGCACTGGCTAAATTTCTCATCTACAGCTAAGGCTTATCTCCATCAAGGCTGTATAAACATACAGAGAAAGTCTTTTTTTCCTTTTTTTTTTCAAATCGGGCAGGCTAAAATGGTCTAATCTTCTAATTTCGACAAAAAAAAAAAAAATGTTTTGGGGAGCATTTCTCAAATGAAGGAGGGTGCAAACCTTATGTTGCACAGATCTTTTGTCCTCTAGTTACGAAGCGTAGAAGCCGCAGTGGCAGAAACTAGTGTTTTTGCCCGCCGTTGCAGGTCGCGTGTTTGACACCCTCTGCTGGCGCTAGTGTTTTTTCTACACCTTTGTAATCTTTTTCTCCTCATTTAATAGATACTATAAAGATACCTTGACGTATTGCAAATATTTTTAGAAAATGTATTGTTTTCTAAAACAAATGTCAAACTCGTCACTTGGGTCGATTTTCGGTCAACTTTGACAGGTCGTTACTTTGTCTGCACTTAAAGGACACATGCTAAGAAAAAAAAAACATTTTTTTTTAAACGGCTTAGATGGAAAAAGGCTGTCATAAAACGATTTCACAACGAAGAAAAAAAATTTTAGAGCTATATTTACGGCGCGAGATGATTTTTTGTCAAGCGCGGTGTAACGCTCCTCCTTTCCACTTTTCTCTCTCGCGCCGGTGCGCTCCGGGGGGAGGAGAGGTAAGCCGCTTGGATTGGCTTGGCTGCTCGGCTAAACAAGGTGCCACTTCCGTTCAACTTCGGCGCGCGCTGTGTTGTTGGCAACGTTGGTTGTTGGGTTTGTGTGCTGGTCGTGGAAGCGGTGGTAGTCTGCTCCGCGTCTTTTACGATAGATCCCGAGTTGAAGCGCAGACTCGTCGACCGGAGCAGGCAGCTCGGGCTTTGCCCCTACGAGGACACGCCTCGTAGACCAGCGAACCCCCCCCCCCCCCCCCGCGGAAAGCTCCGAGGCCAGCGATACGCTTCTCGTGCGGTTTGCCTCGACGCACGACAGCGGGTTCTCGCCCGTCTCGTCACTCGACAAATCGTTTAGATTTGTCCAGTGACGAGATGCGATTTGGCTTAAAAGTCACGCGTTGGGTTCGCTCGCTGCGTGGCTCGAAGGCCTCCGGGGCGAAGTGACGAGAGCACACCCGGACATTCTTCTCGCCAGACGTGCCAGGCGTACGCCCGATCGCCTCTAGCCAGATCGCTCTCAAATGCTCGTCCGCCGGTACCGCGTGTTTACTGAAATCCTCCTGGTCACGATCACGAGAACTGCAGCCTTTCGTCGAGCAGCGGCGTCGCTTTCGTTGAACCGGCATGTCAAAAACAACACCGCGCCGACCGCGCTCCGTCAGCTCCGCGCCCCTTCGCAGAAAAAAATGGCTGACTTTGTTTGGTTTCGTATGCGTCAAAACGGAAGTGATGATTTTCTTATACTTGAAGTTTCTCAAAAGTCAAAATATTCTGTTACAAAATAAGTGCGACAAAAAAATGAAGAAAATAGGTATTTTTCAAAGACCATAGAAAGCTTTCGAAAGAGCGCAGGCACCACGTGATAAATAAGGGCCAGTCACGTGATAAATATGGGCCACTTTTCCGCGGGGCCCGCGGGCGCCAACTACAAATTCGTATTGCGCCGTAAATATAGCTCTAAAAATTTTTTTCTTCGTTGTAAAATCGTTTTATGACATCCTTCTTCCATCTAAGCCGTTTAAAAAAAATTTTTTTTTCTTTTCATGTGTTCTTTAAGGTAAATTTTCTTTCTTTCGCTCTATAGAAAGCCGAAAGCAAGCACATTCTAGATATAATAATATCATTATAATTTCTTGACTAGCCGCTCCGATACCTTCACGTAAACGTTGTAAGAAATAACAAACGTTTAAAGTTTGAAGTCGATTTTCTCGAAAACCCATTTTCGTAAATTTTTATTTTTTAAATTCTTTTAGATGTACAAGTCGACTACAAGAAAGAACAATATATAAATGTAATATTTTGGTTTTATGTCCTCTATTTGAGCCGCAATCGCGTGAAATGTGTGCTCATTTGACTAAAATGAGCATACAGTCAACTTGATATGCAATTGTCATATTTTCTTATGTCAACCAAAGAAGCAGTGCATATACATATGTATGACTTTTGTAGGAGCCCGCAACAATGGCCGCAGCACGGAGCTTGGCTCACGAGCTCCGTAACGCGGGTCACGCGAAAATAAAAACGTGCGGCCAGTCGGAGCCCGAACACCAGTCGATTCGGTCGTGTTTTTTTTTCCCATAAATGGTGACCCGGAATCTGAAGGCTCCCCGTCGCTTTCTCTAGCAGCCTCAACCAACATGAATCAAGGCAACGCTCACACTGGCGACGGCGCGCCGCTTCCCCCGCCTTCCCCCTTTTTGGCCGAAGAACCCGCGAGTTTGGTTCACCCAAGTCGAGGCGCAGTTTCATCTTCGGCGCATCACTACCCAGCTCTCACGATTCTACCACGTCGTTGCTTCTCTGCCGCCAAACGTGGCCGACGAAATCGACGACGTGCTGACGGAGCCACCGCGTGAGGACGCATACGATCACTTAAAAAGCATTCTGCTCGAACGAACAACGGCACAGGAGCGGTCACGAATCCAGCAGCTGCTGTCAGCCCAGGAGCTAGGAGATCGCCGCCCATCCCAACTTCTCCACCAAATGCGACAGTTGCTGGGTCCCCAAGTCACCGATTCCCAAGACCGTATATACTGCGGGAGCTCTTTCTTCAAAAACTTCCGCAAGGAATGCGCATGGTTCATGCAGCTGCTGACGACATGCCGTTAGATCGCCTTGCCATGCTGGCGGATCGGACTGCTGAATATTCAGCCCCTTGTATTGCTGCTGTGGCATCTCACGAGCCTTACGAGCCCCAGCCCTGGCTAGCAACAGTCGCCGAGATCAAGGCAAGCATAGCAGAGCTTTCCTGCGCTGTTGCTGCCATGAAAGCGTCAGACGAGAGACCTCGACAATCCAGACGCGGCTCCCCTCACGCCCGTTCATCCTCGCGACGAGCCTCGCGGTCAGGCAGCAGAGCCCTGTGCTGGTACCACCGGCGTTACGCGTAACGGGCCACACACTGCCATCAACCATGCTCCTGGTCGGAAAACACCGAGGCCCGGCACTAGCAGCGGCGAGTGACGAGGGCCAACACACAAGCCGCCTTTTCTACGTTGTTGACCAAATCTCTGGTCACCGCTTCTTAGTGGACACCGGGGCCGACGTGAGCGTCTTGCCTGCGTCACGACTTGACCGTCAGCAAGTGCAACATACCGCGTCCCTACGAGCCGTCAACAGCTCGGCAATTGCCACTTTTGGCCAGAGATCCCTAACCGTTAACATAGGACTAAGGTGACTTTTCCGGTGGGTTTTCGTTGTCGCGGATCTCCGTCAAGCCATACTGGGAGCGGACTTCCTGGCAAACTTTGGCCTTTCCGTCAACATCCGTGGCAGAAGCCTCACCGACGCCACCACATCCTTGACATCCAGGGTATCCTGTCGTCATTCAACGCTTCCCCGATGCGTCCCCTGGCGACGACGTCGAGGTACGAAGCCCTCCTCACAGAATACCCTGCCATAACCCGGCCCTGCAATACGGAGGTACCAATCAAGCACGGTGTGACACATCACATCATCACCAGTGGCCCGCCCATCTCCGCGCGTCCTCGCCGCCTATTTGGCAAGCGACTAAACATCGCGCGTCGAGAGTTCGAACATATGCTGGAGCTCGGATTCGTCCGCCCGTCTTCCAGCAACTGGGCGTCGCCACTACATATGGTCCCGAAAAAGGACCCGAATGACTGGTGACCATGCGGAGATTATCGCGCTTTGAATGCATGCACGGTACCTGATCGGTACCCTTTGCCGAACATTCACGATTTCTCCGCTGGACTGGCTGGTACCAACATCTACAGCAAGGTAGACCTGATAAAGGCCTACCACCAGATTTCCGTAAAGCCAGCGGACGTGGCCAAGACTGCCATCACAACTCCGTTCGGACTTTTTGAATACGTAAGGATGCCCTTTGGCCTGCAAAACTCAGCGCAGACGTTTCAACGCCTTATCAATGAAGTCACCAGAGGACTTCACTTCATTTTCGCGCACGTTGACGATATCCTCGTGGCCAGCACCTCTTCGGAAGAACACGAGCAACACCTGCGACTGTTGTTCGACCGGCTGCAGGAGTACGGTCTCGTCATCAACGCGAAGAAGTGCGTTTTCGGCGTTGATGCGCTGGACTTCCTGGGCCATCGCGTTACGTCAAGGGGCATCTTACCACTCGCAGGCAAAGTCCGGGCAATCCGCGAGTTTCCCCAACCCACGTCACTTCGCAAGCTTCGCGAGTTTCTGGGCTTGATCAATTTCCATCGCAGATTCATTCCGCATTGTGCTGAAATGATTCAGCCCATGACGGATCTTCTTAGAACCACGAAAGGGCCATCATGAGCAGTTCCATGGAACGCAGAAGCTGCGTCTGCTTTTTCCAACGTTAAAGAAGCCTTGGCCAATGCAGCCCTGCTTTTCTATCCGCAACCTGGAGCCCCCACCCGTCTCATGAGTGACGCCTCCAGCACTGCTGCCGGAGCTGTCCTGCAACAGATGCTTGACGGGAAGTGGCGAACACTTGTATTTTTTCCCAGAAACTGAAGCCCGCCGAAACACGTAATAGCACGTTCGGACGTGAACTTCTTGCCGTGTGCCTGGCTGTCAAACATTTCAGGTATATCCCTGAGGGTCACGTGTTCCACATCTTGACGGACCATAAGCCACTAACGTATGCTTTCCATGGCAACCACACCGCCTACTGCTCCCAAGAGATACGACAACTTGCTTTCATTTCCGAGTTCACGGTTGATCTCCGCCACGTAAAAGGCAAAGACAACCCAGCGGCGGACGCACTCTCCCGTGTCGACGCTGTCTCGGCAAGTCGTGGAGCTGTCGATTTTGAGAGCATTGCTGCCACACAACGAGATGATCCGGAGTTGCTTGCCCATCCTGACATGCTGAAGTCCTTGGTACTCAGGGCAGTTTCTCTCCCTCATTCTAACGGTACCATCCTCTGCGACATGTCTACCAGCAGTCCTCGACCTCTTGTTCCGCTAGCTCTTCGTCGGAAAGTTTTCGACCACCTCCACAACATCAGTCACCCAGGCATCCGAGCCACACAGCGCCTGATAACAGCTCGCTACATCTGACCTACCATCAACGCGGATGTACGTGGCTGGGCACGAACATGTCTGCAATGTCAGCGCTCTAAGGTGAGCCGGCACTCGGTGACTCCATTGGTACCGTTCCGCTCTCCTTCTGCACGATTCGACCATGTGCATCTTGACATTGTGGGTCCACTGCCTCAATGCCGAGGATTTACTTACATCTTGACTTGCGTTGACCGCTACACCAGGTGGCCCGAAGCTATACCCCTACCAGACATCACTGCCGAGACTGTCGCCAGGACGTTTGTTGAGGTTTGGATCGCCCGCTTTGGCTGTCCATCCACCGTCACTACGGACCGGGGACGACAGTTCCAGTGCTCGCTTTTTGCCGTTCTAGCCCAGTTCACCATGTACATACTACCGCCTACCACCCCTTGGCTAACGGCATGGTAGAAAGACTGCACCGACAACTCATGGCAGCAATTACGGCACGAGACGGGCGACTCAACTGGGTCGATCACCTACCATTCGTCCTCCTCGGCGTTCGATCCGCGCTCAAACTAGACCTCGGATGCACCGCAGCGGAACTCGTTTATGGCTCGACACTTCGACTTCCTGGTGAATTTTTCAACAGCAACAAAAATTTCCAAACTGTCCCATCCCAAACGTACTTGGACAACCTGCGAGAGCTCATCCGAGAGCTTCAACCGACACTACCTCGATTGCCTGATTCTCAGAAAGTTTTCATCAGCTAGGAGATCCAAACATGCACACATGTTTTCATCCGCAAAGAAGGCAGCAAGAAAAGTCTGACTCCTCCCTATGATGGACCTTTCAAGGTGCTCAAACGCACCGAAAAAATCATGACTCTAGACATCAACGGACATACACAAACCATAGCGATGGACAGACTCAAGCCTGCATTTCAAGAATTCAAGGGCCAGTATCCATCCACGGAACACCTACTGTCTCTGCAAGCCAACAAGACCCCTCCCACAAGAAAGCGCGTCTCATGAACCACATAACTCCATATAGCTTTTCTGGTACTTTTAATGTCAGAACCGAATCTACTCATTATTTTTTTCCTTTTTTTTATGTTTTTGCCAGCATGAGATCTATCAGTTTTCTTCTTCTACGATCCATGCTACCAGGGGGGGAGTCCTGTAGGCGCCCGCAACAATGGCCGCAGCACGGAGCTCGGCTCACGAGCTCCGTAACGCGGGTCACGCGAAAATAAAAACGTGCTGCCAGTCGGAGCCCGAACACCAGTCGATTCGGTCGTGTTCTTTTACCCATAACTTTGTATCTGACGCTTAGGAAGTACGGTTTATTTTGTGCACGTACTGCCTCTTTTGTAAAATAACGAGCATTTCGTAGCGTGTAAGGCTTCAAATGTATTAGTCATGTGTTTAGGTTTCATTACTATTTTCAGTGATTCATGCCGTGTTACTTAGACGTTTTCCTTTCGACTTAAGTTTGTCCGGGAGTCTAGATGGTATACCTATCTTCTCCGTCAATACATAGGGCGAAGCTCACACACCTTGCAAATCACGCCAGTGCCAATTAAATAAATATTGTTAGAATGAATTTTGTTGCTTCACTGGCTTTTACGCTCAGATATTGAGGTAAGTACTTACATTAAATAGAAAACCTTACATAGGTCAAAATTCTGCTCAGCTGAGCGTCTATGTGAAGTCCCGTTCAAAACTCTCATAGAACGAGATTAGAGTCCTAATAGCGGCCATACAAACAATATAATACAATTTCTGTTGGTTGTTCCTGACAGTCCACTATATTACTAAACTGTAAATAAAAAGTTAAAGACATGAAAGGTGGTTTTTTTTAGAAAATCGACTTCAAACTTGCAAGTCCTTCTAAATATTCGTTTTTCAGGCAAATGTTCCGCGTTATATGTTTAGCGCAAAATATTCAAATAATATTTAAAAGAAAGATGTTACTTGGAGATTTACGGTGATTTAAAGGGGTCATGAAACGATTTCCCTACTTTTTTCTCCTTAGTTTTAATCCTCAACTCAAATGCGAATTGTGAAATCACGTCGTCGTGACATTCTTCGGCACCGGTGGGATGACTCCTATACTTCGTTTCAGCTTCGGTCCGAGCGCGGCTGATGTTATGAGCCGAAGGGCCAGTCCTCGAGCGCAAAAAGCGCAGCGTCATGGCGTGCTCTCTGCGCTCGATAGGACTAGCCGGCGGAGGAGCACGCAGAGAGAGACGGCAAATACCGGCTGGTCCTATCAACTGCAGAGAGCACGCCATGACGTTGTGTCTCTTTCGCTGTTTGATTGGCCCTTTGGCTCATAACATCGGCCGCGCTCGGACCGAAGCTGAAACTAAGTATAGATTCCACCGTGCTTTTTATGCACACCATAGAACTTGTCATTCCCCAGTGACGATAAGTTCCGTCAGGGCACTCATTGGCCACGAACGCGAATCCGAATATTCGTCGACGGATTTATTGTTGACGAGCGCATACGTCCGAGTGACGCAGTTCTCGTGTCCAATGCGTGAGCTGGGCTCGGCTGACGTCAGGTTGGAACCGCTGACGCGCTTTGGGAACCGCGGATGTATCATAGTGAAAAGAAGGAGAGCTTTCGAAGGAAAGAAGGTACAAAATAGCCCGCTATATTTTCAAATGTTCGTACCGAAAAGCTGGCTGTTGACCTCCTACCCTCTTTCATTTGGCCAACTAAACGATACGCGATTAGTGAAGTCCCAATTTAAAATCATTTATCCCAGCCCGAAATTCGTTAATGGCCCCTTTAAAGATCACAAAAATATATTGATTAGGTCACACAGCACAGCTTCCTGAACTTCGTCAAATATCGTTGCAGAGTGGCGGTTTGACAAATAAAAAAAAATACATTAAGAACGTTATGACCTAGACGCTTAATTAGCATAAGGAAATGATAATATCGAGAGTGTTCCAAAACGTTATATTGATGTAGCGTAAAAAGTAAGGAAAAGGGATGGAGTGAAATATGGCACCCTAGATAAGCTGAAAAAACGCCAGTTTCCACCTTAGACGCTTCAACGGTCCATAACTTGAGAACAAAAAATTTGACGAACTTGCCGTTTGCGTCTTCTTTTATTATAGGAATTGCCCAATAACATGTATTAAAAGAAATTAAAAAATTTGACTTTAAATGTGTGCCTGAGTTGAGATGAAATCACCCATATATATATATATATATATATATATATATATATATATATATAGAGAAAAAAACGAAGCGCAGGATGACGAAAAGTATAAACGGAAGAAAACGCACCTGAGACGGTTGTTGGAGTTTTTAAAACATAGTATTGGTAAAGTTGGTCGACGTTTCGGCCTGAGCCAGACCTGCTGGCTCAGGCCGAAACGTCGACCAACTTTACCAATACTATGTTTTAAAAACTCCAACAACCGTCTCAGGTGCGTTTTCTTCCGTCCATATATATATATATATATATATGGGTGATTCGCATTCATTCTCGCACCAGACGTAGCTTTCCACCTGCTTTGTTGTTCTCGAAAGTGCCAGTTCATCCACGCTCCAAGCGCGCGACACTCGAGCCTTCTTTGCCGAACTTTCGAGATAGTGACGCACGGTAGATAAGCAGCTACCCGCGACCTTGTCGAGTCTAGTCTCGCTCGCGCTCTGTTTCGCCGCCGAATCGCCGCCTGCTTTTCTGCTGCCTCGACGCTCTTTCGTTACTTATTTTTGGTTGGCACAAGTTCGCCTATTAAACCTTTATTTTAAGTTCAATCTTCGCCTTCCCGTCGCCTTAATTCGTGACATTTTCTGGTGGAGGTGCGGGGTACTGGACGGCTGACATGGCGAGGGCTCGTCGGAGATCGCGGCGATTTCGGCGTCGGCACAGAGTTCCTCGACGTGTCCTACAGCGACACCTTTCGTGAGGTGCTGCGCCTCCGGTCGAAAGTTCGTCACGAGGACCACAGCACGTCCATCCTGCAGCTCCGTTACGCCCCTTGCGACGCCTATTCCTCTTCCAAGAAGCAGTTGGACGTTGCCCTCCAGAAGGACTTTCCCGCGGGCAACTGCATCGGTCACGACGGGCACAAGAACACTCGACCGTGGCGGCAGGTTCACGTGGTCCGCAATGACTCGGACTGCGGCTGGCGACGTTTTGGATCCTTCCGGAGGTAGAACGGGCTTTCGCAGCGTCAACCTGTTTGCTCCAAGGTCGATTACCGCACCGTACTCACAGAGGAAGTCCATGCCAAGGATGACGTCTCTCGAACAGTCTTTGAGGACGACGAATTTCACAGGACAGGTCTCTCCGTGGATGTGCACGCGCGCAGTACACCTTCCCACTGGTGTGATGAGATGTCCGCCGGCGGTTCGTATTTTCGGGCCATCCCACGGCGTCATCACTTTCCGAAGACGGCGAGAGAGCTTCCCACTTAAAACGGAATAGTCTGCTCCGGTGTCGACGAGTGCCTTCGCGTCGTGGCCGTCGATGGTAACGTCGAGGTTATTCGACACCGTCGCAGAACCGTCGTTCCTATCCGTCTCGTCGCTAGTGTGGGAGCCCTCCGACGTTTGTGGAGGATATTGGCGTCGTTCGTCATCGGCAATACCACCTCCCGGCATTGCCGCACTTAGTTTTCCCGACGAGGGGCGATGGGCGACAGGCTCTCACGGCGGGATCTGCGTAGAGGCGACGCTGGGCGGTGGGGTGACGGCGATCGGAAACCGCGACGGGTAGACGGCCCCGGGGATGGCGACCGGCGGAGGTATTCGTCGATGTCTCGGGGTCGCTCGCCGTAGCGTGGTCGCGGGTCGTCGGGGTGGAAGCCGCGTAACCCCAGCTGCCGGTACGGGCAACGGCGGTAGACATGGTCGGCTTCCCCGCAATGGTAACAAAGCGGGCGTCGGTCAACCGTTCGCCACACGTCGGTTTTTCGTGGCGAGGGTCGCTCTGGTCGGACGTGCTGCCGTTCTTCGCGTCGTTGGGAGTACTGCGGCGCTTGAGGGTCACGTCGTGGTGGCGCCGTAGCTTGGCGGGGAACTTGCGGTGGTCGTCTGGCCATGGCTGCGTAGGTCAGCGTCGGTTCCTCGGAGGCTGGCACGTCGACTGGAGGTTCAGGCTGAAAGGCCCGCTGTACCTCGTCGCGTACAATCTCGGCGACTGACAGCGACGCCGGACGCTCAGCAGCGGGGAGCAGCTTTCGTAGCTCCTCTCGGACGACGTCTCGGATGATGTCGCGAATGTCCCGGGTATGGGCGCCGATGTCGTCACGAAGCAGCGTGGAGGCAACGACGCCGGGATGTCGTTGGTAGTAGGAGGCGCGTGCTTGGAGGGCGCGCTCCATGTTCGTTGCCTCCGTGACGAACGCTTCGACTGTTGCCGGTGGGTTGCGGACCAGGCCTCCAAAGATGTCGGCCCTCACCCCGCGCATGAGGACACGCAGCTTCTTGTCGTCGGCGGCTTGTGGGTCAGCACGCGCGCTCAGACGCAGGACGTCCTGAACGAAGCTGGTGACGCTTTCGTTGGGGCCTTGCGTCCTCGTCCGAAGGAGGTCTTCGGCTCTCTCCCTTCGGTGCTGGCTGGCGAACGTCCTTTGAAGCTCTCCTTTCAGCTGGTCCCATGACGTAATCGATGTTTCACGATTCTCGAACCAGTGTCGCGCCGTTCCCTCGAGGGAAAAATAGACGTTTTGTAGACGCTGTTCCGGAGTCCATTGGTTGTACAGCGCCACCCGTTCGTATTGCTGCAACCAATCTTCGACGTCTTCGTAGATCTCGCCGTGGAAGGACGTCGGTGTACGAGGGGCGACGGGCAGGTAGACGACAGGGGCGGCGGTTGGGGTCTGCGACGACTGGGGATTCATTGTCGGCTTCGTCGACTGGTTGATCTTCCTCGGCAGTAGACCGAATTCCGGGGGCAACCCTTGAACACGGCGGCTTCCTCGGGTCTCGGTCGTCTCCTCGTACGGTCTTCTTAAGCCGGGGACTGGGCTTGTGCTGCGAAGCCTCGGAGGGGTACGCTTTATGGGCTGCGTTACCCCGCACCTCCACCAGAAATGTCACGAATTAAGGCGACGAGAACGCGAAGATTGAACTGAAAATAAAGGTTTAATGGGCGAACTTGTGCCAACCAAAAATAAGTAACGAAAGAGCGTCGAGGCAGCAGGCGGCGATTCGGCGGCGAATCAGAGCGCGAGCGAGACTAGACTCGACAAGGTCGCGGGTAGCTGCTTATCTACCGTGCGTCACTATCTCGAAAGTTCGGCAAAGAAGGCTCGAGTGTCGCGCGCTTGGAGCGTGGATGAACTGGCACTTTCGAGAACAACAAAGCAGGTGGAAAGCTACGTCTGGTGCGAGAATGAATGCGAATCTTCTAGATGTCGGTGACCGAGCGTTGCTTTCTCGGCCCTGCGGGCGGCAATATATATAATATGATCCCCTATACAGTTTAAGTTTTCGATGTTCACACAAACAGTTAGTCTGGATTGTCCAGCTTGGTTTTTTTACTACACATACTTACCAATGAAATGCTAAATTTTAATTGAGAGAAAGTTTGTTTTGTTGATAGATTATTTTATATGCTTTTTTTAATGAATGTTCAGGGATAAGGGAAGCCAGCAAAATGCGTGCTCCAGCCGTACCATAACGCACAAGCGTGACAACCTGTCGGAGTTCGCGAGCTTTATTCGCTCGGTTTTAGTGTTCAACCTGATATGGCCTTGCACAACGACGGACCGCGGAACCTTCTGGCTTGGGCTGAGGTATTCTCATATTTCGTACTGGACACTGTAGAAGGCTACACCGAAGGAAGGTACACTGGCTCTGCCATGATGCCATCTGCGGCCTAAAAAGCGATTAATACTGCGTGCCTTATTGTGATGGTCGTACAGTTATCTGGTACCGATGTGCCCACTGAGAGTTTGGGATGTTTTATAACTAAGAGCTGATTGCTTAGGATTTGAGGGAATGCTTTATCTTCAAGTTGGTTAGGGTTGGAGTACTTCCCAAATATAAGCATCAGCTTGACAAAGTCTGCAGTGCAATCTTTACATAGTAGAGGCGCGTTGCGTTTAATGAGCTGGCCCCCACGATTCACTGGGAAATAGAATAAAGCGGTATCATTAATTATCTAAATATATAAAACAATGAACGGAAAGAGCGTGCAGTTGTTTGTTTCGTATTTACGCTTTTTCGGGGGTCGATATTACACCCGGTTGTCGCTTTCAGCGGATGTTTTGTTGCTGCATTTTGAAACTAAAATTCTCTCGCACCAGGCCTTTTTTTTCTTTATTCTAAATTCACAACTCGATTCACAAATTACTAATGCAGGACTAAGATTCTGGTGTATTTTCTTGATGCACCTATCAGATCGAGCTAAGATGCAGAATAAAAAAAAAAATTCTTGAAATAATAAAATACCGGAGAGAATCATTTCGTTAAAATCCCAAACGTTCCGAAAATAGTGCGCACCACATGAAGTATACAAAAATCGAGGGAGCCATGAGTAAATAAACGTGGTCTTGAATGCCTAAATTTTATGGCCTTGTCTTATTACTGCGGACAGTAATAAATCTTGCTACTGTGATCGTTTTTTATTGCTATTAGAACTATTTTTATTATAGGCAAATATCGCTTTCTTCATTCATCCTTTCTTATTCGCACACATTTAAACCCGACGTCTTCGACGAGATTCTCAGTTTGAGTTTATTAGCGCTTTTCTAACGCATGAATCAGAAACCATATCAAGCTAGCTTGCCAAATGTATGCACCAGCCAAGACATTCGTGCGTTTCTCTCAACATATCTGGAGGCTGTTTTTACTCCCTATGGTCCTATTTAAGCCTTTGAAGCCCGGGATCTCTTAAGAGATTTGCATATCCTCCGTACTCATTCATTCAGCTCCTTTAAAGGATGAGTGTGGTGCAGCGTTTAGGGTTGGCACTGAAATAAAGCCGTTGATCAGGAGCGCATAAAAATATAAAGACACGGAAGAAAAAAGTTATGTTTTTGTTAAGAAGAGTGTTTGAGAAATTGATATATGCGTGTCGTTTCCTTCTTTGTGCCTGCATTTAATCTATAAATGTATTGACGCCGTGAATGTTTCCTTTTATAATAACACCTAACGTTTTTTACTTGTGGCATATGGCAGTGAATCTTGGTAACAAGAGCATTGCGTTCATCAGTTTTTTTGCTAAGACCAGGTACTTGACGGATGACATGCTTACTTAAAATGTGAAACAGGCAATATCTCGTGAATAGTTATTCAGATTACATTATTGGTTCATAAACTTTCGTCATCTTTGTGCTCCTTTATATGCCCAACGGGCAAACCTATGAAGAGCGTCAGCTTTAAGGTGTGACTGGCGCTTAGTTTGCATATCAAGAACAATGGTGTCAGGCTCTTTCTGCTGTTTCTGCTAGGCATAAAACAAAGCAAGGGCATAGGAAATAGCCTTGTGTTAAAGAAAGCATTCCCGGCAAGCTAACTGTTAGCTGCGTGAAATGGTAGTCATCTTGTGAAAGAAAATAAAGTATTGATTGATTGATTGATTGATTGATTGATTGATGTCGAACTCTTCCTGTCCTAAAACAAAGATTTTCCCAGGAAACTGCTTAAACCGACAGCTGTTTTGTTGGTCACTCTTACCTTGGTTGATAAGTGGATGCTAAGTATATCGGTTAGTTTAGGGCTATTCTCTTTGCCAAGCCCAAGTCAGCCAATCTTTTATTTGCAAGCGAGTAAACCCCCCTCGATAAACTTTTAACGCAGGCCGGTATGAACAAGCACTCTCATGCCAGATTTTGGAGTTGTCACGCTGAGCCCTTTCCTAAAACGTGTGTCATCTATTGACTTCATTATTAGTCTAACCTTTGGTGTGATGATGGTATGAAACCCTTAGTATTTTAACGAGCGCCGTAAATTTCGTGCGTCAGTAAAATACGAATACGTACTCTTCTCCGTACATCTCTTTCTCGATTCGCTTTAATTTCAATGGCGACACAAAATCAATACTTCCCTCTACGAGGTGCTGTCCTGAGTAAATTTCCTAATAAAACACACCATATGAGGCGGCTTCTGGGTCTAGTTTGGGCCAACCGATCCACTACACACGAGTCCGAAAATGACGCAAGTTGGACGCCGCGTTGTGCTAACGTTTATTCGCTACTCCAGCGCCATATACGTCATTCCAGTAGACGCTTTCAGGCAGCTGTGGATGGGCGCTGTTAAGAATGGAACCTTCGGCAACCTTTTCCGAGTTTCAACGCTGCGGAAACGAGTCCCGAAACGAGTCCCGACGTGTTCAGGACTGTCGCCCACCTGTCGAAGCCTGCCCAAAACGAGTCTCAACGCGTCCGTGACGTCAACGGGACGTGTGTGTGTGTGCGTGTGGGTTCGTGCGCTCCGGAAGGGGAGAGAGGCCTGGCCTAACTGCGGAGAACCATGGCTACGACGCACTTCTGGCTACGACGCGGCGGACTTTGCTGCAACGCACTTGGCGGTCGCACCTACTGCCCTGGCGGAGAGTGAGGGAGAAAACGGACCCTATATAAGGCGGGGCATGAGGCGGCTCCGTTGTTCTCTCGGATTTGACGACTGTATCGCTACCATGTAATTAAACCGTTCGTTACGTTACCAATTCTCCCACCTCCACTGGACCCCTGGGTTCTTCACTTCGGGGAATGGTCGTCGTCACGAGCCAGGAAGCCTCAGGACGTGCGGCCTAAGCCCCGCCTCGAACAACTGGTTGGCAGCGGTTGGGATCGGACCATGCAACATCGTGCTACATCTGTGGGTGAGCGTTTGGACTTTGCTTTGAGATTCGCCAGGCTTCAGATTATGGGTAATTAATTTTGAACTGCTGGGAATCCTTAGTGTTTGACTCGTGCGCTAGGGTTTTGTGTACAACCTCGCGACAAGTTTTAGAACAAAGCCAAAGCTAAAAAGCAGCGATCATGGATCTAATGAGGTTACTGAGAACAGATTTACTCTGTTTATGTGAAGAATTGGGTGTGGATGTGGAGCAAAAGATGAAGAAATCTGAGATCAGTAAAGCAATTTCAGAGAGCGCGGAAGCAGAGGAAATTAAGATTGCGTGGGAACTGCTTCAGAACGCTAAGAGTGAAGCTGCAGCAAGAGAGGAACGAGAGCAGGAGCAGGCTGCAGCGAGAGAGGAACGAGCACAGACTGCAGCGAAACAGGAACGAGAACAGGAGCGGGCTGCAGCGACAGAGGAGCGAGCGCTGAAAAGGCTATAGCTCGAAATTGAACAACAGCGATTAAACTCGCAGAACAGTAGAGTTGGGGCTCCGGTACGAGCAAGTGAGACCGAGTCGTATCAAATGAAGAAGCTCATGCAGCCGTTTAAAGTTGGGGAAGACGTGGGCCTATTCTTAGTTAACTTTGAGAGGACATGTGAGAAGTTGAGCTTCGCCCCAGAAACGTGGCCGCAACGGCTTTTGACTCTGTTGCCCTGTGAGGCTGCAGAGGTTGTCGCGCGCCTTAGTGCTGGAGACGCGGACGACTACGACAAGGTGAAGTCCAGCCTTTTGAAGCGGTACCGCCTTTCTGCCGAGGCGTTCCGTCAAAGGTTTAGAAACGCATCCAAAAAGAGCAGCGAGGGCTACTCGGAATTCGCGTACGGGCTTAAAACCAACCTGATAGAATGGTTGAAGAGCGAGGAAGTGTACGAAAGCCGAGACAAGGTAGTCGAGTGTGTGTGCCTCGAACAGTTCTTTCGTAGCATTCCGCAGTCAGTCAAGCTCTGGGTGCAGGACAGGGTGGGAGTCGACTCTGTCGAAAGGGCCGCTGAGCTAGCCGAAGAGTACGCAACGCGTAGAAAGCTGAGCGGAGAGGAAAGCGAATCCGGCCGAAGCGATCAGCGCAAGACCTTCCGACAGGGAAATGACTCGCGAGAAAACGGGCCCGAGAAGCCCGAAGCAGGACAAAAGGTCCCAGACAAGAGCGCAGAACACTTGAACGGAGACGAGGCGCGGAAAAGCCCAACAGGGCAGTTCGAGGCAAGGAAGCCGTTCCTGTGCTACAACTGTCAGGAGCCGGGACACACAGCGGCCAGATGTAAGAAACCGCGGGTTGTGGTCTCGTACGTGAACGGTAGTGACGAGGACCTGAAGCTCCTTCGTCCCTATCTTCACGAGCTCCAGGTAAACGGAAAGCCGTGCAGGGTGCTTCGTGACAGTGCAGCGACGATGGACGTTGTTCATCCGTCGTATGTAACGCCATCCGATTTAGTGGAAAGGTAGTTTGGATCAAGCAGCTGCTTGAAAAGCACAGTGTCTGTCTGCCTATGGCGACAGTGAGGTGGCCCGTTCGGAGAGCTAGTGACAGAGGCGGCTGTCTCGCAAACAGTCCCGTTGGAGTATCCTTATTTGTTTTCTAACCGGTCAGATTTCCTGCTGCGCGAAAGGGGTCAACAACTGGGAAAAGGGCTAGTTCAGTCGTGTACGAGGTCCAAATCGCGTCAGGTCGCCCCTTTGTTGACGAATGATCCAGAGCCAGAGGCAGCTGACGGGGAGCAAGCACTCCCAGAGTTGGAGGCAGAAAACCGGGATGAGAGGGACCAGGTTGTAGAACAGTCTGATCTCGTAGCACTAGGAAGCGTACGCCGTCCCCACGCGCCGGCGGAAAAGGCGGAGGAAGAGGGGATCAGTGAAAGATCTCTCGTAGCGCTCCGGCGTCGCATAACTTTGGTCCTCTGCTACGAGTAGACAGAGTGTCTTTGACAGTCGAGCAGAAGAGCGACCCTAGTGTGTCAGAGTTTCGCTGTACAGCTCAGGAGATTGCTAGGACCAATGTGACGGGGAATGAAAGAGGCGGATTGTTTTATCGGCGCTATAAGGACCGCATTTTCACGTCTAGAAATCACGTGAAAATCGATCACTATGACCTCAGCGTAAGAAAAAGGAAAGGCAAATTTAACGGCAATGCCGATGGGTTGAGCAGATGTTTCTGACATCACAAAAAATAGTAGGGATGATCTCAGAGGTCTTCGTCATTCACGGGAATGAGGATCTAAGTGGGGGCACTTCGTTAAAACCCAAAAAGGACCTCACAAATTGCGAAGAGTTTTTGTCTTTTGTATTTTGTTCTTAGTGACCTCTTTGGAAAGATGAGTTTTTTTTTGGCGACAGGGAGTCTCGATACCCGGAATTGTACCAAATTTTGGTAATCCGTAGTCCAGTCTGGCGGGTCTCTGGCGGATTCCGAGCGTTTGACTGCGGTGTGGCGTGGTGTTGTGGGGGACGTTTCCGCTGATGCCTCCGCTGTGAGAGGTTTGGGAGTTTGGTGCTTGCAGCGTCTTCTCAAGGCCTACTCCAAGCCCACCTCTTCAGGCCAGCGATTGTACCACCGGCCATTCGAGGTTTCCCTGGCCCCGGAGGGGCTGTTAAGAATGGAACCTTCGGCAACCTTTTCCGAGTTTCAACGCTGCGGAAACGAGTCCCGAAACGAGTCCCGACGTGTTCAGGACTGTCGCCCACCTGTCGAAGCCTGCCCAAAACGAGTCTCAACGCGTCCGTGACGTCAACGGGACGTGTGTGTGTGTGCGTGTGGGTTCGTGCGCTCCGGAAGGGGAGAGAGGCCTGGCCTAACTGCGGAGAACCATGGCTACGACGCACTTCTGGCTACGACGCGGCGGACTTTGCTGCAACGCACTTGGCGGTCGCACCTGCTGCCCTGGCGGAGAGTGAGGGAGAAAACGGACCCTATATAAGGGGGCGTGAGGCGGCTCCAGTTGTTCTCTCGGATTTGACGACTGTATCGCTACCATGTAATTAAACCGTTCGTTACGTTACCAATTCTCCCACCTCCACTGGACCCCTGGGTTCTTCACTTCGGGGAATGGTCGTCGTCACGAGCCAGGAAGCCTCAGGACGTGCGGCCTAAGCCCCGCCTCGAACAGCGCCACCATAACCAACCTTCAGTTTTTGTTTCTTCTTATTTTGTTCGCTTCACTTCACCATTGCAACTGCAGAACAGGTTTTTGTCATTTCAGGTGCTACTGTGTCCTCCCCAGCAAAGGCCTTTTTGGAGGCTCGTCAATGTCCGCATCAGTGGCTCGGCATCTCGGTAAGATAGGAGAAGGTCGGCAATGGTGGCTCAATTTGGCGCGTGTATAAAGCGTCTATACTTACAAGTCCTCAGCCCAGCACGCTTATGTTCGTAGCTACGCAAAGCAAGCAAGTCACTTGCCGTGCTCACGAACACTGAAAACGGAACCGGCCAGTAGCCATTTCTGGAAAAGTCGATAGATGGCGGAGCGGTAGTCGGAAGATGGCGGAAGAGACGGGGATAAAGTCTCCAGGATTTCCAGTACGCCTGCTTGCTAACGCTGGTCAGTGTGCTAAAGTTAGTTTATTTAGCCACAAATACGAAGCGGTCAGGGCAGTAGCACATCACAGGTGACGAAGACGTTGACGTGCGTTAAGAAGATGAACATGTTAATATTGAAAAGTTGCGGAGTGGAACAAATGGGTTCCTATTTTATTGAATTTGCTTTTTCGTGAAAACTGCACGATACATGAACACGCCGATCAAAACCATGCGATAAAAGCAGTACCAAGGCTGACAATTCCTGCCACCGTTTCCGCCGCCGTCCCCGCTCCTATGGTTCTTTGTTCTTCCGAAAGAAGGCGAGCGCCGTCTTGGAGTTGCGAATACTCGGCACAAACTATTTTGTGCTACATTGTCAAGGCCTAACTTAGCTTCCGCAATACTCAAACTTTGTCACAGCTATAGTGGCGCGAGCGCATGCGAATGAGACGCAAAACGAAGCGTCGTGCTCTTGCATCAGTGCGGGGCTGCACCACTATGAGAGCTAAGCTATCCTTATCAATGTATCCCAAAAAGGTTCGTGTTATCCACTTCTTTGTGCGCTTTCAACCTCTATTCATCATGCAAACAGAAGACGGGCGTTATCATGCGAATTCAACAGATGCCCTATTCAGATACAAGTTAGTAACGAGACAAAAAATGAAAGCCGTTTACAACTCCCTGTAACGCCGAATTAGAGCGCAGCTCTTGAGGAGGAGGGGAAGGCACGGGGGGGGGGGGGGTCACGTGACCTCGAGGGGTGGGGGGCGGAGAAAATTTTCCGCTAAATCTAGCGGGGAAACTTTTTCGCTAAATTTAGCGGGGATAATTTTCCGCTAAATTTAGCGGGGAAAATTTCCCGCTAGATTTAGCGGGAAAAATTTTCTGCTAGATTTAGCGGGAAAAATTTTCCGCTAAATTTAGCGGGGAAAGTTTTCCGCTAGATTTAGCGCAGAAAAATTTCCGGTAGATTTAGCGGGGGAAATTTTCCGCTAAATTTAGCGGGGAAAATTTTCCGCTACATTTAGCGGGGAAAATTTTCCGCTAAATTTAGCGGGGAAATTTACCCATCATGCACCGCGCGGTTACGCCGACGGCGACGCCGCTCGAGCCGGAAACGGGCGCCTAAGAGCTGCGCTCTAATACACAGCCACACGTACCTGAAACAGCAACAAATCGCTTCGCAAATCAACCAGGAAAGGCAATAGCCATGACGAGTTAAAGCCGGTTCAGACACTTGCGTTTCAGTGCGTTTGACTGCGTTGCGTCGAGAACCGAAAGCGAGTCACCGGCGCATCTGTGCTTCGTATGAAGCGTGGAATCCAACTTAAGGAATCATCTTGGCACGCCATATAAGCAGCAGGGATGTCCTGGTTTCTCGCAGCCGCAACGCAGTCAAACGCACTCAAACGCAACTATCTGAACCAGGCTTTAGGTGATGTTTGCGCTTGTGTACTTTTAGTACAACGTATAGGGGGTATTCACTGGACGCCATATTTGAGGGCGCTGTTTAAAACGTATGCTCAGAACGAGCTCCCATAAATAGGCTGCTAAGACCGGCAATCTTGATGGTGTGGAATACACGTTGCAAAAGAACTGCGGAAGCTCGCCGTCAGCACGCGCTCGGCATTCGCTAGACCATTTGCTATTGACCTTTCCAAAAACGAGCTTGTGGCCGGTGCCATTTTGAGCGTTCGTGCGTATGGCGCGTGCTTTGCTCGCTTTCCGAAGCGACGAACACGCACGTGCTGGGCTGTGAAGATCGCACGCTGGACTGTGATTTTGTAAACATTGGAAAGGTCTATAGACAATTGCAAGCATGGCGCCTCGACTGGTGCCCCCATGCGTGCAAGCACATGCAGATTGCGCGTGAATATACATGTGGCAAGCTTGCAATTGCACGGGCTTGTCCGCACGAGCAAAGACATGGCGGCGGCCAGTCGCCTTGCTTGCAATAGACCTATTGCTAAATTACCCAAGCATCAAGTAGAATGATGGGAATGTATGGACACGCGCCACACGCGCTCGCCTTCCCCGTATAAAAGATTCGAAGTAAAACACCAAAATAAAGCGTTGATAAGCGCGCGTGCAAATGCCATTTGTTTTAGACTTTTGCTTTAGAAACGCTACTACTGCTGACGCCAGCACGTGCAGCGCGTGTAACTACACTCGGAGCATGCTCCCTGGCGCTTGGGAATTTCGCAAAAGGTCTATTGTCTATATTACCCAAGCATCAAGGAGAATGCAGGGATCGGTGTTCCACGCGCCACACGCGCACGCCCTCCCCGTATAAAAGATTCGAAGTAAATAACCAAAATAAAGTGTTGACGAACGCGCGTGCAAGATGCCATTTGTTTTAGGTATTTGCTTTAGAAAAGTTGCTACTGCTGACGCCAGCACGTGCGGCACGTGGAACACCAATCTCTGCTTTCTTCTTGATGCTTGGGTAATATAGCAATAGGTCTATAGAAGGTATTCACTGGCCGCCATATTTGAGGTCACTGTTTAGAGCGCATGCTCAAAACGAGCTCGCATTAATAGGCTGCCAAGACCGGCAATCTTGGTGGTGCGGAATGCACGTGGCGAAAGAACTGTGGAAGCTCGCGTTCAGCACGCGCTCCGCAGCCGAGCACACAGATATGGCCGCCAGTGAATACTCCCTATAGGAAGTATTCACTGGCGGCCATAGCCGTGTGCACGACTGTTGAGTGCGTGCTGATGGCGAGCTTCCACAGTTCTTTTGTAACGTGCATTCCGCACCCTCAAGATTGGCGGCCTTAGCAGCCTATTAATGTGGGCTCGTTCTGAGCATGCGCTCTAAACAGCACCCAAAAATATGGCGCCCAGTGAATACTCCTTATACTCCCTATTCTGGAGCTCAGCTTTCCTAGCGGGAGTTTGTACGGTCACTTTGAAGCATGGATTGAGCACGCGCTCGCTGGGGCCCGCTCTCTGCAGCATACGGTCTACTAAAGGCCAGTTCTCACATGCAGTGGAGCGCTGTGGCGTGCTGTTCACCTGTCGTCCCCTGCTTATCGTCTTTCGTGAGCAGCAGTCCGTCCGTCGAGTCTCTCACCGATTTCTTCAACCGTGTTTGGAGCTCCGGAGAAGTCTCAGCCGAATGGAAACACGCTACAATCGTATTTATCCCCAAACCGGGTAAAAAGCTTGACGTAACCAAACGTCAGACCCAGGCACATAGCCAGGAGGGGGGGGGGGGGGGGGGGGCATGGGGCCCGGCCCCCTCCCCTGAAATCTTTCATTTTGCTGGGACCTCCTCTCCCCCCTCCCCCGCATACAGCATTTTGTCATGGACGCCCCCCCCCCCCCCCCCCCCCCCCCCCCCCCCGAAACAAAATCCTGGCTACGTGCCTGGTCAGACCCATTTCTCTTACATCTTGCGTAGGCAAAGTCCTAGAACACATCGTCCTCGATAGACTGCAGAGGTATATGGACGAGTTGGACCTTTTCCCAGTCAACACGATTGGCTTTCGACCACACCTGTCCACACAGGATGTACTGCCACAGCTGGAGCGGGACGTCATTGCCGAGAGTAAGGGATGCCGGGTCGTAGCAGGACTTGATATCTACTAGGCGTTTGACAAAGTAGCTCATGAACTAATCCTAGAGAGAATCTCTCAGCTTAACATGGGCCAGGTCACTTACAAATACATTCAATCCTTCTTCGGCAACCGTAGGGCTGAAATCATGGTCGGCGGAGAATCTCGCCCCACCATCGAGCTTGGTGACAAGGGAGCTCTTCAAGGGGCCGTGCTCTGACTTTTTCTCTTTAATTAGGCTATGCTCAATCACCGGCGGGCATCGATGCGATCCCGGGTATAAAACATTCTATCTACGCCGATGATATTACACTTTGGACCACCGAAGGCAGTATCTCTGCCATGGATCAGTCCAGGCAGCGAGCTTTTGACATGGTCCACGAATACGTAAGGGGAATTGGCTTAGATCTATTGCCCACCAAATCCGAATTTCTTGTCAAAAAAGAGTCTAGCAAGAGACACTCTACCCTCCCACCCAAGAGTATTGTACTCAAGATTGGCGACACTCTAGTTCCCAGAGTCGATACCATTCGCATACTCGGGCTCACATTCCGCAGCAGCAGATCTAATAGCGAGAGTATGGCAAAACCTCATACCACGGTGTACCAAATGTTGCGTCTCATGAAAAGAATCTCCAATCACAAAGTAGGCATGAAAGATGCAGACATATGAAAGCTCATTTCCGCCTTTGTCCTATCCAGAATTACTTACTCCCTCCCTTACCTACGCCTCAAGACGACTGATATAAATAAAGCAGATACCCTCGATCGTCGGGTGTAAAAGACGGCGCTCGGCTTTCCGCTTTGCACTTCCAACGATAGACTCCTTTAATTGGGGCTACACAACACAGTTGCCGAACTCATTGAGGCTCACAAATGTGCCCAAATACTTCGTCTGTCGGGTTCTAGGACTGGCAGAAGAATGCTAAACACACTCTATTAATCCATTAGCAACGCCATGCGAAGATGCAGATATACCCTCAGGTATCCGGGATCACGTCATCTGCAAACCACTTCCTAGAAACATGCATTCCTCCCTTCATACGGATAGAAGGATCGCTAGGGCCAAGGCGCTAGGCAGGATTCTGAGCGAGAGTGATGAAATTCAATATGTAGACGCTGCATCGTGCGGCACGAACAAGTTTGCGCTAGCAGTTTTTAACGGGCATTTTAAGCGGGTAAATAGTGCGACTGTCACCGCTGGATCTCCAGGGGAGGCAGAAGTATGCACTATCGCGCTAGCTGTTTGCACCGCGGCTCTCACAAAAAGACTATTGTAAGCGATTCCAAAACAACCATCATGGCCTACTCTAAGGGATACATCTCGACCACGGCCATCCACATTCTCAGACAGGTAGACCGCTTTGATAACGGAGTGGAGCTTGTATGGACTCCGGCCCACTCTGGGCTGGAAGGTAACGAGGCGGCTCACGAGGCGGCGCGAGGTCTTATTAACCAGGCTGCTTCTAATGACGACTCGGACGCCCCTTTCGAGCACCTCTATACCTTTCATGAGATTACTCACCACTATAGGGGGTCCAGAGGCTGTTATCCCCCTCCGAATGCATCCCTCGATCGAGGGATGCAGGTGGTGTGGAGGCAGCTTCAGACTAACACATTTCCCACACCGTCATGACTTAGTCACATATATCCAGGCCTGTTTAGCCCGCAATGGACAAGATGTCCCCCACCCAAATCTCGATCACTAATACTCCTCCCGCAAGGCAGACTTGGTACATATTTTATGGTTCTGCCCTGCCAACCCTCCTCCAGAGGCTCTCAAAGCAAAAGTCGAATCAGGGCAGCGGGAGACCTTACTGCTCAACTCTAATGAAGAGTCTCAACGCCTAATTATTAACTGGGAGCTTTCAGTCGCTTCCAGATGGCCTCTGGGGTTCATCGAATGATCCCGGCCTAGACTAAGTCCTTCTTGGTCAATAACGTTCTCTTTCACAATGCTAAACAAATCTGGTGAACGCTCCCGTCAGCACGAGCTTAGCGCAAAGTCAGCGCTGTGCTTATAGCGCTGCGATGTATGTGTCAACAGGCCTTTAAACTCTCTACTGGTACAGCTCAGAGAGCGCCAGGGAGCAACACTTGATTCCTCTGACTGCTCCGATGAAGCAGTGTCTTTTTTTTACCAGTTTGTATTGTTTTTGTGGGGTAGCAGTATGCATTAATGCTTCAGATGTCGGTGCGACGCTCGTAATTTGCAATTTGCTTGTTGCGGAGGAACACTGTATGGTGCAATGAGGGTATAGAAGAAACTCTAGCACATTCTTAACTTTAATATGACTATAGCAGAGGACAGAGTTAATACGCACTGTCAAAGCTTATCTTCGCCTACATATAACGCTAGCGGGGAGGACCAGATGCCATTTTGTTAGAACTTTCCGATGTGCAATGCAAACGTTAATGTCGATTAAAAAAGTTTTAATAAAAAATTATTGGCCGGCAAGACTTGCCCTACACCAAGAAAAATGGCGCCGTCTAGCTAGAACGGACTCCATTTTCTCATTTAACATTACAAAAAATTAGATATAAATTTTGAAGTCAATATTGAATTGGAAGTTTTAAAACTTTGGCATCTGTATCCTAATCGCTGGTGTTATATATGGGAGGAAAATGAGCGTTTTCCAATTCATGCTTATGGAAGGAAAAACATCGTTCTCTTTTTTTCACAAGCATCCGGCACTTCTGTCGTAATGAACAGAATATAGTTCGTGAAGGCGATAATAATAACGTATGAATCTTCGAAGAAGTAAAACATTGTCAATTCCGAAAGGGCAGCGACTCTCCCCAGCTTATGTTGAAGAAGGTGTCCTGTTTTGTTTAACAATAATCTCGCTGAAAATACACTACTTTCAAGTTACATATTTTAATAGGAATATACGTTATGCCTCCAGCTCTGATTCCTTCGAAGCTGTCAAAGAATTTCTTACTTTCCCAGCATGCCAGCAATTCGATTTATATTTTAAAGGAAACATGCCACGTCAAAACACAGTGACTGGTACTTTCTGCAAGTGTAAAGCCACTGCATTAATGGATTTCGCAAACACCCGCGTTTGACCAAACCGGCTAGAGAAGTGACTCAACTACCCCGCGGAGAGCGTCCTTCTCTGGAAATAGCTCCTCGCCAAGATACGCCACCGGCAATCCGTTACTCGGAGACGTAATTCGATTACAGGGCGGGCGCGCCTCTTGATTAGGAAGTGGCGATGAGATTGCATATTCGAGATCACGCGCGTGCGGGCGTGCTCGGCGGCCAACTTTTCCCTCGCTCTCGCCGCTTCCGACGGAGAAACTTCTCACGGAGTCTACAGCTATATATCTCCGAAACTTTCCTGGGCTTTTCATCTCGCGAGAGTTATGACATCCGACGTGATTTCGCGCAACTGACATTTGTTACCATCAACTAGGACGGAAGTAAGATGCGCCATAGGGCTGGGTCGAACTCCCAATTACGGTACATACGGCGGATGCGCGGTTCTGAAGAAGCGGCAGAAAATTGAATAAATGCCGTACGAAGCAGCTTGTGTCAGTAACCATTGCGGTCACCGAAATTACATTGTTCTGTAATTTCACGCATGCGCATGCTCTGTTGTTAGTTTGCACACCGAGGTTTCTTCGAAGAAGATAGAAGAAAGAAACATAACGTTTCCTTTGTTCTAAAAACCTGCTACTTCCGTTCGGGAGGACTTAGGTAGCGAGAAACAATTGTAAACACTTACGCAACCCATAAGGTAAAACACAGAAACAGCTGAAGTGTGGTGTTGGAGCCGCTAAGGTATCAGTTCGGAGCAGATGGACTGAATGAACGGTAAAGGTGCGAGCGCGCACCATAGAGTCCGCAGTAGGCGTTTCGTATTAAACCGATCAACACACACGGGACGAGAATTGCTTGGCGTTTTGTAACCAATGAAGATGTATTAAGTGGAGAGGATGTCAGCTGTCTTCGTACGAACGAAGCGTGTTTTCGTACGCCACTTCGGTACAAATAGGATAAACGAAAAGCGCCGAATAAACAGGGACGAGGAAGTAGACAAGACGAAATGCACTCTCAAATGAAAGTTTATTGAAACAAGCACTTAATATTAATGCCATCTTTCTGGCTATATTTTAGAAATTAAAACTCCGTATCTGTCAGGTACATTGACGGGGCACTAACGAGCTTACTTTTCCCCTTGCTTTCTGATACCGAATACAATGTAAGGCTGTAAAACGGCTTTTTTTATTTATCTGCGTCTTTCCCGAGAATGGATCTTTTCCACATATCGACGGCACCAGGCGGTGGCTGCAGAAACTAAAAATCGAGAAAGTGACCTACCTGCGCTACCACTTCCGCCGCTTGGCATTAGGCGCTCGCGCGTGCGCACAACGCTTCTCAGAAAAGGTCCATTGTTGTTTGCGCTATAATCCTGGGACAAATGGGCACCCATCTCGGTGCACCGCCAGATTGCCTCGGCGGGGATTGTTTTACTGACCATGCATGTTATCTTGCTTGCTTCCACATAACGACGGCACCAGGCGGTGGCTGCACGAACTAAAAATCGAGGAAGTGACCTACCTGCGCTACCAATCAATAATGGGAGCTACGCTACCAGTTTCTTCGTTCTCTGAGATGCGGCGCGTGCCCAACGAGACTTTAAAGAGGGGCATCCGTGGCGTCCACCCAAACGTCGTGTGTTTCTTTCCGTCCACTTTCTTTTTTGGTGTAACACAATTATATATGCTGAAATTACGAGTCCTACTCGCTGATCCACAGCCTCCTTCCGAATTTCCTCGATTTTTCGTGCCAACTTCCGCCACTTGGCACCGGGCGCTAGCGCGTGTGCAGAACGCTTCTCAGAAAATGTCCATTGTTGTTTGTGCTATAATTCTGAGACAAATGGGCAGCCATTCCGGTGCACCGCCAGCTTGCCTCGGCGGGGATTGTTTTACTGACCATGCATGTTATCTTGCTTGCTTGTTATCTCGTTCTCAGCGGCCCGTGGAATGTTTTGGAGGAGTGCCGAAATTGGACGGCATTGATACGGAGCGCGATCGACGGCGCGAAACCGCGAAGTGTCCCACTATTTAAAGTCCAGTCAGAGCCAAACGCCACGAACCGACGGAGATAATCAAGCAATGACAAAAGTGCATTGTCATGACTCTCTTCGTCTGAGTTTGCCATCACTGACTCAACCAACCACGCACAGCAAATGCGCCGAGACACTCTGCTTTGTTGTACTTGATTGGCTTTGCCGCTCAGAGAAAACCATCAAAGACAACAAGCGCCATGACAATGCACTTTTGGCGCAGCTTGGTTGGATGCGTCGTATTGTAGACTCGGCTGCGGTCGGACTCAGAATGGAAACAAAATATATTCTTATTCTTTTTCTTCCTTTCTTATTTTTTTTTTCCCCGGGGGGAGGGGTTTGGAACACTGTCACGGCCGAGGTCCCGAGCGTCTAAGTTGTGAGTCGCGGAGGGTGTTCGCTTCACTTACCGGATCACGATGAGAGGGGGAAAGTAATGCTTCCGGTTTCTCTATGTTCAGCTGGTGTTTGGACAACGCCTAGTAGAAAAATGGATAGGTGGGCTAGTTGGTACACGTTTAACTTGTAAAGCGCCTAAAAAACGAAGACACTAGGAAGACGAGTCAGGACCAAACGGTCACTTACAACTGAACGTTTATTGAAACACATTAACTATTTGTACACAAATTCAGGCTCCCGACACAAGAAGGCAAACTCTTTCTGAGTTAAGTACACTGACGGTGCACTTACGCAACTGGCCTCGCCCTTTACTCTACTGCAGCAGACCTCAAACAATTCTCTCTCAGATTTGTTTTGTTTTGTTTTCCAACTTTTTTGTTTTGTCAAGATTAGGTGGATTAGGTCACCTATCACAGTGAGTTGCTAGATCACCCGATGGGGCACTTTTAACAGATAGTTCATGCTCGCGGGAACGCGACAGAACAGCACACGACAAAACAGCACGCGACAAAACAGCACGGTCAAAACAGCACGAGTCAAAATAGCACGCATATAGCAACTTCAAGCGCGTTCTTCACCTCTCTCTGCGCGAATAATATCGAACCTCCTTGACTTTTTCATTTATTGTCCCTAGGTTATAAAGGAATTTATTGCCTATTTCAGAGCTTACCAAACTCCGCAACCCGGAACCCCCCCCCCCCCCTCCTCCTTTCCACAAAAACAAAAAATCGCGTCACGACCCTCCCTCGGGCTTTTCACGAGGCTACAAGAGTCAGTTACAATGATGAGTACTAGTAGCAGTCCACACAATAAAATGTATGCTGAAGATGACTAAACTTATAACCACAAAAAAACAAAACTGGATTTGTCGGACCCACAGTTTGGAAGGCACGGCAGTTGGTAGTGGACCACGATTTTTATCACAACAGGAGCTACCGATCGGCATTCAGCGTAAAGCATTCCCGTAAGGTGGCAGGCGGAAAGCTTTAAACAAACGAATGCAATTGTTCGAACCTCCTTCAGCGAAGCTCTTGTTGGTGCGTCTGTCGGATTTTTCCGTGTCGTTTATAGTCAGCAGACAAAGAAAAGGTCAGTATTTATTGAAAAAGGTCAGTATTTTTGAGGGCGTTTGGAGGGGTAAAGGGGGGGGGGGGCGGGGGGATGCGACTCATTCCTGACTATATGACCACTTCCTTTCGCAGTCTTCAGCTTGTCCCCGAGGTCGGTGCAACTTTAAACAAAAGCTCCGGGGGCGCAGGGGTCTTCAGGTTGAAATCTGGGTTTTTGACCTGATAGGGATTTGTCTGCCGAATTCTTTGTTCGAAGAAGAAAATCTAATCGTGAACTGCACAATGCAAATCAAGCGCGCCCGTAAATGCCGCACACTTTTTAACAACCCTAGCTTCCGTCTACTAGAGGAGGGAATAAATACGATTGTTTTATAGCCGTTTCTGTGGTCGTCGCGAAGTTACCACCTCTCGCAGTCGGGAAAATGGGGAAAACTCGCACTGAGTGCAATGCTTGCAAATTTCTGGATTTTAATATTTGCCTTTCCGACCGAAGCGGTAGTGAAGCTCATGTTCGTCCTGTGTACAAATACGAGCACACGAAAATAATGTCAGATCACGATAGGGCCCCAGTGCGTCTTGCAGAACAGGTCGCGTCGGCTGCCACAACAAATACAAATATCAGTACCTGGTTAACTCACTATACATTTTAAACAAACGCTTTTAAATATTACATTTTCGTCAGTATACTCATTTTCATCAATAAACCGAAACGAACCGAGAAGTTTATGAGTCTACAAATATTTACCGCAATAATTTCCGAAACCCCTTTTTTTGGGCGCTGTGCTGTCTTGTCGTTTTGCTGTTTTGACGCTGAGCTGTTTTGTCGCGTGCTATTTTGACGCGTGCTGTTTTGACGCGTGCTGTTTTGTCGTGTGCTGTTCTGTCATGGTGCCCATGCTCGCGTGCCCTATCGTTGATGCACCTCCAAGTTTGCTGTATATACGTTTTTGCGCAAGACAGAGCTATTTCGAAGACAACTGACGTTGCGCATTCAATGTACTGCGCGGCGATTTTCTTCGCACAAGCCTCAGTTTTTTTCTTTTTTGTGCACCGTCCGTTAAGGTCACCGTCAGTGCACTTACCTGAGAAAGAGCTTGTCTTTTTTTTGTCGGGAGACTGAATTTCTGTACAAATTAGTGTGTTTCAATAAATGCTACGTTGTAAGGTTGCGCTTGGTCCTGTCTCGGGTCAATGGGTTTTCCACTGGCTCAACTTAACTTTGAAAAAAGCTCGAGTTTCCTCTGGGAAATGGCCTTCTTTGCAAAGATCCAGCAAGCATGCAGCGCGCCACTACGGAGTTCGCAGAAGGTCTCCGGAAGCGTTTCACGGAGAACTTGCGAGAAGCTTGAGAGAGCCTCGGCGTCTCGAGACTGCAGCAGGCAAACGAGTACAAGGGAAAGCGAAACCTACAATTCAAGGTAGGAGATCTGGGGTTAACTCATCCGCTGAGTGATGCTACTAGAGGCTTCACGACCTCTTTAGCAAAAAGATGGGAGGGCCCCTACCGTGTTACCAAGAAGCTCTCCAACCCGTCTTACGAGTTAGTGCATCGCCAATCTGGTGAAGTGTGCGGGTCCATACATGTCGCCGACCTAAAAGCTTTTTTATGAACCCGAGGAGACAGATGTGTCGCAGGTTCCAGACGGCACCGATCCGGACTACCTTTCGGAACATTTCCCACCGTCTCTGCCAAGATACAACCGGCGACGGCGGTGAATACGACGAAAGGAGCACGAGCTTAAGTGCATTATATTTATGCCCTCTTCGGCTTTTTTTTTTTTTTTCTGGGGGGGGGGGGGGGGGGGAGAAGAGAAGGCAGCCGTGCTCCCCAATGCGCACTTGGGCAGGCGTCGTTCTTGGGCGCGGCCCCCTGTTCCTGCCGCGCCATGGCCACGTGCTGTTTTTAATTTCTAGTGCCTCGTGCCAGATAAGTAGCGGCGGCGACGCGGCTCCCATCATCAGACCCACCACAGCCGCATCGGTACCGTCCGGAACTACTGAAGTCGGACCCGCGCTCGCCCATCTGCGAGGGCCCTTGTTATCACAGAAGGAAGCCCCCCCCCCCCCCCCCCCCGCCCATACCTTCCTAGAAACCCCCTATTTATTTTTTGGAGGGGGGGGGGGGAGATATGTGGGCAACCTGTGGACACAAAGCACTGGCCCAGATTTCCCGCCTAAAAAATCATCACTGGTCATTTCCCTCGCGAGGGGGCCAAGGGCAATTGGCCACGCGAGCGGAGTTCAGCGGCTGATAAAAGACCGTCACAACGTATACGAGCGAAGGTCTTTGGATAGTGGGATAACGTAATAAATGACTGCGTGTTGCTGAACCAGTGCGTTGTGTCATTCTCCGAGACGGGTAGCAGCAAGGGAATTTCCACACACTATTCAAACTACCTTTTTCTTAATAAAACAAATGACTCCTTAATTAGCGGGCCGTCACTTATTTTCGTACGTTTTAAGTACAAAAGTAGCCGTCGAACCTGTGGTGGGAGGTCGAGAGCGTGCTGTTACTTTTATTTTATTTTTCAGGATATCGCCTGGAAGGCGGTGGGCTTAAAATACTATTTCACATATACTTTAGTTGCAAGGTAAACATGGACGTTAAAACTATGCCTCAAATTAAAATATTTGTTGATCTAGAACACCGCTTTGGTTTTGCAAAGGAGATTGAGGTAAATAATTGTGGAAAGAGTGTACTCGCTAAAATTCATCGCGAGTGTTTTCAGTCATCGTAACTTAATAGAAGAACTCTAGAAGTTAAGGTTGTTATAGAATCGTCTAATCTTGAAGACTGCAAATTATTGCAAATCTTGAAAGATTTGCAATAATTACGTAGTCGTCACGT
This sequence comes from Ixodes persulcatus, assembly GCA_013358835.2. NCBI lineage: Eukaryota > Metazoa > Arthropoda > Arachnida > Ixodida > Ixodidae > Ixodes > Ixodes persulcatus. The sequence continues at coordinate 1,064,883 of JABSTQ010010929.1, read as the reverse complement.
ATGGGTAAGTGACATTCGTACAATTTTTCAGTTCAAAGCTACAGACCAACCCGTCAGCGGGGTGGCACAGCGAAGCCCAGCGCCCAGCCGACTGTCGCTTTTCCGCCGCTTTTCCGCTCGCTGGCCTAGCTACAGTGACGTCACGGAGCAAGCGCGCATGCTTTAGTTTCTAGAAGGTGTTGGCTTGGGTGGGTGCGCGACGACCTTTCTTTAACTAGCGAGAAGGCGCGTGAGAGTTACGCCCTAGAAAAGCCTCTGTGTCGTGCTTTTAAGTTGCCGATGCGCACCAGCACAAACAAAATGTCCCAAGTTTTTCGAGATGAGGGACGCCGCCAAGGGCCGCCTAGCTTGGGGGATCGCAGAATGGCGGCATCAGCAGACGGTGCTAGCCTAATTCGATTAGTGCAGACAGATGGCGCAACGTGACAAACCGAGCTGCCCGTGTAACACAAGAATGCGGCTCCTCGACATTCTCGACCGACCATCTCCGTACAACGATGGGCCATTACGGCACGTACTGCAAACAGATGCAAGGTGGCACGGCGCTCTGAAAAAGACACCTTGAATACCAAAGCAAGCGTGTAAAAATATTAGAAAATTGTTCAGTACAGAGACTCGTATCACGCTGAAGGAGGCATAATAAAACATTTCGGGAAATCGTCTGCTGATCCTACTCGGCGACCCTAGCGGTGAAGCTCGGCGCATATCTCCAGTTCCTGGGGGATGTAAATGCCCATCGCCGATGCCTTGCCGTTTACGAAGTCACGAAGTAGTTTAACGCATTTAAAGACTTGTAGGTCTTAAAGCGATTTGTTGTATATGAGCCAAGCGGCTAGAATATGTAGTCATGAACATACGTCCAAGATGCCTTCGGCAGATGTGAAATTTCTTTGAGGAACAAGTAGTCGTTCTTCTCATCCAAGGAATCAGGAAGGCGCATCGATTCAGCATAAGTGAATTTCTGGAGGTATACCAAAGTTTGTCCTCGGCGGTGAGACTTTTATACTACGCGCTACTCACTGCGGTTCCTCAAAAACAAGAAAAAAGAAGGGTCAACCTGAAGAAACATACTCTCCCAGGAAGTTGGCTCATGTTTGTTTATGTTTACCTCTGCACACCCTGTATAGCCCCTAGGGCAATGAGCAGGAGGCGCCTCGGTCGCCTGCTAGTGGCCAAAATGTTCAACTTTGGGAAGGCTTAACCACCGAACGATTGGACTCGAGCTCTGCGTCAGAGTTGGGCAGGGCACTCGGATGTACGAGCTCGAGATCGGCTCCAAGGATTGCGGCCGCGGGACGTCTCAGAGTTGCGAAAATCCAGCATAAGATGGCGCCAAATGTCGAATCAAACTTCATTGCCCAGGGGGAATAGACACTGGCACAATTAAGAAACGCAGGGAGTGGCGAGCCTCGATCATCTCATCATCGTTCCGCAGTCCAATGAGACTACAGTATTAGCTGATAAGAGTGTCGAAGATCGAATCACTCAGCGAGAAGGGGAACATAATATGCCCGGCATTTCTTAAGCTGTCGGAGAATGTGGAAAACAACACGATTTGGAGAGACAACAGCTTGGGATATAAGTACTGTAACTGCGTCTTTTCAATTGCTTGACAGGGAAAAGCGTCGCAGTAAGCACGGAAAGGAAAGTCAGGGCTCCGAGTTGCGGTTGAAAGAAAATAAAAAAAAAAGGCATTTACTAAAAGACGAACCGATTTGTTGTTTTTTTGTGTGTGTTTTGTTTGAGTGCTTCCGGTCTTCCGTACGTCGCAATTAGTTGACATAATGAAGAGGCCCTCTTAATGGCGAATCCAATTAGTCGAGACCAGCCCACTCTCGTTCGGCGCAACGATACGATCGGAAAGAGGAGAGTTCGCAAAGTCCTTGAAACTGGCAAGCTGCGTTTCGACTTTTTTCGAATACAAATTGCTAACTTGAGGAAGAATGAAGAGGATCGAAGACGAGTGATTCCTCATTTCATAAACAAAAGAAATATATTTGTGCTTTTTTTAGGGGTTCCGTAGTTATTTTTATTGTCTTAGCTTTTTATGCTTTTTTTTTTTTCATTTTGCGATCGTGATAAGTTTATAATCGCTGAGACTACAAAACGTGTGTACAATAAACAAGGGTAGCTTTCCTTGCCAAATGTATCTCAGCCGCAGCTGATCAATGAATGAGAACCAATCGTGACTTCCAGGAGCTCAGCTGAGGGTTCTCCGATAGAATTGTCAATTATGACTATCAACAGTTCAACTGTGGGCTCCGGACTGTGAATTATACGCCTTATTGGTTTAAACTTTAACGAAGCAATCTTGCTGGGACGATTATAGTTTTAACGAAACTTGTCAAGTTTACGTCATTTTGGCGACCTCCGTTTCACGTTAGGTCCGACCGCAGCCAACGCAACGTTGCGATGTCTAGCCAATCGAGCAGCGGCAAAAGTGCATCGTCACGCTGCTCGTCGCTTTAGTGCGTTTTCCATCGCTGGTTAAACTCGTCACGGTGCTTATCATTTTTGTGCGTTTTCTACCACCGGTGGTTAAACAAATCACGCACAAAAGAAGTGCAGGATCATGCCGCCATTCACTGTTCGTGCTTGGTTTAACCGGCAATAGCAAAAACAGAAAGATTACGAGCGCCGCGAAGACACACCGTGACGATGCAACCAAGATAAAAGTTCCCTAAACTCTTAAATTAAGCTAACCTAAAATACTACATATGCGAAAAGAAGGTTTTCTCATATCGACTTTTTTTTTTTACATATGCATAATACATAAAAAACGACAATTGCATCTTAAGCGTTTTGACGTGAGATCCTAGCCAATTGGATATCATTTCGCAAATAAATATTTGAAGAGAAAAAAAAAATTGTCTCAAATAAGAAATTAGCAGTCCCCTTATTAACCCGCACTAGAGTCACAGCAATTGCTGTGACACGTGACGGCGAAGAAGTTGGGCATTGGCGTCCTGTTCACACACCGTGGGGTGCGTGAACAAGGGCGTTCGGAACAAAATGGACATCTCATCATTTTGTTCCGAACGTTTTTGTTTCTTTTCTGTCCCGGACCCCGTGAAAGCGTGTCTCCCGGGACGATCTCTTCGTATTGACATTTTTTCATAGGCAATTTCTTGGCATTTTTGTTTTCAGAGAGCGCGTGCAGTGGCCATTGCGTACTACAAAAAAACTATATATAAGATGGGTTGTTAATGCTAAAACCGATCAGGCCCGCCATACGCAGAACCACCTGACAGAAACCCTGGGGATTCTTCTGGACGAAGAGCGTGACCCTGGAGCCTTTCGGGATGACGTAAACAAGTGCAAGGAACACCGGCTTCTTCTTCTGGAAGAGCGCTTCAAAGGGGCGCAAGTTAGAAGCAGGGTAAAAGTACTGGAGGGAGAGGTACAGCCGTCCAAGATCTTCCGCACGCATGAGAAACAAAGAGTGAGCGAAAACACTCTGAAGGAGGTGCGTGGAGAAAAAGGCGTGGCAAAATCGCAGGAAGAGATTGTCTATGTATTTGCGGAAGCCTTTGGGAAGCTTTGCTGGAATAGAAACTTGGACGATACCACTCTTGCGTCCGTTCTACGGGAATCGCCCACCGTGCCTGAAGAGACATATGACATTATAAACTGTCCGATTGTAATGTCTGAAGGTCGGCTGGCTATAAAAAAAAAAAGAAATTGTCCTGAAACAAGGCGCCTGGCCCAGATAGAATAAAAGCAGATTTTTACAAAGCGTTTTTGGACTAGCCCTGCCCAATCTTCGTCCAGGTGCTCAGCCACATAGAAAAACGCAAGCTGCTTCATCCGTCCATTAGGGAGAGCTCCTTTGTTCTGGTCCCGAAGAAAACGAGGATCAGCCCAGTCCCTCCCAATTAGCTTACTTCGCCGCGGCTATAAAATGCTGACCGAGATCTTGGCAAGGCGACTTGACACCGGGCTCAGAACAGTTATAGGGTCCTTCAAAGCTACTGTATCCGCGGCCGCTCCATTACTCACAAACTTCAGGTCAGGCGCTCCGTCTGCCAGGCGACAACGAAGGGGCACCAACTTCTCGCTGTGCAACAGCTTGACGACGCCGAGCATTTGACAGGGTGTCCCACAAGTTTCTCTTGGCAGCACTGGACCATTTTGGTGTGAGAGAGAAACTGCGGGATTGGATCGCTCTCTGCTACCACGATAGCAGCATGCGCCTGCTCATCAATTGAGACAGATGAACGCACTTCACCAGGTAGGCCTGTTCATTATGGATGCCCCTTTCGCTTTGGCTCTTCGTATTGCAGCTCTAGCTACTATGCCATGCGATCAATAAGAACACGACCATCACAGCACTGCAGTTAGGAGACGAAAACATCGACATTTTAGCCTTCGCGGGCGACGTGTCTTTTATCTGCTCGTCCAAGAGACAAGTGGAGGGCAATCTGCAGCACTCGGAGGTTTTTATCACCGCATCAGGGGCGGAGATAAACCGTGAGAAGTCGGTGGGTTTGTGAATTGGGTGATTGGCAACGACGCCAAAACTGTTCGCGGGGACAGGGTCGAGCACTTCAGTCAAAAACTACCCAGGCGTTGCTATCCGACCACACCAGTCATCATCGGCGATGTGGAAGAAGAACGCCACCTCGATGGCTGCGAAGCTATGAACATGCCAGTGCAGGTATCTTTTTTTTCAACCTTGCTCACGTATGCAACGCTGTGATCTACCCAGCCAGTTTCTATTTACCAACACGCGGCTCTGACATCACGTCGCTCCGTTGGCGCTGCTGTTTACATGGCGCATGTGCAGACGCTTTACTTAACGCAAGAATGCGCGGTTGCCCACACTTCGTGTGGGAAAACGCTGGCTTGTTTGTAAACAGCGCGGTGGCCTATAAGGATTGAGCACTCTGCTGCCGCGAAGTGATGGCCAAAAGAATCCACAGAAACTTGGCGATCTTTATCTGGCGGTCATCCACGAAGCGAATACGACTGGAGAACCTTTACCTGCACCAGGAGGGCGGGGGGCTCGGTATAGACCCTTTACAAAAAACAGCGCCATCTGTTGAACGCAGCGGCAATCAGCGTCAGCCGCCATCTTGCAGGGTTGGCGGCGGCAGCGCCGTTACGGCATTCCACTTGGAGAGACGCGACGTAAACAAACATAGCACCGACAGGCCGGAAACTCCGAAGTGGACGCAAAAAAGTCCCCTACGACCACTAGCCGACGCCAGCATTGATGGCATTCCCATCGGAGATACGCGACATCAAGAAACAGCACCGATTAGCTGAAAACGCCGAAGCGGACAGCAAAAAATCCGGTGAGACCGCTGGCCGACGCGATTACTTCGATGACATTTCCGTCCGAGAGACGCGCGACGTCAAGAAACTGCGCCGACATGACGAAAACGCCAAAGCGGACGCCAGAAAAGTCCCTTACGACCGTTGTTAGCCGACGTGAGCAATTCGACGACATTCCCCTCAGAGAGACGCGACGTCAAGAAACGGCGCCGAGAAGCCGAAAACGCCGTAGCGGACTCCAAAATGTCGCCTACGACCGCCGCCGACGCGAGCACTTCAACGATATTCCCTTCGGAGAGACGCGACGTCAAGAAACAGCGCCGACAACCTGAAAACGCCAAAGCGGACGCTAAAATGTCCCCTACGACCGGTAGCCGACGCGAGCACTTCGACGAAATTCCCCTCACAGAGACGCGACGTCAAGAAACAGCGCCGACAACCCGAAAACGCTAAAGCGGACGCTAAAAGGTCTCCTACGACGGGTAGCCGACGCGAGCACTTCGACGACATTCCTCTCAGAGAGACGCGACGTCAAGAAACAGCGCCGACAACCCGAAAACGCCAAAGCGGACGCTAAAATGTCCCCTACGACCGGTAGCCGACGCGAGCACTTTGACGAAATTCCCCTCAGAGAGACGCGACGTCAAGAAACAGCGCCGACAGCCCGAAAACGCCGATGCGGACGCTAAAAAGCCCCCTACGACCGCTAGCCGGCGCCAGCACTTGGACTACATTCCTTTCAGAGAGACGCGACGTGAGGAAAGACTCAGGAGCGCCGACAAGCCGATAAAGCCGATGCGGACGCCAAGAAAGCCCCCTACGACCGGTAGCCGACGCGAGCACTTCGACGACATTCCCCTCAGAGAGACGCGACGTCAAGAAACAGCGCCGACAACCCGAAAACGCCAAAGCGGACGCTAAAATGTCCCCTACGACCGGTAGCCGACGCGAGCACTTCGACGAAATTCCCCTCAGAGAGACGCGACGTCAAGAAACAGCGCCGACAGCCCGAAAACGCCGATGCGGACGCCAAAAAGCCCCCTACGACCGCTAGCCGGCGCCAGCACTTGGACTACATTCCTTTCAGAGAGACGCGACGTGAGGAAAGAGCGCCGACAAGCCGATAACGCCGATGCGGACGCCAAGAAAGCCCCCTACGACCGGTAGCAGACGCGAGCACTTCGACAACATTCACCTCAGAGAGACGCGACGTCAAGAAACAGCGCCGACAACCCGAAAACGCCCAAGCGGACGCTAAAATGTCCCCTACGACCGGTAGCCGACGCGGGCACGCGGGCACCCCAACGAAATTTACCTCGGAGTAACACGAAGCAGACGTTGGTAAGGTCGCACAGAACGGAAGCACCGACCACGCCATGCAGGAGCGAGGTAAATAAGGAAGTATCGTTGGAGAGAGCAGCACCTACAGCCGCACGCGCGTCCGGGCGTCCGGAACAACCCTGCAAGATGGTGTCGGCCGCCCAATGTTGCGGCACTCGTTTAGCGGATTTTCACCGTTGCCAGATATTTTGAAAGGGGTCTATAGTAAACATTGTAATCAACCTTCACGTGCACCGTTTCCTTATCTTTCAGGTCCCAAAGGACCCAACGTTCCTGAGCGCGCTGCACCCAGAAGTCACCATCACAGCCACACTCACCTAAGCCCCTCACTCACCCTCACCCTCACAGCTACACTTACCTTCAGCCCTTCACTCCCCCTCATCCTCACAGTCACACTCGCGCCTTCAGCCCTTCACTCACCCTCACTGAACCTCACGCCCCTCACTCACTCATGGCCCTCACCCCCTCACGCCCCTCATGCATTCATGGTCCTCACGCCCCTCACCGCCCTCACGGCCCTCGTGCACTCATAAGCCTCACGCCCCTCACGCACTCATGGCCTTCAGGCCCCTCACGCACTCACCGCCCTCACGCACTCACCTACCTCACGCACTCACTGCCCTCACACGCTCACCTACCTCACGCACTCACACCCCTCACGCCTCTCACGCACTCATGGCCCTAACGCCACTCACGCCCTCACCGCCCTCACGGCCCTCACGCACTCATGGCCATCACGCCCCTCACGCCACTCACAGCCCTCACGCCCTCACGTCCTTCACGCACTCATGGCCTTCATGCCCCTCACGCGCCTACCGCCCTCACGCCTCTCACACACAAATGGCCCTCACCTACTCACCGCCCTCACGGCCCTCACGCACTCTTACCCTTCATGCACTCACGGTCCTCACAACCCTCAAAGCCCTCACTCACTTTCACACTCATGATTTTCCCTGGTTCAGAAACTCACTCACCCTCACCTCACCTGTGAAGATGAAGGTGAGTGAGGGTCAGTGAGCGCCCTCATGAGTGAGGTTTTCAGAGGTATGGCTGCACCATCTGGGCTTTCATTACATGTTCAGGTGGATGGTAAGTACGAGTGGCCGTACGGTGAAGCCTGTGGTGCTGCGTTTCTACGGGGAAATTGCGAACTCCATTGAGTTTCTCCTGGCTCTGTTCCCCTCAGATTACCTGGCTACCGTCGGCAGGACGAGGCTATCCTAGTACACGGTCTCTGCGGCGCTCCTACCCCTTCGGTGGAGGCCACCACCGGTTTCTGAGGGAACTGAGGGGCACTTCAAACTTGTGTGGCGTCTCCTTGTTCCCGCGGTCACAAAGGACTTCTTCACCCGTGTGCACATGGAGATTCTTCCTGTGAAAACATGGCTGCATCGGAGAGGATTCTTCGTGCCCTGGTGCCTCTACTACGACCTCTGCGGGAACACTCAGACCATCCAACACGCTCTCGTCGAGTGTTCGAACGCCTACTTGTTCTGGGTTGGGGAGGACAACTTTCAACCTCAGGATGACCTTTGACGTGGAGTGAGGTGCCTTCAACAACCTACTTTTTGGAAGGAGTGACGTGTGTGCTAGTGCTTGTAGGACTACTCGCCATCTGGCAGTGGCGCACAGCCATGGTGCAGTGCGACATAGGCGCACGTCCAACCTGGAGTTACTTTCTAACAATGCTGAAATCGGTTATTTCAGTGGCTGTCAGAGATGCAAACCGCGCAATGAACGAGTACAGTGCGTGAAAAAAAGGGTGGGTGTTTAACGACTATGAAACATATATGCAGCCCAATGCTGCCCACTAGCGAGTCTGGCTCAGAGGGCGGCAGAATGGGGGAGCCAGATGACAAAACAATATCCAGCGCGGGTAATACTACGGCCGTGTAGAGCTGTCAAAACGCATTTGGTGGCATACCAGAGGTTGTGTGGGTGGCGAAAACAAGCATGCGGCATGATTTGGCGACATTTCGGTGGACCTGTCTTGTGAATGACAGTCGCGCATCAAGCTTAACACAAAACACAGTCGTTGAGGTCACACGCCGGATTTCCCGATTCCCAAGATATAGAGCGGGTGTTGTGTGGGGACGACAGAGCCCATTAATAGTCATTCCGCAGGACTTGTCGGCGTTGGCAGGCAGGTTGTGTATCTCAGTCCAGCGAAGACACATGTCGATGTCGGCCTGAAGGGAGACAGTATGCGGGGCAGTGAATTGGCTGACGCAGGGTAAACTGGTCAGCATACAACAGAAGGAAGCAGTTGAGTTTCTTAGTGATGCTGGCAATGTAGATCGTGAAAAGCGTCGTTCTGAGGACACTTCCCTGGGGTACCCCCAGCGAGGACAGCTCTGCTTGGAGATGGTGCACCACGGTAGACGACACGCTGGGTCCCGAACCATGATAGTGTAACATCGGTGATGCCCTTGATCTAAATGCTGCTAAGTAGGGCAGAGTGTGGGAGAGTGTTGAAGGCACGAGAAAGATCAAGGTGGACAATCTCGCTGGAAGTACATTGGTCGAGGTGGCGCTGACTGTGTGCACAAGTGCTTCCATAGCAGTGTCACAACTGCGGTTGCGGCAAAAACCGAGTCGCCATTGATGAGAACAGAAAAGCACTTGGATTGCTTCCGCTGAAAATTTATGTGGGCCCAGAAAAGCTCCGGCTTCTTAGCCGCTTTCTTGGCGGCAATGTCTCTAACAAAGCATCTCTGGTCAATACGGATTTGCTTCTTGACTTCCAGATGTAGTTGTTTGACTGCCAGGATATTATCATGAAAGAGGCTCTTGGCACAGCGAAACAGCTTGTCTTTACACTATTTAGCAAGAAATTTAGCGAACATTTCTCGCTAAATGGAAGGCGAGAAAGAGAGGAGGAGGGGAGGGTACGGAAGGGAGGAGAGGCATACTCTCCTTTCCGTACCCTCCCCTCCTCCTCCTCAAGAGCTGGGCTCTAATTTCGCATAACAGAGAATTGTAAACGTCCTTCAGTTTCTATAGCGACGACATCTTCTGGGTGTTTCTGTACAAGAAACTTCCAGGATTATCCCGATTATGCAAGGTTCATTATTTAGTATCTACAAAATGTAAACCCATTAACCGTAGACAGGATTCGAATCGCGGATGTCCGCGTGGCAGTTAAGTGCGCGGTCTACTGGACAACGCATGCGGCAATATAAAGATCCTTTGCTGATGGATGGTTCACACATCCTCATGTCCAAAGAACGCTGACCATAAAGAGTATGTATAAATTCAGCGTAAGGCGAAAACAATTAAAAGAGCGGCGTAAATTCCTGAAAATTGGTTTCTTTGTTTTGCAATAGATCCTGAAAATATGTTTCAAACAGGGTTTTTTATATTTTTTACAATTTTTTCTGCGTTGTAAAGGGCTCGCATGATTTTATTATAATATATTCGGGCTAGAATGAATTGCCACTTCTATACCTCCCTCTTCGTATTTGCGCATTTGCCTGTATCTATATTCCTTGCCCAATCCCCGGGCTTCCATTTTAAGCTCAAGAAAAGCAGTAACTGGCGCACAAACGACATCGTGAGTGCCTTTTAAGACGTCCCGGCAAGCACGTTTTTGTGTGTGTGTGAGTGTGTGTTTCTTTAACAACGCAGCTTCAAATTCGTTTTCAGCCGTCTAAACTTTGTCAGAGAGCTCGGTAAAGCATTGGGAAAAAAAGTAAAAGGAAAACAGTGTTCGTTTTCTGTTATCGCTTCGTTATGCACCGACCTGTTGTGGAGTCGGACGTGCTTTTTCTTCACCGCCGTCGCCACCGCCGCTTGAGCCGGCAAAGTCAGTCAACAAATCGAAGCGAGTTTTGAAAGCCACAACGTCAGTCAGGCACTCACCCAAACACACATTTGAAAAAAAAAAAAAAAACCGGTTGCAGCATTCAAAAATATAAGGAAAGTGAATCGCGCGAGGCAAAGCCCTAGGGTTCGTTTCTTCGGCTCAGAAGAAAGCATGATATTTTATATTTAGAAACGGCTATATGTGTGAGATAAAAAATAAAACCTCGTCGGAGAAAACGAGGGAGAGAATGACGTGTGGCTTATACATCGCAATCGTTGTGCTATCGGCGTCCAACATGCGGTGTCGGGTTTTTGTGTTTTATGCTGGAGCGCTTTTTTGCCTGGAAGGTGTAAATCTAACTGCTTTTTCCCGTTGTGCGATCGACTAGAAAGTGACAACTACCTGAACAGGCAACACATCCGAGAAAAATAAAAGGAATGGTCAATAAGACAATACTGTTTAATGTCAACCAGAGGGAAGTTAATATCGAGCGTTTACTCGAAGAGAACAGACGAGAAAGTATACTCCGCACGAACTTTTTGTCTCATAAAAGCAGACATGTACGTAAAGTGTTACTAGTAACGAGTTACTTCTACCTAGTTGCTTTTTTCGGGAACGAGTAACGTACTTAGTTACCTTTCTAGAAATGAAGCGAGTAACTTAGTTACTTTTAAGGCCAAGTAACGAGTAACCATATTCCATTACTTTTGAGGAGCAAAGTGTACAACACAGTTTAAAAAGCCTCGTTTTAATTCTCACTTGAGTATGCGTCTATTGCGACAAAGGAAGATGGGCAACCCGAAAAAGACTAAGCAGTTTGACAGGATAACAACTTTTATCGCTAAACACGCAAGTCGAATTCTACAGCTGGGAATGTCCTTCACCTAGAGAACACAATGACGTTCGTTGGTTGAACCTTTTAGAATCATGTACAGACCGAAATGTTAACAAAGGAGGTTGCCAATGCGGGAGGGCACAGAACAGAACCCATAGCCAACTACAAACTATAGAAGCAGAGAGAACAAAAGAGAGAGGGAAATTCCAGATTCACCAGCTCTTCCTGAAGCACAACACTTTCGTTCCTTTGAGCGCGTCAGAAGAACGACTCTTCAGCTTCGCTGTACATGTATTTTCAGTGAAGAGGGTAAAACGTAACTGATGAAAACTTCGAGAGTCAGCTGCTTCTTAAGTGCAACGACTACTGAAAAGAAGACAATAAACCATGAAACAAAAGCAGCTGTGTATTTAGTCGTCCAAGTAACGAGAATAGTAACTCACTACTTTCTAGGTAAAGTAACGCGTTCCTTTTGAGAATCGGTATCGAGTAACGTCTCTAGTTACTCTTTGAGGAATTACGAGTAGTGGAATTTAGTTACTTTCTTGGGGTAACGTGTACTAGTCTGAATAAAAGTCATGATGGCTCCCGGAAATAACTCTAACACCGTGCGTTGAAGTTATTTTTGCATTTTTGTTTTTATCCTGACTGCGTTGGTGCAATTACGCTACAACAACGTTGCTCGAAATGTGTACGATTGAAACAAGTGCAAAATTGTTAACTATTGCGACATATACTGTCAAAGAAGCACATATATGTTACTGACAGTGCACGTGTAGGCTAGCTGGTGCATGTATACGTAATAACTAAATTACGAGGATTTAAAAAAAAAAAAAAGTGAGAACTGTTCTTTTTGTGTACTCTTTTCAGCAGAATCGAGTGTTCTTGCATACAACGTATGTGGGATCTAAAATACACGTCATTTTTTTCCTCCAAAAAAAAGCGTAAAATTTATACATCTAGTTATGTTACTTTTTGGAGTTTGAGCACGCACGAAACATACGCATCAAACAAAAATTGTTCTTCAAAATGGGCTAACAAAATAGTAGCAAAGACATTTTGATGGGAATATCCGCTCTTGATTTGAAAGTGAGTAGATTAGTGTTGGCGGAGACGCAGTCTTAAATATAATAGAGAATGAATTTTATGGACAATAATATGAACGAAACGGCAGCTTAAGTTTAGTGAGTGCGAAAACAAATTAGCAAGAAAAAAGAACAACAAAACAACTGACAGCAACGTAAATAAACCGCATTACGCACCTTTATAGTGTTGAACAACGATTGTGAGGTCACGTACACACAGCCGCCGTTTATATATGCGAGAAAAACAAAAGAATGTAAAGTTTGGATATTTATTGGTTCAATAAAAGAACATTTTAAAATAACTATTCGTGGAAAGATTCTACAAGATGCCGTAACTTCCGGACGTTACGCCCAATTAACACACATTAAATTGGGTGCAAGAAACTGTTCAGTTCTACTTGGGTGCCATTTCTTATCCTGCAGTCATAAGCCAGTCATCGTCATGTAAACCATAAAAAAATATTAAAACTCTGCGAATTTTATTTGCAAATATTAAGTCGAAAGTATGCTTTTTTCAAATGACTAAACTGAAGTCCATACTATAATAAATTATCAAAATGTAGGGGTGTGCGAATATTCGCCATTTTCGAATAACAAATCGAATATTACCCAGTTCGATTCGTTAATCGAATCGAATAATAATTTTCAAAAGTTTCGAATATTTTTCGAATAATTTCCGAATAGTCGTTACGGTGTCGCGCCGCGAGATTCTCTTCACAGGCATTCCACAACGCTCCGGCACGCCTGCCGCACGTGTCCGCAAAATGTCTATACGTACCCTCTTCTCCTAGACAATGATTATCATCATCGGTAGCAGCAGTTTCTTTCTATACGGTACATTGCTGTTGCCTCCATTAGCGACTACTGTGTTAAGTATAACCCGCATGAAAGCGATTCGCCAAGAAACGAGACAGGCGACGTCGACCCGCTTTGCTGACGCTCGGTCAGTGGCGCGATGAGGCAAGCCACATGAAAGTGGCGTGAGCAAGCGACCAAGGCGATGCGAACATTTTCTAGAAATCCAAACACCGAGCGACGCGACGAGTGGCAGTGAGAAATCTCCGTCGCTCGCTAAATCGTATACATGCGGTTCTGTCTTTAGGGACCGCTTTCGCACAAGACTGCTCGTGCACGCTTTCAGATAGCGTGTCGTGGAGACGTTTCAGAACTGGTTGCAACGGTACCGCCGCTCTGTATGAGCGAAGTAGAAGTGGTAGAAGCGGAATGTTGCTCGAAGAGAAAGCGCAGTAGAGCGCGGAAGTTTTTCGGCCACTCCAATGCAACCAATTAATGAAGCTACAACAGCTGCTTGTGTCGAGTCTTTCCCAACATTTTCCATGGTTGTTCCACTTGTTCAGTGTGTGAAGATGTTGCTTTTTGAGGGTGAAAGTGGAACAAGACAGTGCGTTTCCCCCGAATCTTCTCAAATCAGTGAAAACAAGGTACCTGCACGTAAGCACACAGGCCCATCACGCCCTTGCCATTTTGCTTGATCCTCGATTCAAGGACATCTGCTACAACAAGGAATAAAAAGAAATGTAGAGATTCTATGAAGTACATTGCTTCAGGATGTACCAGGCTCAAGCGAACTGTGATTTTATGTCCAGCATCCGCGTGAACCATGATATTATGTTTAGCATTCTAATATTTTAGTGGCTTTTGTCTCTATTTATTTATATATCGTTGAACTCTAGTCATTATCGTCTAGTCGCGTTTTTACAATAATTTTAAGAAACATTTTGGAACAATAAAAATAATCGTATAATCCCTTTGCTATTCTTTAGTAGCTGTGTACTTACTATTCGGAAACTATTCGAAAAATATTTGATTCGTATTCGTATTCGATTCGGTGCCACAATTATTCGATTTGTATTCGATTCGGTTTGAAAAATCACTATTCGCACACCCCTATCAAAATGAAATAAAGTGCTTCGCACTTAGCCTTGTAAATACACATATATTTAGGGATGTGATCAGTTGGTGGGAGACATCTGCACTGAGAGAGACATGGTGGAGGCTTGTGACTCTATGCAGTCACTGACAAGTTTAAGAAACCCAGGGTGTAACATTTTATGTTCACTCTTCTTTGTCGGCGATTGGTTGTTTTGTTTTCTGATTAACTGACATCGCGATCTCATTGGCTGCGAGGTGATATAACATGCTAAGGTCTCGTCACACCTGGCGTTTCTTTAGCCGCCAGTAACTACGGAAGAAGCCGACTCCGGGATAACATAAGACGCCGCATTGTCTTATCGAAAGACGGTCGTGGTTTTATATGCATCGACAACAAAAGATGGCCGAAAGAACGTAGCGTTTGGCGGTTGCCTGACTCCCAGCCGTGGGTGCTAGACTGTCGTAACCTTAAACTACCTGCCGAGCTCTCCTATTATAAACTGCTCCGGCTTGTACTACATTAAGTATGCAAGCATCTGTAAACATATTGCAGTTTTTTTATGTTATTCCCGAGAGACTTTACTTAGGTCAACAATGCTCCCGAGCTCCGCTCGAAAATGATGCCAGTGCCTTCTGGAAACAACGTCCATCTAGTCAAATAAGGGAATTGAGGGCTGCTGTCCTATGGTATTGCCGTGCTGCGTGTCTGTTTTTCTTACAATATTCGGTGATCATAAAACAAATTCCCAGACTCCCGAGAGTTCGCTGTCGTCAACCCAAGGCAAATAAAATACACGGGGGATGAAATGGGAAAACGCCGCCGGCTGAAGGAAGCAGATCGTGATGAATTGAAAATGCTTTCGTTGCTACTCCTCCTCCTCCGCTTCCTCGAACCTTGCACAAAAAAACAAAAAACAAAAACAAAACAAAAAACAATAACATGAGCGTGGAATAGGGATAACGTACCGAAGAAACAAAGGCACCCCGTCTCGATATCACCCGCTAGTAAATGCAAGCAATGGGAGAAGACAATAGCGGACCACTTTAGTGCTTTCTAAAGTTCGACTCGCAGATGCATTCTTTGCTTCTTTCTTTTTATTTTGCTATCTTTTCTTTTCATTCATCTCCATAGCTTTATGTACCTTGTAGGCTGAGTTCGCAACGACATTTCGGTTTTCAAGAATCTGAGTTTCCAGAAACGATGTTGTTGTTGTTGATTTTGTTTCTGCCGAAACGGAGACGGGTTGTTTCCTTTTTTTTAATTTTTATTTAGAAGAGTGATACGTAGCAACTACGACCAAAGATTGCTTCGTGCGAAAGACGTCAGGAAACACTATTGACTCTTGACATATTTCTTTGTTGTTTGTTCAAAGATTACAATCATCCTGGTTTCAATCCAACGGCACCAAGATTACGAATATTTACTAGCGGTTCCAGAAATAATGGTTATCTTGGCTCAAATATCCCCGGTGAACCAAAGGGTCACCAAGCCATACAATGATAATGTTCCTGAATTACGAACTACTGTTCACCCTTGGTGAAAAGCATTACACGATATGTAGACTGATTTTGGCACTTTTGTGGAGCAAAACTACGCATGAAGGGTACTTTGAGTATGCTGTAGCATACATTCGATATATAGAGCACACTTGTGACTGTCATTTTCTTTAGAGGAGGCGCCGCAGGCGTATGTGATATATTTTACGCAACGCCATCGCAAAATGCAGGTGGACATGTTTACTTGCTTTTTCCGAGAAGAGCAGATTGGGTGGTGCGAAATGTATGCTGCAGAAAGTGAGCGCTCAATAGCAAAGATCTCACAATGGCAGTTGATGTGACGTCAATGCCTCCCCGTTTAGTTGGAAACAGGAAAGTCTAGAACTTTTTCGTTTCAACCCGAAGACACGTGAGCCCTTGTCGTTATGCGGGAGCGCAGCTCGGGCAAGCACAAAGGGCTTAGATAAAAACGTGAATTGTGTGCATTTATAAAAAAAGACTGCCTTTTACTCCATTCTTTCTTCTGTGGTTTTCAGGGCTTCGACATCGCTCGTCGTTTCCGGTGTCACCAGTTGGTAAGGAGTTTTAATAAATCGTTCTCATACAGAGTTGGCCAAACCGCGGCTCGCGAGCTGCATGCGGCTCTTTACTGGTCTAATGGTGCGTTCACACTAGAAGCGGATCCGCGTTCGCAAAGCGGTTGCGAACGCGGATCCGCTTCCAGTTTGAATGCGCCATAAGTGCGGCTGGCGGATATCCCTCGTAAAAAGACCCCCCCCCCCCCCCTTTCCGCGTTTCCTCAGGAAAGAAGGAAAGGATTTCAGAATAAAGAGCAGCTTGCGGTTTGGCAGCCTTGTGCTCCCATACGTAAACTCGAACCGCTTTTCACTCGTATGTTTGCACAGATCCTGTTTCTTTCATTGTTCGAGAGAGTTTGCCGGAACCTAGGGGTAAAGGCATCAAGGACAGGGACTATCAAACCATGCATGCCTTTTGGCTTGAGTCGAGGAAATGCTCTGTCTCGCGGCCTTTGTCACTCGCCGGTGATACTTGTCCCCTTTTGATAACGGATGTTCCCTCCATAGCATTTCTTGTTGAAAGTCGCAAAAGCCCGGTTTAACCTCATTCATAGCTTCCGCTAGTCACATATGTCATGTTCAAGTTCCCAAAGGACGGGGAACATTCTTATTGTTATTTTCACCGGCTTACAGTTGTGAACCGCACGCTTCTTTCTTCTGCTTCGGGGGGAGGGGGGGGGGGGGGGTGGAGTAAATATGCAGGGGTTAGTGAAGGCGCGTCTGGAACACTTCCATGGAAGCGCAAAAAGGTTTGCTGTACCAAGGTCGTGCGTGGATTAGAAAGGGGGACATGTGCGCACGATACAGAAAAAGTGCTAAATGACTGTCAGCATTCCCTGCGAGGAGGAGCTGGAGTACCGTCATCATTTCTTCAGCTGTCTCTACGGTATTCTACCTGCTCTGTCGAGGCAAGAAGTTACTTGTTGTCTACGTCTCACCACTCTTGGCTAAGTTGTGATGAGGTTCTGCGGCCGTCGTCGCATTGACGTCCAACAAGAAACGCAAGTACGAAGATAAACATCGGACATTCCTTCCTGAGTGGGAGAAAGATTTCGCTTTCACAGAGAAAAGCCGTAAGCCCCTTTGTCTGATTTGTAATGCCGCAATTTCGCACCACAGGGCAAGCTATGTTCTATGGCATTATGAGACCAATCAAAAAACCTTTTCTCGGGACTATCTACCTTCATCTGAGTTGAGAAAAGCCAAACTGGCCCAGCTCAAATCGCGACTTCAGTATCAGCAGTCCTTGATGAAGGCCTTCAGTAATGAATCTGGCGTAGCAGCCGAAGCAAGCTTTGTAATCGCTTGGTACATTGCCCTTTACCAAGCGAGCTTACTCGGAAGGAGAATTTGTGAAGACCAACATCTCCGACGTTGTGGTATCGTTGGATCAAAACAACAAAATTATTCAAAGGTTGGTCAACCAAGTCCCAGTTTCATGACATTCTGTCGAAAGGCGGCTTTCACAGCTAAGCGCCGACGTCGTTGACAAGCTCCAGGAGGGCTCAAACAGCTGTAAAGCATTCAGCTTAGCCCTTTATGAATCTACTGATACACAAGACAAGCCACAGCTTGCAAACTTCGTTCGTTATGTTTTATCCGACGAAAGCGGGAGAGAAGAGCATCTGGACATGGTTGCCTTCGGGGAAAGCACTCGAGGTGCTGACATTATGAATGCATTGTTAACAACGTTGGAAAGGCTCCACGTTCCTCTGCAGAAACTTGTCGCTATTGCCACTGATGGTGCGCCTGCTATGATTGGTAAGAATACGGGCTTGATAGGTCTGCGGAGCGTCCCCAGCATGCTAGATTTTCTCCCAATTCATTGCATTATCCATCGTGAGCACCTGGTGGCGAAGCACTTCAGCTACGAAGACGTTATAAGCTCCGTCCTTCGAGTCATCAACTACATATGATCGAATGAAAAAACCCATCGGCAATTCCGCAACTTCCTCGAAGAACTAGAACTTCATGAAGCGCCCAACGACGTATCGTTTTAGAGCGCAGCTCTTAGGCGCCCGTTTCCGGCTTGAGCGGCGTCGGCGTAACCGCGCGGTGCATTATGGGACGCGTGACGTCACTGATGACGTCATCAGTGACATCACTGATGACGTCATCGGCATCCGCATCGTCATCGTCATCATCATTGATGACGTCATCAGTGACGTCACTGATGACGTCATCGACATTCGCATCGTCATCGTCATCATCACTGATAACGTCATCGGGGGGTCACGTGACCCCTTCCCCAGGTCACGTGACCCCCCTCCACCCCCCCCCCCCCGAGGTCACGTGACCCCCCAGTACCCTTCCTTCCTCCTCCTCAAGAGCTGCGCTCTAATTCGGCGTTACAGGGAGTTGTAAACGGCTTTCATTTTGTTTTTTCTTTGTTTTTTTTTACGGTACGTTGGCTGTCAATAAGCAAGGTACTATCAAGGTTTGTGGATCTCCTAAGGCCATTTCAAACTTTTTTGGAGGCGAAAGAGAAGCCATGTCCTGAACTTCATGGCGCAGGTTCGTCTGTCAATCTCGGTTACCTCACTGACATAGTTCAGCACCTTAAAACTCTAAGCATGTCGCTGGAAGGGAAAGAAAAAAATGGTATCAGATTTTGCCCTAACATTCTTCAGCTTCCAAAACAAGCTAAGACTTTAAAAACTACCTGAAAAAAAGCGCCTGATCCACTTCCCGCGGCTGAAGAGCATGCTGGATGCTGAACCTGAGTTTGAACTGACCGATGCTAAGCTCAGAGAATATTTTGTAAAGCTTGAGGAACTCGAGAGAGACTTTCAGTCCTGGTTCAAAGATATGCACCAACTCAAGCCCTCTTTCGCGCTCCTGATTAGTCCTTTTATGGTTGGTGTGTTGAGTGTCGATTGTCCAACCGTGAAGAGCTTGGCAGTAGATGTAGGAGCCTTCGAACTAGAACTGCTTGAACTACAAGAAGACGAAGGGCTGAAGACGTTCCAGCGGTCTCACGAAATTGCAGTATTCTGGCGGCAGGTGCCAGAAGCAAGGAATCCCCCAGGTCAAGCTCGCGGGCCAGGAACTCCTCTCCATATTTGGATCAACATACTGCTGCGAGGCTCTGTTCTCAACAATGAAGGCGGTGAAGTAAAAAGAGTGTGCGACCCTTAAGGACGACCACCTGACTGAGCTGCTCCGGAGCGCAATGACGTCGTTCGAGTCGAACTTCAAGAGGCTTGTTTCACGAATGGGGAAGCCCAACATAGACGCACAGTGAGCAACCGCTGCATGAGTGTAATTCACAGTGCTCGCAGCCCAGATGAAAGAAATTAACACACCTGCACGCCCCCTTTTTACTGCGGCTCTTCAATAAACTTGTTCTTTTTTATGGCTCTTTTCATATGTCTGGCTGGCCACCCCTGTTCTAGAGTGTTCGAGCGTCGAACACTCGGGAGACTGTCTCGGTAAGATCACGTAGGCCTCTTTATCTACTACACTACTCGCGGTCGAGAGTAAACTCGTATCTTCTAGAAGTACGGACAAGAAGTTTCTTCTCGGCCATAAACGCGGCAATATCACTATTTTTTTTTTTAGTTTATCATAGGCCGCTGTGTTTTGGGGATAACCGTGTTTTTTCTTTTTTTTTTCTTGTGATACTACGTTCACTTACAACCAAATCGTGGACTGCAACTCAACAGACGGATTAAGGAGGTTTTAGAAAATTCAACATCAAAGACAACCACCGACACAGATGTAGACTGAAACAAAATAACAGACAACGAAATTGAGGGCTTAAAAACCATGTGTATGTCCACAATAACGTGGCACTTCTGACCTAAACATATCAGACAGCACGCCGAAACGCAAAATGAATATCGCTGTGGGAGCTGGAAATTTGACCGGGGCTCAGTAACCTCCATCATATTTTCAGCTGGAGATCTTACTATAAATCGCGGTGCGCATTTTTGCTTTTTTGTTCTTGGCTGTTTTTTTATTGTCTCAAATGCAACCGTAGAGAAGACGTTTGTGAAGTTAAAGGAAAGCCAAAATTGTAGGTGATAAATTTCCTTGTACGCATCGCAGTATAGAAGTTTGCAAAAATACTGATCGAGAAGCAATAAATATAGAATAATAAATTCGACCAATATTGAATCGTTTACGCAAACAAACGTTCAGGCCGCAGGGTCTCTGGAGACCTGTCGAAAAAGGAACATAATCTTTTATCGAGAATTAAAAGGTATTCGAGTGTTAATCTAAAAATTTGCGCAAAAAAGATTCGGGTAGTCAAACCAGTCGTATTCAGGACAATGACAAAAATTAAAATTTAATCCGTTTCAAGTAAATGTTCCGGGCTCGCTTCAGTATGAGGGTAACCCACCCCATGTTAACTCAAGGCTAGCAGCCTTGGGAGATAGGCGAAACCTGCAATTAGCGGGGCTGTATAAAGCGAGCAATTCAAGCAAAACGCGTCCCTGCGCAAGTAAGAAGGGAAGGTGATAACAGTGAGGAGTTCCTCCGCGCATCGGAGAAGGCGCACATAGAATGATCGTGTGTGCGACAATTCGGTCATTAATTCATTTACAATAGCATTAAACGCCTCATTCACAAGGGGAAGGTGCTTTTTAAATTGATAGAGATTATGATCAACAAAAACAACAACAACAAAAAAAAAAACAGGAAGTTGTCAGCTAACAGTGCTGAACAGGAAAGTATAAACAATGCAAAAACAAAAAGTCCGTCGGTGGATCCTTAGAGAAGGCGTTAACAAGCATGGCCCTTGGGAAACGCCACTAACGTCTCCTTTGGGAAACGCTAAAGTTTACCGCTACACTTTTTTTTGGCTTTCTGATTTGCTTCCTCTATTGTTTGCTTCCTATTTTTGGCTCCGTTATGGGGTTATGGGGGCGTTTCCCAAAGGAGGACGTGTTTGGCGTTTTCCAAGGATCCTGCGAACGCATTCCCTAAGAATCCATACCGATGGATCTTTTTTTACTTTTTTTCCGGCCTCGGGGGCTGTCGTTCGCTCGCCTTGCACGCTCCGCAGCGGGATCCGCTGCCTGACGCTGCTTTCGTTGTTTACCGGTTTCGTCAGCCCGTCTCCTTCGTTCGCAATCCGTCTTCTTTTACCGCCTACTTGAACCAGCGCTAGTACTTGGTTCAAACTCCATTTTGTAACACAAACCGTGGCATCCGCGCTCCGCACACATGCATGTTCAGACTCGCCCCAGCATCTGCGCGCGCATGGGCTTCCGCCCATCAGTGACGTGGCCTCCCTCTGGCCTTTGTCCTTCCCTACTCTCCTCCTCTCCCCGTGGCGCGTTTTCCTTACCACTATCTTGTCCACAGACGGACGTCATCAGATTTCCTGTCATGTAGGTACTATGCTAACGCATTAACAATGTGAACACAATAGTGTTAAACTATATAGGTTAACTATTATTACTATGTTGGAAGGAAGGTAATTCCATTCTACGACGATCTGTGAAAAAAACAAAAAAAAAAAACGATCGGTTAAAGATATTTTTGTGTCCGGAGATCCGAGCTACATGCCACGGGTCACCAGTGGTTTAGTCGTGACCGTGCTCTATTAGGATTACGTAGGAATGAATCACGGAGACATTAACAATGCTACAACATTATTGGAATACAGATATATCTTAGGACATGCGATTAAAATTGGAATATTTAACTGGCGCTTAAAGGCGGAGACACTGGCAGTTCGGTTATAATCGTCGAGAATAAATCTTACTACGCTGTTCTGAATGGACTCGTGGCAGCTTATGAAATAAATTTGATGAGGATTTCAGATTGCTGCTTCATATTCTAATTTCGGCCCAACAATGCTCCGCCCCAGCAGTTGCTATTCTCTACGGAATGTATAAAAAAAAAAAAAAAACATTTCGGCTGTGAGTTTTTTTTTTTTTTTTATTTGTTGCTGCGCTTCTGGTAGTCAGTAGTCAACAAAAACAACGTGCTCTCTGAATTATTTCGTTTCACCTTTCTCAAAGGCTACGTCTTTGTTCGTAAAGAACCGGTGGGATTTCTAAAAGTCGTACAAAACGCATGGCGGCCGTTGCTGCGATTGGTTCGCAACGCCTTAGCTTGGCGTTCTGGCCCTTCACGCCTTCGCGCACTCTGCGCAAGGAGAAAATAAACTTGCTCACGTCAAAAAAAAAAAAAAAGAAACACGAAAATTTGGATTACGCCTCTGCACTTAAAAAAATCATGCATAAAAATCGTTTGTGCAGAATTTTTGTTACTACAAGGAACCCTAATAAATTAATAGGATTTAAAAAGTATTGTAATGCTCTCACATCAGAACTCTAAAATGACAAATATGATTACTACAAAACTTTATTCAGTGAATTTAAAAAAAAAAAAAAAAAAACGTCCAGATGTCGTCTGGAAATCAATAAATGATATTCTCCAGCGTGGTGGACAACATAATTATTTAGGGGAACTCGAGGTAAATGGAAGTTTGCTGTCTGGAGCCTTGCTGGCTGAGTGTCTTAACTCTCCCTTTGTGAACCTGACTTCGAGTTCATACTGCGGTGCTGCAGTAAATGGCATTTGAATCCCTGTTTTTTGAATCCGACAAGCAAATACGAAGTGTTTCGCGTATTTATGGGCCTAGAAAAGAGCAAAACTTGAAATATTGACGATCTTTAAATAAAACCAATTAAATTTGTTCTTGTTTTAATTACAAAATCCTTTATACCTATTTTTAATTTGTGTTTTTCATGTGTAAAATTCCCACAAAAAATAAAACTTGTCAAAGTGTCTGTGATATTTAAGGGTGGCGACAGAAATGTTCTGTCAAATTATAGACCAATATCCGTCTTGCCTGTTTTTCTTTTTTTTTTTTTTCAAAGGGACTTGAAAACATTTTTTTGTCGTCGTGATAGTTTTCTCCAGAAACAGTATGTAATTACAGAATGCCAGTTTAGGTTTAGAAAAGAAAAATCTACTGAATCCACACTTCTTTTACAGAAAGAGATAATATTACAGAATATAGAAAGCAAACTCTTGACATTTGGCATATTTATTGATTTCAGTAAAGCTTTTGATTTTTTCAATCATAACATACTTATTGACAAACGAAGCAGATATGGTATACGTGATACATCACTGTCACCTTCATCCTCATACTTAAATGAACGTAGGCAATCTGTAATAATCGATGGTCATTTCTCATCACTGCTACAGATAAAGTACGGCGTGCCACAAGGTAGCATTTTCGGTCCATTGCTTTTTAATACTTATATCAATGATCTTGTGAATACTTCCGAAAATATCCTTTTTGACTTGTATGCCGATGACACCAATCTGTTCCTCAATGACGCGAATGCGGATAACATAATAACCAAAGCAAACTTTATATTGTCTAGATATTTTTTGTGGTCGTAAACAAATGGCTTATATATTAATAAAACAAAAACAAAGACAATTCTTTTCAAATCGTTCAGCAAACACGTAAATATAAAGGAAGCTCACCATTTTCAATCCAAACCGAATGAATTAGTGAAAAAAAAAAAACACAAAACATTAGGATTTATATTTTCAGAAAACTTACAATGGGATTAACACGTAAACCAGGTCGTCAATGAATTATGCAGAATTGTTGGTGTACTTGCACGTTGTAGAGCTCCCAAAAAATAAAACTACAAATATATCATGCGTTATTTAAATCCCAAATAGCTTATTGTCATCTCGTTTGAGGAACGACCACAGAACAAATCTAAAAAAAAATATTATCACTACAAAAAAGGTTTTGCGCTTTGTTGGAAACGTTTATTTCTTAGCTCACACAGAAGCTATATTTTCACGATACAAAATTTTAAATATACATCGATTTTATTAGTACCTTTTGACTCGGTCATTTCGTTTTTCTTCCCCTGAATGCATTAGTTTTCTAAAACAAACATCAGGATTGCTCAAAAACATGCCCACCATCCGCACCCGCTACTCCGAGAAATGGAAAGTGTTTTCGTTTCGTACGAACTACAGTTACCAGTCTTTAAAGCATAATCTACCCTCGAAGCCCAACATATATCACGTAGATGACGTGGATATTTATAATATAAACCCTAAGGCATTGCACTTACTCTTTGTATAGAATTTTTCGTGTAAACCTGTGAAACCTTGCTCTTTTATGTATATATTTTACTTGCTGCCTGTTGCTATAATCTCTGCAGTTATTTTTGTAATCCCGTAGCAGTTTGCCAAAGTGCACGGGGCCCGGACCTCGTCAAGTCAACATGCGTTGACGTTTTGTCCGTGGCTCCGGCGTCTGTAACCTGTGCAGATGCAAAAATAAAAGTTATCATTATTATTAATATTATTAGTATTATTATTAATTGGAGGAAACATTGGGTTAACACAAAAGCGGAAGCCTTGTGTCTACCCCTATGTCCTTCAATTAGTGCTCGCAGCGGTGACGTCACTGCGCCCCTGCGCACGAAGCAGACAGCCTCGCTCGCCGTATTAAGACTGCCGGAGTGCCATACACACTCTAAAGCTCGTTCGCACACTTGCAACCGAGTACGATCGAGAAAGACAAGACCTGTTGAGACCTTTTAAAATTTTCTGAGGACGAGAGAACACACTGACACACTGGCACCATCTATGCGGTGACCCTAGAACTGCATTTCACAAAAGCGAAGGTTTTGCGGGATTTCCGAGGTCAAATGTGCGTAATGCCTATGAGAAAGGCTCGTTTATAACGTTGAAAAAAGTTTTTCGAGCCAAGAAGGAAAGGATAATGCGCGAGAGAAATGGAACATATGCCGGACCACCAAGTTTCCATTGCTATCCAATAGATGGCGCCAGTGTGTCCTCTCCTCGAAAAAATTAAGAGAAAGGGGGCACAATGGTTGTCTAAAGTAAATAAAAAAGACAGGAAGGCAGCCAAAAAACTTTGGAAGCACCTGAACTCTTTGAGCCGTAAAACAAGGTTATAACAGCATTGCATCACCACGTCCCAGGGTGAGCAACTAGAAGGGGATGAGGCAGCGAAACATGTAGGAGCAATGATGGCAGAGAAATTTAAGGAGCAAAGGTACACAGAAAATGAGGAACTAGAAGAAAGTAACTTAGTTGGTGAAAATGAGGCTATCGGAGAAAGGGAATGGGAAAGGGCAGTACAGAAAGTTCCTAGTGGCACGTCATCAGGCCCAGATGGCATTCCTATTGGATTATTAAAAAAGTTAGGCCCTAAATCCAGGACGAAATTAAGAGAAGTGGTCAGCAATGTCATTGAAGGCGGAAGTGTCCCGGAAGAATGGAGGTTAAGTAGGGTGAGTTTAATATATAAGGATAAAGGGGATAAGGGTGACATAGACAACTATCGTCCCATAACAGTGACATCGGTAGTCTACATGGTTGTAATGCAAGTTATAAAGAACAGATTGCAGACATGGGTAGAGAACGAGGGGTTGCTTGGCGAGTTACAAAATGGCTTTCGGAAAGAAAGAAGGTTGGAGGACAATTTGTTTACATTAACACAGTGTAACGAAATTGCAGTTAAAGATAACAGACCTCTATGGATAGCTTTTTTGGATATTAAAGGAGCTTATGACAATGTGGTCCAAGGAATGCTGTGGGAAATAATGAAGCGCTTGAAGGTGGAAAATGAAATAATTAAAATCGTAAAGGACATTTATAGGGACAACAAGGTTTTTATAACAAGGGAAAGAAGAGTGACAGCACCCGTAGAAATAAAACGAGGCCTTAGGCAAGGGTGCCCTTTGTCACTATTACTGTTTAAGATGTACCTCCAAGGATTAGAGGAGAGACTAGAAAAGAGTGGAGCTGGCTTTGACCTCTCATACTACAGACATGGCGAGAAGATTGAACAGTCAATACCGGATTAATGTATGCAGACGACATAGTACTAATGGCGGACAACAGGATGAATTTACAAAAACTAATGAGTATCTGTGGTGCAGAGGGAAATGAATTGGCATTGGAGTTCAGTAGTGACAAGTCGGCGATTATGATATTTAACGATGACGAGGGTGAAGTCTTTAAAATACAAGAATGTAATGTTGGGAGGGTCGAAAAGTATAGCTATCTAGGCGTGTGGATCAAAGAAGATACAGATTACCTCAGTGAACATGAAAGAGACACAACTGGCAAGGGCAATAGAAATGCAGCGATAATGAAAAACAGGGCATTGTGGAACTATAACAGGTATGAAGTGGTCAGGGAGATTTGGAAGGGAGTTATGGTGCCAGGCCTAACTTTTGCGAATGCAGTTCTAGGTATGAAACCTGACATTCAGGCAAGGCTAGAAATAAAACAACGAGGGGTGGGTAGGCTGGCTCTCGGAGCGCATGGGAAGACACCAAATCAGGGGGTACAGGGCGACATTGGGTGGTCGTCTTTCGAAGGAAGGGAAGCAAGCAGCAAAATAGAATTTGAGGATAGACTGAGACAAATGGATGAGGGACGGTGGGCACGAAGAGTGTTTAGCTATCTGTACATGAAGGGTATTGACACAAAATGGAGAAAGCGAACAAGAAAACTGAGATCTAAATATGTGGGCAACAGTGGGGAGGTGGGTCAGGAAATGACCTGCAGTTAAAAAGAAGGTTAAGGAAACAAAGAGAAGTATATGGAAAGCCGGTATGCAAACAAAATCAGCATTGGAGATGTACAGGCTGTGTAAAACAGATATCGATAAAGAGAGTCTCTATGATAATTCAAGGGGGAGTTCCCTGCTATTTGAAGCCAGAACGGGAGTGTTGCGGACTAAGACATATAGAGCTAGATATCAGGAGGTAGACACCGTGTGTGGAGCTTGCGGAGAGGAGGAGGAGACGGCTGAACATTTGGTACTTTACTGTAAGGGGCTTCACCCTGTAGTGGTCGAAGAGCCTATTAATATAACAACCGCACTGGGCTTTAGGGATAGTGAGGGGAAAATAGACACGGGGAAGGTGGAGATAACCAAGAAGACATTATCTGACTGGTGGCATAGGTCAAGGGAAGGGTGAATACTTTCCTATTCCCTACTGGGCGACCCTTTCTGCGGAAGGTGTGTGCACCCGGTTGCATAGAGGCGCCTCCGTCGTACGGACCGTAGCTTTTAAGACTAAATATCTAGATTTGTAACTTGTAAATTAAATAGCTTAAAAAAAATACTGGCTAGGTGGCGCAAGCCGCCGCCCGATTCAAAGGGTTCAGCCCCATCCATCCATCCATGCATCTCGTAAAAGATATTAAGAGGTGCCAAGGCACTCGGTTTTAGTCGGTTATAAGAGGTCGCAAGTGTGTGAACGGGCCTTTAAAATTCCCATGTGAAGACGCGTATGAACATTCAGTTCCTATGCTGAAATGTAGACGCATATTCACATTCAGTTCATCCGCGTTCACTTTTCCGCGCAGCACTTAGAACTACCGCTTTGCTGTGATATATAAAAAAAGAAAAGAATAAAAAGCATCTCAAAAAGCCTGTCGGAAATAAAAAAGATCAAGGTTTTTCACCATTAAACGTTTGCTTTCCCGATGGTTGTGATGGTTGTGATGGAAACGCCCTAAGATTATGCAGGATTGTATGCAAAGCGCATTGTCAATTGCGAGCTGGATAAGGCTTGATAGTTTGACATGACATAGGTGCTTTTAGTTTTTCAACATTTTTTATTAGCTACCCGCGTTCCGCTCCGTCGACTTGCGCAGCAGTGAATATAATAGTCCGGAAAAACATTTCATAACTTAGGGCGATTGCGAGAAACAGTGACGACTTTCCGCCTGTCTTAAACAAACTTATAGTCGATAATCTCAAAAGCACCAGATGATCGACACTTTTTATAGCATTAGAAATATGAAGAGGGGGTGCAACTTACCTTTGTTGCTACAGACCGGACATTTTGACCCTTTACACCTTGCAAACCGCCTACCAACACGGTACGCGCGCAACAATGCTCCGACGGCTATGTCTGTTGGCAAACATTTTTACTGTAGTGATCTGTCCCCGGGAAAGGAAGATGTTTACACTGGCATAACAAAAAAAAAAAAAAAAAACCGATAGGAACCGACAATGTCTCCAATTCCGCTAATGCAGTTATATAATTTTTCTTATATGCAAACAATAACAACTCACAGCTTATCACCAGCTCGCCCCAAGTTCGTCCCCAGCTCGCCTGCACACTATATAACACTATTTTCATTAAACATATTTGCTTAGCTTCGGTTAGTGAATCTTCAATTTAATTGAAGTTTCCAACATCGTGTACTGAGGGCATTTGTCAGATAAAAGTTGGTTGAATGTGAAATCGAGCTTAGACTAGTGCCTGAAGCATAAACAGGCTTTCCTATATTTTTTTCTTTTTTTTTCAGCTGAGCAGCTTAAAAAGCCGCTCCATGTTTCCATATTTAGTTGTGTTGTACTCCCTTCAAATGGGATCTTGCACGAACAGGCGTGCTTAGTAAAGAAGAGGGTCAGAAAAATGCAACGGCCCTCATTGACGCCGTCTACATTGGCGTTTCACCGCCGGCATGTCCCCGGGAAAGATCCACGAACAAAAGGCGACGTTGCAACGGGACGTGAAATACGGAGGTTCTGACCGGGGGACGTAATTTATATAGATGGCTTGGCGTAGTTAAGTAGATAGGCCGTACATCTAGGCGACCCACGTTTATTTTGTGTTCCTTTTCTTGCGTCAGTGCTCTGCTCTGTTCTGATCGTGTGCGTTTATGTGTGTGTCTGCGCGCGTAAGCGTGTGTGTGTGTGTGTGCGCGCTCCTGTGCGCGCGTCTGTGCGTGCGCGCGCGCGCGCTAGGGTGTGTGCGTGTGTGTGCGTGTGTGCGCGTGTGTGTGTGGTGTGCGTGTGCGTGTGCGTGTGCGTGTGCGTGTGCGTGTGCGTGTGCGTGCGCGTGCGCGTGTGTGTGTGCGCGTGTGTGTGTGTGTATGTACGGGCACTTGCGCGTGTGCGTGTGTGTGTGAAAGGGGGTGGTTGGGATATTCCTTCCGATCCTTTAACCTTTACTCAAAACAGGGAAACGTGATTCTCATTGTTTTTCTATTGCTTGTATTTGATGCAAAGGGAACAGATGCAAAAATGTGCTACAATATACTACTTTTGTTACGAAAGAATAGCTGTAATAAATCTTACTTATTCCTTTTCAAACATTCTGCAGGTGAATGGGTAGGTCAAGCAGGAGAAGTGGGAAAGTCATGGCCAGCTTTCTTGGACACGCTATTTTAGTTCCCGATTTTCACGACACGTGGCGTATCAACCTTGAGCAAGATAAACGGAGAATTCAAAGCTCGGGACAACTACCTGAACCTCCTCTCCTGTGCATCTCTCCGGCCTCCCACCCTTTCACCGTTTGCATCTGGCTATCACTTTCTGAGATCGAATGCTGTATCACCTGTCACCGGCATTCAAGCATAAAAGAAGCATTTTCTCGTCGCGACCGGTTCTCCAGCTTTCCGAATTTGCACCACAAAAATACGTGAATCTCGTTTCT
Organism: Ixodes persulcatus; assembly: GCA_013358835.2. NCBI lineage: Eukaryota > Metazoa > Arthropoda > Arachnida > Ixodida > Ixodidae > Ixodes > Ixodes persulcatus. The sequence continues at coordinate 1,035,133 of JABSTQ010010929.1, read as the reverse complement.
GATTTTGGTACTTAGCTGAATATATAGCAATAAACACGTGAACTTTATGTTGTAAAATCCGAACAATGCCCCTTCCAGATTATAATATATACTTCATGAACAATAGAGGAACAGATGTTCACGCTTTTTTTTCGAGCGCTTCCGAGTTCTAGACTCGTTCTTGTCGACCGACGAGGGCTCTGAGTAAACGCTCCTATCCCGAGCTAGACGCTATTTGCAAGGTTGATAGTGTAGGAGCCACAAGCATTGGAAGACATCGCATTTAGTGGCACCTTCCATATATCTCTCGATTACACCCAGACTATAGAGTAGCCAAGCTGAGTATAGCGAGGAGGTGTTAAAGTACGCAGCGAGGGATACCGTCGTTAGCCAGCGTTCTATGAGTTAGTCAGTACATATTCCTGAAGGGAATGACATCCCGCTCTTTGACGTCGTATCACTAATTAAACTTGCATTCAGAAAAGTTAGTTTTGCGTGCACAATAGCCGATGTGGTATTCTGATCCCTTATGCGTTTCGCAAGGGTTTCATAAATATAGATCGACTCATCGACAGGGCCGAAGCTTATCTGTGTTACACTGACAAGGCTAGGGCAGCTTTCAGAACGCTAACAAGCCAAAACTCGACGGCTTGTGGGATCATGCATTGCGAGATGCTGGCATGGCAACCATCGCTAAGCATGCTGGCAATTCCATCAACAGCGCGAGGCTGCAGAGCTGAGGAACCTACACCTTGGTAGAGTAACACAGAGTATAGATCTTTTGAACAATCTCCTTTAGCGAGAGAAGGGAGAGAGATAAATTTTATTTACAACGACGCTTAGTTCACCTCATCTATATGTCTACTGCGGTAATCAGGCAGCTGCCATGGCGATGTACACACGGCCGCGGCAATGTGTACATTGCCGCGGCCGATTCCGCTTTGGTGGCAGCGGATTCGCTGTAAGCGTGAACCAGGCCTTGTTAAGGCGGCTGTCCCACAGCCGACAGGTTTATTGTTGGTATGTTTTAGTTTCTTACGTTACTTAGAATATAGTTTGTCGTTTTGCACGCACTTTTCTATTATTGGTGGGTGAATTACAACCAAACTTTATTGACATAATTAATTTACGTGATCAGAAAATTAGAAATTAAGAAATCGCGCACCGGATAGCGGATTTCTCGTTTACTAATAAAGTTAAGATTACCATTTTTTTTCATTCATATTGTCACGGCTGTGGGCTTGTTCTGTGTAAAGCGCTTTTTGCGATTTCAATCTTAAAATAGGCTTAGGAAGTCAAAAATATATTGTAAAAATAATGTTTTAGTTTATTAATCTTGTTTTAAAATAGAAGCCGCAAAAAAGGTTCTATACAAAACAAGCCCACAGCAATGACAGCATCAGTGGAAAAGACTGTATTTCTAACTTAATAAATAAAGGAGAAATCTGCGATCCGGTAAGCGATCGCTAATTTCTAATTTTCTGATCACGTAAATTAGTTATGCCAATAAAATTTAGTTATTAGAAAAATGTGTGTAAAACGAAAGCTCTGTTTCTAATTATTGTAATTTTACTGTAAAAAAAATTAAGACGTTAAACACCAACAATAAAGATGGCAAAAGTGGGACAGTCGCCTTAACGTATCCTGATTATGACCTATAGCTTTCTGCCACGGAATACCGTGCGCTGCACCTGTGCCCAGAACCCAATGACTCGGCATTTCTTGACTGGGCTATAAGCGTTGGAACGGTGCCTAGTCTCTTAGGAAAAACATTCGGTAGCAGCCACGAGAATTGTAATAGCATTACCTAATGTCCAAGTTAGTTTATCTGATTAAGGTAATCGTATCGTGATTTAAAGGCGTTATGAATAAGGTTCAGGATCATGATGAAATAAACTTGAAGCCGGGGGAATGACAGAGAAGCCTTAAAAAATCGAAGGAACAAAAGAAAAAAAAACTGGACGACGCCTCGTTTTGAGACGTCGTACTGTCCTTTTTTATTTCTGTTCTCCGGACCTATTGTGCTTCTCATTTACATTTCCAGTCTCGGGTTTTATTCATCATGGTTAATATTCCCCAGCTAGGCTGTACGTTAACTGTGGTTTAGGAATGTCCGAATAATGTAAAGACAAGTATGCCACTTTAAAATAAGCGCTTACATCGGCTATGAGTCATTAAGTTATAGATTTGTTGTATTGCTTACACTGCATGTTGTACTGTAGCTGGCGATATGAGCAGGAACAGTGACTTGCAATGTGAGACGCGCCAGGGGCGTCAGCGGTAAAAAGGGAACATTATGGTGGACTGGCTCATTCCATAATTTCCCTTTACGACAGTTTGTCTCGAGGGTTAAGACGTAGGGAAACATCATGTGGCATTTTGTCCCCCTCGGCTGTTCCAGCTCACAAAGCTGGCCGCTGTACATGGGGTGTATAACCGAGTCATTTTGATAATATTGACGCTGCTGTTATAATGGTAATAATTATGGTGCCCCGGTCACCCTGGAGGGGGGGGGGGGGGGGGGGGGGGGAGTCGTGAAATCAGAACGACAGGTTGTTGTGGCGGGTGTGCCGCACTGGTTTTCCTTAGGAAAATAAGAAGGGAAGAGTGGAAGAGAGGCGCATAACTCATATAACGCGTATAGCTCATAACACTCGAGAGAGAAAGGTAAGGATCAAAATAATTCATGAAGACGGAAAGGAGAGAGGGCTAGATAGGGAAAGTGGGAAAGTCGGGGGCGCACTAAAGTCCCCACTCGTGCAGCAGGCGCAAAGCTAGCAGTGGCGGAACGCGGATGAATAGATTATCATCGCGTTCCGCCACTGCCAGCTTTGCGCCTGCTGCACGAGTGGTAACTTTGGTGCGCCCCCGATTTTCTCACGAGCTTCAAGTCTTTCTAAAAAGAGTTGATTTAGTGGTTTTTGATGACGCTCAGTAAGTCTCTAATGGTAACCATGTGTCTATTTTCACTAATTAAAAAGTTAATTAACGAGTTTTAAGTAATTAGCCGACTTGTCGCAAAGATTAGCCATCCACATCATGTCCCCCTCGCCGTATAACTCACCTGCACAAACCACATAAGTGTAGCGTTAAGGCTTTTTGTACGCAAATCTGTAAAGATGAAAAAAAAACACCCTATGTCTCTCTCTCTCTATATATATATATATATACCGGGTGTTCATTTTTAATTCGAACAGATTTATTACAAAAAATCCGTAAAAGATGCACTAGTACGGTTTGTTCAAGTGAGTTATGCGGCTAGGGGGACATTATGTGGGTGGCTAATCCTTGCGAGAAGTTGGCTAATTACTTAAAATTCGTTAATTAACTTTTTAATCAATGAAAATAGACATATGGTTCCAATTAGAAATTTGCTCAGGGTCGTCGAAAACCTCTAAATCAGTCATTTTCAGAAAGACTTTGAGCACGTGAGAAGCGTAGTAGTCAACTGAAGTTACCGCTCGTGGAGCAGGTACAAAGCTAGAGGTTACGATAAGGCGCCCGTGCGATTTTTCCGTCTCTTATCTATCCCCAGCCTTGTACCTGCTCCACGAGTGGTAACTTTAGTGCACTACTACGCTTCTCACGCGCTCAAAGTCTTTCTGAAAATGACAGAATTAGGGGTTTTCGATGACGCTGAGCAAGTTTCTAATTGGAACCATATGTCTATTTTCATTAATTAAAAGTTAATTAACGAATTTTAATTAATTAGCCAACTTCTCGCAAGGATTAGCCACCCACATAATGTCCCCCTAGCCGTATAACTCACTTGAACAAACCGTACTAGTGCATCTTTTACGGATTTTTTGTAATAAATCTGTTCGAATTAAACATTAACACCCGGTATATATATATTGTAACAGCGAAGAAAAAAGGAAAGAAGAAGAAGAGGTGCTCGGGACAGGGATCGAGGACGAGAACGTTGGAGAACCCAGGAAATAAACCGTGACAAATTGGTGGCAGCGGTGGGATGCCGACCGAAACCCGACAAGGTCCTTTGCCGGTACAAGGGACGCCTTCCGGTGAGCCACCCTCCCAAGCCCAGCAGCCAGAGGAAACCACTTCACAATCGGTGGCCGCACCAACCGACATTCCGACGACAGCGGTGACATTGGAGACGCTGCAAAGGCTGTTGGAACTGCAGACTCAAACAATCATGGCCGCTACGAAGCAATCTTCGGACCTTCTAACCGCAAGTAATGCCGACATCTGCCGTCGAGTCGCTGCTCTGGAGACGCTTCAGCAAACAGCGCAACCAACTGTCTTCGCAGTTGAGCAGACTCCTTTCACGAGCCGCCCGACTACATCTTCTGGTCCACCCCGTCTCAAGTTAAAGCCATTTAATGGCGAAACACGCTTGGATCTATACCTACACCAGGTTGACATCATTTCCGATGCAAACCACTGGACTGAAGACGAGAAGGCACGCGCTGTCATCGCGCAACTAGATTGCCCTGCCCTCAGCGTTCTTCATGCGCTCCAAGGAACCCGGCTCACTTACGCAGCATTGATCACGAGCAGCGCGATCGTTTCGGTGATGAACATCTGCAGCAAGCATTCTATGCAGAATTACGTTCGCGGCGCCAACAAGCAAGCGAGAGTTTTCCAGAACTCGCTGCAAGTATGGAGCGTTTGACCTACAAATCCTTCCCGGGCGCAACGTCTGATACATTGAATCGTGTCGGCACAGCCGCGTTTGTGGATGCCATAGGCAACCCTGAGGTCCAGAAGTTTGTAAGACTAGCAAGACCAGAAACAATACGAGCCGCACTCGGACATGCCATGGAGATGAGCGCTGCTCAATGGGCTACCAGCCGCATGCAACCAGCAGCATTTCCTGGAGTAACAGTACAACCATTGACAATTCCACAGGACACGCGCTCTCAGCCTGCGTTTGCTCGTTCACGGAACAATACCGCTGGGTCGTGCTACCGATGTGGCCGTCGTGGTCATTTTGCTGCCGAATGCTCAGCTGCTCCTGCTACATCGGAAAACGCTACTCCCGGTCCTTGGGGGCGGAACTGGGTATAACTCCTCAAAGGCCCCTCGTATCAGTTACAGACCAGTTAACGTCGGTTCCCCGCCATCCTGTACTGGTTGAAAACGTTAGGGTGGTGGACGCACTTTTTGACACTGGAGCAGCTGTGAATGCTATTGATATGTCCTTTCTTTCCTCGGACATTAAAGTGTTCCCTGACTACCCAGTTCTACTAACTGCTCATGGGGAAAGCATACCAACCGGAGGAAAAGTGAAACTAAAAATTACAGTATTTGGCCGCACATCAGTTGAAGACTTTGTTGTAATTCCAAACTGTGTGTGTCCTTTAATTCTTGGGTTCAACTGGTGTGCCAAAACCGGCTTATTTTCTTGGAAACCTTCTACGGCCTGTCAAGAAACTCTTCCCTCAGATCAAAGCGCATGTCATGAGTATGCGCTACTTCGACGCTTTTGGTCGTATATTATGACTTCCTGGGCATCTTATGCAGTTTTTCTTGCTGCTTCGACTCTTTTGGAGTAACTTCGTACTTCTCTGGGCATCGTCTGCATCTTATGAGCAAGTGTATTGGAAACTCTGCTACACAAGTTTTTTCAATCATCCTCAGTTCAAAAAGAAGAAACGTGGGATATTCATATTGCGGCTACAACAGTGCTACAACCAGAGACAGCCATGTGGATCAAAGTGCGGTCAAACCCACCCCATCTTAACGGTGACATTGTCTGTGAGGCTTCCCGGATTTCAAAACCTGGCTACGAAGTGGCAGTACCTCGAACGCTGACTACAAGTATAGGAGGCCATTTCAGCATCCTGATGATGAATCTCGGGCATAACTCCGTCACTCTTCAGCAAGGACACTATGTCGGCAAGTCGTTTCCTCTCACTCCAACAGAACTTCTAACAGCAGCTATCGATCAACCAGGATCGTCAGAACAACCCTCAAAAGAATGCGCACAAATACCATGGGATCTGTTCCAGTTTGGTCCAACCCTCGCCAATCATCAGATTGAATCCCTCAAAGAACTAATCACAACCTACCGGGCATGTGTGGCACTAACTCCGAACGAACTCGGATGCACACATCTTGCGGAACACAACATAAATACGGTCGATCATGCTCCTATTCACCAATCCTTACGTCGTCTTGCTCCAGTAGAGCATGCCGTCATCCGAACACAGGTCGACGATATGCTTAATAGAGGAATCTTCACACCATCCAACAGCCCATGGTCGTCACCGGTCGTTTTGGTACGCAAGAAAGATGGGACTGTACGTTTTTGTGTTGATTACAGGAAGGTCTACAGCATCACGAAACAGGACGTATATCCCCTACCTCGCCTTGATGATTCACTAGACAGACTACAAGGCGCAAGTTACTTCACAACACTCGAACTTTTGTCAGAATATTGGCAAGTACCTCTGAACCCCGACGATGCCAAAAAATCGGCGTTCATAACTCCTGGCGGGCTTTACCAATTTACGCAATTACCATTCGGCCTTTGCAACGCGCCAGCTACCTTCCAACGCCTTATGGATAGAGTTCTAGGCCACCTCAAGTGGATTATGGCTCTGGTATATCTTGACGACATTATTGTATATGGGACGTCGTTTGAAGAGCACAACCGAAGACTCGAGCTTGTTCTTGACGCGCTACAACGAGCGAACTTACGAATCAAACCTCAAAAATGCTTTTTTGGTTTTGAAGAAGTTCTCTATCTTGGTCATGTTATCACCAAGAATGGCATCAAACCCGACCCTGCAAAGCTGGAAGCGGTGTCAAAGTATCCAAGACCAAGCCGCCTTTCAGAGGTCAAGAGCTTTCTCGGCTTTGCATCCTATTTTCGCCGGTTTATACCACAATTCGCCAGTCGTGCAACACCCCTGACACTCCTACTTCGTAAAAACAACCCTTGGTGATGGACAATAAACGAGGAACGTGCCTTCAACGACATTAAGGAAAGCCTTCTTCGGGCACCAATCTTAGCCCATTTTAACATGGAATTCCCATCTTTTCAACACACCGACGCCAGCGGAACTGGCCTTGGAGCTGTATTACTCCAAGAACACCACGACAAATCTCAACGAGTAATCGCTTACGCCAGCCGGCGCCTTACCGATGCCGAACAACGCTACCATTCATCGGAGCTCGAATGCCTAGCTCTCATCTGGGCTATTCAACACTTTCGGCCCTACTTGTATGGTCATCGTTTCACAGCCGTTAAAGACAACTCTGCGTTACTTTGGCTACAGTCGAAACGAGACCTTACCCCAAAGCTTGCTCGCTGGGCTTTATTACTCCAAGAGTATCAGCTGGATATCTGTCATCGAGGCGGAAAATATCACACGGACGCCGATTTTCTCTCACGCAATCCGATAGCCCCAGCTGAAGAACTGAACAAAGAAGAGGTTCAGTTTTGCACCCCTGTGTTTAACCTTGCTGGATCTCAAACTTCAGACCCAGAGGCCAGATTCACAAAGAGCTTCTTAGTTTACGACAACTTAGCTAAGAAGTTCGTAAGTTAAGAACATCGTAAGAAGAGGTGAAATCGGTATTCACGAACGCGTTCTTAAGTGAGAGGAGGAAAGCGCCGTTCTCGTATGGAGAAACTAGAACATACCGGTGCTGTTGCTATGGCGACGCGTCTTCGGCAGCACGAACAACCAATCGGAGAGCTCGGCAAGGTTCGGAGCCGTTCGGAGCACGTGGATTTTTTAATAACAAACACAGGCGGCCTTCCGCCCTTCCTGCCACCGCTTGTCTGGGGTTCGTGTCCGTGCAGTGATATGTCGACGCTAACACGATTTAAACGCGCCCGAATGCCAAGGCCGGGATGCGTAACCGCCTCCGTTGACTGCTACGAACTCGATCGCTACGAAGTCAACACAGCTGTCATCGTTGGTAAAAGACGGCCCGTGTCAGTCGTTTGCAAAGCGACGTAGATGGAAACAAATTGCCGCGGCGTTTTTCGCGGCCTCGGAGACGCAGGAGCGAGCTGACGTTAAAAAACGATACGTTTGAACTACGAGAGTGTCAGCAAGAGCCACGTAATACCTGTTCACACTCGGAGCGAACGCGCGCGTTTGATCGAAGTGCTGGATTCGCGCTGTTGGACCGCGAAATGGAATACTAATAACAAAGTGCACATACCGTGTGGCGAAGATAATCCATACGTCGTTTATTTGAGCTCTATATCACACAAAACAAAGAGATAGAATCGATGAGAGTCCCTTTTCGACGACAGCGTTCGTCACCGCTGCCTCGGAAAACAAGGAGATGACAAGAGGAAGAGATGACCTCTTAATCTAAAATTGAGGTCAGCGATACGGGAAGGGTTCACAAGGGTCGCGCGGGCATATTCCATTCAGCACGCCAGCCGGTCGTGGGCAGACGGTCTTGGCCAAGGACCGTCAGAGCACCGCTGCGCCGAGAGTGCCTGCTAGGCCTATCTGCCGAGCTCACTTGGTCAGCTTTTCCCGGGTATTTGTGGATCCAGCGTTCTTGTTCGTCGTGGTCTGTTTCAACTAATTTTACTTTTTTCTTGCTGCTTGAAGTCGGGACGCGTGAGAAGCGCACGTAGAAAAATAAACGTCCGTTGGTCGTCGCGACCGCGACCAGCCGCGACGCTGTCGGCCATGCTGATTTGATCGTAAGAAGTGCGTAAGACAGCTTCGGAGCTGTCGTAGGATTTCGTCGTAACCTGCGCAAAACTTACGAAAATTTCGTTTCGAGAATACGAATTTGTTCTTAAGTTTTGTCTTACGCATATTTTTTGCGTAAGATCGTTTCGTGAATCTGGCCTCAGAAGTTCAAGATATTATGTCGCGACTGAGATCTCCTTCTCATACAGCGGAACGACGTCTACGCCGCGCATATCGTGTCTGTCATGGGCTCCTCTGCCACCGCGGGACGCAAGGTTGGTTGCCCTTCGTGCCCACGCAGTTACGTACCGCCGTGCTCCATCTGTGTCACGACAACCTAACCGCTGGACATTTAGGAAGAGACAAAACTAAAAAGAAGATCTTGGAGCGCTACTGGTGGCCACGAGTTCGCACAGACGTTGCCGAATACATAGCGTCATGCATTAAATGTCAGTCACGAAAAATTGCGAACCCCACCATCGACTGTGGCGTCCAGCCTGTACCACTGCCTAAAGCACCCTTTGAAATTCTCGGCATCGACCATCTCGGCCCGTTCCCCCCTACTCCAAGTTGTAACAAGTATCTTCTCGTCGCCATCGATTACCTAAGTAAATGGGTAGAGTTACGTGCAGTTCCAAGCACCGCGGTCGACCACATCGTGTTGTTCTTATGACAAGTTATTCTTCGGCATGGTGTACCTCGCGTCATCGTGAGTGATCGCGCCTCATCTTTCATTTCCCGTCGGTTTGCGAGAGAAATGGAAACTCATGGTATCTATCACGCTCAAGCAGCGCAATACCATCCACAAACAAATGGTCTTGCTGAACGGGCCAACCGCACCATCAGTGGCATACTCGCGAGCTACGTGAACGAACAACACAACAACTGGGACGAACTGGTGTCATACGCAGCCCTTGCAATGAACACTGCTGAACAATCAACAACCGAGTTTACCCCTTTCCAAATAGTGTACGGACGGGCACAAGTTCTGCCCTGCGAACCAGGTGACAATGTTGTTTGGAAGCTAAGAGCAGAGCACTTTACAAGTAGCTCTCGACGCCGCTTCCAAGCCGTGAAAAAGAAAGCTCGCGATTCCATGTTGCGTGCTCAGGTACGCACTCAGGAACGCACTGCTCCATCATTCCCCCCACCTCCTGTACGTTGTGGAGACTGGGTTTTGGTACGCCGACCCCTTCGAAAGAAAGGCCGGGCTGAAAAGTTCCTCCCACGCTACAGAGGCCCCTGTGAGGTTCTTCGTCAGCTGGGTCCCATGACCTTTCAAGTTCGTGATTGTACTGGCAGTCCCCATTATACCAATGCAACATTCACGGCACATCGTAGCCACCTTAAGCACTACGTCCCACGTTCATCGAGACACACACACCATGCACCTGAACTCGGTCTATGAACTCGATCATTATCGATTCATAGGGGGGAGGGGGCGAGTGTAACAGCGAAGAAAAAAGGAAAGAAGAAGAAGAGGTGCTCGGGACAGGGATCGAGGACGAGAACGTTGGAGAACCCAGGAAATAAACCGTGACAATATATATGTATAGCGGAAAGGTGCATGTGTATAGACATATAGGTATAACGAAGCCGAGCCTCTCGGTGAAACTGTCGTAATACATACAATAAACTCCTAGAATAGGAACTCCGAAAGCCTCACCTTAGCGCGTAGTCAGGGGGGTGTATATATATATATATATATATATATATATATATATATATATATATATATATATATATATATATATATATATATATATATATATATATATATATATATATATATGCACTTTTCCGCTTGTTTTTTTTATAAGAATAAGAGGTTGTGATTATCCCGTGCACCCATTTCACTGAAGTTGGTTGTCCTTGTTAAACCATGACGTTTTGTGGGGAGTTATTCTGTCTATCATCAGCACCGAGAAAAAGAAGTAAGTGCGCGCTTTTAGTTAGCCTAATATTTTTTTATATTACAAAACATAATTTAAATTCGGGCTTTTTTGCGCATTCAAGTTGTCTATATTAGTTTTGAGCTTCTGAAATTCGTTTAGTATCAGTCGCCTTAAGGTCATCTAGCTGGTTGAGAACTATAAGGTGGCACAGGCGGGTCTTCCGCTTTAACGCAAACCGGAAAAATCGACACCTACACGTGAGAGGTCAAACTTTCTCCAAATGTGCACTTAGCAGGCTAGTTTTACTCTGTGAAATACCTAGGCGTTGTTATCTTATAACAAATTAGAGAAACAAACTTGCCAAATTCAATGTTTGGCGAGTTTGCAGACGACCGAGTTAGTTCAGTAGTAGTAAATACATTTCTTGAAAATAAAAGGTGATTATGTCTTTGCCTCTTCGTTGAGATTATCTGGCAAGACAGGAAGGAGTGAAGGGAAATCGGGAAGTGAATCAGATGTAGGGGCCTGTAGAGTGACTGAAACTGAGCAGTGACGCCAGTATTTATTTTCTGTGAATGTTCTTGATGCTTGGAGAGTTCACGTTGTGCAGCTTATTGGCCTTGCTTCTGATGGTAATTCTGCGATGGCCTCTATGTCTTCACTACTCTGCGTCCTTGCCACTTCAGACAAAATGCGTATTTTTGGCTTGTTGGCCACATGCTTTGCAACATGGGTCCCGACCGGCGTCTTTAGGCGACATTGGTATGTGAAATCTGGCTTACCACACTGGGTGATGGCTGGTACTTCGAAGCGTTCGAACGCACACACGCTCCCACCTCGCAAAATTCGAAGGGATAGAGAAATCTTCCGGAAGCAAGAGCGAGGCCAGTCTGTTTCCCGGCCCTTCGCTACTCCTCACTGAAATCTTCGGAGCGTGATCCTAAGTGTTGCGTTCTCTCGAAGGAGCTTAGATCATCTTGCAAAGGTGAATAGTTATGTAGTTTAACCCTTGCGGCATCGTCAGCTCTCTCACTCCCATGTATTCCGCAGTTGCCCTAGATGATTGAGATTTTTAAGTCCCGCCTTGAAGTCGAAACCCTCGGGATCGAAAGTTATTTGCTGCAGCGTTCGATTTTTCTGCTGCCTTGACGCACTCGGTCACTGCTGGTTTTGAGTTGGTAAAATGGGAAGGGTCTTTGGAGTTCCTTGGGTGTGTCTTCTACAGCCCAGTGGATTGCTAGACGTTCTGCTGTCTGCGCACTGGGGGTTTTCCTTACGTCCTTGCATCTGGGTTTTTGGGAGTTTTCAATGCGCCAAGCGATTGCGGTTTTTCCTTCCTCGTTTCTAGCGGCATTGGTGTGAATTGGCATCCATTTTTTTTTTTGCTTTTTGTAATACTCGGTGAGCTCCAAGTTTTTCGTTATTTCACAACGTTCCCGGAGAGTATATAGTAGGGATTACGCTATCGAATTTTGTATGCATCTTACCTATAACTAAATTCTTCTCGGTTCCCTGATAGATGATTGAATCTCCATTTATCCCACTGCATATGTATCTTTCCAGCAGAATAACAAATATTACTGGAAGGAGCCCTTTACTCCTCCGCAGTTGATTTTTTAGCACTTCGAAAATTTATGCAATCTTCTTTCAAACTCACAAATTAAAAACAAATAAATTGTTTGCTTTTCTACCACTAATTGACATACGAAATTGACTGATAGAGCTTCTGCCAGCATTGTAAGCTATTCTTTAACGGGTTTTGATCTGAATAAAACAGAACTGAAATGATCGTCTTACAAATTGCAATAAAACGGGAATTTGTGCGCATGTTAGACTATATGAAAGTTACAAAATAGCTTTTTCTAAACATAAAATGACAGTACCAACTTCTAGCGCTGCATTAAATACTATGTTTAGAATCAATAGAAGGTTCTCTAGTCTGTGGAGTTTCAAAGAAATCTGCAATGCTAGCTCCATGAAAAAAGAAGTTGCGTGGTGAAATTTTGACTGGTCTGCTTTCCCGTTAGATCTCCAATTTCTTTTAGAATTACATGTCTAACGTACAATATATTTTAGGACCAGAGGACTGATGCATTTGTTGCAATGTTTCTATCCAGGTAGAGCAAAATTCTTTTGGCTCTGCTAGACCACTGCTACCGGCTTAAACATCTAAATGCTGGGATGCTGAGGCAGTGACGTGACCATGTTCCGAAAATTGGCAATGGCTGGCATTCAGGAAGCAGTGACGCTCCAGGCACATATGGCCACTGTCAGCGTGACCGCCGTGTCCCCACTGATCCTGTGTAAGCACGGGTTCCTGCTGGCATCCAACATGCTCGAGCCTTACCCACCCAAGGATATCATCTTGCAGGGAACTACAAGTCGATCAGTCACTTCAGTACATGCGACAACCCTCCCAGACTTCTCGGCATCGCACCCAACATCTTGTAGTGATGAAAACATTTAAACCTAAAACTGGCTCAGAGAATAGAGTGGACACAGGGGCTATGCTTGGTTTTACTTTATTTGCGAGCGAAGCCGAATCCATGAGCATCAGCATGTTGCCCTGAACGATGCTACCGCTACACGAGCGTGCATGCTTGGTAGGGGCATCGAAAGCCTGGAGCTCGCCCTTAGAGTGAAACAGAGTCTGGCATTCTGAGAATAATTAGAACAGTTTTTGCTGTCACCCTCCGTGCTATGCAAAACAATGACTGTGCGACCGTACTGTGATTGACGATGACGCGGCTGTTATTTGCTACGAATCTACTCTTCCCTTCCTCTCGTTACTCTGCACTTTCGTCCATTCACTTACATCCCAAGCTGTTAAAAAAAGGCACAGCCCACGAATATACGTTCAGTTTGCCCGAAAAAGGGTCCAAGTCATTTCACTCGGCAAGCCGCATGACCCAACAGTTGTTTCCAAGGTAGTCGTTGGATATGAGCCCCCCACGAAGAATAATCTCAAGGTTGCTCTGCATTCTGGTCCCATAACGGAAAACTACAGCTGGACATGTGTTTGCAAGTCTTCGTGTAAAGTTATTACCCTTTACCCTACTGACAGATAATAAGACATAAACGCACTGGCAGCGGCAGCAGCACAGAAAGCAGCAGCATTTTAAGACGTCCCTTGCATCATTGCAGATAAGAGAAAAAGAAAACGCTGTTGGTGACGTCGTCAGCTGTGTCAGCAGCCGAGATCTTACAAGCGCCATCACCGGACATCGCTACCCAGCCGTGGACGTCCTTGACTGGTTTAACCACCGCCCCTGCCATCGGCGCTGTCATCGCTGGACCAAGTTATAAAAGCTGCGACGGCGACCGGTCATTTCACTGGCAGCGGCAGCAGCACAGAAAGCAGCAGCATTTTAAGACGTCCCTTGCATCATTGCAGGTCAATTGTTCACTTACCTTTTCGCACCAAAACTTTACTGTCTCTGTTGTGCTGCTGCCGCTAAAAGTGCTAAAAGTGCTGTCAGAGTGTGATTGAGTGTGATTATGAATCAAAACACACAGTGTCCTGTGTGCAATGATGCGTTTACTGAATCATCTAGCTCTATCACGTGCAGTGATTGTGGAAGCAGATACCACACTGGAAAGTGCGCAGGGATTAACGCTAACACTATCAAAAAGAAGGGTGAAGTTTATCGCAAGAGTTGGCGTTGCCCGGCATGCAGACGAACCGAATCGCAGCCACGGCTATTTCAAAAGCCGTCCGATAAACCAGAAGGGCAGAATATATGTGCATGGCTAAAAAACATCAATGACAAGCTCGATCAGCTACTTTCCCTGAAGGAGACGGTTGAGAGCATTGAAGACACCATACAGTTCTTGAGTGACCCATCCACCCAGTGACCCATCCACCCAGCATCCACCCAGTGTTGTGCCAAATACCCAACAAATGTATTTACGATAAGATACTAAGTACCCATTTGAAAATGTATTTAGGGAAGTATTTAAGTTGCATTTACTACGAAGTGTCTTAAATAGAGTACAGATACTTTGAAAATGTAATTGAATTACATTCGGAGATACTCTGCCAAATAGGTTGCAAGTTCGTGAGACAAGAATAAAAACGTCAAAAGTGGATCCCCTACTTCTGATGACTTCCCTGCAAATCACCTTCTGCTTGTGATCTTTATGACTTTCATGAAGCAACTTAGCTGCAGCAATCGAAGTTTACTTTGAAGTATCTCAGGACACGCAACCTAATGGGTATCGAGAGACTTTAGGAACAAGGGGGACTCACGAATTGTAAGCACTGGCAACTGGCGTACTTTCGTTTGGCAGCAGGCTCGGCTCATGACACATTCCGCAATAATTTCGTAATATGCTTTGACGCGATCCGGCGGACTTGTCACGTAGTCCGGCATTGCATATCCTTAACAGCCGAACTGGAACTTGATCAGTTAGCCAGACGTGATGATGAGTACCCGTGTGAGCAACAAACGTGCATAAAAAAATAAAACATTTCGGCTATAAAAAAAAAAAGAAACGGCATATTTTGTTGTTGATTAACAACCAAGAGCGATTTTGTCTCCCGAGCCAAGGGCGATTAGGAGAGCCTATACCTTCAAACTCTCCAAAGAATATTTGGAAGGTCAAGAGGGAAACACAAGTAACACAAGAGAGTGTCCACGAAACCGCTTTTAATCCTTGGCCCCCCCTGGGGGAAAACTGGGTGAGAGGATTCCCAGAATGAAACAATGTGCACGTTCGGAAGGATATGACATACACGCTTTTGAACGAACTTAGGAGCCAAAGTTAAGCCACAACAGTCACATAAGTGGCTTTGGGGAAGCCAATCTAGGTCACTGCAGCTCAATGAAGCCAGGAGGATCTAGCTTCCTTGACCGAGGGAGTGCTCGCGCTCACTTGCAAACGAGCTCGCGCATTTTCATGCATTGCTGCTTTTCCACAGGGTTCCTCAAACAAGTCGCTTTCCGCAGTGCTGTTGCACTGCACGTCTGAAAACAAACGAGAAGAATGTCACACAAGTGGCTACGGCTGCAAGAAACAGCAGCTTGTTATTCAGAAAAAGCGACCTTAGGAACCTGTATATTTATTTGTAACGTAACTCTGCTTAATTATACGGTGGCCTCCAGCAGCAGATGTTTTCTTTAACATGTAGACGTTTTAAATGACAACTGTGCAGTAACCGTGTTCAATATATTAATGGAATACCTTGGCACAACAAGAAATTTTAGAATGTTTTAGAATAAAACTAAGCAAGGATCATATTCCTGGTGATATGATGCTTAGATGTGAAAACAAGCAACATATTTAACTTCATAACAATATGGAATTTTGCAACATCAAATTATAGAAGGCTACGAATACAAACTTTTAAAGGCGGACTTCCTACAAGAATTATTTTTCTAATTTGTTCCTCGGAGCATATTAATGGGAATGTAAAAGTCCGCAATAAATCACAGTGGCGAATACCTCCACTATCTTCATTTTTTTAAAACCGCAGACCCTTAACAAAATTTGTACCACTTGAAACAAAAATGTAACCTCTTTTTGTGTTGCATTCTTGCCATGGCCTCTACCCGGAGGCACTATCCATTTATTAAGGCATGTCAGAAAATCTCTGGAGCTGCTGCTTGAGCAAGAAACGCGACATTTAAAAAGTTGCTAGGCGAAGACCGCTACTATGAAGTATGAACCACGACTAAGCCGGTCGTGCTATGAACTGGTTCGATGTTCGCCGTGCTGCAGCGGCTTACATACGCCAAACGAGTACCACGCGGCTGTCCCTCCCGCAATTTTTTTGCGTGCTCGTGTTTACTTAGCAGGTTACACCCAGGATCAAAGTTATAAACATGTTCGTTGAGGTTTCAGTGTTGTGATGGACTGCGGAACATTCGTCTTGAGGAGCCCGAGGGCTTCTAAAGACGCCCGTATGCCGGCGCAGAACCCGCCGTTCCGCTTCTGCTACCGAAGAGATTGTAGGCGGCCGTTTCACATGGTTTGAGCGCCGACGTCTCTCGGGTAGTCCAGCTGACAGGCGGGCTTTTCTTCGCTGCAGATTCTTCCTCCGACATCGTAAAAATGCGTAAATGTGCAGCGCAACGGCAACCAACAAACCGAGAGCCAACCGAGACAAGCAGACGGCAGGTTCAAATCCATTAGGCATAGTGAATAACTGGAGCATTGAGTCGGTTAAACAATTGGCAGCGTGAAGCATGTGCGACGTATACGTGAAAGACCTTATTTTTGTAACTAAAACGTTGAAAAAAAAACTTTCCGCAAATAATTGCCTTGTTTTTTTTTCGAAATACAGTAACATATGTCGAGCGATGCCGACAAGAGTACGATTTACGAACCGTAAATGCGTTTGAGTAACTCATTATATTTATATATATATATGGGTGGTTTCATCTCAAATCGTGCAGGCAAAAAGGGTCGAATTTTTAATTTCGCTGAAAAAAATATATGTTATGGCGTCGTCTCTAAAAACTCAGTAGCCACAAACCGCAAGTTCGTCGGATATTTGGTTCTCGACTTACGAATTTTAAAAGAGGCCGCGGCGGAAAGCAGTGTTTTTCACATACGTCGTGGGTCGGATGTTTCGCTCAATCTCCCGTCGTGGATTTTCAGTCCACATTATATTTACTTTTTTCAAGCACTCTGTAAACACAGATAAAACGCTCTAATACCATAAAATAATTTTAGGCGTTTTGCTTTTTTTCTGTAAAAATGTCAAAAACGCCCCCTCGGTCAATTGTTGACGAACTTTGACAATTAAATACTGGCGATCTACTTGAGTTACATCAATATTTTTTATGTCCATGGAGAGCCCAAAACACGCTCTTTATAGATATTATAAAATCATTTAGCTGCATTAGATATCCTTTGCGGGACGTTTACGTTAATGTTATGCGAAAACCAAAAAGTACCAATTTTAAGATCGATTTTCTCAAAAAAACCATTTTTTATTTTTTTTTATTTTTTGTTAAAATGTAGATATGATAGTTGTCTACTCGAAAAGCAAGTCGAGGAAGTGTATATTTTGTTTGTATGTTCTATATTTAAGCCTCAATATCGGAAAAAGACGTCTTCGTTTTGCAAGACCTAAGTCAGAAAAAAAAAGACGTGCGCTTCTATGAATTGTAAAAACGTTTTCTTGAATTTTCGTCTGCGTTTTGTAATCACTTATAAACGCATTTTGTGGTATTGAAAAGTTATTTATGTTTTGAAAAGAGCTGGAAACCACGAGAAACATATCTAATCAAATCAGCAGGCCTAGTAGACCTTCAATATCGAAGAGGCACAGGCGTTGTATTTTTTCGATTTATAAAACTTTCACTGTAAACTACCATGACTAGCTATTAGCTGTCATATTACTAAGACATAAAAAATCCCCACATCATTGATCTATTATATACCATTCTTTCCGAAACCAAACGCTAGGGTTTGTTCACCGCACATCGCACAGATCACCAAGGAATGGCCTTTCACTTCCGTAATACACAAAAGTGATGACACAAAAACGATCCGAAACACACGGAGAGATTGTCACGGAGAAGGGTAGGGAATAAAAATAAATAAATAAAAATAAAATTACCCAACTCCGATCTTAACGAAAATTGCGGTAAAAAAATAAAAGATTTAGGTTCGAGCGGTGGCAAGGCGATAGGTCCACGCCTGGTGGAGAGTCAGACAAAGAAGTCAACGACACGTAAAGGAAAAAAAAATTAATTAAGACAGAAAAACTCAGCCGCACCGCGGCAAGAATAAAAACCAACTCCTCCGGGCATTCCCTAAACGGGACACAACCAAATGCGTGCGAACACGCTCTCTACAGCACCGTCAGGCCGCTACGCCATGAAGAAATAAACCAAACAAGTAAACAATGCTAACAAACAGTTAGTAATGAAACATAAAAAAAAAAAAAAGTTCAGCAGAACCGCACCCGAGAAACAAAGTTCAGCGGAGTGAAGAAACACTCACGAAATAAAATAAAAAAAGTCTTAACTGACCGACGCCGAGTCCAGTCCCACGACATTGAAGCCTGGCAGGATGATGGCGTCCAGATGATGCTCGAATCTATTCTTCACTCTGTTCCGCACATCCGTCGGGGCTGTGCGGAACAAAATCAAGAATAGTTTCAAGCAGCGGTGCGCCAGAAGGTAACCGAGACGTAACATGCCTCGAGCTTCATATCGTGAGAGGAGCTTTCGAGGTAGTTACTGCATGCAGTTACTCAAACTTTCTCTTTCCCCTTCCCTTTTTCAAAAGAACACGTCAGCCGGCGCTAACTTTTCATCTCGGGAGAAGACCACTCTTCACAAACGGTTATAGTTGACAAGGAGGCTGACTTCGACCCAACTAGTCTCCGGGCAGAATAGACACAAGTATATTTACCAACACGCTCGTTTTTGATGCTAGTTTCCGGGCTTTGCTGTTTACAAAAGAGATAACCCTTCGGTGCTATCGGATTTCCGCGGAGGGAGATAGAGTACATAAAATTGAAATAATAAAACACGGAGGACAAGCACAGGACAACCACTTTGCAGAGCACGGCCATTTCTAGGACAGGGCGTTCGAAGCTTGGGCAAATACGCGGTATCGTTTCACGCGTGCACGGATGGCTGGTTTCAAAATTTTACCACATCCCTAACGAAACCGGCCCATCTTCGTGTGCGTGCCCGCACCGCCGGTTTTAGCTCGCACGCGGCGTTGTTTTGGCAGGCAGAACTGTTGTTGACCGTCGATATTGTAAGGCCGTGGTGTTCTTATCCTCCCAGGCAACAGTTCCTTTGCTTTCCCTTCTGCAATACTCTGACTGACTGACTCCTCCTGGGTGGCCGTCACTGTTCGCCGCGTCAACGACACATTCGTACCATTTCACTCCTCGTGACACAGGGTGCGCTGCTCGCTTTACTGTTACGGGCCGTCCTATCTAACACAACGAGCGCGAAAGGTCGTGGTCATCTGCTGGTTCCGAAAGGGCGGGACGTTAATATAGGCCAATGAAGGCCCCGAATCAATACGACGTCTACCGATTTCTATACATTAAAAATTTACGACGCCTGCTGGTCTGTTAAGAAGTGTCGCTTTCTCTTTTGAACTGCTCCAATGTAGCTTGCCGCCTATAATAAAATTTAAATGATCAATAAATATAACAGGGTGGAACTACTGTATTTCATTTTTACGTGGGAGCTTTAAAAAAATGCAAAAATATTTCAAAGTTTGTGAAGACGCGCAATTCGCAAGTCCCTTTCAAGCCGTAAAAACACGTTTTTGTACGATAGTGATGCTTAAATATAGAACATACAAACAAAATATACACTTTCTCGACTTGCTTTTCGAGTAGACAACTATCATATCTACATTTTAACAAAAAATAAAAAAAATAAGAAATGGGTTTTTTGAGAAAATTGATCTTAAAATTGGTACTTTGTGGTTTTCGCATAACATTCACGTAAACGTCCAGCTAAGGATATTTAATACAGCTAAATGATTTTATAATATCTATAAAGAGCGTGTTTGGGGCTCTCCATAGACATAAAAAATATTGATTTAACCCAAGTAGATCGCTAGTATTTAATTGTCAAAGTTCGTCATCAATTGACCGAGGGGGCGTTTTTGACATTTTTGCAGAAAAAAAGCAAAACGCCTAAAATTATTTCATGGTATTATAGCGTTTTACCTGTGCCCACAGAGTGCTTGAAAAAAGTTAATATAATGTGGACTTAAAATTCACGACGGGAGAACGAGCGAAACATCCGACCCACGACGGATGTGAAAAACACTGCTTTCCGCCGCAGCCTCTTTTAAAATTCGTAAGTCGAGAACAAAAAATCCGACGGACTTGCGGTTTGGGGCTACTGCGTTTTTAGAGACGACGCCATAACATATATTTTTTTCAGCGAAATTAAAAATTCGACCCTTTTTGCCTGCACGATTTGAGATGAAACCACCCATATATATATATATATATATATATATATATATATATATATATATATATATATATATATATATATATACAGGGTGTTTTTTTAAGCTTAACAGATTTGTTTAAAAAAAGCCGTGGAAGTTACACTTATGCCGCTTGTGGAGGTGAGTTATACGGCCAGGGGGACATATTATAGTGGGCTAATCGTAATGATCAGTCGACTAATTAATTACAATTCGTTAATTAACTTTTTAATTAATGAAAAGAGACATATGGTTCCAATTAGAAACTTGCTCAGCGTCATTGAAAACCCCTAAATCAGTCATTTTCAGAAAGACTTTGAGCGCGTGAGAAGCGTAGTAGTGCACCAAAGTTACCACTCGTGGAGCAGGTACAAGGCTGGGGCTAGATAAGAGACGGAAAAATCGTGCGGGCGCCTTATCGCAACCTCTAGCTTTGTACCTGCTCCACGAGCGGTAACTTCAGTGCACTACTACGCTTCTCACGCGCTCAAAGTCTTTCTGAAAATGTCTGATTTAGGGGTTTTCGATGACGCTGAGCAAGTTTCTAATTGGAACCATATGTCTATTTTTATTAATTAAAAAGTTAATTAACGAATTTTAATTAATTAGCCGACTGATCATTACGATTAGCCCCCTATAATATGTCCCCTTGGCCGTATAACTCACCTCCACAAGCGGGTTAAGTGTAACTTTCACGGCTTTTTTTAAACAAATCTGTTAAGCTTAAAAAAAACACCCTGTATATATATACATGTATATATGGGTGATTTCAACTCAAATCGTGCAGGCAAAAAGGTCGAATTTTTAATTTCGCTGAACAAAAATATATGTTATGGCGTCGTCTCTAAAAACGCAGTATCCACAAACCGCAAGTTCGTCAGATTTTTGGTTCTCGACTTACTAATTTTAAAAGAGGCCGCGGCGGAAAACAGTGTTTTTCAGATCCGTCGTGGGTTGGATGTTTCGCTCGATCTCCCGCCGTGGATTTTCAGTCCACGTTATATTACATTTTTTTCAAGCACTCTTTGAGCACAGTTGAATGGCTCTAATACCAGAAAATAATTTTAGACGTTTTGCCTTGTTTCTGTAAAAATGTCAAAAACGCCCCCTCGGTTAATTGTTGACAAACTTTGACAATTAAATACTGGCGATCTACTTGGGTTACATCGATAATTTTTATGTCTATGGAGAGCCGAAAAGACGCTCTTTTTAGATATTATAAAATCATTCAGCTGTATAATATTCCATTTGCGGTACGTTTACGTTAATGTTATGCGAAAACCAAAAAGTGCCAATTTTGAAATCGATTTTTTTCAAAAAATTCATTTTTTTATCTTTTTTACTTTTCGTTAAAATGTAGATATAATAGTCGTCTACTCGAAAAGCAAGTCGAGAAAGTGTGTATTTTGTTTGTATGTTCTATATTTAAGCCTCAATATCAGAAAAAGATGTCTTCGTTTTGCAAGCCTAAGTCAGGCATAGCGACCCGTGCGTTTCTATGAATTGTGAAAAAGTTTTCTTGAATTTTTGTCGGCGTTTTGTAATCAATTATAAACGCATTTTGTGGTATTGAATAGTTATTTATGTTTTTATAAGATCGGGAAACCACGAGAAACATATCTAATCAAATCAGTAGGCCGAGTAGACCTTCAATATCGAAGAGGCACAGACGTTGTATTGTTTCGATTTACAAAAAATTTCACTGTAAACTAGCACGACTAGCTATTAGCAGTCATATTACTAAGACATAGAAAGTCACCACGTCATCGATATATTCTTTCCGAAACTAAACGCTAGGGTTTGTTCACCGCACATCGCACAGATCACCAGGGAATTGCCTTTCACTTCCGTAATACACAAAGGTGAAGACACAGAAACGGTCCGAAATACAAGGAGAGATTTTCACGGAGAGTGGTAGGGAATAAAAATAAATAATTAAGAATAATATTACCCAACTCCGATCTTAACGAAAATAGCGTTAAAAAGATAAACGATTTAGGTTCGAGTGGTGCAAAGGCGATAGGTCCACGCCTGGCGGAGAGTCAGACAAAAAGGTCGACGATACGTAAAGGTAAAATAAAATTAAAAATTTAATCAAGACAGAAAAACTCAGCCGCACACGGCAAGAACAAAAACCAACTCCTCCGGGCATTCTCTAAACGGGACGCAAGCAAATGCGTGCGAACAAGCTCTCTACAGCACCGTCAGGCCGCTACGCCATGACGAAATAAACCCAACAACTAAACAATGTTAACAAACAGTTAGTAAGAAAACATTAAAAAAAAAAAAACGTTCAGCAGAACCGCAACCGAGAAACAAAGTTCAGCGGAACAAAGAAACACACACGAAATAATGAAAAAAAGTCTTAACTGACCGACGCTGAGTCCAGTCCCACGACACTGAAGCCTGGACAGGATGACGGCGCCCAGATGATGTTCGAATCTATTCTTCACTCTGTTCCGCACAGCCACGACGGCTGTGCGGAATAGTGGCCGTGCGGAACAAAGTGAAGAATATATTCGAACAGCGATGCGCGAGAAGGTAACCGAGACGTAACATGCCTCGAGCTTCATATCGGAAGAGAAGCTTTCGAGGTAGTTACTGCAGTTACTCAAACTTTCTCTTTCCCCTTCCCTTTTTCAAAAGAACGCATCAGCCGGCGCTAACTTTTCATCTCGGCAGAAGACCACTCTTCACAAACGGTTATAGTTGACAAGGAGGCTGACTCCGACCCAACTAGTCTCCGGGCAGAATAAACACAAATATATTTACCAACGCGCTCGTTTTTAATGTTAGTCTCCGTGCTTTGCTGTTTCAAAAAGAGGTAACCTTTCGGTGCTATCGGATCTCCGCGGAGAGAGATAGAGCACGGCCGTTTCAAGGATAGGGCGCTCGAAGTTTGGGCAAATACGCGGTATCGTTTCACGCGTGCACAGATGGCTGGTTTCAAAATTTCCCCACATCCCTAACGGAACCGGCCCATCTTCGTGTGTGCGTCTGCGGGATTTTTGTCCCGCGCCGCCGGTTTTAGCGCGCTCGCGGCGTTGTTTTGGCCGGCAGAACTGTTGTTGACCGTCGATATTGTAAGGCCGTGGTGTCCTCATCCTCCCAGGCAACACTTCCTTTGCTTTCGACTGACTGACTCCTCCAGGGTGGCCGTCACTGTTCGCCGCGTCAACGACACATTCGTACCATTTCACTCCTCGTGACACAGGGTGCACTGCTCGCTTTACTGTCACCGGCCGTCCTATCTAACACAACGAGCGCGAAAGGTGGTGGTCATCTGGTGGTTCCGAAAGGGCGCGACGTTCATATAGGCCAATGAAGGCCCCGAATCAATACGACGTCTGCCGATTTCTACACATTAAAAATTTACGACGCCTGCTGGTCTGTTAAGAACTGTTGCTTTCTCTTTTGAACTCCTCCAATATAGCTTGCCGCCCATATTAAAGTTTAAATGATCATAAATATAACAGGGTGGAAATACTGTATTTCATTTTCATGTGGGAACGTTGACCAAAAAAAATATTTCCAAATTTGTAAAGACGCGCAATTCGCAAGTCCGTTTCGAGCCGTAAAAACACGTTTTTGTACGATATTTATGCTTAAATATAGAACATACAAACAAAATACACACTTTCTCGACTTGCTTTTCGAGTAGACAACTACCATATCCACATTTTAACGAAAAATAAAAAAAAAATAAAAAATGGGTTTTTTGAAAAAATCGATTTCAAAATTGGCACTTTTTGGTTTTCGCATAACATTAACGTCAACGTACCGCAAATGAAATTTTATACAGCTGAATGATTTTATAATATCTATAAAAAGCGTGTTTTGGGCTCTCCATAGGCATAAAAAGTATCGACGTAACCCAAGTATATCGCCAGCATTTAATTGACAAAGTTCGTCAACAATTAACCGAGGGGGCGTTTTTGACATTTTTACAGAAAAAAAAGCAAACGCCTAAAATTATTTTAGGGTATTAGAGCCATTTACCTGTGCTCACAGAGGTCTTGAAAAAAATTAATATAATGGGGACTGAAAATCCACGGCGGGAGATCGAGCGAAACATCCAACCCACGCCGGATGTGAAAAACACTGTTTTCCGCCGCGGCCTCTTTTAAAATTCGTAAGTCGTGAACCAAAAATCCAACGAACTTGCGGTTTGTGGCTACTGCGTTTCTAGAGACGGTGCCACAACATACATTTTTTTTCGGCTAAATTAAAAATTCGACCCTTTTGCCTGCACGATTTGAGATGAAACCACCCATATATATATATATATATATATCGGAAGTTGCAAAGTTTCAGGAAAGGCCTTTAATGCACCAACGTTTCAAGCGGGGACCGATTTTCTTCAGGGTGGGATGGAGTGTAAAATGTCCTCTTCTTCATGTTGACGTTCGTGGGGAAGAGGAAGAGTGGCTATGAAGAGTAATACAAATATTTGGAACAGGAGCAACAAAATGATCAGTGAATCACTGAAAATAGTAATTATGAACAATAATAATTAAAATAATTAAAACTACATAAATTGATTTGCAGTGTTTGCCACAAAATACAATGAATTTCAAGTACCGTATTTTCCGGACTATAGTCCGCGGACTATACATGTTTAAAAGTTGAAATTTTAGGCTGTGCGGACTATCTACGCGTGCGGACTATACAGGAATTTTGTTTTTCAATATCGTTGATTATGACAAGACGAGACGGATTTTGTGAATAAAAGAGTATGTAAATTAAGATTTATGTATAATACAAGCTTCTTGTGAGCTAAGAAAGCAGACATATGTCAAGGTGTGCCGCGTATGAGAAGATTTACGTGTCGACTAACCACCAGGTGCGGACTATGCACCAAGTGCGGACTATGCACCGGGTGCGGAGTATCTAAGCAAAAACTTTTATTTTTGACGTTGAAGTTGCCCCTGCGGGCAATACACCGGGTGCGGACTATAGTCCGGAAAATACGGTATATAAGGATCTTGATAACTTCGCCAAAAACATGAGACTAAGAGAATATTTCTACGATCATCCGCAAGACACCAAAAAGCGTATTCCTAATACTTTCGATAAATCATAGACCCCAAAAGAACAGCGCGACAAGTACCTTGATTTGTACATCGAATCGGTACAGCGTGATGTAATTAGAAGCTATAAACAACGAGAATGCCTACGTCACAACCTCACTCCTGCTGAACGCATTGCTATGCGTACACTCAGCACAAGATATGATATTATTATTAAACCTGCTGATAAAGGAGGAGCCATAGCCTTCATGAATAAGCAAGACTACCTGGATGAGGGCTTTCGACAACTAATGAACCAAAAGTTTTACAAAGAACTTCAAGAAGATCCGACAAAATTATTCACTAAACTAATAACGGCAACTTGGACTTAATGCTTGATGATAGAGAAATTTTGAATGATATGCATAAAGCAGTGAAGCCGGCCTATCCAAAGGCTTGCCGCTGTTATACATTACCCAAAATTCACAAACAAGAACACCCTGGACAACCAATTGTATCCGGTATAGACACGGTGACAGAGAGAATTTCTAGCTTTGTAAATTTCTTTATGATGAACCTTTCTCCTACGATGCCATCATACATAAAGGACACAAATCGCTTTCTCCGAAAATAACAGAACTTGTAATTCCCACTGACACAATCCTGGTCACCATGGATGTTGCGTCCCTATATACAAACACCCCTCACCAGGATGACATTGAAGCAGTAATCAAGGCGTATAGCAATGACCCTCCCACACTTCGTGTGAACTATGACGTTTTCGGAACAATCATCAGGTTAGTTTTAGAACATAACTTCGAAGTTGAAGAAAGACACTTTCTACAAACTCGGGGAACTGGAATGGGCACAAAGATGGCCCCTAATCATGGAAACCTTTTTATGACCGATCTAGAGTCTCGTTTCTTGTCTAGCCAATCTCTGCAACCTCTATTTTATCAGTACTAAATTGATGATATTTTTATGGTATGGACACACTGTGATTCAGAACGCCTAGTCTTTATTAAGGACTTCAACGATCTCCGCCGCAGTTTTGCATAGTTATTCTAAAACGAACACTGATGTTCTTGACGTGACAATAGAGATCAAGAACAGTGCTCTTTCAACAAACCTTTTCAGGAAGCCGACGGACCGTAAACAGTACCTGCACTTCAAGAGCTCCCACCCTAAACATTGCAAAACATTTATTCCTTTTTCTCAAGCCCATAGATTCCGGAGAATATTCTCTAATTTAGATGAAATTGAACGCAACGCAAGCAATCTGAAACTCGTTCTATCTAAGCATAATTATCCACCAACCATTGTCGATAAGGCCATTGAAAGAGCACGAGCCCTCGACCGAAAACCAATTATTAATCAAAACCAACCTAAAGTGTCACAAAACCAGCACTCAAACTTGGTGGTTACATATTCAGCCCGCCTTCCAAATCTAAACAATATCCTCAGGAAACATCACAGTATTTTGCAGCAAAGCGATAAACTACGCACCCTTTTTCCGGTATCACCACGCGTGATATATCGACGAGGTAGAAACCGTAAGGAGATATTGGTGCACTAAAAAACAGGACTTCGGACATTTCTGGTTGTAGACCTTGCCGGACGCCATATTGTGAGATTTGTAAATATGTAAAAAAAAAAAAAAAAAAACGATCTTGCACTAGCGCGAACTCCTACTTTTCTTTCAGAATCACTGGTAACCTCAACTGTGCCGTACGCGTAACGTCATTTATATTTTACGCTGTAAACTATGTAACATGAATTATATAGGACAAACCAGTACTTCATTTCGGTTGCGGTTTAAGCGTCACAAGTCTCATGTCCAGTCCATGCCCACGCTCCCGTTCTCAAAACATATACATCTTAAAGAACACAACATTCACAAAATTCTATCATCCTCCTTGAATATGGGTTTTGCTCCGATCATGATAGGGAATTGAAGGAGACTTTTTTTTATTCATAAATTCAATCCACGATTTGCAAAAAAGCTGCTGCGCATGTGCGAGCAGAGCGTTTGGTTGGAAAACAAATGGGCGTGCCGGCTATTCCTAGGCTGCGACAGAGGCGCGGAAGCGAGTACGGCCGGGCGAGAGTTCGCGAGTCGCTTTGTTTGTTGCCATGCCGGCCCTCTGTGTTGGCTTGGTTTGCACGAATGACTTCTACGGCAAAGAGAACGCCGAGTTTTTAGGGGTGAATCTCCTTAGGGTCTAGCCTTGTCCGTCCGTCCGTCCCGGCGTCCGTGCTCACAAAAAAAAGTAAGAAAAAATGTTAGCGCAGTCGACAGGTTTCGAACCTGTGCGGGGAGGCCCCAATGGATTTCTCGTCCATCGCCTTAACCACTCAGCCACGACTGCGGGACGAGTAGGGGACTCTGATATGTGGTAGTAACTCAAGAGCTGGGGATGTCATGGATGAAACGTTGCATGTAGCCGCTCAACCTCTATACAGAGGTCGCTGCGGTCAAATGCGTATATAATCGCGTTAAACTTCGCATGCATGGCTCTGCATTTCACTGACCATAAAGCAGTAATAATGAAGCTGAAACGCAACCCGGAACTCAGCACTACCTATGAGCCATAAAAAAATCAACACCATCAGCACTACCTATGAACAATAAAATCAGTATCATCAGCACCACCAGAGCTTTGCCTCAATCAACATCATTCACCAGGTGGAGATGCGGTCATTTTTCACAAGAATATAGACTATGATAGATGTGTATCTTCCTAAATCAAATTTATATCACTGTATTATATAAGTAATCATCGAGCAGTATCGTTGTATTCCTGTAATATAGGGTGAGGGTAAAACCCTTGGTGTAAACCTAAAGTCTGCTATATATAACGAGAGGGTCACTCCAGCAATTGAGTAGGACTGTCGGGTTGTTTGTGCCTCTGTACGTTTGTTGTGTTTGAATAGATATATATATTGATGTGGTGTGTTCGTTTCGTCAATGTCAGCTGTATACTGCCATCCGCTCGAGAATAGCGCTTCCAAAAGTGCAAGTCTTTTGTTTTATTTCCATGGCTTTTAGCATGCTCACTAGGTGGCGCAAGAGGCCGGAGGTTGACTGAACGGGACCTGGTCTACGGAGAAAGACAAGGCTGGATGCAATCACTCCCACTTTCGTGTAATCGCCGAAATCGATAGTGTCGGCGCATGGCGGCCGACGCCTGGAATGGTTTAGGGACAATGAAAGACAACAAATGGACATGTGCAACCTACGCTTTTACGCCGGTATAGACTTTTGTCAGCAGTGCAGAAACGTCAAATTTGCTCGCAAAAAGGTGTAATGCTGCAGCAACACATCAAAAGGTGTGAGTTATAGACGCCTATATAGGTGTATTGAAATTTGCTGTAGACAACAGAGTTTCATTGGGTGTGATGCTTTGGTTACACCAATTATAAAACTGTCGGGGTTTATAAACAAATGCAGCAAATGCGTAAGGCAGCAACTTTCAGCCAGTTGCTCGCAAAAAGGTGTAATGCTGCAGGTGCGCCTATCAAAAAGTGTGAGTTACAGACATTGAATAAATGGCCGGTTATACCTATATTGCTGTCTTGTAGTTTACTGTGTACCAAAGTATACGCGTAGTAGTCAGAGGTGCTAGCTGCTCTGTACGTTTGCAACGTCAACCACAACACTCTAAAAAGTGCCTGGGCGTCTACTTGCTCGCAAAATACTTAGAGAGCCAGTCTCTGCGATCTACGAAATCAACGCAGCGAATAATAAGGCAGAACGTCCGTTTAGACCTAAAAATGAAGTCTGTGCTGTTGCATTACGCAATGCAAAGCGTTATGCTTGCATTGCGTAATGCCACAGCGCAGACTTAACATTAAGCTCTAAACAGATGTTCCGCCTCATCATTCGCTGAGCTGATTTCGTAGATCGCAGAAATCGGGTCTTCGAGTGTTTTGCGGGTAAGTAGACGCGCAGGCATTTCTAAGAGAGAGGCAACATTGGATAAAGCAAAAAAAGGTTTCTACCCCGAGAGAAACATATCTCCAGGCACTCTACTTACAAGACTATCAGAACTTCATCTTACAACTCAAGGCCCGTTCACACTCTTGCGACCGAGTAAGACCGAGAGAAACCAGACCGGTTTTTAAGCCTTTTGCGACTTCTTAGGACCGGATGCGCTGCAGCGGAGCTGGTCCTAAGAGATCGCAAGAGGTGTAAACACCGGTCTGGTCTCTCTCGGTCTTACTCGGTCACAAGAGTGTGAACGGCACTTAAGCAAACGTGTTCCTCGTTGGTTGCACTGCACTCTAAGAAAAAAAGGAGGAGAAAGGTAGCAAAAGTGATTGTTCCTCCTTGTGTTGGACACGCCCCCCTGAGAAGGGAGGAACGGAAGGTAAGACGAACGGAACAGCCTAGGTTCCTCCTTATCGCGCTACTGATCAAGCGGTCGAGGGTTCGATCTCTGAAAAGAAGCTAAGTTTTTTGGTTTTTTTTTTTGTTTCTTTTTTTTTGCTTTGTTAGTTTTCTTTTTTTTAATTTATCAAAACAAAAATAAACAAAACCCAGACCGATGGAAGGAAAATTAAAGTCCTTATTATCCACTGACGCCAAGGAAAACTATAGAAATATCATTGCTACAAGCTTCATCAGCACGCTGTTTGATAAACAGGATTTGGGCACCCAGGTTGGAGCTAAGCCGTTAACGCAGGGGCCAAGACGACGAGGTCGGTCCTTCAGTCGTTTCTTTTCCCGTAGAGTTTTCGACATTCATAAAGAAAAAAGCGCACTCTAAGAAAAAATGGAGGAAAAAGGTAGCAACGGCGCGTCTTCTTCCCTTCTACTGACGCGCCTCCAAGCGGACATGAGAAGAAGAAAGGAACGAGACGTTTTCCTCCTTCTCCAGGCAGACGGGAGAAAGCTTTCGCCCTCCCAACTCATCTTCTTTCGGTTTTGTTTTACGAGCACGTCGCGCACGTTGTTTAATAAATGTTGTTAAGTTGATTGAGCTTCAGTGGCAGCGAAGGCCGCCGGTAATTCCGTCTTCTAGTCCAAACGTGCAGAACATTTCGGCTGCATTGATGTTTTTACAACAAATTTTATCAAAGGAGCACACGAAGCCGCTAGAAACAGCGAAGTTCCGGAGCAGTGCCAGCAGCGCTACGTACACTGGTTAAGATGGCCGTTTCTGGATTGCCACGCGGAACTACAGTAGCGGAACCACGCGGAACTGTGTCGACGTTTTCGACGTTATGGAAATCGCAGGAACTGCGTCCAAGGCAGGCAGGTTTTCCTGCCGGCTGCCTGGGTGCCTTCCGTGCTGAATTCGGTTCTGTTTTCCCGTGCAGAGTTCCAACCGGCGTTCAACGTGGTTCTGTATTTCTGCGTGTCAGCAACATAGCAGCAACATCGTGATGGCAGTGTTGTGCGTAGTGAACAGAAGACTGGAATTATCGCCGATGTGACCGTGTGTTCGCGTATCAGTGGTGTAACAACAAGATGAAATGACGTAAACTGTCGGGCATTGAGGCCGCTGGTCGGGCCTTGATTGGAGGGGGCGGGGTGTCGCAGGTTGACATTCCGCTTTACATTAAAGAGTTTCAGACCACTTGAGGAATTAGGCGCAGTCGATCAACGTACGGACAGTCATGTTGGGTATCCAACATGACTGTCCGCACGTCGTACAGTGGCCAACGTGACTGTCGGTCCCAGGGAGAGATTGCGCTCTGGGGAAAAGACTGGACAGTACGAAATTATGACGGAAAGTACGTATATTTACAATGGACTGTTAGCATTAAAAATAAGAAAAAACAGGTAAAATCGAAAACAAAGAGCTATCCTTTATTTTGCTGTTTAAATATACTACGGTTCCTGGAGAAACTG
The DNA here is from genome assembly GCA_013358835.2 of Ixodes persulcatus. Taxonomy (NCBI): domain Eukaryota; kingdom Metazoa; phylum Arthropoda; class Arachnida; order Ixodida; family Ixodidae; genus Ixodes; species Ixodes persulcatus. The sequence continues at coordinate 1,003,827 of JABSTQ010010929.1, read as the reverse complement.
CCCTCCAAGTGGCGCGCTGGAATGAGCGCTAGAATTTTTCGAGCTCACCACGGTGTAGCTGGCGTAGCTCCGTACACTTGCCGCAAGTCGCGGCTTTGACTGCATTCAAGTTGATCGAAAAGCGATAGCTCTGCCCGTGAAGCATCACTTCCAGATGGGTGAATATCTGCTCTACAGAGATTAATTCAAGACGACAATTGCAGCCGTGCGCGAACAGCACAAGTAGAAAAACAAACACTACAATATAAATAGTGGCTACGAAGTGCCGTGCGGAGAAACGAACTCATGGCTTGGAACCGCATTGGAGCGGCTCGGTTTATTGGCTTTCAAATAATTACGGCATGATCGAGCGTTTTCGTTTTAATAAGAGGTTCATCCCCTGAGCCATTAAAAATACTCTCAGATGTATGACATTGCTGGAAAAAAATCAAGATGCTGTGAATATTGTTTATTGCTTAGGGTGTCACTGAAAAATTCCGTACGTTCAAAACGACCAGTATAAAAGACTGAAACGCAGAGGTCGGGAGTAGTGATCGGGTTAGTGTGCTGTTTTATTGATGTTTGTACGTGCGATGCATGTGTATGCGCTCAATGTATGTTCAGCTGATGCTTGTAGTATGCCTAATGTGTCTACATGTGTTTATAATAGGGGCTCCCGAAGCGCTATGGTGACTTGACAAAATGAAATATTTTTTTTGTATAACATGAATTGGGTGGTACCTAGCGCCCCGTAGCCTAGCTACTTGCAATTACTTTGCTTGGCCCTGCCTTCTGGTGGCAAGTGATTTATCTTCCTTTTACGCTACGCGGCTACGCCATAATTTCGTGCTACCGTGCTGAAATGAGCCAAGAGGCTGCTTCGGATTTGCTTTTTTTAAGAGCGGCGTTTAGTTTCGCGGGCGAATGGTTTATCACTCCTCCGTGATGTGCGGTTGACGCAACGATTGACGAAAGAATTGTGGCTCGAGGAATAGCAAAGGTAAGACATAAAGTGCGCGAACTGGGTGCCGGTTGTCTCCGTTTAACATCGCAGTGCTGACGATGAGAAGACTGAGTGACTGCATGCTTTCGAAACGCAAGTTTCTTACCTGCAGGGGGAAGCCGGCTTCGGAAATAAATACAGTTCGCGGAAAGCTCGTGTTATGTTTTTATTTGCTGCTCCTCTCGCCCCGTACAATAGACTTAGTGTTCTCTTTAAGCCTTATTGAGCTCGATTTGCTCGATTCGTGGCCGCCATAATGAGATGCAGGCGACGGAGGAACTTTTGCCACCTGCTTTAGGGACAAACGTTTCTCCCTTTCTGAAGGAACATATGTATCAAGAGCGTTCCTCCCTTTAGGGAGGACTATACGGACCCTTTTTTCTAAGAGTGTGGGACGTCTCACTCCGTATAGACCTTTGTCCGGAAGTGCTCTTTTTAGCCTCGACCGCAAGAAGCAAAAGCGAACAATAATCTCGAACCCAGGCGCTCACGGGAGGGGGGGGGGGGGGGGGGGCTGCGTCGGCCAGCGCCGCTGCTACCCGCGGTAGGCTTCTTCGCTGGTGTGCCGACTGCCGTTCCGCCGGCATCGGTCCTCTTTACCACGGCATGGGAGTATAGTGCCCGTAATGTGAGAGCCGTTTGTCCATACGCCACTTTGCCGCTGTTGGTTTCCATCTAGCCGAGCCAGAAAACATCTCGCGACGAGTTGACCGCGCCGCGAGTGACGAAGAAAAAGCAAACATGGCGACGGTTTGTACGATTGCTTTGGTGGCTCCGGTGTTGCGTGTCTTCAACGTCCTCGTGAGAAGATTCCCCTGCCCTTCGAAGTTATTGCAAGCACCACGAGTGGCACGAAAGATGTGGAATCATCGTCTCAACTACAAATAAGCAGGCCTTCACGAGCAAGACGATGTCGAGCAAGCGCTCGGCACCGTTGTGTCGTCAGATGTTCTACAACGCCCAGGTATTTTCATTTATCATTTGGAATGGCTTCAAGAGTGGGAAATTAATCTATTTCGCGGATTGTTAACGCCGAGGCGAGTGCCCTCCGTTGCAGTGCCGTTGTCGCGCAAAGTGCAGAGAAAACCGGGTGGCGATGGCGGCGGTGCTTTTTGATCTTGCGCCGTCGGGTTCATGGAGTCCGGAGTAAACGTACGTACTTACGTGCGTCTGCTGGATCGGTCTTTTGGACTGCCTCAAAAGTCTTTCTCACGCGCATTTTCCTTGTGAAGCTTAATAGCTCATTACACCTCGTCGTCGACTGCGCTCATTTTACTACGACGCACGAGCCTGTGTGATGTGAATTTCACTGCCTAAGATCTTTGGTGTGCTGTAACGAGGGCTAATAAAATATCACCGCGAACTTCAGAACAAACGAGTCGAAGTTTCGTCTGTTATCATAACTGATCGCCTGTCACACTATTAATCAGTAGCGTTCCTAGACTCCGCCCCCACAGGCACCCTGCTTCGTTGCCGATAGTAAGTGTCTCCTGGTACCTCGTAGAATTCCAGCTCCCACTTCAAGTAAGTACCATCCTTTAGAACTGGCAATTAATAGTTTCGAACCCAGACGCTCGCAGCGTGTGTTTGTGTGTGTGGTGGGGGGGGGGGGGGGGGGGCGAGAAACCGCGACCTTTCCCAGTACTAGCACGTTGCCGGCGTCGGTGTTGTTTACCGGCCTGTAATGTATCAGAGCAATTTGTCCGGACGGCACTGTGCCGTTGTTGGTTGTACGAACAACCAGAGGAAACGCAGGGTTCTTTTGGACACCCACTGCCCGTCACACAATTGCCTAAGAAGCGAGTGCGGATGCGACGTCTACGGCTTCCACAAGTTTCCGTCCCATGCAGTTTCTCGGCAAGAATGGACAGCCGCACTCAGAAGAAAAAACTTCACTCCGAGCAAGAACTCAAGAGTGAGTGCCAGTGTAGCAACAATTTTTTTCTATGCGTACGTTTGGCGTGCGTGATGGATACAACAGAGGTGGGCACTTGTCCGTGATCAGTCGGCAGGTCGTTTACGTCGTGTACGTATGCTAGCTACGAATGGTACCTTCGTTTCGGTTTCGGTTTCGGCTCGGCAGAGCCGCGCTGCCGCAGAAAGGCAAGTAGATCGCGAAAATCGGTCTCAAACGTGCCACGAATGTAATGTCGTATACAAGAAGCCAACAATCAAGCATTTGAAAGCTACAAGAAAGCGGTAGCGAAATATTTACAACGCAATGAACCCGGACTGAAACGCGGATGTCAAGGGTCAGCAGACACCGAGAACATCTAAGACAAGAAAGGTTTTCCCCTTGTTTTCTTGATCGAGATTGGTTCTCGAATGTTCACGACATCTTCCCTGTTGAAGAACGGGCCACGGAGGCTTCTGGTGAAGACATCTTTCACGATGTGTCGGTGCCTTCGGACAGCCTGCCGCATCCAGCTCCCCAAAGCAACGCCGCCAACGCAGCCCCCCCCCCCCCCCTCCTGCCTGCCAGTTCTTTCCGCGTGGTGGCGCGAGCGTAGATAAACATGGCGGCACCCTGGAATTGGTGCGGACACTGGTCTATACACGGCGAGGCGTCATCGCCGCACGATGCTCCATACGTTTGCGACGGACAAAACGCGGCGTTGGATACAACGAAATATAAATTCTACGTTGAGACAAACATATATCCAGGCATTCTATTCATAAAAACTATCAGAACGTCATCTCACACCTGAGCAAACGCGTTCTTCGTCGGTTGTACTGGATTGTCACACTTCGTATACGCTGCATGACGTTAGAGCCGAACAATGCTCTATACCAGGGGTCTTGAACGTACTTTCATAAAGATTTAATGAAGATTTCATAAAGGATTTATAAAGGCGGAATCTCGTGCTTTCTGCTTTTTGTAAACTCGCAGTTTCGCCAGGGATATCTTTAACTTTGATTTGTTTACAGGACTACTTTGGTCCCTGACCTGCTATGATAACAAAAGTTAGAATGGCGACGCCCCACCAACGTCCCGGTATTTTTTAATTTATTATTAAATAGAACTAGGTACAATCCCACTGTCGTTCACGTTGCTCAGTTCACTCAGAAACCAATCGAACTTAGCATGGCTAAAAAAAAAGTATTATTCATATGACAGTTCTTGCATTTCTGTCGATTTTAATAGCAGCAATCTCAGAAAATACTTGTATTTTAATGGTGACATTTTCTGAAGGCGAGACGAGTGGAAAAATTGCCGTGTGAGGTGAATCACATGGGAAAAAGTGGGAAATAAAAAAATTAAACCCAACACAAGACAAATGAAGACTATAAGGGCAGAGCGGTTTCGAGCGGAAATGAATTGACAACTTGAGATGATTAGGACGTATTTTATTTCTAGCACTCGAGACATGGAAACGTAGGCTCACAGCCGGTTGTTGCCTGCGGGCCGCGTCTCAGTTAGTGGCGGGCCGCGTGATTGCAACGGCGCTCTATACAACAAAGAAATGCGTCTACCTTGAGAAAAACATATCTCCAGGAAGTTAACTTATCAAACTATCCGAACTATCAGAACATCATCTTACACCTAAGCAAACAGGTACCGGGTTGGTTGTACTGGAACGTCACATTCCGCATACGCGGTGTGGAATCATATAGCTGAACTCTGCTCTATATGTTTGCAACTCCAAAAGCAGCCGACACTGGATGCGACGAGGAAACGCCTGCACACCGAGACGGCTAATGCAGACATATATCCAGCACCCTAGGTATTTACAAAAGCTATTTGAACGTCATCTTACAACTAAACCCACGCGTTCCCCACTGGTCGTCGCGGGCCGCCGCCCCACTCGGGATACGCCGTCTTTTGCAGTTCTATGGTTGTTCTCCGATTAATGGTGGCTGTGCCGGTAAACGCAGAGTTGCTCTCCGTGAACAAACGCAGCGGTGCACGCAAATGATTTCCGAGGAACCGCGAGGCTCCGGTTCCATCGCTCGCACTCGCCGCCACAGAATCCGCGCGGCCGGTCGGAGCGCCCTTTCAATCGAAGCGCCCTAAGCTCACCGTGAAGAGATCGTTTTTTAATCACCGGGCCCCGACCGAAAGTGCACCGGCTCCGCGTCCCCGCGGATCCACTCGAAAACCTCGCACTGGGATCCGACTGCAGAATTCCGCGGACGGACGCGGCCCATTTTCCGAGAGCGCTGGCGCGTGTCCCTGTCCGCGCCCCGGGGCGTATTGAACGTGGTCCCTGCAAATTACTCCGCGAAACCGGTGCGGACCCGTTCCGGTCTCGGGGTCTCCCTCGTCCTCCCTAAAACGCCATTGCACGTATCCGTTATGATAGTACGATGAAAAACGTTTCTAGGCGAGACTGCGTATAGCTTCAAGTTTTGGACTTCCTTAAATAATGCTCTGAGTTTTTTTTTTCTTTTTTTCTTTTTGAAAGAAACATTGCGTATAGCTTCGCCATAGCCTCATATATAAGGGGAAAGTTTGCAAGTTCAACCCCATAACAATAGCCCACTTGGCAGCCTTAGAGAAAGGAGTAGAAGGAAAGACCACACACACAGCGTTAAGCGGTGGTCTCACTACTGATATACCTCATAAGAACGTCAATCTGCGGCACTGTCCCAGTTTCCTCTTTGTATGACCGTCTCGCAACATTGGTTATACAAAATGTCTGCCAACATGTCCGAAGCAGACATATAAATGAGGCAAACATGCTTGGAACATAGAGTTAATGTAATGTACGCTAAAGGTTCAACAGGCGCTAATGTGCTGACGCGAATTGAAGCAGACAGAAACCAGTCAAAAATTGACTTCCGGTAATGCATTTGTATGGGAAAAAGTGAGTGCATTTTCTTCCTGCTCTCGATCATAAGACAAAATAACCCGATTAATTCATACGTACTAGGTAGCTTGGAACATATCTCAGTCAGGCAGTCGAAATGATTGGTTAGTTACGGCTTTTTTCCTTCACATTCATCGCATTAAAAACGGTGCTAAAACGGCTTCGTACGTGTATTTTTGTGCAGTGTCGGTAACAGTTAGTGCGAACACGATGTCGGCGCTTTTCAGCATGGGGGATATACGCACCACACGAAGGAAGGCCATCTGAAAACAAAGAAAAGACGGCATGAACTACGCAGTAACACTTTACCAGTAACTCCTTCTACATGTACAATCGAAATAAATTGAAGGCCACGTTATATAGTCCGATATTAAATAAGTACTGCTTTATTTGTTTATTTTGTTTTCTGTGCGAAGAGGCTTGTTATACGTTCAAAACGTCACTCGCACGCTCGAAATCTTTGAGAACAGGTGCCCGATAAAAGCTGCCTGGTAGAGAAAACAATACAAAGAGACACCTTTCCTAGCCCACGTATTTTATTCTTTACGTTTTGAATTTTTTTTTGATCCGCTCATAAAGATGCACGGCGGGGTAATTTTCATATAGTGACAGGACTGGCATATTAGCAATATATAAGCGTCACCGGGAATGCTGCCGAACGTTGAAAACACTCTATATTATTTTCGGTTGTTATTCTGCTTTGAATCGTCGCTTATTTTAATACACCTGCTGCGAAACACATGTTTGGGACTGAAATGTAGCGAAGTTAAACAACGTTTACTGAAGAAGAAAAGGCGGTAACTAAATCAATTACACTCTTACAATGTTAACCAAGGTACATACTATTCGGTACGACCGAAATAACCAAAGTGTTCTATGTAATTTTCCGGTGAAGAGACAAAATGCACGCGCGTTTTCCTATAGGAATGCACTGGAGCACCGCAAAAGTAGACTGGTTGCTGTCTGCTTCACTTTGCGCCAAGGAAGTCGCATAGACACTAGCGCCAGTTGAACCTCTAGCGTACTCTCTATAGAGCGAATGTTGAACGCCTTGACGACTCCTTCCTCTGACTCTCGCACTAGCCAGCTGCCAAGCCGACACCTGGACGCTCTGCCCTGCTTTCTCGACGCTCGTTGTTTCTTTTGCTTCCTGTACAAGATCGCCGATTAAACCTTTACTTTCAGTTTCACGCCTGTCAATCCGTTTCCATCGGCGATAATATCTATGTGCTAGCAAACGTCTATAAAACTCGAAAATACATTATACTGTGTTTTTACCTGAAGATATAGGACACATGACACTTCAGGAAGATACCACCAGCATCCGAGTTCACATAAAATCTAATGAAAGCATTTTCTTTGCTCAAATCAATGTGTTTAAGGCGCAGCCGAGGGAAAGAACGGGGACGAGGACGGGGAGGTTTCTAAGTATATCCTCTGCGCTGGTTCTTTCAACAAAAACAATAAAACTATGCAATAACGTTGTCAGGTACTCCTGGTTTTCGCTGAGGCAGCGGATACTTTGACAGCGGGCTATAACGACGTCTATTTTGAAGCAAATATTTTATTGTCGTTAAATTTTATTAAACAGAACTCCTCACAAATACTGCTGGCGGAATGTCATCAACCTTTCCGTTTCGAAACTACATCTGACAGCGACGGCAAAAAGGAAAAACAAAAACATAATTCGATGATAGCCTTAAACGAAAAGACAAAAGCTCGTTTGATCAATGCGAATGACAGAAAAGCGCGTATCTAGACACAAAATCAAAACAATGTAACAGAGGGGCGGATTAAAATGCGGAGTCCGACGGAATCCAGTCGTGACACATGTAGATAAGGCGTGGTGCTCCGCAAGATCCCAGTGGATGAAGAGCCGAGCTTGCAATAATCCACCAAAAAAGAAAAAAAAAAAAACTCAAATAAAATATAAGGCAAACAAAAATCTGCGGCAGAGAAAATTAATGCAAGAGGTGAAATATCCGCGGGATTATAATTGCGACGCTGGATTTTCCGACGCTGGAAAAAAAGTCCATTTTAGTACACCCACGTGCGTGCTGCAGGGGAGCGAGCATCAAGACGAGCCCTCGCGTTTTTTTTATTGAAAACACGACAGCTTGGGTCGATTTGTTCAACCCCTGAGGGTTTGAACGTAGCACTGATGTTTCCGTGGGATGGAGACACACGTCAGGCAAGTTTCAAGGCGGTTAAGTGCGAAATCATTAGGCAAAGACCGTCTGGAGGTTTGCCTGCTTACATAGCCGTCAGTTCAAAAAGCCTCCATAACGCCGCGAGGTTGATCAAACTTAGCTTTATAGAAAGAATAAAACTGCTACTCAATTCTTACAGCTGTAGCATAGCATGAAAGCTTGATATTTCGTGGATGGCCGTGCGAAAATAAGTAACAAGCCTAAAATATAAAAACTCTGGAATACATAAAAAATTTACATAGGTTTACATTGCCCGAAAATCTTCAACTTGTGACAGAATTTTGTTTTAGTTATTTGTAATTCAGACGAACACCGGCCTTGGTCAAACTGTGGCTGCTTCTGTTGAGACTTGAATTCGCCAACTGTGGATTGTAAGCGGGCATTCAACCAAGAATCCTCCGAGGCTACACTTTTATATCAGCATAGGCGAGAAGCTGATGCAGTGTTATGTTATGACTATAGATATCTTGAAATAAACCCTACTTGGAATAGAATGGTCAAGCCAACCTAACGTTGCTTTCATCACTACTACGCTAGATGTGCTTCGGTATTTATGCAACATAAATTGAGGCGAACGGTTTTAAACTGCGTTTAGTGATAACTCGTGTGTTTTGGCAGGATCCGAGATAGCGGCAGAGCAGTCCAATTTACTAAAATGATTTGTAAAGAACTAGTTTTAAGGAGAGCGGTACCAAAGAGGATTCTGTTCTTTAAGAAGGGCACAGGTGGTTAGAAGATTTAATTACATATTCAAGGCGAGCGTTTTATGCGAGATAGCTTCTATGCGTACGCCAATATATTTATGGAACATACAGATTCGATATCTGAATGTCAGTATTTGGTTCAAATGCAAACGGGAGGTCTACGCAAAGTTGAGACTTTCCATTCATTACGAGTTGCCCACGGTTAATCACTTTTATTTGCAGAAAAGAAGCGTATTCGAGCCCTGGGAATGGCAATCTGTATACAGGGATGAATCGACTGAATAAGTAGAATGGCGATAAAAGTAAATACTCGGGGTTCTGGCGGGTTCTCGAAAACCTTCGAATATACGATTAAAATTTTTTGAAGGCATTCAAGAGTCGGTAATTTCAAGACAGCTTTTGAAAAATTTTAAATAGCTCCGTTTCCTTCGCGAGTAGAGTATTCACGGCACGAAGAACAAAATATTGGTATACTCTAGAATCGCCTCAGTTCATTGACAACTTAAAGGGACAATGAAGGCGATTTCATTAAATTTTTTTAAATGGTGTTTTTAGGCTTCTTGGGAACCTGGCATACTGCCCAATTTTTTGTAGACATTTGTGACGCATATTTCTGTGCCTACAAAAAGAACTGAAGAAACCGAAACTGAACTATCTCCATTCTCATTTCTGCGCCTCCGAAAACGGAGGTGACGTAGGAAGTGACGTCATAAGTGAATAGTCGGTATCGGTAGCATTTAGGAGATCGAGACTGGTTACCGCGGTGGGTTATAGCACCGCGGTAGCGCGACTGTTTCGTCGGATCTGTCAACATGGACGACAATGCCACTCTCGCGAGCGAGTTCTGCTCGGGCTTCCGTTCAGTGACCTAACACCAACAGAACGGGAGTACGTGTGTGGCGTTCTTCGCTATCACCCGAGGCCGACGGTGACCGCCCAGCCGGCAACGAGCGGCCCGCTGGCTCCGAGCAGCAAAGCTGTGAGCAACATTCGCACGGGCGAGACGAGAGCGGCGCGTTGCCGAAGGACAGGCCCTGCCCCTGTCCGACAGGGACGCGAAGGAAATGCCGAGGGGGAAGCGGCAGCGACCCTGGAACCGGTTCCTCCGCGGGGGACGCTCCCCAAGAAGGAGAAAATAAACAGCACCATTTTTGGTTTTCACTAAAGTCGGACGTCCACTCATTTCGTCGTCAAAGAACAAGAACGATTACTGGTCCTCAGTCGACCGTTTGAACAGCCATCTGCGGCGCACAAATTTGGCATGACTACCACTTTGCAGAATCCTTCGAGTACCGTGTTCCCAACGACATCGACGTCTCCAGCGTGCTCCGCGCTGCGTTCTTTATTTCTTTGTTTTTCGTTTGCCCATAGTTGCTCGTTGCCAGTTTCGCGTCCAGCGTAGCAAAGAAAAAAAAAATAAGTATGCTGTTTTATTTACGGTTTAGTAATCATCTCCGGTCCGATTTATACTTTTCATGGTTATTCAAGCGGAAATTAGAACAGTATTCCTAAAAACTGCGAACCAAAACGTGACCGAGGGCACGTCACTCGTTCCGACCAATCGCTGACACGTCTTTTGTGACGTCGCGCTTCTTGGCCCCGCACCGGTCACGTGAGCTCCGCTTCTCCTGGCTTCTCCCGCCACTCTCGGGGCGTCGCCCCAGTCGATCCCGGTACGATTATTACCGCGACTGTTTCATTGATTTGCGCGGCACACAAGCGCCGGTTTCGGCTGAAATTTGGGCAACGTGGCCTGAGACGGGCCTGGAACCCAGTTCAATCGTTAAAAAAATACCCGAAATTGCCTTCATTGTCCCTTTAAGCGGGCCGATGCAGAGAGAGGCAATGACGACGAATATGGTTTGCTCATATTTGAAAGTAAATCAGTCACGGGGGAGGCTGCAGAGTTCCGGTCTAGTCACTGCCAGTTTAGAAAAAGAAAGAAAAAAACAGGGCGTGGTTTATTCTGTTTATGTTTCTTGCTTCCTAACTTGATTCTTAACGTTCTTATCGGCTCATGACATAGTCTCGTTCAGTCGCCACGCCTTGCCGTTTCTTATGCTCTCCGTGACCGTATACAGCGAGCAAGTGCTCGGTTAAAATGCGTCTTTGGCGCATTGGGACGCGAGCAGGCGCACGCCAATCAGAGGGCAACATAGAGAACGCCCAGGGAGCGAGCGAAGATGGGGCAGGCTCGCCGTCACTGGTTAGGGTCGAGGGGGGAAGCAAAAGCAGGCATGGACTCATCTGGAGGGTAAAAAAACGCACGGAGTGTGCGATGAGCAGACGAACTTGTACATCATGTAGTTGATACCTTAAGGACTACAAATATGTAGCTAGAGCATACTAAAGATCACATATGCACACTCGCGCACGCGCGCACGCACACACACACACAAACACATACACGCACAAAAAACGCTACTAAAGGATATTTCTGTTGTAACTATTCACGCGGAATATTATTTTATAGAAAAAGTTTGTATTTTATTATGACAGAATGTTTTCTGGTTTCAATGTCTGAGAAAAGTGTCAAAGTATTCGTTGAACGTATTTTGTTTTGTTTGTTTTTTCCCTTTTTAACGTGAAACGTTTTTGGGCTATGTTTTGGGTGAAGCGAAACCTAAAAGAGAGTAAACGCAAATTGCCTCTCTTAAATTCTGTGGGAAAAATGACGCCACATGGTTGATGTCACATGACCTATACGCAAATTCAGTTTTCCCGCTACATTTAGAGGAAAAATTGACAAGCGACCGGCCGCGAACTTCCCCGTTAAATTTAGTGGGGAAAATGACGTCCCATGGAGTGATGTCACGTGACCTACAAACAATTAAAGTTTTCCTGCTAAATTTAGCGAGAAAATTAACGCGTGAGCGGCCGCGAAATTATATCGCTAAATTTAGAGTTGAAAATGACGTCACAAGCTTGATGTCACGTGACATACACACAAATTCAGTTTTCCCGCGGGAAAATTGATCCGTGACCGGCTGCAGTTCGTCATTCCCTATTTTCTGTGGACACAGGCCGACCCGACAGAGAAAGTCAATGGGACAATGAGTCAACAGGGAGTTTTCGTAGACGGTTTTCCCACCACCGCTACGCTCTCCGGAGCGAGGACGCCGCTGCTGCGTGCGAGCGTCGCTAGCCTTGCCCGCAGAGTCCCGGATCTCATAGCGGGTTGCGGAGAACTTTGCGGGATAGCGGAAACGATCTACGAAAACTTCCTAATGAGTCAATGGGGTGGGAAGGAGTCAATGGGGTGGAGATGAGTGGAGAGACCTGGAGGTACAGCTTGGGAACAAATGCATGGATGTTACTAGCGCTAAACCAAGAAGAATGTTTCAAGTAGCAACACAATTGCAGGGATATTTATGATACATTTGTTTTTCTAAAACGTTCGTGGACATTTTGTGAGACCTTCTCTCAGTTGAGAGGCAACGTTTGAGTCCCAACATAAGGGGATATAGCGAGGAGCAACTGGGCAATCAAGGGATGCCAATTAGTTCAACTACAAGATTCTCAAGGGGTGTGCACAGACACAAAATTAAACTTAGCGGTAGCAATATAAATTTGGTTAAAAGATCATGAACGCCTTTTCGACATACCTTTTAATCGTCTGTTTCTGAAATTCTTATAATATTTTATATATATTATTTATTTATTGTATTTTGCACGAAGGCTGTAAAACTGCTTTATTTTTAAACATGATGTTTGCAACGCTTTCAATGGATCACGGTGCCGTTTAATTAACTAAAGTAGGAGAGGCAGTCTTAAGAAAGGGTTCTTTGAATCCGTCCAATAAAAATTCCGTAATACAGTAACCACAAAAATATAAATTTTTGGTTGGAAAATGTTTTACGTCCGTGTAAAACTCGAAAGTAAATACAAAATGGAAAGAACAATGAGTAAAGAGAAAGAATAATAGATGGGGACGAATTCTTTCCCAACAATTATTTTTCACGCGTCTAAGGCTGCCGCGTTAGGCTCGAACACTCAATATAAGAGAAAAAAAAAAAGAAGTAAAAAAGCAAAAGAACTGAACCATACAAAATTAAAACAGCAAAGCAAAAAGGAAAAGTCTAGGATCGAAGTAAACTGCGGGGCGGAGAGGCATTAATGAGAATTCCTTTCCCCACTCCGCCCAGAGACACTGAACTCTGGGTCGGAGGCCCCGCTTGAGCGCGTTTTACGCTCATCACTTTGTCGGAGCTTATCGTTTACTTCGTATTTGTATATCTGTGCGTGTCTGTTTTTTTAATGTTAGAATGTAGCCATGTGAGAACATTAGGTTCCGCACAGACCCGACCACCCCGGGACGGAGCGAAGGGGTTCTTCTGACTTGGGACACAGAGAAAGAGACCAAGAACTGGAATTCACATCGTGTCATTCGTTTCGAATTCGCCTTACTCTGTGTAAAGACCGTCCGTACATCACCGAAATCTCGTTTTAGAAATTCTGTGCTCCTTCATTTTATTAATAAAGTAAAAACGGAGAAAAGATTTGCGGGTGCTCGCAGACTATCGTTGCGTGTCTTTTGTGCTGAAAGATTCAATAACTTGTGTGCGTTTTTTTCTTTCTTTTAAATTTTATATACGTTGGTATGCACCCAAGCTTTTATATACACTTAAACGCTTGAAACGAAATAAAGAAGCGAACAATGTGTTTTTTTTTTTTTTTGTTTTGATAAAACGACGTGGATGCAGAATGTGTATTTCGAGAGTCGCATTTCGTTTAAAGAACGTTGGATTAAATTTAAGCTTCATCCTTGGCTATATTATGTAGGAACAAAGGTCGTCTGTTAAAATAAGAAAAAAAAGAACTTAGCAGTTTGCGCCACAGGATTCCTAGATAATGGTATGCACCGTGAATCCTATACATATCTATAACAAAACGAGACGATGAAACAAAATAAAAACAATACTACAAGCACACACAAAATCATCAGGGATCTTATTTGTGCCGCATTTATTCTACTTTATTTTGTTTGTTTTTTTCGAAAATTATGAAAATCATTCTCTAGATATCCCATGATTTATCATTTTATTCGCATTTACCAACTTCAAACGTGCAGCGTGTGGCACAGTTTGCGTGAACAGATCAGAGGTCTCCTCGCACTTTGACGATGTATGTTAATAGTATCAAGCATGAGATTGAAGTCAAGATTAGCGCACAAAATAGGTGCACTTCACCGTACTAGTACCTTCGATCCCAACTTCCAGTGGTTGTGACCGAAACCACTGATAGAGTAACATCGCATTGTCGCGCCCTATTTGGGTTGCTTATCAGCGAATGTAGGTAATCTGATCGGCCTGTCCGGAGACAATCGCGTCCTTGCCGTCACAAACGTACGTAGTATCTGGTCACTGAGAGCTCAAGAAACGTGGGGGTGGGGGGGGGGGGGGGGGGGCGTGGTTTCTTCACGTTCCTTGCTTCGAAATTGGCTCTGTGGTGTTCCTATCAGCTGATGCAGCAACCTGATTGGCTGCGGAGGGATAATTCGATGCTCCGAACTCACCTGCAGGCACTGCGATTTCTACGCTGTCATTGCGTGTTGTGGTACAAGTGCCTCAATGTCGCGCATTACCCCAACGGTTGCCATAAACGTCCTTATTATTATGACTGCTATTTTTTTTTCTCACCTAGCAAGATAATCAATTGCGGGTATTGTAAAAACGGTACAATGCGTTTTTTTTTTTCTTGGGGGAGGGGGGGGGGGGCGGTTTTATGGCTGGCAGGATGATAGCGGAAAATGAGAGGGAAAGTTTACAACGGGTACGAAACAATTCAAAACTAACTTTTTGTTTTGTATTGTTTTACATAACTGAAAGTAACCCGAGTCGGAATTATGCACCGGAAAAGGACTTTGTAATAAATGTACAGTTTGTGCAGTTTTCAGGCTTTTGAAAATTAAAAAAAATAATGCTATCTGGTGCTTATTCACTTGGTTTGAGATCGTTCGAATGTAACACGAATTCATTTGAGACATTTCAGAGTGGGTCAACCTTCTTGATATAATAAAATGCCGTTTTTCTATTTTTCTTTTCTTTTGTGGAAAATTTGTTTTGGGTAAAGTGATCCATATATTACTCATCTCTAGTGTATACAGATCGGCCGTCGCAATTCCCTTATCAAGGAGTACAAAAACTTCAAGTGATGTGCCTAAGGCGTTGGTATATCAACCGAGTCTGCTATGGTCCTTTTCTCTCATGTGCTCCGTAAATAAGTCCTTAATTGTGTCCCCCCCCCCCCCTAAAAAAAAAAAAAAATTAGGAATTTTTTACTGTCGACTTGTAGCAACCTTAAAGATACGCCACTTGGCTAGAGGCTAAACTTATCTACTCTATTTTTGAGATGACCTGATTTGTTCATTTCACCCCGCCTGCAAATTTGAAACGGCAATAACATTTTCTCTTGTTTCTGCGTGCTCGCCAGTAAGAGTGACCTTCCCATTTCTATTTCTGGCAAAAAAATAAAAATGGATAGAGACAGCAGACTCACAGTCTCACACAAAAGAGCGAGCGGTCGGAACGAGTAAAGGAATCTCCAGTGCCTTTCAAATTTCCTGTCGGCTCTGACTACGTCCTTTAAATTTTTTCCCCAGCTCATCGACCTGAGATTGCCTGTTATAACTCTTCAACATGAGGCCTCTTGATGCGTTTTGTAGTTTATTTACAGAAGCAAAAAAGAAAAAAAGAGGCTGTTTTTTTTTAGGTTTCTTCAATTTTGTTCAAATCTTCGGCGCCACGTATGAACGGATGTCAACAATGAGCGCCGACCTCCGCAAAATGGCGCTCATGCATCACACTCCCGATAAAGATAGCCCTCCCCCACCTTTCTTCCCACACTCTCATGCACTTCTATTCTCTCCAGTGTTTTCTCGTGTACGTTCTACTCTCCACTTATTTATTTTTTTCTTTTACGGCCCTTTCGCCTCCTTTCACGCCATTAGGCAGGCCGCCTCAGATCTCCCATCAAGTCTCTGTCCATGGAGTCCGCGAACTCGCACATCTCTTTCCCCGGTACCACTTCTCCACCCCCCCCCCCCCCCCCTTCCCGTTTCTTTACGACACCGATAAACAGCAGCGTTCGGGGTTTATAAAGAACTCGGCAGCGCGAAATCCTCGAGTCGTTCGACTGCCTTCTCTCAAGCGACCGCCATCAAGTCACCCTCACACTTTCCAAGTTCCGTCCAGGTGTCAGAGGAAATCCCCTCCGGCGTTTTGGTTTTAGCTCACCGCCCCCACCATCCCCTTCTCTTCTTTTATTTTTTTTCTTCTCTTACTTCGAGTAAAATAATAGGATAAAATGAAGATAAAGAGGGTTGGTTGGAAGGAACGAACGTCTTTCAAGTATGCGATTTCGAATGCCCTCCGCGCGGACTCACAGGCGCACGCACCGCCCATAACGGACCATCGGTGTTTCGAGGCTCGCTCGAGTTTTCGTCCATGTCGGAGATTACGACCTCTAGACTATTTTTTTACCGCTCTTCGTAGAAAGGAAAGAGTACTTAAATCCAAGCTAAGAGTTTTTTTTTTTTTTTTTACACTTTTTACATCTTCGGCGCTTGCGCGTAAAAGAAATGTCCAGTATAGATATATATTTAGAAAATAACGTTGGAAGGGTTTAATCTTTAGCTGTTTAGCTTGCTCTGAGCGCGAATAATGGATGACACGTCGCAAACGTAGGCATCTTAACGTCGCTATTGGATCAAAACAGTTCCCTGAAGACTGTCGAATTCCAAAGCGCTATTTACTTGAGTTCATCGCAGGCAGACTGGGACTAGCGTTCTCAATGAATCGACGCGAGTCGCCGCCGAAGGCCGACGCAGCACTCGTGCCCCATTTTGACTCTGAGCCTCTGGTAAATGTCGTAAAAGCCAATGATTAGCTAATACGTCCAGAGGCAAATTAATTCCGTCTATGGAGTCTGTATCCCGTGTAAAGTGGAGATGAGAATCGGAGAGTGTAGGGAACGAACGTTTCGGCAAGCTCGTTACACCAGGAATCACTGCATAAGTGCTGATGGAGGCCTTATGCAATGAACTGAATATTGTTTTGAGAATTTGAAACATCTTGTGACTCTCCGCCGTCATTAGTGTAGCGAGCCAAACGACAGCTGCGTTTCTTCGAAAGGCCTGCACTCTCTGGGCAGCGTATTTGGAAAAGCTTGTGTTGTAAGTAGACTGGCAACTTTCGGCACTCTGATGTACGTGTTTTCAAGGACGTCACATTTCCTGGTTTACCGGGGCAGAGAGAGGAGAGGGGAAGGGGAGAGAGGAGGGGGTGGGGCAAGACCTAATCTTAAGTAAACACCCCTCAGTGATTAGCCCCCTATTCTTTAGCCGGCTCCCAGATTTGCTTACGCTTATCGGGTTATCAAAACTCGCAGCCCCCCCCCCCTCTCTCCTCTCCCCCCCCCCCCCCCCCCCCCGTACACGTGCGATGGGATGTTTATGAAAGTGCGAGTCAGGGTGCCCAAACTGGCCTGTTGACATAAGGCCCGTTCACACTCTTGCGACCGAGTTCGACCGAGAGAGACCAGACCGGTTTTTAAGCCTCTTGCGATCTCTTAGGACCAGCTCCGCTGCTTGTCCTAAGAAATCGCAAGAGGCTTAAAAACCGGTCTGGTCTCTCTCGGTCGAACTCGGTCGCAAGAGTGTGAACGGGCCTTGAATCCACAAGCTTTTCCAAATACGCGTCCGGGCATTCACTGAATCACCCTATTGGGACGTTGTTCTGTTGCAGTTGATACTTGCAAACAGACCTTACGAGAAAAAAACAGTGAAAACATGGCGTTGTGTTCAGGTATGTTCATTTCTTACAAAGAGACTAGGGTAGCTTTGGAGCGGACACAGACTAGGATTACATATAACTGCATATATGCAGTTCTATATAATCCTGGTTTCTTTGGTAAAACAAAAAGCGGAGAAAATGCTATGCAGATTCGTCGTGGTTGAGGAAATTCAGTGAAACGCGATGCCACTCACAAACGCAAATTTTGCGTACGTCTCTATAAAGCAGTGGTATCAAACTGAAGATAAAGTAAGTAGGCAGGCGAGGTGGTTGATGTTACAGATCTTTGAAAACCGGAGACGACGGACGAAAAGGGGGAGAACAAACAAACCGTCTCAAACACAGCTACTAAATTTTATTTGAACAGTCGTTTTATAGTATCTCTCCCACGCGTCTTCCGGAGCTGCACACGTCACTGTAACTTTCAGCCAGGGTATATCTCGTCTTGACTTGATTTCAAACCACCGCACTTAGTTCGTACACAGCATTGCAAAACAAATCCTCATTGTCACAACCCCCACTGTCGGACCCAACGCACCACACCTTCACACAACACCTAGCCTAACTGGCATCTTGTACAAAGGCCCCACACTAAACAAAAAAAAAAGACAACAGCATTAAAACCTTTTGGGTCGCTTCGTCTAGTCTGATAACAATTCAAACCGCCGAACTCACTTCATACACAGCATTGCAACCAAAGCCCCATTGTCGCAAGCCCCAAGGTTGGACACAACGCTTAACACCTTCACACAAGCTCCAAGGCCTAATTCGCATCTCGTATCACGTACAAGGACCCCACACTAAAACAAATAAACCGACAAAAAAAATTACAACAGCCAACATTTTCGGGTCGCTTCGTCTACTCTAGACTCTAATGCGTTGACGGCTGACTGATACAGTTGCCTACAGTCGTGATTCTAATTGTCTCTTTCAAAACTCTTTTTGCACAAACTTTTTCTTTGCTCAAAACAACATTAGACCCCCAATCCGGCAGACAATTATTGCACTCCTGTACATGTTTAGCAATATCAAAGTTTGGAGACCCGTTCTTAACTGCCCTCAAGTGTTCAAGCAGTCTCTCATTCAAGCACCTTTTTGCCTGTCCCACGTATGTGAAACCGTAGGCCATTAGAATATCGTGGCAATCAACCTGGCAATCACCGGCGGCTTTTCTGTGCCGTTTCTGACAACCCCGCGCCCCTCCCGCGAACGGCGTAAGCCTGTTCAAGTTAAAGTCGGAAGTGAAGACCACCTTTATCCTGAGTCTCCCAGCAACCGCCAACAAGTTGTGCGAAAAATTATGGAGAAAAGGAATGCACACTACCCATCAGGTTTCTTAATTTCTTTCCTCACCTCTCCCCTGAGTCTCACCACACACTTCCTTGCGACCCCCTTCACAATGTGACTCTTATACCCTGCCTCCTTAATGCGTTCTAATTGTCTTATAACAGCTTCATGTACTTTGTGTTGACAAGATTTGTAGGGGTGTGCGAATAGTGATTTTTGAAACCGAATCGAATACGAATCGAATAATTGTGGCACCGAATCGAATACGAATACGAATCGAATAATTTTCGAATAGTTTCCGAATAGTAGGTAGACTGCTACTAAAGAAGAGCAAATAGATTATAAAATTATTTTTATTGTTCCAAAAGGTTTCTTAAAATTATTGTAAAATTCGACTATACCATTATTACTAGAGTTCAACAATATATAATTAAATAAAGACAAAAGCTATTACAATATTAGAATACTAAACATCATGGTTCACGCGGATGCTGAACATAAAATCGCAGCTCGCTTGAGCCTGGTACATCCTGAAGCATTGTACTAAGTAGGAACTTTACATTCTCTTTTTATTCCTCGTTGTAGCAGATATCCTTGAATCGGGGATCAAGGAAGGTGCCAAGGGCTTGACGTGGCCGTGTGCTTACGTCCAGGGACCTTGTTTTCACTGATCTGAGAAGATTCTGGGAAAACGTATTTTCTTGTTCCAATTGCGCCCTCAAAAAGCAACATCTTCTCACACTGAACAAGTGGAACAACCATGGAAAGTGTTCGGAAAAACTCGACACAAGCAGCTGTTGTGGCTTCTTCAATTGGTTGCATGGGAGCAGCCGAAAACCTTCCACACTCTACTGCGCTTTCTCTTCGAACCAGTGGCGTCACAATGGGGGGAGGGGGGGGGGGGGTGGAGGGGGCGGACTGCCCCGGGTGCAGCGCGCGCTCAGGGAGGTGTCGCGGCGGGCCACGCGCCAGAGCGGGCGGGGGGGGGGGGGGGGGGGGGGCATCGCGGCGGGCTATTAGCCCCGTGCGCGACCGAAAGCGTCGCTGTGATCGGCCTTCCACGATTGGTCGAACGCTGACTATGACGTCGGAAAGGGGATTTTCATCGACGGAAATAAGAGGAATGAAAGAACTTTAATTTTGACGGTGTTGGCAGTGTTCCTTTGAGAGCGCAATGATTTCAAGCTTCCACCATGCTAATAACAAACACCATCGAACTTGTTGTTTGCAAGGTGATGACGTCACAAGGGGGAACCACAGGAGGGCGCCACCAAAACATCTCGCCGCTAATTGCCCCGGGTGCCGCTGACCCTCGTGACGCCACTGCTTCAAACAACTTCCCGCTTCAACCACTTCTACTTCGCTCATAGACAGCTTCAGTATCGGTGCAACAAGTCTGAAACGTCTCTCCACGACAAGCTTTTCGAAAGCGTGCACGAGCATCTCGTGCTCAAGCGGTCCCTAAAGGCTGAACCGCATCTAAGCGATTCAGCGAGCGACGAGACGAGCTACAGCGACGAGAGTCACAGCGAGCGACGATTTCTCACTGCAGCTCGTCATGTCGCTCGGTGTTTGGATTTCTATAAAACGTCCTCATCACCCTGGTCGCTTGCTCACGCCACTTTTATGCGGCTTGCCTCATCGCGCGACTGACCGAGCGACAGCGGGTCAGTCGCCTGTCTCGTCTCTCGGCAAATCGCTTACATGCGGGTTATACCTATGGGTTATACTTAGCACAGTGGCCCCTAATGGAGGCAACAGCAACGCACGTATAGAGAGAAAATTCTGTTGCCGATGATGGCAGTCATTGTCTGGGATAAGAGTTTACGTATTTCTATCTTGCGGACTTGTAGTGCAGGCGTGCCAGCGCGTTGTGGGACGCCTGGGAAGAGAACCTCGCGGCGCGACACCGTAACGACTATTCGGAAATTATTCGAAAAATATTCGAGTCTTTTGAAAATTATTATTCGATTCGATTAACGAATCGAATAGGGTAATATTCGAATCGTTATTCGAAAATGGCGAATATTCGCACACCCCTAAAGATTTGTTTAAAGCGTTGTCTAGCAGAGACATCACTACCCCTCGTTTAACCGATTTTGAATGGCAACTTTTGTGGGGCAACAAAAGTTTTCCGCTAGCTTTCTATATTCCCAGCACAACCCGTCCTTCGTGTTCAACCTAAGATCTAAATACTGCAGCACACCTTCATCAGGCTCCTCACTGCTAAAGGTCAACTCAGGCGCTGCTTGTACTATGAAATCTTTGATCATCTCAGGCAGTGCCCCCTTCTCAACCGAACATATCAAAATATCGTCAACGTATCTCTTGATCATCACTGACCCTGCTGGGAATGATTGTACAACTTGTCCCAAGGCCGAATTCAACGAAGCCAAATAAATCTAGGACAACGCCGGTGCCAACGACGAACCGATGCAACCCCTTTCTTTTGAGCATATTTACCCCCCTCAAATTCTACAGCTGTGGAGTTCAGATATAATTCCGTTAAGTTCAGAAAACTCCCTACGTCTATCCCGGACTGTGACTGGAACCGAACTAAGTTTGCCTCCAACAAGTCCCTTAATCTCGAGAGAAGCAATGGTTGATGGAGGGATTAATAGAAGTCTTTAATGTCTAGTGACATGACTTCGCACTTCTGCTGGTGGAAAGGCGTCAAACAGCTCACAAGCTCTTCCGACTTCCTGAGACCGATAGGGCTGGTCATCTCGATTGTCGACAGACAACCTTGGAGAAATGTCGACATACCCTTTTGCCAAGTTCTATTCTCGTTTACAACTACCTTAAGTGGCAACATAGGCTTGTGGTCTTTTAGAAAGAATTTGATAGAAAACGAGTCCCTTGTCACCTCTCGAACCTTTTTTGTCACTTTCTCCATCTCATACGTATTGAGTATTCCCAACACATTCCTTTTTAGCTGTCCGAGATTAACCTTGCAAGGCTGGAACAACCCCACAATCGCTGCTCTTGATTTCTCTTGAAACTCGGGCTCTGGCGAAATCGCAAATGTCCCGGTTTTGTCAGTCTGAAGCACCAAACGTTTACCTACTTTAACTCTTTCTTAAGCTCCCTAACTGCCTTGAAATCTCTTTTCAGGTCTATTCCCAACACCAACCAACCTTGAAACAGCCTTAATTGATTGGTCTACGAAACCTTGCCTCGCGTCCATTCGTCCATTGGAACCTTCGCAGCAATGCTGTGGATGCACGACACAATATCCAATCTTGACGGCTCTACGTTCAAACAGAACTTGGGACCTTTTTCTAACAAAGAAGCCGAACGCCTCAAAACGACCACATTCATTGGGTTTACCACGTGGGACTGCTTCGGACCCACTCCCTCCTGCCCTTTCCTATACGACTGGGAATTTTCTTTGTAAGACCCGACCCCCCTTTCATTAAAGCATCTTTTCTGCTGTCCGACCATAATTCTTCCTTTTTCCGTGCAACACTCTCCTTCCAAAATTTGTACTCGCTTGAAGTACGGAACATGTCTCCTCGCAGTACATTCCAGAACGACTCACATAGCTGCAGCAGTTCCTTGAGTTCCACTGTGAGACTGTTCTGGTAGGCCTTGAGCACTTTCTCCTTGCAGTTCCAATGGCCACTCTGCGAGGATATGAACTTGAACTTTTCTTGGTCAACGAACCTTCTTCTTATGCAAAATCTTAGGTAGATCAATTTTCGGTGCATCAGACTGACAAAACCGGGAAGTTTGCGATTTCGCCAGAGCCCGAGTTTCAAGAGAAATCAAAAGCAGCGATTGTGGGGTTGTTCCAGCCTTGCAAGGTTAATCTTGGGCAGCTAAAAAGGAATGTGTTGGGAATACTCAATAAGTATGAGATGGAGAAAGTGACAAAAAAGGTTCGAGAGGTGACAAGGGACTCGTTTTCTATCAAATTCTTTCTAAAAGACCACAAGCCTATGTTGCCACTTAAGGTAGTTGTAAACGAGAATGGAACTTGGCAAAAGGGTATGTCGACATTTCTCCAAGGTTGTCTTTCGACAATCGAGATGACCAGTCATATCTGTCTCAGGAAGTCGGAGGAGCTTGTGAGCTGTTTGACGCCTTTCCACCAGCAGAAGTGCGAAGTCATGTCACTAGACATTAAAGACCTTTATTACTCCCTCCATCAACCATTGCTTCTCTCGAGATTAAGGGACTTGTTGGAGGCAAACTTAGTTCGGTTCCAGTCACACTGCGGGATAGACGTAGGGAGTTTTCTGAACTTAACGGAATTATATCTCAAATCCACAACTGTAGAATTTGAGGGGGGTAAATATGCTCAAAAGAAAGGGGTTGCATCGGTTCGTTGTTGGCACTGGCGTTGTCCTAGATTTATTTGGCTTCGTTGGATTCGGCCTTGGTACAAGCTGTACAATCATTCCCAGCAGGGTCAGTGATGATCAAAAGATACGTTGACGATGTTTTGATATGCTCGGTTGAGAAGGGGGCACTGCCTGAGATGATCGAAGATTTCATAGTACAAGCAGCGCCTGAGTTGACCTTTAGCAGTGAGGAGCCTGATGAAGGTGTTGTGGTATCTGGAGTAACAGGCCGATGGGGTTCTTCGCTGGAACATCTTTATTGCAGGACTACCGGAGTACGACACATAGCCACGGGCGTGAGAGAGCGGCAGGACAGCAACGGGTGGTGCAAACGGTACGCTGGCTCAGATAGATATGGCGCCCAGGAACAGTGGCGCGAGACGCACGAGCGCGCGCTAGCTGTTGCCCGCTTATTGTGTCACCCATACAACACTCCCCCACACTTAGTTCAGCACAGTAATACCACTCGACGGCGTTCCAGTACAATACTCACAAAGTAACACGATATGACAATTTAACAAAACACGAGAATAATTGAAGTTCTGGAAAGTACAAAATACAAACATACGAAATACAAAATAATTACAGTTCTGAACAACACAAAGTCCTCATCTTTTCCTCTTCTTTCTTAAGGCGAAAACCTATCAGGCGCACGCCGTTGCCGTTCGGGATACCGGCGCTGAGTTTCTTGCGGCTGGGCTGGAGAACGACCGGAGACTGGAGATGATCCCATGTCTTGTCCCTCTACCACCGGTGACCGAACTGAAGGCGGCTCGTTCACGAGTCTCCCTTGCCCTGGGGTTGGCGATGATGGCAGGACACTCGGTATCAGCAAACCACCTTCCTCCACCTCTGGGGTAGAGCTCTCCCGCAACCACAGGTGGTCTTGGTGTCGCCGCCATACGAAGGTTCCCCGTGGTGTGGTCACGCGAAGCCTGTAGGAGACCGGTCCCGATCTAGCCGTGACGACCCCGTGCAACCACCTCTCACCCGGCCGGAAGTTCTTGATGTACACCTTATCACCAGGCACGAAGTGTCGGTGCTTGCCACCGTGCTTCACCTGTAGCACGTCCTGCTTACGGTGAACAGTTTCCTCTGCAGAGGGTCGCAGTCTGTCCAGACGGGTAGTGAGCCGCCGCCCAAGCAGCAACTCCGCAGGACTCTGAAGGGTTGTGGCGTGCGGTGTGTTCCTGTAAGCTAACAAGAAGCTTGCTAGTCGACGGGACAGAGGCCGGCCCGGCATCTCTTTTCGTAAGGCCTCCTTCAGGGTGCGAATGAAACGCTCAGCCAGCCCATTACTTGACGGATGGTAGGGGGCGGTCCTGACGTGCCTCACACCGTTCTCTCGCAGGAAAATCTGAAATTCTTGAGAACAAAATTGGGGGCCATTGTCACTGACAACAACATCTGGCAGACCGAAATGACTAAACAGCTCCCTCAGCTTTTCAATAGTTGCTTCGGCCGATGTGCTGTTCATCACAAAAACCTCGGGCCACTTGGAGTGGGGGTCGACGCTCACCAGAAAATGACGGCCCTGGAAAGGTCCCGCAAAAGTCCAAGTGCAGCCTTTGCCACGGACGAGTTGGCCAGGACCAGGGATGCAGCGGGGCTGGACCTGGAAGACTCTGCTGCTGTTGGCAGGTGTCACACGACCTGACGCGATATTCAATATCCGCATCGACCTCCGGCCACCATACATAGCTGCGTGCCAGTTCTTTCATCCTTACAATTCCATGATGCCCTTCATGCAGCTCTTCCAGTACGCGTTCGCGCAGTCCCTGCGGGATCACAACCCTCCTTCCCCACAACAGGCAATTCTGGTGCCACGTCAGCTCGTTTCTTCTTGCAAAGTAACGCTTTGGACAATCTTCTACCTTTGCGGGCCACGCACCGGCGAGGAACCTTGCCACTTGACAGAGTTCTTTATCTTTCGCTGTAAATTGTGCGATCTCTTGGCTGCTTACCGGAAAAGACTGCAGGCGAAGACTGAGGAACGTTGCGACGTCATCCTCGCAGTCTTTATCCTGGAACCCAGGAACTGGAAGTCGTGAGAAACAGTCCGCCTCCACGTTGAGTCGACCCGGTCGGTAAACCAATCGGTACTGATAGGCGGAAAGGGTAATAGCCCATCTCTGCAGACGTGCGGCAGCAATGCTCGGAATTCCCGTCTTTGGACCAAGAATGGTTTGCAACGGTTCGTGATCAGTGATCAACACAAAGGATCGTCCAAACAAGTAGACGTGAAATTTCTTCACGCCAAACACAATAGCCAGTGCCTCCTTTTCTAGTTGGCTGTAGTTCTTTTCACTCGATGTCAATGTTCTCGACGCAAACGCGATAGGCCGTGTGTCGCCGTTGGAATACACCCTGGACAGGACGGCTCCGAGACCGTATGCCGAGGCATCACATGACACCTGAAGGTCTGCCTTGGGGTCGTAATGTGCCAGGACAGGTGCGTCAACCAGAAGCCTCTTCACCGTGTCAAAAACGTCTTGACAGCGCTTGCTTCAGGTCCAGACGACATCTTTTTTTAGTAGCTCGTTCAGCGGCGCTATTGTGGTGGAGAGGTCAGGGAGGAACTTTCCGTAGAATGTCACCATTCCCAGAAACGACCGTAACTGTTTTGAGTCTTGCGGTTGAGGTGCATCGAGAATCGCTTGCACATTTTCTGCCAACACAGCTACCCCTTGCTCGCTGACTTGGTGCCCCAGGAACTTCAGACTTGCCTTCAAGAAATCGCACTTTTCTTTCTTGACTCGGACGCCCTTGTCACTCAGTCTCTTTAGGACTTGTTCCAAATTCTTGAGGTGATCCCCGGCGGTCTTCCCTGTTACCAGGATATCGTCCAGATAGCAGGTCACTCCTTGAATTCCCGCCAGCAAGTTGTCCATTATCTTTTGAAACAGTGCTGGAGCTGAAGCGATGCCGAACGCCAAACGCTTGACGCGGAAGAGACCCTTGTGCGTGTTGATTGTCAGATAGGGTTGCGACTCAGGGTGGACCGGAACTTGCTGGTATGCACGACTCAAGTCTATTTTCGAGAAAACAGTCGCCCCAGCTACCGTTGCTAGAATATCTTCCAACGTTGGCAATGGGTACTGCTCCACCTCCAGGAAAGGGTTTACCGTTGTTTTGTAGTCCCCGCAAAGGCGTACACACCCATCCTTCTTCAAAACCGGGACAACTGGTGTAGCGTAGTCACTATGGGCCACCGCTTCAATGACACCTGTCGCCTCCAGTCTCTTTAGCTCTTCTTCTACAGCTGGCTTCAGTGCGAACGGCATACTTCGAGCTTTCAGAAACTTTGGACTCGCACCTTCCCTTAAGCTTAGCCGAGCCTCTTCCCCTTGCATGCATCCGAGCTCGTCCTTGAACACATCCTGGTAGCGTATTAGGATGTCTTGGAGAGACGCTTTTACATCAACGCTGACCGCGTTTAGCGATCCCAAGTCAAACTTGAGCTTGTAGACCCAGTCCCTGCCAATCAAAGGTGGCCCGTCTTCTCCCAGTACGTGAAGGGGAAGTTTTCCTTTGAAGTCTCGATACTCTACGTCCACCGTCGCCACTCCTTTTGGCTTGACACGCTCGCCGGTGTACGTGCGCAGTATTAGTGACGCCGGAGACAGCTCCGCGCGAGGAAGCAACGACTGGAATTGGCGTTTCGAAATGATTGACACGGCAGCACCCGTGTCTAGTTCCATCTGAAGAGGAGCGTTCCCGACCTTGAGCGTGTAGTAGAACGGCGCATTCATGTTCCTGTCTTGAAGCCCGTATATCGCTTCACTCTTTTCTTCCTCAGCTGAGAATTTCCTGAACTGGTTTGCTCTGCCTGGTGTATTGGTCAGTGATGCTTTACAGAAACGCTGGAAGTGACCCTCACGGTTGCAGCGATAACAAATAGCGTTACGGTGCGGGCATGACGATGCAATGTGCTTAGGGGAGCCACAACGGAAACATTTGTCCTGAGCCCCCACTACCGCTTTCGGTTTCACCGCCGTCAGTTTCTGCAGTTCGAGTTGGTCGTTGTCCGCCTTATTATGACACGCCTGCACACTCATGGTGGCTCTTTCAATAGTTAACGCTTTTTTCACAGCTTTCTTGAATGTCAGGGTCTCATCTTCGGCAAACAAAACTCTCTGAATGTCAACACGACTCAGTCCGCTGACGAACCTGTCTCTAAGAGTTTCTTCCAGGTTACTTCCATAATTGCACGTCTGCGCCATTCTTTTGAGCTCGGCGACATATTTTCCGACCGATTCCTCTTCCTGTTGTTCCCTCTTATGGAACGTTGCCCTTTCTGCGATGACCGACGGCCGCGGCGACAAGTGGTTTCGCAAAACGGCAAGCAAATCTTCAAAACTCTTTAGTGCCGGGTCCTCAGGCGCTACTAGAGTCTTGAGCAACTTATACGTGTCAGGTCCTATGAGGCTTATGACCACGTCAACTCGGTTTGCGTCCGCTACCCCGTTCGCTCTCAAAAAGGCTCGCAACCTTTCCTCGTATGATAACCAATCACACTTCGTGTCATCAAAAGGTTCGACTTGCCCGAATAAGGCCATCCTGACTGCCTTCTCTTCCCCTGGTCCTTGATTCAAGGTGCCAGATACAGGAACGTCAGTTGAAGGGCCCTCAGTTGCTGAGTCGTCCGACGGTCTCTGCATCCCGTTGTAGCAGCGAAATCCGTGTCTTCGTCGCCACTGTGTGGTATCTGGAGTAACAGGCCGATGGGGTTCTTCGCTGGAACATCTTTATTGCAGGACTACCGGAGTACGACACATAGCCACGGGTGTGAGAGAGCGGCAGGACAGCAGCGGGTGGTGCAAACGGTACGCTGGCTCAGATAGATATGGCGCCCAGGAACAGTGGCGCGAGACGCACGAGCCCACGCTAGCTGTTGCCCGCTTATTGTGTCACCCATACAACAGGTGTGCTGCAGTATCTAGATCTTAGGTTGAACACGGAGGACGGGTTGTGCTGGGAATATGGAAAGCTAGCGGAAAAACCTTTATTGCCCTACAAAAGTTGCCATTCAAAATTAGTTAAACGAGGGGTAGTGATGTCTCTGCTAGACAACGCTTTAAACAAATCTTGTCCACACAAAGAACATGAAGCTGTTATAAGACAATTAGAACGCATTAAGGAGGCAGGGTATAAGAGTAACATTGTGGAGGGGGTCGTAAGGAAGTGTGTGGTGAGACTCAGAGGAGAGGTGAGGAAAGAAATGAAGAAACCTGATAGGGGAGTGTGCATTCCTTTTCTCCATAAATTTTCGCACAACTTGTTGGCGGTTGCTGGGAGACTCAGGATAAAGGTGGTCTTCACTTCTGACTTTAAGTTGAACAGGCTTACGCCGTTCGCGGGAGGGGCGCGGGGTTGTCAGAAACGGCACAGAGAAGCCGCCGTTGATTGCCAGGTTGGTGTAGTATACGATATTCTAATGGCCTGCGGTTTCACATACGTGGGACAGACAAAAAGGTGCTTGAATGAGAGACTGCTTGAACACATGAGGGCAGTTAAGAACGGGTCTCCAAACTCTGAGATTGCTAAACATGTACAGGAGTGCAATAACTGTCTGCCGGATTGGGGGTCTACTGTTGTTTTGAGCAAAGAAAAAGTTTGTGCAAAAAGAGTTTTGAAAGAGACAATTAGAATCACGGCTGTAGGCAACAGTGTCAGTCAGCCGTCAACGCATTAGACGAAGCGACTCGAACATTTTTGCAGTGGTAATTTTTTTTTTGTCGGCTTATTTGTTTTAGTGTGGGGTCCTTCGTGATACGAGATGCGAGTTAGTCCTTGGAGCTTGTGTGAAGGTGTTGGGCGTTGGGTCCGACTTTGGGGGTCGCGACAATGGGGCTTTGGTTGCAATGCTGTGTATAAAGTGAGTTCGGAGGTTTGAATTGTTATCAGACTAGACGAAGCGACCCAAAAGTTTTTAATGCTGTTATAATTTGTTTTTAGTGCGGGACTTTTGTACCAGGTGCCAGTTAGGCTAGGTGTTGTGTGAAAGTCTGGTGTGTTGGGTCCGACATTGGGGGTTGTGACAATGGGGCTTTGTTTTGCAATGCTGTGTACGAACTAAGTGCGGTGGTTTGAAATCAAGTCAAGACGAGATTTACCCTGGCTAGAAGTTCCAGTGACGTGTGCAGTTCCGGAAGACGTGTGGGAGAAATGCTATATAATTGTCTGTTCAAATATAATTTAGTAGCTGCGTTTGAGACGTTTTGTGTGTTGTCCCCTTTTTCGTCCGTCGTCTCCGGTTTTCAAATATGCGTATCAAATTCACTTGAGCGTGGGGGCCGGATAGCCCACACCAGAAAAGTCGTGGACCAACGTAAGCCGGTGGGGAAGGGGTCAAGCGATTTAAAGAGAAGAAACCTCGTGATTTCGTTCTTTTGTAAACTCACACTTTGGCAAGTGACATCTTTAGATTTTATTTGTTTATATGACTACTTTTGGCCCAGGCCTGCTGTAATAAGAATTAAAATGACACCGCCCGCCAACGTGCTGGAATTTTTATTGGAACAATACAGCCTGTACACTCTCGTTCCCGTTTCTCACTTCACCCATGAATTAACAAAGCTCAACCTGTTTCCAAAAAGAATCACGTCTCCACGTGGTGAATGATGTTGATTGGGGCGAAGCTCTGGTGGTGCTGATGATACTGATTTTATTCTTCATAGGTAGTGCTGATGGTGCTGATTTTTTAGAGAGCAGCTCTTAGGCGCCCGTTTCCGGCTTGAGCGGCGTCGGCGTCGCCGTCGCCGTCGGCGTAACCGTAAGGTCACGTGACCCCCACAGGTCACCTGACCCCCACAGCAGAAGTGACCCCCTAGGTCACGTGACCTCCCCAGGTCACGTGCCCCTCGAGATCACGTGACCCCAGGTCACGTGACCCTCCCCCAAGGTCACGTGACCTCCGTGAGGAGAAAGGATGGGTATACCCTACCCTCAGTACCCTTCCCTCCTCCTCCTCAAGAGCTGCGCTCCAATTCGGCGTTAGAGGGAGTTGTAAACGGCTTTCATCTTTTTTATTGCTCATAGGTAGTGCTGAGTTCCGGGTTGCGTTTCGACTTCATTATTACTGCTTTATGGTCGGTGAAATGCAGAGCCAGTGGTTCTTCTAGCGGATCAGCTGGGATCCGCTGGAAGCCGTGGGAACACATCTCTACCGCTTAAGTCAACGGTTCATTTAAGAAAGAGAATGTGTGGTATGGAACGTGGTTATATACGCATTTGAGCATTTGTCCGCAGCGCCCTCTCCTCTATGGACGTTGAGCGGCTACATGCAATGTTTCATTCATGACAACAACCCCAGCTCTTGAGTTACTACCACATCTCAGAGCCCCTACTCGTCCCGCAGTCGTGGCCGAGTGGTTAAGGCGATGGACTAGAAATTCATTGGGGTCTTCCCGCGAATCCCGGACAAAAGCTCACCGGACAAAAGCTCACCGGACAGAAGCTCACCGGACAAAAGCTCACCGGACAAAAGCTCACCCATTTTTTCACAGACCCGGACAAAAGCTCACCACGAGAAAATTTCATGTTGGTCTTAACACGAGTGCGGACAACTTAGGTGCATGCGTGCGACACAAAAAGGCAACGATAAATTAAATCTGACAGGCGCATGGTTTGTTGATTTTAATACAAACAAGTTTATTTATCGATTGGTTCGGAGCGAATGCAGTCCCCTACTAGCTCCAGCAGTCTTGGTAGATCTCGATGTACATGGAAGCCCTCGCAAATATTTTTAAAACGATTCTGCAGGCGCAGAGTGGTTTTTCGCACCCGCTTTACTGTGGGCTCATTTCTCCGGGGTTGTGTCAATGCCGTGGCAACGAGCGCCTGATTTTGCTGTAGGCATTCAATCAGCCTCAAGACGCTTGGATGGGCGTGGCCGACGAGCTTCTGGAACCCGGTACTCTATCCTTCGCAGGTGTTGTTCATCCGGTCTTTATCTTGACGAGTGGCGTCGTACATATTCCACCGTAACGGGAGAAACTCCGGTCGTCGTCGGCGCAGAGCCAGGCGAAGGGAAGAATTCGCCCTGGGTGCCGCCGCAGATGGAACAGAAGCATAACGGAAGCGGCCGTTGACATACGTGCAATCAAAATAGTCCAGCAGGTAGCCGATGTCACCGGTAGACTTTTCCCTGGTGGTTAGTTCTTGAGGAACAAGCTGTGGTGGAAGGAACGCGAGCCTGTCTAAAATCCCGCACAGTTTTCAAAATTGGTCATCTGTCTTGTACTTTTCCAAAAGGCCCAACTCCCGTTCTTTCAAAGTATTTTTAAAAATTTCCAACTCAATGGTGGATGGGGTACAAGTTCTCCTAAAGTTCTCCGGGTAGCAAAAAAAAATAAATCGAGGTGAGCTTTTGTCCGGGTCTGTCAAAAAACGGGTGAGCTTTTGTCCGGTGAGCTTTTGTCCGGTGAGCTTCTGTCCGGTGAGCTTTGGTCCGGTGAGCTTTTGTCCGGTTACCCTTCCCGCACAGGTTCGAATCCTGTCCATTGCGCAAACATTTTTTTTTATTTTTTTTTAAGAAAGATGGGATGGCAATCGATGTGGGCACGGACGCCGGATGGATGGACATGGCTAGACTCTAAGGAGCTTCGCCCCTAAAAAAAACAGCTAATTTGACAGATCTTGCTGTCTTGGTGATTTTTATTACAACACTCCGAGCAAATACTTGCCTTTTAATGGTGATAATTTTTGAACGCGAGAATCCTGAGCTCGTAGCTTTATCTTTGGCAGTTGCTCCTACTTATCGAGAGTTCGCACAGTCGAGATGCATCCTTCAACGAATATCTCGCGCTTGCAGCCTAGTGGCGGAAGCGTTGTACATTACAGAAAGCTGGTAAGCAAAAAAATAAATAAATGAAGGGAAACATATTGGGCAGGAGATCGAACTATAGGGGGCGCTCTGACCCCTTTGTTGTCCCCATCCTCGGTGTTTACTCAACACAAGGCCTGCGCCGATGCCCACAGGCCTTATGGGCATGTCAATGTCATCTTTTACAATAGAGCGCGGGGCACAGTTTAATGTAAAACATACTAACAATCGATGAAGCGACGTTAAGTGCCGGATCTATCCTCAAAGAATGCGAGCTTGACCCACTTCGGCTTTTGTGCGGAGCTGGGACCGTGCATGCTGCATTGTTCATGCAGGCCGGATTGGAAACAAAAGAGCCCCTCCTCCCCCTCACCGGAGAACACGAACTCCAGCCGAACGTTGACGCCGCGTTCGGTTATGTCGGCCGAGCGCTGAATCATTGTATTTGTTGTCCCCATCCGTGTAGTTCTAAAGTTAACCGCTTGGGGCGTCACGGTCGCCCCTCCTCCCCAATAGGGGGCGCTCTAACCCCTTTGTTGTCCCCATCCTCGGTGTTTACTCAACACAAGGCCTGCGCACATGCCCACAGGCCTTATGGGCATGTCCATGTCATCTTTTACAATAGAGCGCGGGGCACAGTTTAATGTAAAAAATACTAACAATCGACGAAGCGACGTTAAGTGCCGGATCTATCCTCAAAGAATTCGAGCTTGACCCACTTCGGCTTTTGTGCGGAGCTGGGACCGTGCATGCTGCATTGTTCATGCAGGCCAGAGTGGAAACAAAAGAGCCCCTCCTCCCCCTCACCGGAGAACACGAACTCCAGCCGAACGCTGACGCCACGTTCGGTTATGTCGGCCGAGCGCTGAATCATTGTATTTGTTGTCCCCATCCGTGTAGTTCTAAAGTTGACCGCTTGGGGTGTCACGGTCGCCCCTCCTCCCCAATAGGAAATGAACGCAGATAAGCAAAACTATGTGAATACGTTAAAACAACAAAGCTACTTTTGAGCGAAAATGAATCGGCGAGATAAGATCACTATGGCGCATGCTATTTCTACCACTCAAGACATGACAGCCGGGACTCGTAGCCGGTTGCCTGCGGGCCGCGTGTTTGAGACCCCTGCTATAAAAGATTGTACAGAGCGCGACACTGTTAGCGCGAACAAGCGATCGCCGGTTTTTCCAGTTTTTCTCTTTTAAACCAAGGGATGTCATCCAAGTTATTATTGCTACGGAAAGTGCTCACTTAGTTGTATAATGTAAGCGTTAAAATTTCGTGCTCGCTAATACTATTTAGAAGTGAAACGCGAAAATGCGCCGATGTCGTGTTCGCGCTAACAGTGTCGCGATGTCTACACTATGTATCTGCTTCATAAATGTGAGATCGTAACCTCCGCCACAAGTGCAGTTGCCACTTAAGATTTTGTTTAGTTTTTTATCGAGTCTCTGCATTTTTGTTTGAATTGTCAGAAGTAGGATAAAAAGCTTTTGATGAGAAATAATAGTTTTTAAGAAAAGAATTTTCTATTAACGTTAGCAGCTATCATATATAGAAAAAATGGGAGCTAAGAATTGAACAGAGCCAAGGTGATCAAGAAATACGACTGTAAGTCTCAATCTGACCATGCTTACTTAAGAACCAATCTAAACAGCAGCACCGATCGCTACCAATATTGAGAGAGCGTCTTATATTGACTAACCCTTGGAACGAGACCACAAGCACCTCCGAAAGGAAAGATGTCTCCCGTCACGCCCGGGCGGAGAAGAAAGAATCAATGGATCCAGCTCCGTCCGGTCACCGCTGAAGATCATCGCGGATACGGCGCCTTGCTAGAAGCGAGGGTGCGAGAGGGGGAGAGAGCAAGCACACAGCGGTCCCCTGTGGGGACACAAAGGAGGATCGATCCTGCCGGGTCGAGTAATGGATCTACTAATGCGCCCTAATGAATCAGCTGGACGACATAACGCCGGCAGAAGTCCGGGGAGCCGTTTCATCATGAGACCGGAAAACCGTTTCCGAATGCTTACCCAGAGGTCGATGCAGTGCCCATCTCAAAGCCGCTTCCACAAAGATGGGATTCGGAAAGAAAGTAAGTTGGGAACGGATTGTCAGTTGGGAATCGCATCTAAGCCGTGAAATAGCTACCACTGTCCTCCAGCAGCAATGACCGTTCTTATTTCTGAGGACGCTTTTCGCACCTTTTTTTTTTCTTTCTTTTAATCAAAATTATTGCTTGTTTGTTTGGTGTTCACGTGTTCTGTAATCCTCGAGGTTCCCTGCATTGCCATCATGTAGTATTGCGTCGTGATTATTCTTAAATTTTATGAAAAAAAAGAACAACAACAACCAGCAATATAATTCCGTTTGCCAAATATTGAGGGCTGCCATGCAGCGTTGCGGTGCGAAACCGCAACGATCGTAAACAAGTTAAATCCAGGGTGTCGAAGCGAAACCAAACCAATGTCCAGAGCAAAACCATTATTTTTGACGGAACCGAAACATAACCATAATCAAAACAGAACATTTGACATTGCACTCCAACTGGAACGAAAAAGTATTTTTATGAAGAGGTTACCTGTTCATTAAGAAACGGTTCGGTGTATTAAAATCACGGCTGAGTTTGAGGGTGGCGGCGCGGTGTCAATTTATTATTTGCGGCGTCGACGTCGGAGGCGCACTGTAAACTAAACAAACGGCAACGACGTGGAGACAGGTAAATAATAATAAAACAAATAAATACATTTTACGTGTATGTGCAGCACGACTTAGCGTCGGCGACTCGGCGCGGAGGCGTCAGCTCTATCTTTGCCTCGAGATTAAAGCCCCTTTATAGGGAAAAGTAGCGCCATCCTTTGAAGAATGCCGCCTGCTATCTTGGCCCGATCCAGGCGGCACTACAGTCGATGCGCAATGCGCGAGTGTAAAAAAGCAAAACATGAAGATAAAAGGTGTGCGCGTCAGAGGAGGAGGGAGAATTAATGCCTATGTTGTCGGAGTGCAGTGCATGCTATGAGCTCATGCCGCCAATCAAATAACGCCGACTGTGCAACGTCACGGCTTTCATCGTCTTTTTTGAGCCCATCCTTCGAGGCTGGTAGACCGTGTCAGTCCGCTTTTAGCCTGTGTGTATGTATTTGCGCGTGCGCGTGTCTTTCAGCCTTTGACTGCGCTCTGACTCAAGTATAGGAAGGCCGTCGCTATCTTGGCCCGATCCAGGCGGCCCGCCTGATGAGCGTCAGAAGAGGAGGGAGAAGGATGGCGCTACCTTTCTTATTCAGGGGCGTTACTCGAG
The DNA here is from genome assembly GCA_013358835.2 of Ixodes persulcatus. Lineage (NCBI taxonomy): Eukaryota > Metazoa > Arthropoda > Arachnida > Ixodida > Ixodidae > Ixodes > Ixodes persulcatus. The sequence continues at coordinate 968,573 of JABSTQ010010929.1, read as the reverse complement.
ATCAATTCGTGTCGCCACCGTGCGGCCTAAATTGGAAACATGCAAAGGCGGGGATACTGCTGTGCGTCGTCTGCTATGGGCGCACGTTCAGAAGCATGAATCTGGACGATGCAAGCCCGTTTCCGGCTGAGCTGGACCCTCCTCATTAAAGGCTCTTGTTGTTATTTTTATGTCGTTTCTTCTTATTAAAGGTTGGATCGTTTCACACGCATGGAAATTCAGCAAACGATTAATATTGAGTCGGATGCTTCCATAATCTTATTGTTGTGGATTGTTGAACCGCTGGTCCCACTATTTTTGTTATCTCGCACAATCCATAGCTTTCATAAAAAAAATTTAATGTTGATTAGAGGTGTGGATTGATTATAAAATTAACCCGACTTATCGCCGCCCTTTAGTAGATTAATCAATTCATAAATCTGTTAGTTGATTTTGCTCGAGTTATATTGCATAAAAGACGTCAAAACTATACATCTTTTTACTATTTCATTATGTCGTAAATGGTATGTTGCAGCACCCTTTTTAAGCATCACGTAATGACACCTACAGAATTATGAATACGGGAAGCCTTTTAAAGTGAAGTAACTTTTAAGTTATTATTTAAACCGTATAATCACCCTCCATGACAACCACAAGCATGCTAAAGTGGTTTACCGTTCAAGCCTCTGTCCTAAAGAAATAGACGTCAGAAATATTAAAGCAGGCATTTTTTACTTTAATTTCCTGACTTTCAACAGCGCAAGATTCTGATTAAACGGCAAAAAAAAAATTATCGCAATTAAAGCATCACCCGTATAATCTGAAGATTAATCGATTAATTGCCCAGTCCCGATATGCGTTAGGTTAGTGCAGAAGGCCATCGGGTATGTCTCTTGAGGTTCTGTTTGTGTCGTGGTCCGGGTCGTTTGTTGGAGTTGCAGAGTCTACTATGTTTGAATATAAGATTAGTTAGCCAGAAATGTATTTATTATATTAGTCTAGTGACATCCGCGGCCCTACCTGAGAAAATTGAAGCGGGTGAACCCACACAACCAAGAAGAGCCTCTACTAACACGCACGCTGCAGCGTTTCTCGTTTGCGCTCGTTTATTCCCACTCCCGGCAGATATATTGCAACAATTTGTTTCACTTGTATTAGTTGTCTTGCCAACGAACAGTTTGCGGATTGTAAGTAGAAGAGGAACTCTCTCTTTGTCGCAGCATAGTAAAATTGTTCAGACTCCGAAAAACTTACCCACACAATGGCACAGTAAAGGGAAACATTGGCTGCAGCGGAACTCAATAGCACGGTAAATCCCAATGCAGCACTAACTTCTCTCAAGGCCAAATCATTATGTTACTGCAAAAGCTTGCGGGCTTCTAACTCCGATTCCCTCAGACCCTGTCTCCGGACGAATATGACACAACAATACTTCGCTCTCGGCAAAAGGGTTTATTCACTCACTCATTGCCTTGGGGGGTTTCGGGATTGGGGAACGGTTATCAGCGTGGCCGGGGCAAAGTCCGCTGCCATAGCAGCTGCTCCAAGTCCCAGCGGTGGTCGTCCTCACCGCGTCATGGGGACGTCGTCGTCCAGGGTGGCCGTCCGGTCCGTTCGTCGATTTCGCCACTCAACGTCTTGCCCGCACTTTCCCCGCGCCATCGTTCGTCTCCCGTCGATTCCCGCGCCAGCGTCCTCGTCTCCTGTCACCACTGCGCGCTGTCCGCCGTCCAAGAACGCCACCGTCCAAGAGAGCCTTCCTTTGTCCGGCTTCCCCTTTTCAAGCCTTCGCCCCTTTGTTTTGGGGGGCCAGTCCCGTGACGTCAGTTGGCTTAGGGGAGCGGTCCAGCCGGACCTTGTGCTGCGCGAGGTCACCGCCGCTCCCCCGAGGCATGACGTATCTCGGAGGCCGGAAATTGGGGCCCAGAGGGTCGGCGCGGGGGAGGGCAGCCAGATCTCCACACCTCCCTCCCCTCAAGGCTCGGACTCGGGGGGGGGGGGGGGGGGCGCAAGGTTGCGTGGTCCCCAGGACCTCAGGCAGGAAACTCGTTCAGCTGAGTGTCACCGATGATGACGAGCACCCTCGATGATAATGGTGGTGGCATCAAACCAGGCAGGTCAATGGTGGACGTTCATTCACTGGGCAGCCCGCGACCGACGGAGCACGGCCCCGGAACCAGTCCGGAGCACCACAGCTCACAACACGCACGGGCACTCAGGCACACACCACACGCTGGCTCTTAAAGTTCTTTCCGCCCTTAATATCCCAGACAGCGAATTGCGCAAAAACGAATACCGACACGCTATATCAAACGGCGCGACGAAACCAAAATCTTTCGATCGTTGGACATGCTACGAAATAAAAACAAAACTCTTCATTTCAATACTAACGGGCAGGCAATCATCAAGAACGTCACGCTACACGTTCAAGAGGTACCTAAGAGAAAAAAGTATTCCTCAACTAAAAAGCATAAGCACTCACTGTATACTCAATTCGTACATAAGCCCACTATACAACGTTTGCTCCTATAGAACTCAACCGCATTCTTTTAAAACAGAAAACAATCTACCAGAGCGTCAGAACCGCACACCTCTGACAACAATATTAATTTCTAACACACTCGCGAAGAACGCACAAAACCACAAAATCTAACAATAACCTCCCGTAAAACAGAAACGGCAACAATTCCTGCCCCGTTCGCGAGGTGCGACTGAAATATCTACGGAAAATAAACACGCTGCCAACAGTAGCAATTACTCAAGACGGGCACTCATGCAATCGGCGCTCGCGACACCCGAGCTACAAACACGCTACTGCCAAGCTACGCAGCACGCCTTCATCAGAAGGGAGAATCACCTTACTGAAAGGCTGGTGTTCCGTGGTACCGGCCTCAAATACCAGTACAAAGGGAACAGTATCTAGATCGTACGGACAGCAGATCTAATCGGACAGCCTATTTACACGGCTATGTCCGTAACGTCTGTGCATGCAACCAGATGTTACCGCTTCACTGCTCGGAGGTGACCTCCCAACACGAGCGACGAGCGCGTAACGGCGGTCCGCACCAAACCCCGCACGGGCTCGACAACCGCGACAAGCGCATCGGCGCACATTAGAGTTTTCCCCCGGCCAAACCCCGACACCGCATAACTAAAAAGTCTTCCAGCTGATGTCAAGGCCGGCCGGGATCGAGCAATAAAAGTACGCCGTCAACGCGTCTCGCGACTGTTCGACGTTCTCGACTCGAGCAACGTGTCCACATACAAACGCAGTAGGCTACGCACAAAGCTCGCCCCCAACCAAGTCAACACGCCGCATGACTGAAAAGTCTTCTTGCGACTGTGAGGATAGGTAGGGTTCGAACAATGTAAGTATCCCACACGCGCACCTTTCAACTTCCGCGCAACAAGCGCGATACCAAAATGCCAAATAATCTAACAGGCCGGTCTTGGAAATGGACGAGCTAATATACTATATTTGCTCTGCATGAACAGTTTCCGCAGCGTCGACGTTTCTACCGCATTTACCGCTGGATTCCAACACCCGCTACCCATTCATGCAAAGGCTGCAGTTTGTACAGCGACGGGCTGACCCAACGCACAACAGTTATAGGCCGCCGACGGCCATGCCGCTGCCATAATTTCTAGGCTTCCCGGGCACGTACCCGCCGACGTGAACCGTACGTTTTCCCGGGCCAACCGCGCATCTGTACAGGATAAAACTATGAACAACTCGTCACATCCTCGCAAGACCGCCAATCCCCTCGTGCAGCTTTTCACTGCACGAGCACAGCTCTTTCCCACCTAGCTGTCTTTTCTCCCCTAAATTTATAATTTTACTCTAATCCAGGTTTTTGCACGACCAATCACGCTCTCTATACCCTTGCGTCCCAAAGCGAGCCCAAGCACGGCCGAGAGCCGTACCGCCGTACTGTATACACTCTAAGAAAAAAGTTGGCCTCAAGGGACTAACGGCAGCATTTGGTCCTCTGAACTCCCAGTTGCTCCCCGAAAGGACCATCTGGTTCAAGCTAAGTACCGTGCGCAAAAGCTGGGGACTATCTGCGATCGACTGGGACTAACCGATAAGCGTGCGCGTGCAAAAGCATCCATTAGTCCCCCTCAGACCGGGTGCATCAGTATCGTTTAATCCCCGAAGGCAAACGGAATGTTCGCCATTAGGACGGATGCTATTTCGCTTGTCTTGGGGATCGGCGAGACTCAGCCCAGCACGGCTGAAAATGTTGACAAAACTCGGACGAAACTGGCGAATTTCTTTAATGTGCCACGAATGTTAAGACATTACATGGTAGAGCTTCACGCGTTGTGTGAATGCGAGTTAACGCATGTGTTGACTCGACTTCACACAACTATCTCGTCAAAAATGATCTGTTGACATTTCACAAGCCCCATTCACGTAATTTGCCTTCGCGCAAAAACTTAGCATTTATCCAAACGCAACACTTCCAAATACTAACACTTGTTTTCTTCTCTTAAATGAAACTTGACAGTTTGTAGAAGCCGCGCTTTCAACACCGGAGTCTCGCAGTCAGAATAAATGGTCACTTCTATCGCTAAAACTGAGTTACTGAGAACAAGTCGAGCCTCGTCTCTGCGTCTCCCCGTGACCAACCTTTCTGGGTAGTCCAATGTCGAACTCAAAATCCGCAGCGACACACTTGATGCACGGCACGTTCCACTCAAAAAGCACATTCAGGGGCAGTGTCCAGACGCCTTCATGCCATCGTCGTCGCGGTAACCGGACAAAAGCTCACCGGACAAAAGCTCACCGGACAGAAGCTCACCGGACAAAAGCTCACCGGACAAAGCTCACCCGTTTTTTCACTGACCCGGACAAAAGCTCACCCCATTTTTTTTTTTTTTTGCTACCCGGGCGAAACACGGGCTGGGATAAAGTGAGGACGCGGTGGAAATTGCACCATTTTTAGAACTTGCATCCCATCCCATGAAAAGGTGTCGACTCATAAGCTATAACAGGCAGAGAAGCAACGATCTGGGGCCAACATTTAGGTCATTGAAACTAAGTGGAGCTGAAAAGATCAAGCTTGCTTGCCTTAAGGTGTGCCGGTGCACCCTTGTGCCACGCTCAAGAAACTTTGTGAACCGGAGTTTTCGAACCCGAAGAGTGACCGAAGAAGCGAAGTCACCCTTTGGTGACCTCGCTTTGTCATTGTGCTTATGTCACGCTAAACGCGCACATAAAGGTTAGGCACCGGGTCCCAGAAGTTTGTCGGTCACGCCTATCCAAGCGTCTGGAAGCTGATTGAATGCCCACAAGAAAATCAGGCGCTCGTTGTCACGGCATTGACACAAGCCCGCAAGGGTGAACCCCAGAGAAGCGGGTGCGAAAAACCACTCTGCGCCTGCAGAATTGTCTGAACAATATTTTCGAGGGGTTCCAGGTACACCCAGACCTGCCAAGACTGCTGGAGCTAGTAGGAGACTGCATTCGCTTCTAACAAATCAATAAATAAACTTGTTTCTACTCTAATCAACAAACCATGCACCTGTGAGATTTAATTTATTGTTTCATTTTCGTGTCGCACGCATGCACCTAAGTTGTCCGCACTCCTGTTAAGACCAACATAAAATGTTCTCCTGGTGAGCTTTTGTCCGGGTCTGTGAAAAAATGGGTGAGCTTTTGTCCGGTGAGCTTTTGTCCGGTGAGCTTCTGTCCGGTGAGCTTTTGTCCGGTGAGCTTTTGTCCGGGATTCGTCGTCGCTGTTTCAGATAACATTCCAGGTGAACAACGAAGAACGAACCGCGCCTGCAACGTCACCCATGGCAACACCCTACTAATTCAAAACAAATGCGAACTAAAAAATAATATAAAAAAGCCACCCGAGAAAGCTGAAAATACTTAAAAGAGAGAGAGAGAGAGAGAGAGAAAATAAAAAAATAAAACATGTTTGCCTGTGCGTCACTCGACTGGCGTGTTCAAAGTGGCGACCTTCTCCCGTCATTGGAGCTCTTCTCTGTGGCTGGGTCCGTGTGTAGTGGGAGGGGGAAAAGAGATTTTCTTCTGCGCACCCTTTCCCTCCCCCCAACCCCCACCCCGCATTCTTTCTTCTGCTCACGTGGGGGGTTGGGCGTTGGTTGGGCAGATGGGGTCCGTGGGGAAAATGGGAAGGGTCTTTGTTTGAAAAGGACCTGTTTTTAGTAAGTTGAAAGTTTTTTCTCCTTGTCTCGTCTCCGATCTTGGCGGGATCCGGTTTGGATACGCGGTGCTGAAGCACTGCACTTGATCTGTTCTGAAGTTACAAGTCAAGGGAACTCGATTAAGGTATGTCGAAGTACTTCTGTTTATGGTGTATTCATTAACTGCGGCTTCAGAAAGTGTTTTCTTTTGAGCGCGTTCTCAAGCTTGCAGAGCGCGCGCCATGCTCTATTCTTTTTGGCACCATGGTTGCTGATTTTGCAGCACAGAGACCTCATATTCAATCGTATCGAGCGAAACGACAGTTCTACCGATGGCTTTTTTTGTGTGTGTTTTGCAGGCCCTGGCAGGATTGCTTGAAAATAAAGGCCTGTCCTCACATGCCGCGGAGCGCTACAAGCATAGCGCTGACCTTGCGCTAAGCGCGTGCTGACGGGATCGTTCACCAGCTTTGTATCGCACCGTCAAAACTGTTGCTCAGGGCAGACGAAAAGTAGCTCACGACACGTGAGCAGCGCTACATCAGCGCTTCGCCGCGTGTGAGAACCGGCATTAATGGAGACGTTTATTCGATTGTACACTAGACTTTCGCGTTGATGGCGGGAGATCGTGCCGCCACTTTGAAGCATAGTTTGAGCACACACGCGCTGGGTCTGTAATTCGCAGCGAACGGTCAACTAAAAATCTAATATTGCGCTGGTCTGCTGAAAACAGATCGCATGTTGGATGTGAACCATTGTAGCACTTAAAGGACCCGTGAAACGATTTTCGGACATGCGGCCAAATAAGATACCGTTTGGGGATGCCCCTCAACTCATACAATGTTCCCCGGGTCACGTGCGCATGACGCGCCGCGGGGTACGCGGCTTCCGGCCTTGTCCTCTCCTTAGCACTGTGGACGTTGCTACAGCGAGGGCAGACTCTCCTCTCTCTTTCATTAAAGGGGCTATGCAACAATTTTTTTACTTTGCGCAAATACCGCTTAGAACGGATCCCTGACGTTAATGACCTATGAAACACGCCTTCGTTTTTCACCCGACGCATTAGAAGTCCCAGAAAAAAATTAAAAAACAACGAGCAGCGTTCACGCCCTCAACTCGCAGCCAGAACAAGCGGCCACGTGATCTGGAGCCGATTATATGCCGCCAATGTTGATCATAGCCACGCGCTGGGGTTGGCAAAGCACAGGACACGCGCTGAGTTCCAGACATTGTTATGGCTCGGCTATTGTCGTCGTTGCAGCGATTGGACACGGGCCACTACTCGAATGCTTCTCGAGCTATCAATTATCACGAGCCTAAATCGAGTGCCCACGCAATGCTCGGGTCCAATCTATGAACCGCATTCAAATATCGTCATACGGGTGTACTGCGATCCCCGCGTTACGTCATCGAATTTTGCAAGGGAGAGATTGAATGAAAATGATCGCTTTTGTCCTTGAAATTACACCGCAACAAAGGAGTTTCTTGGCCAGTGGCATTGCATGCGAGTATCCTTGAGTCCCACTAGTGCCAGTAAGCTCGTGTAAAGTGAAAAACATTCCAATTGAATATCGTTGCACAGCTCCTTTAATAGGCTGCTAATCCGGCCGTTTTGACGGTGTGGAATGCACGTTGCAAAAGAGCCCTGGAAGCTAGCCGTCAGCACGCGATCAGCAGTCGCGCACACAGCTATGGCCGCCAGTGAATACTTTGTAGTTGCAGGCAGGCGAACCAGGCGCACGAGAAAGAAGAAGAACCACGCAGCTGCCGAAACGTGGTTTTTATATCGCGTTGATCATACCGCTCGTCCTGTAGCAGCCAACCAACGTTGCTAGACAGCGGAGCAGCGGGGAGGGGATGCTTTGACTTGCTCCGGATAGATGGCGCTGCGAAAACTTCGTGTACTGAACAAGAATATAAAACTTTCGATTCATTTGTTTCTGCTGGAACGAAATCATTTCTAAACGTTACCTTTAAACTGAGAATATATTTGCTCAAAAGCGATCTCAATAACCGCACCCGCCGTGACGTCACAAAGTTAGTTCCTATGGCCGCCATACGTGAAGTCAAGTCAAGAAATAGTTCATTTTTGTTTTTGCCGTTACGCAGCGCATTCACGACATTTCGAGAGAAGTGGTCGTGCTTTATGGTTTTTGTGCTAAAGTAAACAAAAAAAGGGTAATAAAGTGCACGTTCTCTCGATGTTAAAATCGTTTCATGGGCCCTTTAAGCAGCCTATTTGCTTTTTTATTATGCGTGTGTTATATCTCATACTTTTGTCGAGCGATCGGGTATTTCACGCTGCCCTGTTATTAATAATTCAAATTCCTCGCAAACAGGCAAGAAGCTGCCGGTGCCCCAATAAACGGTGCTGGGACCACGACCGGTTTTGACAGACGTCTCAGTGTCCAAGCCATCGTCGACGCAAGTGCACTCTTCGGAATTTGGCCTTATCGTGGATTCTACCACCCAGAAACTTCGACTTCAGTCATCTTTGAGTGTGATGTGTATCTACGAGGCAATAAAGCTACGTTTAACCTGAACTGCACCATTTCGTTTCGGAGATTTGTGGCTCAGGACCAAATTTAAAGGATAAACCTTTAGTCCCAGGGGTCTAAATCCAAGGGCGCAACGTTTAGACCCAGGGGTCCAAGTGCAAGGGCCTAACAGTTGGTCCTCGGGGTTCATTTGAAACGGTGTAACAGTTGGTCCTAGGGGTCCAAGCGCAAGGGCCTAACAGTTCGTCCTCGGGGTTCAATTGAAACGGTGTAACAGTTGGTCCCAGGGGACCAAGTGCAAGGGCCTAACAGTTGGTCCTCGAGGTGCAATTGAAACGGTGTAACAGTTAGTCCCAACGGTGCTAGTGCGAGGGACTAACGGACGGGGCGCAACAGTTGCTCCCCTAGGGGACTAATGGTAGTGTCAGCGCATTTGGTCCCCCGAGGGACTAAGTCGCGCTCCCTTTTTTCTTAGAGTGTATCCGGCGGCAGCGCAAAGCACGCGCTAGTCGCCGCTCCTCCGGAGACGGAGAAAACGAAATGAAAGAGTAACTCCCGCCGCGAGGCTCAACCATCGATATAGCGGTGTGAGGATCCGGACCCAACTGTGCGCACAATTAAACGGAATCAACCTCACGACTCTACACCCAGAAACGCACGGGGCATGCCCATCGCGTCAGACTGGACTCCACGGAGCTTTACAAACACACAGCCACTGATAAAGTGAAAACGGAAACTCTGTGGTTTTCTGGATTCCGATCTCTGCGCACCAGACATCGCGTATCCGGCACGATTTAGTGGACTTAGCCCCTAAATGTAGCCTCTGGCCACTAGGTACTCGTTCAAAACGATCTGGGCCGGAACCACAAGAGCGCATACCGTACCTTAAAACGCTGTCAAATAACAAAGCTCAAAACCGCGCTGACAGCTCAAGCAAGGCCAACTGGGAGCTAGCATGCAGTAACACTGGGACGCTAGTCTCCTCCCGGGCAAAATGCAATGCGGGAATAATTTCCAAACACAGTCCATGCATGCAACCGCCATCCGCAAAGGGAGCGTTCTCCACCAAGAGTGATGCATCTCTAACGCGTCCGATCGGTAACAAGCGTTCCAAAACATTACATCAATACGCGAGAAAGGGCGGTTAGGTGCATCAGATACCCCAAACCGTGAGCTGGCATCTTTCCCAGCAGACGTGGATGGCCGGAGACGTAGGTGGGGTGACGCCCGACGCTACAGGTCTCGAGATGTGCGGTAATTTCGACGCACACAGCGCTCTTGCGCAGCAGGATCAACCTGCCAGCATCCAACGGTGCGCTGAGCAGCAAATACTCAAGGCGCTTCTCGTAACGGGGGATAAGTAAATTCCTGACATGCTGCGAAAAAGGGTTAATCCCTAAAAACAACGGAGTAGGTCCGCGCCTCCTCGTCAGGCAGGCGATCATGTCAGGACCTTCGTGCGGCGCGCCCGCAACGAAACTTCGTGCGGCGCTCCCGCAATAAAGATGACCCCCAAAAAGAGCGCGAAACAGTGCCCTAATTCAACCGGAAACAGGCTAGGAATCGGAATGCCTGCCTGATCGAAAATCATGCCCCACGTTGGGCGCCAGTTTATGCGGGCTTCTAACTCCGATTCCCTCAGACCCTGTCTCCGGACGAATATGACACAGCAATACTTCGCTCTCGGCAAAAGGGTTTATTCACTCACTCATTGCCTTGGGGGGTTTCGGCATTGGGGAACGGTTATCAGCGTGGCCGGGGCAAAGTCCGCTGCCATAGCAGCTGCTCCAAGTCCCAGCGGTGGTCGTCCTCACCGCGTCATGGGGACGTCGTCGTCCAGGGTGGCCGTCCGGTCCGTTCGTCGAGTTCGCCACTCAACGTCTTGCTCGCACTTTCCCCGCGCCATCGTCCGACTCCCGTCGATTCCCGCGCCAGCGTCCTCGTCTCCTGTCACCACTGCGCGCTGTCCGCCGTCCAAGAACGCCACCGTCCAAGAGAGCCTTCCTTTGTCCGGCTTCCCCTTTTCAAGCCTTCGCCCCTTTGTTTTGGGGGGCCAGTCCCGTGACGTCAGTTGGCTTAGGGGAGCGGTCCAGCCGGACCTTGTGCTGTGCGAGGTCACCGCCGCTCCCCCGAGGCATGACGTATCTCGGAGGCCGGAAATTGGGGCCCAGAGGGTCGGCGCGGGGGAGGGCAGCCTTATCTCCACAAGCTCACATTTACAACAAACAAATGCATAAAACCTGGGATTCTACAGCCCGCAGCACCAGTATTATGCAAGTATCCGGATTGGCATTTCTTGTTTTGTTGAATGTTTGTTGCTGGTGAACCGATATATCTTTATATATCCCACATTTCATCATAATCTAATATTTTATGGTCTTTTTAAAAGTGCAATGTATCTATTGTATTTAAGTTATTCGCTAATTTTTTCTTCTTGACTTCTACTGGGTGATTCAAGGAGAGGCCAGGCTCTTTAAATCGACCGCAAAATTCGGTTTCTTAACCTATCGCGCTACGACTTTGTGCAGCGTTGCCCACAGATGGTGCTTTTTTTTTTTTTTGTAAAATTTGCAAAGAGCGAACTTACCTGAGGAATAAGTAAAGAAAGAAAAAGGCTTAGCTCCTATGGAAACGCAGCAAAGCCACCGGTCTTCAAACAATACGGCGCCGCTTCGCACAGGAGACCAGAGATGGCGCAAGCGGTCGCGATGCGAATTGCCGCAAACGAACGAGCAAACGTCGCCGAGAGCCGGCGTCTTTAGCAGACGATCGTTTCGACTTAAAAACGGCGCGAGCTTTTCTGATATCAGTTGCCAAAGCATTACTTTATCATCCTTACTAATAAAACATATTGAATGGACAGATAATCGATTAAAAAATGGTTTGTCGGGATATTTGGACTGTTTTTTTGTTTTTGTTTTTTTTTTTGGGGGGGGGGGGGGGGGTACTCATGTCGGCTGCTTTGCAGTTCCTTGGTGTTACCGTCCTGTTTTTGTTTCTGCGACTGTCGCCGCCTGCGGAACGCGCGCCGCTTTAGAGTCGAAACGATCGTCTGCTAATGACGCCGGCTCTCGGCGCCGTATGCTCGTTCGTTGGCGGCAGTGGGCGTCGTGACCGCTTGCGCCATCTCTTGCCTCCCGTGCAAAACGGCGCCGTGTTGTTTGAAGACCGGTGGCGTCGCTGCGTTTCCATAGGAGCTAAGCCTTTTTCTTTCTTTATTTTTTCCTCAGGTAAGTTCGCTCTTTGCAAATTTTACAAAAAGAATGCACCATCTGTGGGCAACGCTGCACAAAATCGTAGCGCGATAGGTTAAGAAACCGAATTTTGCGGTCGATTTAAAGAGCCTGGCCTCTCCTTGAATCACCCAGTATATTTGCGTTGAATATTGACCTGCAAATTGTGTGTTGCATATTGTTTTGCTTGTAATATTTCAAACTGTACCACCTTGCAACAACGCCGAAATGGGGTTAGTAGTATGGGAAATAAATAAATAAAAATATAAACTAATATTTGAAATAAATACTGCAGTTCACAAGGAAACAGGCACCCGTTGTGGTGATCCATGCTTCCCAACATCTGCCTAGAGCAGACGACGCATCCACACAAGCGGTTATTTAAATTTAGGCCTTACGCTGAAAACACAATTCGGTCTTCACTGAAGCACCGAACAGTACAGCACCATTGTCCGCTAAAATTGCTTTCCCACCGGTATTATGCGACAAAATAAAAGCAAGAATCTACACCGTCTCGCGCGCGAACGTGAAGAGCGTATGGGGCGGCTATGCTTCTTTACCCGCTTTAATTATGATGGTAGCACGACGGTAGCGTTACCTCTAGGTCGACCCCGAGGCCAGTAGCCATAGTCGGCTAAACATCTAGCTAGAATTATTTTTTATGATGCACGTTTCTTTTAGGGCGCAGCTCTTAGGCGCCCTTTTCCGGCTTGAGCGGCGTCGCCGTCGCCGTCGGTGCCGGCGTAACCGAGCGGTGCATTATGGGTAACTTTTCCCGCTAAATTTAGCGGGGAAAACTTTCCGCTAAATTTAGCGGGGAAAATTCCCCGCTAAATTAAATTTCCCCGCAAAATTTATCGGAAATGTTTTTCCACCAAATTAGCGGAAACAATTTTCCGTTATATTTAGCGGAAAAAATTTCCCGCAATATTTAGTGGAAAAATTTCCCCGCTAAATTTAGCGGAATAAATTCCCCGCTAATTTTAGCGGAAAAATTTCCCCGCTATATTTATCGGAAAAATTTTCCCACTAAATTTTGCGGAAAACTTCTCCAATAAATTTAGCGGAAGAATTTCCCCTAAATGGAAGGCGAGCAGGAGAAAGGAGGAGAGGAGAAAGGGCATAGCCTCCTCTCCGTACCTTTCCCTCCTCCTCTTCAAGAGCTGCGCTCTAATTCGGCGTTACAGGGGATTGTAAACGTCTTTCATTTTTTCTTTTCGTTCTCCGAAGTGTGACAAATTCGGGCGTGGTGGTGGTCTGTCGACTATGCAATGCCACCAATGAAGTAGATATACTATGTGGTCGGCTGCGAGTACTGGGAAGGATGTCAGCTCCGCTAGAGGCCATCTTTAAGCGTAATAGTAAAAACTTTTTTTCTTAATAATAAAAACATCACCTCGCAAAAAAAAATTTTTTTGCAGTGATCGAGATTCGGTGATCAAGAATCAAGAGTTTACCAGTACATATAAATACGCTACGCGTTTCCTCTAAATAGCAGTATGTAGCATGCAGCTAATTAAGGCGGTCTTCATCGCGTCGCGATGGGCTCCTTTTTTATTTTATTTTTTTCATTCCGAGGTTTTAGAGTTTACTTTAGAGCCCACCTTAGAGCCTACTCGGTGATAATTATGTAATTGCATTGGCCGCGCCGGATCTTGCCTAAACTAAACTCCAAGAACTTCTGGCACGTCTACTGGTTGGCTTATTGGTCCCGCGCAGACTGTGGTCTGCAGTTCAACAGGTATTGGGGCGTCGTCATTCCCTGCATTTGATATTGTGACGGTTGTAAGAAGAGGAAGAAGACGTCACGTCGGGGACAAGCAGGGAACAGAGTGGGGCAGGGTACACGCTTAATAAAAGCGTTACACTGGTGTCAGAAGTGGGATCTTCAGTCAAGACACTTTCTGCCGGCACGCATGGACCTTCCTCGACAGCCTGAGGATGAGATCCTGCAAACCGGAGAAGCCATCGCGCTCCGGCCGGTTCCCGACTCCATTGACTCTAACATTCGAACTGACACCTCATCGGCCATTGAAGTCCTGCTGGATGCCCACCACCAACGGACTGCCCAGGAGCTCAGGCACTTTTGGAGGTTCTGTCGAATTTATTCGAACGAATATCGGTCGCACTTCTTGATGGCTTGCGATCCGCTGGTCCAGCCAGGACTTTCACAGGCAAGTCCAAGTTATCTTCCGCCAACATCAGTGACGACAAATGTCGCGTCCACTATACCTCTATCTACTCCACGCCTTAAGCTGCGGCCATCGCAATTTGACGGCACAGGCGCATGGTCTGCGTACATAACACAGTTCGAGATTCTTGCTAAAGCCACTCGCTGAACCGAAGAGCAGCAGGCACAAGTACTTGCAGTCAACCTCAGCGGTCCAGCGTTGCTAGTGCTCCACCACATGCCGCCAGAATCCCGTGGTTTGTACACCTTTCTCGTTCAGGCGTTAGAAGAACGATTCGGCGATGGGCCTCAACGTCACTTTCACCATGCTGAGCTACGTCATCGACGACAAGCATCGGATGAGACGTTGTCCCAGCTCGCTGACGACATCGAGCGTCTTGCGCGCATGTCGTTTCTCGGGTCTTCCGAAGACACCGTGAATGCTGTCAGCAGTGCGGCGTTTATTGATGCTATTGCATCTGAAGATATCCAAGAGGCTGTGCGTCTTTTCTACCCCCGCACATTTCGGGCCGCTCACATTTATGCATTAGAAGTGGAGGCCGCTCGAAAGGCCTCACGGTGGACAACCATGCATCAGTCGGCAACCACCCTCCCGACAATGACTTGCTCGAGTTACCAAAAAGAAGGCCACAGAAGGACAGGCTGTCTTGTTGCAAGTGAAGATGCTCAACCAACAGTTGCTCTTTGCAAGGAAGCTGCACCTGCTACCTCGTTAGGCTTGTGTTCAGTTGACTTCGGCACTCATCTTATTCCGCTATACGAGACTACTGCTTCTCGACTTCAACAAGATGACGCTGTCCTACTAAGAAGCTTTCTATCTCGTTTTTCGACGGCATTCAGCATTAGCAACACCGATTTAGGAAAAACAAATCTGACCGCACACCGCATCATAACCGGTGATGCTGCGCCCACTCAACAGCCACCTCGCAGGTTGCCGCTGGCTAAGCGCTCGCACGAAAATGACCTTGTTCAAGAAATGCTCACACATGGTGTCATTGAGCCAGCCTATGGACCCTGGTCCTAGCCGATCACCCTGGTAAAAAAAAGGATGGATTGACTCAATTTTGCGTGGATTCTAGAAAGCTGAATGACGTCACAAAGAAGGATGCCTTTCCACTACCATGGACAGATGACATCTTAGACGCACTCGCGGGTTCCACTTGGTTCTCGACTCTCGACCTGAAGAGCGGCTACTGGCAGGTTCCAGTACATCCACCTGACCGCGAAAAAACAGCCTTCAGCACAGGCTGTGCACTCTACCAATTCACAGTCATGCCATTCGGGTTGTGCAATGCGCCCTCAACGTTCCAACGTCTGATGGAGAAGGTTCTTCAGGGAGTGACCTGGTCCGCGTGCCTTGTTTATTTAGACGATATCATGGTCCTTGGGAAGACGTTCGCCGAACACTTGACAAATCTTGAGCTGGTTATTCAGCGACTTCATGACGCAAACCTGAAACTAACTCTTAAAAAATACACCCTATTTGCTAAGGAAACTCGGTACCTAGGCCACGTTATTTCAGCCAATGGAGTTTCTCCTGACCCAACGAAGTTGTGTGCCATAACCGATTGGCCGACCCCAACATCAGGTACGGACGTTCTGAGTTTCCCTGACTTGGCGACTTATACCCCTGTTACACGGGCATTCATAACTACAGCTAAGCTAACTGCAGTTACTCCAAACTGAAGTTTTGCGCAGTTACACGGCTAACCAAACTGCGGTTATCACGAAACCATGGTAAGCGCATACTGAGCTCCACGATCTCAGTTTGGGCTCGCTAACTGAGCTAAAGATGGCGACGACCGTTGCAGTACCGCCTATCGAAGCACTAACTATTTCGGAATACCAGGGGACGCACCGAAAGAACCGTGGAGACAAATGTCGTGGAAAAAAAAGATGTCTCGAAGGCAGATATGCAGCCAAAGCAATTACGCCATGTCGCGGGACGCGGCATGGCGTAATTGCTTTGGTGGGCAGGGTAGCACGGCAATGAGACGGACGTGCCTGAACCCGCTTCTTTTCCTGCTTCAGGTGCTTGCCTGCGGCTTCGCCCCGGAGTCGGATCGTGGCTCTTGGTACGTGCCAGCGCGTGTGAACTACACTGACTACGAGGAAAGATTTCTTGTGCCTGGCTCTGTCTACAACGCTGCCGGATTCGTCAGCGACCAGTGGTTTGCGGCGACGATGACTGCTCCTCGGCTTTGCCAGCCGCCTTATCGTCATCGACATCACCTGAGATACGAACCAACGCCCCCCGCCGGCTTTTCGTCAGTGGGGAGGGTAGCACGGCAATGAGACGGACGTGCCTGAACCCGCTTCTTTTCCTGCTTCAGGTGCTTGCCTGCGGCTTCGCCCCGGAGTCGGATCGTGGCTCTTGGTACGTGCCAGCGCGTGTGAACTACACTGACTACGAGGAAAGATTTCTTGTGCCTGGCTCTGTCTACAACGCTGCCGGATTCGTCAGCGACCAGTGGTTTGCGGCGACGATGACTGCTCCTCGGGCTTTGCCAGCCGCCTTATCGTCATCGACATCACCTGAGATACGAACCCACGCCCCCCGCCGGCTTTTCGTCAGTGGGCAGGGTAGCACGGCAATGAGACGGACGTGCCTGAACCAGCTTCTTTTCCTGCTTCAGGTTGGTGAGCCTTATTGCATTCCCACATTCAAGAGCAATCGTCTATGTCTTGTTGTGCTGCCCTGCCCAAAAGTGCTGTGTGCGAGTGTTACGGGTTGCTTTGACACATTCTGTCTCTTAGTCTTACTCCTAAGTGGTGATGTCGAACTAAACCCCGGTCCTTCAACGCAAGAACAGCTCGCTGCAATTCTGGAGAACCAAAAAGGCATTTCCGCTGATATAAGCTCAATGCAAGCAAAGCTTGAGACGCACATGGCCGATTTCAACAGGCGATTGGAGGTGATTGAATCCAGATTGAACGCGTTAACGGCGACTTCCGAAAAGGTAGAGCACTGTGATAAGAACGTAAGGCAACTCCAGGATATTGTAGCGGCATTAACGGAAAAAGTTGACGACCTGGAAAACAGAGGAAGGCGCAATAATATAATCATCCACGGAATTGAAGAGTCTCAAGATGAAAATACAGAATCGCTGAAAGGACTGGTGCTTACCGAAATTTTTGAGAACAAGCTAGGACTTAAGGTTACCAGCGTCGAGCGTATTCACAGAATTGGGAGAGCTGATGGTCGCAGGCCACTACCTGTGATCTTGCGACTCTATGACTTTAATGAAAAACTAAACCTGCTCCGCAATTCACGTAGGCTGAAGGGTACGAGAATATTCCTATCTGAGGATTTTTCCCGTAGGGTCCAGCTTGTGCGTAGGCAACTCTGGGACAGTATAAAGGGCACACGTACATCAGATGATAAAGTCTTCTTACGGTACGACAAGTTATTTATAAATGGTGAAGCATTTACGTGGAATGAAACAACACAACGCCGAAATAAATTACAACACTCTGCACCCGCACTACAGGGAAGCGCATAACTAGTTCCGCGGAAAAGGCTAAAGTCAAGAGATAACCAGTCGAACCTCGATGTACTTCTAATCAACTGTCGGAGTATAAAAAACAAAATCGATGAGTTTGCAGAACTTGTATCAGCAACAGAACCGTCCATTGTAATAGGTACCGAATCTTGGTTATCAGAGGCTATAAGTGACGCTGAGATCTTCCCTGAGCAGTATGTTGCCTATCGCAAAGATAGAAATACGCATGGAGGCGGCGTCTTTGTTCTGGTCTCCAGTGCCCTTCAGAGCTCGGAATTAAATGTATCCCGCCCAACTTGTGAATCTGTCTGGTGTAAAATTTATCTGTCCTCTGGAGAGACTCTAGCTGTTGGTTCATATTACCGGCCGCCTGGATCAAACAATGAGTCACTAATGTACTTATCCGAAATACTATCCTCTATTGCAAGTGATTACCTAGTATTGGGAGGCGATTTTAACCTCCCTGATGTTACCTGGCGTGATGGCCAAGTTAGTGACTGCAACTCTGCAGTATTGTACTCCACATTTTCCCATCTTGTTTCAAGCTTTGGACTGATTCAACACGTTACGGAACCGACCCGAGCTGACTCGAAGCGCTCGAGCACGCTTGACCTTCTTTTTTGTAATTCCCAGACAGCTATATCCTCAGTCACCCACCTTCCAGGAATCAGTGATCATGACATAGTAACTGCAAGAGTGAAGTGCAAGCGTGTTATGGCGGTACGACCATGTCCACGGAAAGTACACTTTTATAACCAGGGAAACTATGCTGATCTTGCAGATGAATTGTTCGACTTTTTTGCCGAATTTGAAATGGGCTCCTACGAGATGGATGTTGACAATTTGTGGAAACTCTTTAGGTTTAAGCTCATAGCTCTAATGGACACTTATATTCCGAACAAAGTAATTAGACCCAAGAAGCGAAGCCACAAACCATGGATAGATAAAAATCTGCGCCGTTTATTACATAAGAAGCAACGTGCATATCTAACACATCGCAGAACGCCTAATGCAGCATCACTGGCAAGGTTACGTAACCTAGGGAAACTATTTAAAGTCAAACTAAAAATCGCTAAGAGGATTTATCATAGCACTCTAAGTGACCGCCTAAAGAGAAGTCCCAAGGAATTCTGGAAGCTGGTAAAGAGCAACAAGAAAGACCAAGTTGGTATCCCGCCGATTGATGTATCTGGTCAGACCCTGCACGATGGCCAGGAGAAGGCAACTTGTTTCAGTAGATACTTCCAGTCGGTATTTTCTCCATTCCCTGGCTCAAATGATTGTCCCGCTATGGCCCCTACCGCCACCCCGTTACACGATATGAAGGAACTTGTGCTTAACTCTGATGGTCTAGTTAAACTTCTACAATCACTTAACCCCAATAAATCAACTGGTCCTGATGGCATACCAAATAGGGTTCTCAGAGAATGTTCAGGTGTGATTGCAATGTTTTTATATGTCTTGTTCACTAAATCACTCTCTGATTGTACTTTGCCTAGCGCTTGGAAAGAAGCATATGTAGTGCCCGTACATAAAAATGGTCCCAGAAACAAAGTAGAAAATTATAGGCCTATCTCGCTCCTTAGCACGTCCTCCAAACTGATGGCGAGCACGTCATTTACACCAGCATTGTACAGCATTTAAACGCTAACAATTTCTTCACCCCTTTCCAACATGGATTTCGCCCGGGATTGTCTTGCACAACCCAGATGGTAGAATTTTTTCACGAATTGGCACATGCATATGACAAGGGCCTTCAGACAGACTGTATTTTTCTTGACTTTCGGATGGCCTTTGATCTTGTACCACACAAATTTATTCTCCACAAATTGTCAGCCCTCAAAATACCTCCTAACGTTTCTGGATGGCTCGTTGACTATCTTAGATCTAGAACTCAAGCAGTGGTAATTAACGGGAAACTGTCCGATTCTACCCCAGTTACCTCCGGTGTGCCCCAGGGCTCCGTGTTGGGACCGCTTCTATTTTTGATATTTATTAATGACATTGTTGAAAACGTTTCATCTTCTATACGGTTGTATGCAGATGACTGTGTTATGTATCGCGCGGTAAGAGATTCCGATGAATGTGCTGCCCTCCAGGAGGACATCGATCGTATAGCGAGCTGGTGCTTCACTTGGGGAATGGAATTGAATGTAGCGAAATGTCACTTTGTGAGGTTCACGAAGAAACAAAAACCTGTAATTACCACGTACAACATAAACAGCATTGAAATCAACTTGTCACTCAAAGTAAAATACCTGGGCGTCTACTTCTCTCATAATCTTTCGTGGAATCACCACATAGAATATATGACAGCTAAGGCAAACCGGATGTTAGGTTTCATCAGGCGTAACTTTAAAGATTGCCCACGCAAAGTAAAAAATACCCTTTACCTCACGTACATCAGGCCGATTCTTGAATATGCCTCCGAGCTATGGGACCCTTACCAACAGTACCTCATCAACGACATAGAAAGTATTCAGAATAGGTCTGCCAGGTTCGTTCTTAACTCCTGCTTGGCCTTTAGCACTCAATGTATGTTGTCTTCGTTATGTGTTATTCCTTGTTACGTGTATATTGGTGCAACAATGAGCGCGTTTCTCTGCGTTACATTTTCGCAGGGCCGGTCTCATGTTGT
This sequence comes from Ixodes persulcatus, assembly GCA_013358835.2. Taxonomy (NCBI): domain Eukaryota; kingdom Metazoa; phylum Arthropoda; class Arachnida; order Ixodida; family Ixodidae; genus Ixodes; species Ixodes persulcatus. The sequence goes on along the minus strand of JABSTQ010010929.1, from coordinate 948,372 downwards.
TCTATGCATTGCTGCCGGCTGCGAGTGCTTTTACTTAATGTTCTGTGACGCCCTTTGTTTTTTTATTCTTTTGCCCCTCCCCCACTATAATGCCTTCACGGGCGCTGTGGGGTACATGTAATAAATAAATAAATAAAAGCCCGGGCGCTGCCATTGATTCTGGTCAATGGCAGTGATCAATGGCAGTGCGGCCTCTCTCATGTCGCACATGTTTGTGTTTATTTTAGGAGTCTTAATAATCATTTGTTACGCTCCACAAAGAAAATTATATGTCTAATTACTTGTTTTAAACAGTTATAATGGATATAAAAAAACCTGTCCTTCATCTGAACACGGGACATTGGAGTTGGTTTCACTTTGGCTTCAACCCTTCAACTGCAAGCAGAATGGCCGTGTAACATTATCTCAGTTCAGTTTGGTCAAACAACGGTTAGCGGCCGCTAACTGAGGTTTTCCGTAATTCGACCCGGACAGACATGTTCTGCCAGGTAGCCATCTATAACAACATGTGGTCACCTCAAGAGATCCAAGAGGCCCAGTTGCGCGACCCTGCTGTCGTCCTATGTGTCCAATGGAAGCGAAGCGGCCGCCGACCGCCACGTACCGAGATATCTCATCTTTCTCCTGGCGTCTTAAGCTATTGGGCCCAGTGGGACACGGTGGAATTGCGCAACGGACTTCTTTGTCGTCGCTGGGAATCACCTACTGGTGACCGAGTCGTGTGGCAGCTAGTGGCACCACCCGAGTTCCGCGCCCAGATTTTCAGACAGCTTCACAGCAATCCTGAACGAGGCCATTTTGGCGTCAATCGCACTCTTCGGAAGATACGCGAGCGCTTCTACTGGGAGCGGTGCCATAATGACGTTAGATTATGGTGCCGGAAATGCGACATGTGCGCCTCGCGTAAGGGTCCACACAAGAAAGCGCACGCGCCTTTGCAAGAATGCATCAGTGGAGCACCATTTGAACGTATCGCCATCGACGTTCTAGGTCCATTACCACGATCAAAAACTGGAAACAGGTATCTTCTCGTCATTGTGGGCTACTTTTCGAAATGGCCAGAAGCCATCGCCATTTCTGATTGGACGGCCCTTGTTGTGGCGGATGCTCTGGTGACTCACTGGATATCCCGATACGGCGCACCCTTGTCGCTGCATTTCGACTACGGGCGGAACTTTGAGTCCCGAGTATTTCAAGAGGTTTGTCAACAATTTAACATAATCAAGACAAGAACGACGCCACTGCATCCTCAGTCCAATGGACTCGTGGAGCGCTTTAATCGCAACATACTGCAGCATTTGGCTATGTTTGTTAACAGCCACCAAGACGATTGGGACGACTGTGTTCCTTTTTTCTGTACTCCTACCGAACAGCGGTCCATGAAGTCACCAGGTATACACCTGCTATGATTCTCTTTGGGCGGGAAATTCGTATGCCATGTGACCTTGCCATCTCAAGACCGCCAGAAAGCCCCTCTTAACCAGAGTTGTACATTAATGACCTGATGACACGTCCTGAACAGACCCACGACTTCGTCAGAAGCCGCTTGTCTATCAACTTCCAGCGCATGAAGGCACGCATGACGAGCACAGCACGCAAGAGGTTTTTGAACCGAGTGACAGAGTATGGCTGTATAACCCACTACGAAAACGAGGACTTTCACCGAAACTCCAAAGAAACTGGCAAGGGCCATTCACTGTTGTCGCACGTCTTAACGACGTGGTGTACAGTGTGAGACACAAGACCCCTTCTCGCATGTTTGTGGTACACAGGAACCGCCTTGCTCGCTACGAGGGCAGCTCTACCTAAAATGAGAATGAGAAGTAGTTAATTTATTTTTGGAGGGGGAATAGTGTGGCGGTTGTAAGAAGAGGAAGAAGACGTCACGTCGGGGACAAGCAGGGAACAGATTGGGGCAAGGGACACGCTTAAATAAAAGCGTTACAATATATACGTGGCAGTGATTTGTTCTTCACATGCTCCGCGGGAAAATAGAAGCGATCTACATAGCTGTCAATGATGTGTCACTCAGAACCACGTTCCGTGCCACACCCTCAAATACATTTTTTGAACGAAAACAATTTCCGTGCCTTCGTGAGTCGGGGAGCTCTCAACGTATGCATCAAAGATATAAGCTTTTTCGAGTACATTGCCAGGGGCCTATAGCTCTGTGAAAGTACCGAGGCACGCGTATTTGTAGGAAGCCCTCATCGCATAATTTCAATTCACTGTTCTCTTTTCCTTTGTAGTCAATTCTTCTGTTAGACACGGGCCCCAGGTTTGGTCAGAGACCAGTTTAAACTGACGTTCGGCCGCTGCAACCGGAAAGACACAAGACATGCCCTCACGGGGTGTTATCTACTATCAATGCACAGTGTAATCCCACTATCATCAACCACGTGTAGCTCCCTGCTGGGCTACAAATACAACGCTTCTCTCCCCTTATTTCGATACCACGACATGTTATACGGGACCACAGATATATCACGTGTAGTTATATCGGCCAGGCTTTCGTTAGTGTTTAGTGTATCGCCGAGGGCCTACTTGTCCTACTTGCTGCTGAAGTCTAGTTGGTTCCTCTACTGCCCCTTCTCTCGGTCGATCCTGACTTATTCCTTCGTGATGTCTCCTCGTCATGCAGCACATATCATGCAGACCAACGTCCCTTGGATCATCCCCTTTATATTGGAGGTGATCCTCGTGACAAAACCGAACGGCACCGCATAGGGGCACCAAGAACGTAACAGTTGACACCCTTTTCACAACTTTTCCCGGTCACCGATTCACCTTTTCGTTTCGCAAGGGTTTTTACATACACTTCTTGACCCCTTGAAACCTCGCGACATCTTCCCCCCTTTTCATCCACCATGTGCTTGTTCCGTTCCACGTCATCTTTCCACGCATAGTTTAAGCATGGACAGTTATGTCCGAATTTTCCGACCGTGGAACATTTCGCTTGGTGCTTTTTCCTTGAATGAGTGGGGTGCTGTTCGATAGGCAAATACAATTTGTCGATCCGGTGCAGCAACGTGCACTTGCGGACCAACTTTTTGTCTTCCAGTTTGGCTTTCAAGAGTCCCCTTTTGGTAGTTTGTTCTAATCGTTCCACGGCACCATTAGATCGTGGATGATATGGTGGCGTAAACTGTTGCCCTACCTTATTCTCACTCAAAAATCGCTCGAAGTCGTGCTATCTAAACTGTAGCCTATTAAATGTTACGACAACCCTGGGCAGCCCATATGCGGAAGATACCCTTCTTACGGCTTCCACCGTGGCTAGTGCCGTAGTGATATTCACGAGCTTCACCTCTAATCACTCGGAAAAGGTATCTACCATCAACAACAAGGTCCTTCATTCGAATTACGCAAAGTCTAAATGAACTCTATCCGAGGGTTTGCCCGTTATTGTCCTCGGTTGAAGTGGTACAGACTGCGCTGCACTTCGCACGCATTTGGCACACCTCACAACTGGTGACTTTTTTCACAATCTGCGTCAAGTTGCGGCCACCAAATCCAACTACGAGCAAGCATCTTAATTTTACTAATAGATGAATGCTCCCCATACATTAGGGAAAACACGCTTGGCCATAGAGACTGAGGAATGATGACTCAAGTGTTCCACAACAAACAGCCTTACTGTATAGAGAACTCGTGACGACGGCTAAGTATGGCCGGAAATTCTCCTCCGTTTCGTTCGGCCATCCACGCCAGGTCATGTCCACCACTATACTCTTAGCACACCATCTTTATTTATTTTTTTTTGTCTCCTGAGCTACCTCCTGTGCCGTAAAGCAAAATTTCTGTTAACGTGGAAAATAAATAAATTTGCTGCTCCTCCCCGGCAGTCGCTTCAAACGGCAGTGTTGACAAGCCATCGGCATGTCCCACACTCTGTCCTTTCTTATACCGTATGGTATATTGATATGCAGCCAAACATTTTTTTTTTTTCAACGCTGTATCCGGGCGACCGCCACTTGTATAGAATGACCTTTTGGGTCAAACAGCTGCGTCAAACGCCGGAGATCAGTCACTATCTCAGATTGCAGCCCGAATAAATACTTGTGGTACGTTTTAACGCCGAAAACTATGGCCAGTGCTTCGCGCGCCACTTGTGCGTAGTTTCGTTCTGCGGCGGTAAGTGAGCATGACGCGAACGCTATTGAGGAGTGCAAGTCTTCTGCTTCTTGCGCAGGAGTTCCAGTGACGTGAGAACGACGCCAAGCTCTGATTGGCTTTGATTGAAAGGATGGTGGGTGTACCTCAGTGCTACATGCCTTGAGGTCTACCGACTATTTCTTTCAAAGCTCGGCGTTCTGACATCATCGCCCCACAGGGGGCAACTGTGAAAGCATGTGTTTGGAGAGTGGCGACTCCACGTACCCCGAGCCCCGCAGGGGGCGCCTGCACCATAGGTGCTAGGTGCTTGGTGAGTAGCGTCACCACGGACCCCAGCCACGTGGGCCACCATACCCGCACGCAGGGGGCACCTACTTCATAGTAGGTGCTTGGTGAGTGGCGTCACTACGAACCCCGAGCCATGTGGGTTCGCCCACCCACGTCTGGCTGTGCGTGGCGTACCCGTGTCCAGGGAAAAGGGGACCCTGGTGGCTGAGCTGAGCCCGGGGTTTGTTTGGACCCTTCGGGGCCCCCCGGGCAAGGCAATACACCGCTTCGGCCCCTGCTTCTCGTAGACGGGTGTCCCGGCTTGGCCCGACCAGGATGATTCAGTCAGTCGCCTTTTCTACCCTCTTCTTTCTTCTTTCACTTTTCCTCCCACCTCTTTCTCTTTTCTTCTTCGCTCTTTTCCTTCCTTTTTCACCCTCTTAGGCGGCAAGGGCTAACCTTGAGTGGAAATAGGTCTTGTTCCTGCATCCACCCTCGGTTATAGTGCCCGAGCAGCACTGGTAGAGTAATTGTGTCAGCCAAGCCTTTCTTGCTATGGCACATTACCTACCCCCTCGTTGGGCTCCGTGGTGGGCGGTGCACCCGGGCACTGAATTTCCTTCCCATCTATACACCTTTTCTACGTGGGCGCCGCCATCTTCAATTGTGGCACTTCCGGTATGCGCGAAAACGTCTCTTTCTTCTCCCCTCGACAGTAGAACGTGTTAACATTTTAATTGCAACTGTCAGTCGTTCTTGTAATGACCCTTATATACTTTTTTAGTTGTTCGGGGTTGTAATCTCTTGCTTTTTTTTCGGAACGCATACCGGATATGGGGACGACGTGGCTGGGTGCGAGGCTAAACGAAAAAGGTGTATATGGGTTCGCAAACTAAAAAACCTTCTGATTGGGCCCCGAAAAGGGTCCGCACCGAAGTACCGTTTCCATTTGAGATGTCCTTTGTTTCCGAAACGTTTCCAAGATTCCTAGTTTTACATTCTGAAAATGAAAAGCCACTGGGCAAACTGTCCCCCTTCCTTGTAGCCAAGGTACTAGAAGGCGTTGTTGGTAAGAACTTTAATGCAAAGAAAATGGCATCCGGAGACCTCCTTGTAGAGATCAGTACGAAACAGCAAAGTAATGCCCTCTTGGCTCTCAACTCTGTTTCGGACTACGAAATCACTGTTACTCCGCATCGCAAATTGAATACTGTCCAAGGGGTTATTTCCGAGGACGACCTGCTTGACACATCGGACGCAGAGCTGGTGGAGGGCCTCTCCAGCCAAGGAGTTGTCGCTGCACGACGAATCAATATTTGTCGTGAAGGCAACGAACGAAAAACAAAGCACATCATCCTAACCTTTGACAGCACCACTCTTCCTGCGACTGTAAAGGCAGGCTACCTCCAGTGCAGAGTCCGACCCTACGTGCCGAACCCCCAACGGTGCTTCAAGTGCCAGCGGTTCGGCCATGGGTCACGGAGCTGTCGGGGGGCCGACACACGTGCTAAGTGCTCAAGCAAAGAACATGTTGCCGACAACTGTGACAATGAGCCAAAATGTGCGAACTGCGAAGGTAACCACCCTTCATACTCGCGTTCCTGCCCTCTCTGGAAACAAGGAAAAGAAATACTGACGCTGAAAGCCAAAGAAAACATACCATACATAGAAGCAAAGAAACGATTTTCTTTCTTATCGAAGGGTGGATATGCCGAGGTCGTGCGCGGGGGACCGGCACGACCAGTGACGGCATCGACGGGAACCCAGACGTCTCCGGATGATCTGCGGCTCTCGTTGAAGTCCCCTCCTAAACCCACAGGGACAGTGCCAGTGGCACCAGGTCCCAAGCCCAGGGTGGATGCTGGCTCACTAGCATCCACTTCAGAGCAGGGGAAGGCCCCCCCTGGTCGGGGCCGGCCACCCCGCACCTCTGGTCCGAATAGGCCTGGTGAGCCGTCACGGCAGTCGACCCCCCAGGGGTGGCCGTCGGCGACGCATGAGGAGCCCATGGACGAGAGTGGGCCCAGATCCGACGAGGAGGCTCCCTCCTCAGGATCGGTGTTTTCTTTCTCTGCCCCCAGTGACTCCACTGGAAGGCAGGCAGATACGTCAAAAAAGAAAAACGCTCCACGTGTAAAAATTGATTTTAAACCATAGTGATGTCATCTTATGTTTCGTTATCTTTTTTCTTTTCTTTTTTTATTTTTACCTTTTTATTGCTATGAGTAAACATATGGGAGTCATGCAATGGAACTGTCGCGGCCTTCTTCGTAATATTGATGACGTGAACATGTTTCTTGATGAGCTCCGTCCCGTGGCACTCTGTTTACAGGAAACTCATCTCAATGACAATCATACACAGATCTTACGTCGTCACCAAGTGTTTAGGAAGGATCGCCTTTCCCCCCTCCTTCCGGTGGTGTTGCAGTAGTAGTGCAGAGTGGGGTGGTGTGTGCTCAAGTACCTCTTTAAACACCACTTGAGGCAGTGGCAGTTCGTGTCCTCTTTGATCGCCTTATCACCATTGTATCGCTCTACCTTCTACCTAACAGTCCATTGCATCTTCATGAACTCCAAGGCCTCATAGATCAGCTTCCCAAACCTTTTTTAATCTTAGGTGATTTTAATGCCCACCATCCTTTGTGGGGAAGCTCTCGTCAAGATTCCCGCGGTGGAGTTATTGAACGGCTCCTATCGCTATCTGGACTCTGTCTTTTGAATAAGAGGGCCAACCTTTTATAGCTCTGCTCATTACACATTCACATCAATAGATCTTTTCATGTCATCACCATCTTTACTTCCATGTTTTTCGTGGAAGGGTTTAAATAATCCTTTAGGAAGCGATCACTTCCCCATAATTTTAGAAATACCTCTTCCTTCGCTTTCGACCCGCCTTCCAAGGTGGAAGTTTGAGAAGGCCGACTGGGCTCTCTTTGGTTCAGAAGCTGTGTTTGACCCCTCTTTATTTACTAGTATGTCTGCAGAGGAGGCGACAACTTATGTCACTGAATATTTAATTAATGCTGCTGCATCGTCTATCCCACAAACATCTGGTAGGCTCCCCAGGAGATGCAAACCCTGGTGGAACGATGAGTGTACAGCCACTCGAAAGAAACAAAATAGGGCTTGGGGAATCTTCCGCCGATATCCGACGCCTCTTAACCTGATGGAATTTAAAAAAAGCAGAGCCAAGGCTCGATGGACGAGAAAACAAGCCAAAAATACATCGTGGGTTAAATATATTTCAGCCCTAAATAGCTTTGTACCGTTGAAAGAAGTGTGGGACCGCCTGCGGAAGGTCCGAGGAGATTACCAATCCTTTCGAACTCCTCTCTTTTCCTCCTCCTCTGTATCACACAAAGATCAAGCAAACATCCTTGGCGAACATTTTCAGCTTATCCGTAGTTGCTCAAATTTCAGCGCAAAGTTTAAGAAATTCCAGTCTATTGCTGAAAAGCAGTCAATCTCCATGTTAGGGTCTGCCACTGTTTCATACAACAAACCATTCACTATGGGTGAACTCAAAGTAGCACTTGCTACAAAAAAGCAGGCTGCACCAGGCCCAGATAAAATGCATTATGAAATGCTTAGACACCTGTCCCCTGAATCACTTTGCCATTTGCTGACGTTTTTTAATCACCTATGGAAACAAGCTACGTTCCCTCAGTGCTGGAAATGTGCTCATGTTATACCTCTCTTGAAACATGGAAAAGATCCCTCCATCCCCACAAGCTACCGCCCCATCGCACTCACTAGTTGCCTGGGGAAGACATATGAAAGGCTCATTAATCGGCGTCTTCTTTATTTCTTGGAGGCTGAGAACTTTTTTGATGTTAACCAGTGTGGATTTCGAGAGAGACGATCAACCACAGATCACTTGGTTCGTTTAGAAACCCTTATTCGTGAGGCATTTGTGCACCGACAACATTGTGTTTCGGTATTTTTTTATATGCATAAAGCATATGATACCGCATGGAGGTATGGTATCCTTCGAGATCTGTACAACTACAATGTGCGTTTTCGATTGCTTCAGTGCATAAAAAACTTCCTAACTGAAAGAACCTTTCAGGTTCGCTTAGGCGGCACACTGTCAAATCTCTTTTGCCAAGAAAATGGGGTCCCTCAAGGAGGAGTTTTAAGCGTTACCCTTTTTGCTGTTAAAATCAACAGTCTTGCAAGGGTGATACCGCCATCGGTATCTTATTCTCTTTATGTAGACGACGTGCAGATCTCCTTCTCTTCATGTAACCTCTCCAGTTGTGAACGGCAACTACAACTCACTATCAACAGGATGAGCAAATGGGCGGATGAAAACGGTTTCAAGTGCTCTCCCAAAAAAACTGTTTGTGTTCCCTTTTCATTGCGCAGGGGATTGTCTTTGGACCCCACTTTGCATCTCAATAACATAGACATATCTGTTCAACAGGAACACAAATTTCTCGGTGTAATCTTTGACAGGAAGCTTACTTTTGTGCCACATTTGAAGGAGTTGAAACGCAAATGCTTAAGTTCTTTAAATGTTCTCAAGGTGTTGTCCCACATTTCATGGGGATCGGACAGGCGATGCCTCTTACGATTATACAACTCCCTAGTTCGGTCTCGCCTTGACTACGGTGCAGTCGTGTATTATTCGGCACGATCCTCTACTTTGAAGATGCTAGATCCCGTTCACCACTTAGGGCTCAGACTTGCCTCCGGTGCATTTCGCACATCACCTATGTTAAGCCTATATGCCGATACACATCAGATGTCGCTTGAGAAACGCAGACAGTACCTGAGTCTTTGTTATGCTTATCGGGTCTATTCTAATCCACAACACCCAGTTTACAGTGCCATTCATACCTTTCGTTTCTCTCGACTTTCTAAAAACAAGCCGAGCATTGTACGGCCACTCAACTTTCGAATTCAAAATTTCAGTGCTTCCCTTCATGTCCCACTTCATGATGTTGCCGTGCTAAATTACAGGGACAGAATTGCTCCTTGGGACGAAGTCCCAATCGTTTGCGACTGGACACTTACGAAATACAGTAAGCGGGTTACCTCCCCACAAGTTCTCCAGCAGGAGTTCCTTTCATTGCAGGAGGCATATCGAGGTTACACTGAATTCTATACCGATAGGTCGAAATTCTCGTCTTTTGTTGGCTGCGCAGTATATTCTGGTTCCTTCATGAAATCTCTTCAACTTAACTGTGTGGCAAGCATCTTTTCTGCAGAGCTTTATGGCATTTTACTATCTGTTGATCCCATACTAAAAAACAATATAAGGAAAGCTATTCTCTTTGTTGATTCTCGAAGCGCATTACTGACTATGTCCTCACTGCTCCCTACAAAGAATCTTCTTACTCTGCATGTACGAGGTAAATTATATGGAGCCCTCCAACGCCGACATGACATAACATTTTGTTGGGTACCGAGTCATGTCGGGATTCCAGGGAATGAGAAAGCCGATAGATTGGCTGCATCTGCCAAGGATTTAGTAGCAACTTGTGGATTACCTCATCAAGATTTGAAACCGTTTTTGAAGAAATCACTCTTGATGTCATGGCAGTTGGAGTGGGACAGAAAGTATGACAATAAGCTTCATGTCATAAAACCCATTTTGGCCCTGTGGGAGAGCTCGTTTCACAGGGAACGCCGTGTAGAGGTTATGCTCTGCCGCCTAAGAATTGGCCACACACGCTTGACGCACTTGCACCTTCTTCGTGACGAAAATCTGAAGCTTTGTGCCCATTGTGGGAAAGGACTTACAGTGTTACACAATTTATGGCATTGCCCTTTTCACCATCAATTGCGTCGGTCTAGCTTCCCTGTACTTTTTAGAGGTTATCTTCCCTTTCATCCGATGTTTTTACTTAGTGACTGCCCTTTAGTGCCTTTTCACCGTGTTCTCGACTACCTAAAGAAAACTGGCTACCTACACAAGTTGTAACTTTTTATGCTGTTATCTTAAACCGTTTTGTTTAGTGCAAGCTAAACAACATTGAATTGGCGCAATATGACCTCCGTTGTCAATGCGCCACTAAAACCATAATCATCATCATCATCATCAGCCTGCTAGCATTGAATATTTTAAAAGTTCTTTCTCACAAGTCCTGGGGTAGTGACAGAAGGTGCCTGCTGCGTTTGTATCAGTGCCTTGTTCGATCGAAATTAGATTACGGTTGCATGGTGTATGGCTCGGCACGGCCGTCTCTTCTTCGGATCTTGGATCCTGTTCACCACTTGGGACTACGACTTGCGACGGGGGTTTTCCGGACCTCTCCAGTTCCCAGTCTCTACGCTGAATCTAATGAATACTCTCTCGGAAAAAGACGTCTGTTCTTGGGCCTTCAATATCACTTAAGAGTTCGCTCCGTGCCTCGACATCCTGCACTCGAAGTGTTTCTGGACACGCGGTATGAAAGGACGTACCAGAACAAACCTTCTGTTATACTTCCTTTTCCTCTGCGACTCAAATCTGACGCCAATACTTTTACAATAGATATAACGAGTCCGGTAGCAGCGCTGCCCAGCCCAGTTGCACCCTGGAACATGAATATAATTCCAATCAATTTTTCGCTCTCCAAGTATGACAAGAAGAATGTACCTGCGGTAAATCTTAGGCAGGAGTTCTTCCAAATCGCTGAACACTACAAAAACCTTGCACAGTTTTATACGGACGGACCGAAGTGCAGCAGTAGTGTTGGATGTGCCGTAGTCGGGCCGCCATGCAGGATTGTAAAGCGGCTCAGCACTCAAGCCACTATCTTCACTGCAGAGTCATATGCCCTACTGACAGCTGTGGACACTATTATCAAAAGGAATATCAAGGCCGCAGTAATTTTCTCAGACCCCCTCAGTGCACTCCGCGCTCTTGCATCCCTAGGTAGATCAAAAAATGCCTTTATTCTGGAAATACATAACAAGATTTTAACGGCCACAAACTCCAACATCACCATACATTTTTGTTGGGTGCCTAGCCATGTCGGAAAAGCCGGAAATGAGGAGGCCGATAAAGCCGCTAGAACATGTCAAGACATGGACACACAAGTTACCTGCATCCCATACCTGGATTACAGGTCACTATTGAAAAGGTCAATTCAACAGAAATGACAGGAGGAATGGGATACTGAAGTCCAAAATAAACTCCATCGCCTGAAACCTGTTCTTTCTGAATGGGCCAGTTGCCGACATAAAGAGCGTTTTTATGAAGTTGTTCTTTGTCGCCTGAGAATTGGTCACACTCACCTCACGCATGGCTTCCTTCTGCGAGCAGAGGATGCTCCAATGTGTGAAAAATGTGATGAAACACTCTCCGTCTTGCGCATTCTCATTCAATGTCCGAAATATCATGAGGAGCGTCGCACCAACTTCTCACGTTTTTTTAGGGAACAGATCACATTCCACCCTGCCCTTTTGCTGGGAGAGGAGCCTCTTGTTCCTCATACCCAAGTTTTTAACTTCCTAAACAGCATTGGCCTATTACAGCACATTTAAGTTAGTGAATTTTCCTTTTAATGTCTGCATTTCATGAAACATTTTAAACTCTCATATCATGCCTCACCTTTAACTAAATAGCACCGCAGTTTTTTCTTCTACCACTGTTTTGGCGCACTATGGCCTTAGCAGGCGCTGCGCCATTAAAACCCAAACTCAACTCAACTCTGACATCATCGCAACCCCTGTGCAAGAAACAGACGAACTTGCGCCCCGCGTTTGCCGCTCGTCTTGGTTTTCATTGTGTGCGAGCACCGCACCGAGGCCGTACGCGGACGCATCGCACGTGAGGCGTAGTGGCTTACTGCTATCGTACAACGCTAGCACTGACTCAACACTGATAAGCCGTTTCCATTGAAGAAAGCTACTTTCGCATTCTTATATCCCATTGCTGCCTTGCATAGTATCCTGTACATTGGTTCGAGGATTGTTGCTGTTTCAGAGAAGAATTTGGGGAAAAAATCCACCAATTTAAAAAAAGGCTTCCGGGTTTGCGACGGACAGGGGTTTGTGTGATTGCGAAATACCCATGACTTTCTTTAGTTGGATGAATACCTGCTTCATCATTTCGTGACCCAGACACCTAACACGGCTTTGAAGACATTGGCACTTGGCAACGTTTACTCGAATACCATGCTAACGGAGTCATTTTAGCACCTGTTCCGTGCGTGTAAGACACTCCCCCTCCGTCCTTCCGGTAATTAGCACGTCATAAAGATAGCACACTGTGCCTTCCATTTCCTTTATTACCCGATTCATAGCCGACTGAAAAATGGCTTGGCACTGGCAACCCCAAATGGCAGGCGTGTGAAACGAAAAATACCACAGGGATGTTGATTGTCAATAGTTCTTGTGATTTGGCCTCCATTTCGACCTGCAAATACGCTCTTGACAAATCGAGAGCGGTGAAGCTTATGCATCCTACCGGCGACTCGCATACATCTTCAGATAATGGTGAAAGATGGTGCGCCACCGTAATGCATAAATTCAGGGTGACATGACAGTCCCCACATAACCTCGCTGCAGTGCCTTCGCTCTTTGGCACCACCACAAGAGGAGTTGCCCATTTGCTTTCTTTTGCAGGATACAGTACCCCTTTCGCTTCGAGATCTCGCAACTCCCTTACTACATTGCCTTTTAGAGCGTACGGTACCACTGGGGCTTTGCAGAACACCGGCCGCGCATCTGCTTTCGGGGCAATGGACCCACGGAAGCCTTTGATTGTGCCAAAAGGCCCATGAAACACGTCATTGAACTGGCCAAGAAGCAACTCCTGTGCAGAAGTTGCCGAGTTCAGTCTTAGCACAGTTGACCAGTTTAAGCGAATGTGTTTCAGCCAGTCCCGCCCAAGCAAAGTTGGTACCGTGCGTCCCTCGTCCATAGCAGCTACCACTATTGCAAAAATAAAACTAGCGCCTTCGTGTTTCACGGTGAGCATAACCCTGCCCTTTACCGGGACGTTTGTACCGTTATACGTTCGCAAACGAAAATTCAATGATTGATACTTCATTTCACTGAAATGGCATAGCAGCCCCTTTTCCGGAATAATAGACACGGCAAAAGTTGTATCTATTTGCATCGGAATCAATTTTCCATTCACCTCAATCTGGTCAACGTACGGTGGACGATTTGTTTTTTCAAGTACGTACGGGTCAACACTAAACACTTGTTGTTCCTTTACGAAATGACTTCGTTTAGTTCTGCACATCGACACTAAGTGTCCCAACTTCTACCAGATAAAGCACATTGCCTTAATGTGCCAGCAATCCTGATGTTGGTGCTGGCGAAAACACCTGGAGCACGACGGCTGTCTGTCCTTGGGATGTGTTTGTTTCCGTTGCCCCTTCTGTCTCCCGTCGAAGCTGGTCGATGTTTCCTCCGGCTGTCTTGAATGGGTTAACGTCGAAGCTAACCATCTCCCTGGCGTGCCCAGCGCCGCCTCCTATCGATGTGGCGACGCGCCGACGACACAAGCTTTTTCCTATGTGAGTGCACTCTAAGAAAAAAGAAGAGAAAAAAGGATAGCAATGGCCCGTTTTCCTCCCTTCTACTGACGCGCCCCCAAGCGGACACGGGAAAAAGGGAGGAACGAGATGCTTTTCTCCTTCTCCAGGCAGACGGAAGAAAGCTTCCGTCCTCCCGCTTCCTCTTCTTTCGGTTTCGCTTTTCGAGCATCGTCGCGCACGTTAATAAATGTTGTTGAGTCTGATCTTCAGCGGCAGCGAAGGCCGCCTGTAATTCCGTCTCCCAGTCCAATCGTGCAGAGCATTTCGGTTGCATTGAAGTTTTTACCACTAATCTTATCAAACGAGCCAACGAAGCCGCTAGAAACAGAGAAGTTCCGGAGCAGGTCCAGCAGCGCTACGTACACTGGGCTAAGATGGCCATCTCCGGATAGCGGAACCCACGCGGAATCACGCGGACCACGCGGAACGATGTGTCGACGTTAACGACGTTATAGAAATCGCGGAAACTGCGTCCAAGGCAGACAGGTTTTGCTGCCGGGTGCCTGGGTGGCTTCTGTGCTGAGTCCGGTTCTGTTTTCCGATGCCGAGTGTTAACCGACAGTCAACGGGGTTCTGTATATCTGCGTGTCAGTAACCTAGCAGCAATATTGCGGTGGCAGTGTTGTGCGTTGTGAACAAAAGACTGGAATTATCGCCGATGTGACCGTCTGTTCGCGTATCAAAGGTGTAACAACATGACGAGACGACGTAAACTATCGGGCATTGATGCCGCTGGTCGGGCCGTGATCAGGGAGAACCGGGTGTCCCAGGTTGACATTCCGATTTGCATTTAGAGTTTAAAACTTCTTGTAGGATTACGATGCAATCAATCGACATGCGGATAGTCATGTTGAAACGCTGGTTTGAACCGTACACGCTTAGAAAAAAAGGGTATCGATATTTTTCTCTGAGGAAAGGAACGGTCTTGTAACCTATGTTCCTTTAGAAAGGGAGAAACTTTCGTCCCTGAAGCAGGGGAGCAATGTTCCTCCGTCGCCTGCATCTCATTATGGCGGCCCCAAATTGAGCAAATCCCGCTCAATAAGGCTTAACGAGGACGCTACGTCTCTTGTACGGGACGAGAGGAGCAGCAAATAAAACGTAACACGAGCTTTTCGCGAACTGTGTTTATTTCCGAAGCCAGATTCCCCCAGCAGGTAAAGAAACTTGCGTTTCAAAAGCAGTTACTCGGTCTTCTCGTCGTCAGTACTGCGATGTTAAACGGAGACAACCGATACCCAGTTACTTCGCGCGCTTTACGTCTTACCTTTGCTATTCCTCGAGTCACAATTCCTTCGTCAACCGCACGTCACGGAGGAATGGCCAACCAATCCGCGAAACCAAAAGTCGTTCTCAAAAGAACAAACTCGAAGCCGCTGTTTATCGCCTAGCGTGAAAGAAGGTTAAATCGCTTGCCACCAGATGGCAGGGTCAAGCAGAGTAATTGCAAATAGCTAATCTAGGTTTACAGGTACCGCCCAATTCATGTACTACCAAAAAATATTTTCGTTTCCTCACGCCACCACTGCGCTTCGGGATCTTCGGGAACCTTTACGATACTCACATGTAGACACATTACGCATAGTACTAGCATCAGCTGAGCACATACAGGTACATTGACACACATTGACATTGAGCGCATACAGATACATTGTTCATACAAACATCAATACAACAGCACACTAACACGATCACTACTTCTCAGACGATCATCTGTTGCTATACTTTGTCTCATCCTTCGATGGACTAAAGGCCAACGCCATGGGCCGCCAGGTCCAATCACGTTCCACACTAAACTATGACATACTTAGCGTTGATTAGGGGTGGACGAATAACGCTCTTAACCCAAAAGTACTGCAACATTTCAACAGCCTAGAAGCTGCAAAAGCCACTACGTCGTGGCTTTCTTTGCAATGTAAAATTTATGAGTCACTCAGCGCTATGCAATTTGAACCACTGTCCGCCAATCCCCATCAGTGATCCGAGACGCGGGCACCGATGCGTCTATCGAAGCAAAATACCGCACAATTTCTAAGTGGCTCGTGATTGGATCTGGCGGTCCATGCTTTGGCCTTTAGTCCATCGTAGGACGAGACAAAGTATATTTGAAAGATGTGGTTGTGTTGTCCCAGTGTTAATTGTTTATCCTTTCTTTATCCATCACCTGAACCACCACGTTCTTCTCCCAAGCATAACTACCCCCCAGCTCTGAGTTTCCGTCTTTTATACTGTTCGTTTTGAACGTACGGAATTTCTCGGTGACTGTCTAAGCAATAAGCAATATTCCCAGCATGTTGATTTTTTTCCAGCAATGCCATACCTCTGAGAGTATTTTATATAGCTCAGGGGATGAATCTCTTAGCAAAAAGTAAACGCTCGATTATGCCATAATTATTTGAAAGCCAATGAATCAAGCCGCTCCGATGCGGTTCCAAGCCATGTGTTTGCTTCTTCGCACGGCACGGTAGCCAGTATTTTTATTGTAGTGTTTGTTTTTCTATTTGTGCTATTCGCGCGCGGCTGCAATTGCCGTCTTGAATTAATCTCTGTAGAGCGGATATTCGCTCAGCTCGAAGTGATGCTTCACGGGCAGAGAAATCGCTTTTCGATCAAGTTGAATGCAGTCAAAGCCGTAACTTGCGGCAGGTGTTAAGTGTACGGAGGTACGCCGTGGCGAGCTTGAAAACTTCTAGCGCTCATCCCAGCGGGCCACATGGAGGGTAGTATCTCGAGGAACCGTAGTGTATTTAAACAACAAAATAACGGATAGATTTTTTTTTTCGATGTTACTTACCATTTTTTTTAATGCTAAAATTCCAAACTGTAAATATAGAACTTTCCGTCATATTTTCGTACTGTTCAGTTCTTTCCCCAGAGCGCAATCGCTTTCGGGGAGGAGACAACCGACAGTCACATTGGCCACTATACGATAGGAGCTTACGGTTCAGACCAGCGTTCCAACATGACTATCCGCACGTCAATCAATTGACCTAATCCCTCAAGGGGTCTTAAACTCTTTGATGTGAAGCGGAATGTCAACGTGCGACACCCCGCCACCTCCGATCACGGCCCGACCAGCGGCATCAATGCCCGACAGTTTACGTCATCTGATCTCGTTGTTACACCACTGATACGCGAACACACGCTCACATCGGCGATAATTCCACTCTTTTTTTCACAACGCACAACACTGCCATCACGATGTTGCTGCTATGTTGTTGACACGCAGAAATACAAAACCACGTTGACTGCCGGTTGGCACTCGGCATCGGAAAACAAAACCGAACTCAGCACAGAAGGCACCCAGGCACCCGGCAGCAAAACCTGCCTGTCTTGAACGCAGTTTCTGAGATTTCCATAACGTCGAAAACGTCGACACAGTTCCGCGTGCTCCGCATGGTTCCGTGTTTGTTCCGCGTGGGTCCCGCAATCCCCACAATCCGGAGACGGCCATCTTACCCAGTGTACAGAGCGCGACACTGTTAGCGCGAACAAGCGATCGCCGGTTTTTCCAGTTTTTCTCTTTGAAACCTAGTATCGTAATCCAAGTTATTATTGCTACGGAAAGAGCTCATTTAGTTCTATAATGTAAGCGATAAATTTTCGTGCTCGCTAATACTATTTATAAGTAAAATGCGAAAATGCGCCGATGTCGTGTTCGCGCTAACAGTGTCGCGATGTGTACGTAGCGCTGCTGGCACAGCTCCGGAACTTTGCTGTTTCTAGCGGCTTCGTTTGCTCGTTTGATACAATTAGTGGTACAAACGTCAATGCCACCCAAATATTCTGCACGTTTGGACTGGGAGACGGAATTATAGGCGGCCTTCGCTGCCGCGGGAGCTCAACCAACTCAACAACATTTATTAAACAACGTGTGCGACGTGCTCGAAAAACGAAACCGAAAGAAGATGAGTCGAGACGGCGAAAGCTTTCTCCCGTCTGCCGGGAGAAGGAGAAAAACGTCTCGTTCCTCCCTTCTCGTGTCCGCTTGGGGGCACGTCACAGTAGAAGTGAGGAAAATGCGCCGTTGCTACCTTTTCCTCCATTTTTTCTTAGAGTGTAGCTCCTATCGTACAGTGGCCAATGTGACTGTCGTCTGCGATGTCCTGTTGTCTCCTCCCCGAGAGCGATTGCGCTTTGGGGAAAAAAGACTGAACTGTATGAAAATATGGCGGAAATTACGTATATTTACAGTTTGGGATTCTAGCATTAGAAAAAATGGTAAATATTTAAAAAAAAAAAACTATTCTTTATTTTGTTGTTTAAATATACCACGGTTCCTGGAGAAACTGCCCTTCCAGTGACGCGCTGAGATGAGCGCAAGAAGGTTTCGAGCTCGCCAGAGTCTAGCTCGGTACACTTAACACCTGCCGCAAGTCGAGGCTTTGACTGCATTCAAGTTGATCGAAAAGTGGTTTCTCTGCCTGTGAAGCTTCGCTTCCACATAAGTGAATACCACCTCTAGACAGTATAATTCAAGACGACAATTGCAGCCGCACGCGAAGAGCACAAATAGAAAAACAAACACTACAATAGGAATACTGGCTACGACATGCCGTGCGGGGAAGCAAACACATGGCTTGGAACCGGATTCGAGCGGCTTGATTTATTGGCTTCCAAATAATTACGGAATGAACTTTTACTTTTTAGTAGGCGATTCATCCCCTGAGTCATTCAAAATACTCTCAGAGGTGTGACACTGCTGTAAAAAAATCAGCATGCTGGGAATATTATTTATTGCTTACGTGTCACCGATAAAATCCATACCTTCAAAACAACCAGTATAAAAGGCGGAAACGCAGAGCTCATCAGTAGAGATCGGGTTAGTGTGCTGTTGTATTGATGTTTGTATGTGGCGTGCATATTCCGCTTACGCTAGTGGTATCCGTAATGTATCTACATGTGCGTGTGTGTGTGTATAATAAAGGATCCCGAAGGTCCCGAAGTGCCATTGTCGACTCTTGCAAAAGCTTCAAACCACTCGAGGTAGACCTCCAGGTTCCCTGTGGCGGGGTAGAATTCCGTCAACCGCCCGATCTAGGTTACCTGCAGTTGGGTGACGCTGGTCGACACTCCCGTGTCGCTGTCCATGGTGCTTCGTACTGCGGCTCGTATTGTGAACGCCCGGTAGCTTCGTAACATCCCCGTCGCCATTGTTAAACGCGGGACCCAGGTTTCGTCAGACACTAGTTTAATACTGACGTTTGGCCGCTACGATAGGAAAGACACGAGACACGCCCTCCCGATGTGTTATCTACTATCGACAAAGAGTCTTATCATACTAGCATCAACCACGTGTAGACCACTACTGGGCTACAAATTCAACACGCCACCTGACTGGAAAGAAAGCGTTATATCCATAGAATTACGACTCATATTAAAGCGAGTGATGCGGCTAAACATTAATCTCTCTTGGCACTTGGACGACCGTGACATCGTACCATTCAAGACCGATGCCTTTGGTTTGCTGACATTAGCATTTACTGCGGTCGGACAAGAAACTGAGCAAAATCATGGCACGCTAGCGGACTTCTGTCAGCTAAGACGCTCGTGTGTTATCCAGGGCTCAGAAAGCCGGGCTTAAGAGGGTGCTAGAAGGAAGACGACGCGGGAATAAAAAGTCGTCTAAAGCCAAAGTACACACAAACACAAGCCGATGAATGAAAATAAAAAAAGATGTGCGTGAGCAGGAAAAAAGGCCAAGAGTAACGATCCCTTGAGTATCCTTTAAGAGCGATCCTCCATTAGGCGCCATTGGAAAGTGGGGGTCCTCCCTTCCCTGAAAAGATGCTCCCCAATCGGATGTGTCGGACGTGTCTGACGGGTGCTAGAGGCAGCTGTCTTCTGCTGCGGCGCCTCTGCGGATCCGGAAGGGCGCCTTTGCGGCACCAGGGGATCACGGGATCAGTTTCGCGGGCTGAGGTTGTGGGAAAAGGCCGTCCCCATGGGACATAAACAAAACCTCACTCTTGTTTCGTTCTTTGTCGGTATTTGTTTCTTCTCTTGCAGTCTTGGAACCGTTTGTGTTATCATATAAGTAATCGCCTAAAAAAGACGGTGAAAGTTGCGTATATTCTATCCAGTGTAATGCGCGGTCTTGAGGTAAGTTGTGGGCGGAAAGGTCGTCGTTGAAGATATAGCTGCAGCAGAAAAATATTATGCCATTACCCTCCCACCTGACCCTACCCCCCCCCCCCCTTCCCAAACAAAAAGTGACGGTAGTAACATTGAGTAATTTCGGAACAAAAAAGTAAACACTAAACATATGCGTAATTTTTTTTTTTGCGAAGCAAAAACACATGAAGTCAAAACAAATTAAGTCGTTATCTCTAGCATATTATTATAACACGAGTTATTTCATGAAGTGTCGCACCTGATATTATGTTTCGTATAGCAATACTTATCACAGTTATATACTTATAGTTCTGTTAAAAAGCAGTGCTGCGTTGCATCGCCATTATTTCAACGCTGCGGACTTCAGACAAGGCTGTGGTGACGTTTTCCTAAACGAATTTACGGAAGGTCTACAATATGCATACAAATTATGAAACCTTACGATTTCCACTTTATATTGAAGCAACTCTACAAAAGATGTGAAGAAAACACGTCGTAGAGACAATTTGACTTGATGCTTGCCAGTGCGTGTTTTCTTCGAACGTCTGTGAAAGCATCGAAATGTACGTCAGTAAAAGGGGTTATAATATATATATAAATAATATTCCTTAGGCATTCAATATTCCTTTTGTACTACCGCCGAAAGGCAGACAGCTCTAGTGCGGCAAAACTTCGCATCAATACTTCAAGTAGGTAAAATTAAAATATTGAGCAACATAAAAGCCGCAAGTGAGCTGTAAACGCTTTACTTGTTGCTAGATACCTTGTGTTTGTTACGTGAACTTTGAGCCCCGGGGGGGGGGGGGGGGGGGGGGCAGAGAGAGAAAGATTGAATAATTTATATTCTAAGTGATATTTAGTTCTTGCGTTCTTTCGTTTCTCCTTCACAAAGTGCTCCGTCAATCCGCCCTGGAGTGCAGACAAATCATTAAGTCGATGATGAGGGAAGTTTCAAAAGTTGATTGGGCCACCTTTCCCTGAGGGCGGCCGATATCGGAAGTACTATAGTTTATTGCAATGTAATAACTGCGCGATAAGGTCCTCCTAGATGAAAAAAAAAAAAGGTCAGGGCACTTACTTAACCCATTAGGTGATACACTGCGACAGCTTAGGTGTGGCGTCGGAGCCAGTAAGGTGTCGTTTCGGAGCAGACGGACCGAATAAACGGTAAAGGTCCGAGCACGCACCAGAGTCCGCATAGGCGTTTAGTATTATATCGAGTAACACACCGGACGAACATTTTATACCGTTGGGGAACCAATGAAGGTGTATTAAATAGAGAACATTTCGTGAACCTGATAAACCATTTTATTGGACGAAAACTAGGGCTGCCTTGTGGTAATTGAAGAGCACTTTGAAGATCGCGTGCGCAGGTCTGAAATCCAGGGAAGGGCGAAACTGCACGTGTATGCATGAACCGTTCCCTGTCGTTGGTGTGGCTGCCTGAACGTATAATGCAATGCTATTGGACACAAATTATTACCGCCTTGTGATCACTGAAGAACACCTAATGTCACGCCCACCTAATGTCACGCCCGTGGTTTCGTCGGCTTAGCGCCCACCCAGCTTTATTGGTTTTATTGGCGGAGAACCTTTCTGGCCTAATTAGCAAAAACGCTTTTTTTTTTTATTTTCCCCATAACCAGCGATCTCATGTATATGTTTCTACGTGCCGTCATGGTGTCACGTGTTCACGTATTGTCACATCTGAATGTCGCGTGACGTCCCAGTGTCAAGTGACGTCATGACATCACGTGACTCACGGTTTCACCCGACGTCATTAAGTTGCGTGGCATCACTGTGCAATCTGACTTGACATGACAATGTCACGTCATGGTGTCAGCTGACGCCAGGTAACAGGCGACGGGATGCGCGGCGTGACGTCAGAGTTGTGTCGAGCGGCGTGACGTCGATGTGGAATATTTTGACGGAGTGCCGAAAACGGCCCGCGTCGATATGAAGTGATGTCGACGGCGCAAAACCAGCGAAGTGTCCCACTAACTGCTATCGCAGTCAAAAAAAAAAAAATTGCTTAATGCTGATTGCTTCGAGGGACATTGGGTATTTGACGGAGCTTTGTTTTTCTAAACGCTAATCTTCAGAAAAGGCTCTGGTGGATGGCTCTTCCTTTCTCTGACGTCAGAAAAACGGTGGGTTCCTATCACGGTGTATTTTGCACTTAGTTATGTAGTGATGTCGACTCTTTCTGGGAGTTCGAAGGCGGAGTGAGCATCTCGTAAAAATATTGTATGTTGCGAAAGAACAGACTCAAGCTAAATAGTTTGAGGCCGTGAAGATAATTCAGATATGTTTTTGCTGGAAGCTCGAAGGCGCCTGGTGAACAAAGAATGTCGCTCAAAACAAGGTACCAGAGACGTGTTTTGTAGAAACCAGCTCTTTCTTCTTTATTGTGGTCTGCAAGGTGTACACAAAAAACGAGAATCACTCGGGAAACGGACACTTCGTATCAACGACAACGAGGGGTCGTTCTTTACGCTCTGTATTTACAAATACACGTATTTAACAAATGTGCTGAATAGTAAAAACAATATTTCAAAGAACAAAAGGTGCTAAACGGTAAATGCGTTGCTCTTGCGCGTCAAATACGTTTGCAAAATGTTGCAAAGGGCAAGAACAAAGTATTACATTGCGTGCAAAGAGTGTGTAGTTTACATAAACATGGCTTGGCACCATTTATATATATATATATATATATATATATATATATATATATATATATATACTCTTCATATTTTATTGGTGTCGACATTCATATATTGACGAGAGGTTACAGTGAAATAGTTCAGGATAGAACATATCGCTACTACCACGTCTCTTCAAAAGAATAGTGTCTCAAATAATAACATAACTGGGTATGTTATAAGCAGTAAATTTAGGATGGTTGAATCGGTATTGCATTTCTGATTACGCTCCCATCCAAGTCAAAACTCTGCTATAAAAAGATACGAATTTGGCACAACGTCTCATTGAACGATTCTTCTCCTTCGCAACATCTAAACTAAACGTCTTTTCCTTTTATTCTTTGGACTGGAACCGGTACACATTGTGCCGGAGACAGCGCTATTTTCAACGCAGGACCGTCATCCTCACAAGCACATTCAGCTGTCCTGTAAATGCACAACACGATATCGACATTGACCAAATGACGAATCAGAGTCACACAACAAACGCTCTACATAACAGCAGCACAGATCACCGATAGAACCTTGTACGTCAACGTCGACCATAAAAAAAAAAAAATATATCTGGTGTCAAACTTTGGCATAAGAAATGCGTAAGATCTTAGAAAGCAGTTGGAACATTTTGATCAAGCTTATAGAGCTCTACATGATGACAAAATATGTCTGCTGCCTCTGAAAGGACTGTGTACAGTTACACAGTTTTGTGCTTAAAGTGCACTCTTTGGCGTGGAACACAGTTAAAAAAGTGTCTCTCGCAAGTGCAGAAGGTGGCAGCTACATTCGTCTTCATACACCTGAAATCGAACACACAAACCCATGCCCTCACAAACAGGGAAGTAGAGGTAAGAGGGTTGGACAGCTCTCAAATGAACATTGGTTTTCAGTTCGGAAATGTAGCACACAATCTTAAGGTACACGTGATGTCTGAATCAACAATACAGAATTTAGCACTTGCATTGCCATTTATTCCAGTCGCAAATCGTCGTCAAATACTCAAGTGAGTTGAACACGTACTAAGCTTTACTTAACCGCCATGACTTGCATTGCGCTGCAATGATCAGGCTGGTCACTGCTTATATTTGATATTGCGTCCGGACGCACATTGGCATATACATTTAAAAATATGCAAAAACAGATACGAAAAGTGAACCGCGTAGAAGTGTTTAGGTTGCGTCCTGGTGAGCAAACTTTTTGTTTACAAATATATGACTCGAGTGCCGATATAACATTTTTTTTTAAATGCCTGGTTAGAATATTTGCGTTAAGTGTACAGCGCTGCGTTGCGATATACGGCCTTCGGTTGCCATGTTAGGGCGCAGTAGCTTCTCGGTGCAAACATTGGCAATCGGTTGTAACGTAGTCACTCGTATCGAAACGCAAATGTTTATACCAGCCTTTAGACAGTCTCTGATCTCCAACTTAGGTTGGAACCAGTAAGTTTTGCAATCTTAACACATTAGGGAGCTTATCGCGATCGCTTAAAACATAACGAGTGAAAAAGCAATTTTTTCTTACGTAAAAAAATGTATTGCATATGTTATTAAAGGAAACAAAAATTAAGGTGAAACATATTAAAAAAAAAACATTTAAAAATACTATCGCGCGAAAACGAATCATTTTTACGATATACGCATTGAAGAATGCTGTCAATGCATCATTTTCCATTTCCATTGTAAACAACTATGTAAAAAACAGTAAAAACATCAAATTGTTTAAATTCAGAACATCATTTTCAACACGATAAGCAAACAAAGAAATCAACAACCGCAGAGCATCTGTTGCACAATTTTACTTTTCAGGCTGGTGCTGGCCGTCCATGTTCAGAACTGTACGGTTTCCTGCTTCGTGTGAACAATTTAAATTATCCCTTCTGTACAAAAACAAAAACAAAATGTTTTCAACAAAAAGTGAAAGAAAAGGATAAAAGCACGACTAGGTCTATACTAGCAAGATGCCAGCGATAAAACAGAGAGATGCGTCGAGAGAATAGAGAAGTCGGTTGTGACAGCCCGCAAAGCTGTTTCCGCAACCCGCTTCCTTGCATCAACGTCGTCAAGAACACTGGCTTCGGCAGCTTCGGCAGCTCCCTCCTTTTTCAACACCTCACTCGCTACATCCCGCCAGCCTCAATCGAAATTGTACCTTAACGTGTCCCTTCTTTTTATTTATTTCTCCTTCTCGTCGTTTGGAGCGTTCGTACTCTTCTTTGTACCCTTTCCAGGTGCCTCTTTAGTCTGTATAGTGATGGGGAGTCTGGAGGTGGTGCTAGAACGTGAGTGATGGGAGAGAAATGAACGCTGCTGCCAGACTCGAACGGAACTGGACAGACCCTTCGCTGCTTCCTTCGGCATGTATTTCCTGCGTAACCTAACCTATGTTTGGTTTTATGTAATGACGGCCCAGTGGTTTCCATCACTGCTTAAGATGTCTAACTTAAAAATCTGCTTCAGGAAGACGGAAAATCCTCACTACATGGGTCGCTTTGGAAAGGGAAGGGGCATTGTATGAACAAATGAACGAATTTGAAGGGCAAAGATAATCCACGACATAAAGAAAAAAGTAAAACTCAGAACCCACTCAATAGAGTGTTCTCAAACTTGACATCTAGGACCCCTTGTTGAGTACCGCCAACATCGCTTTTTTGTTCAACGTGGTCTACATCGCTTTTAGAAAGTGTACATAGTCATGTAACTTTTTACAGATGCCGTGCGAAAAAATAAAGGGTAATATTTTAAGCTTCGATGAGAAAGAGTTTTCAGATCAGTTTTTCATGCACGATACAGGAAGGGCGGCAGTCTAATTGGGATACCGCTAAGTGTTCACGCCATATGAGCTAATTCAACAGTGCAGCCACGCCTAACTTCGTCCAACAAGCTGGACCAGCACAGTTTTCCTCAAAGCCCGCACTGGTTAACGGCATACAACCCTAAAAGAAATTCGCACAAATTTATAACGGTTCTGGATTTCAGCAGGGCCCAAGTATTATACAAAAACGATAAGGTATACATCTCAAGAAATCGTATAACACACAAGCTATGAATTTTAAAAGGGTTAAATAAATGGGCTAGTTGGTATTTAAACATCTAAATGGTATTAGCGTGCACACGTAGAGTTAAGAGAAAATATACAGGAAAGAGCAAAGCGCCTTTTTCCTGTATCTTCCCTCTTCTCTCTACCTGTGCGCTAATACCGTTTAGAGGTTTCTGTGAATTTTAACTTACGAATTACACCAATATCTAGACAGTTAAGGCTGAAATCGGTTTTGAGGCCGCAATCTGCGTACACACCAAGGCGCCATGACTGGTAGGTTTAACAAAAATTCTTTAATACAAAGTTAGGGCAAAATTTTACCGCAGTAGTCCTGTTTCACAGCAAACGTGTTCAAATAAAATTAAGTCGAACTGGTTGTGCTCTATACGCCCCTGCTCACGAGCCACATGCCTCAACTTACTTTCAAACATTCCGGAGTAAGCAGGCGTGGTATGTACACATACCAAATATTATCCTATGTAGTATAAATTTCATAGTAATTTGGTTCGTAAAGCGAGAAATACCCTTCATACATTCCATATTCAAGCACGGCTATTTAGCAAAGCATCAAAGCCACTGTCATAACATTATATCCGTAAGATCTGTTGTCCATTTTGTCACTGTTGTTCC
This sequence comes from Ixodes persulcatus, assembly GCA_013358835.2. Lineage (NCBI taxonomy): Eukaryota > Metazoa > Arthropoda > Arachnida > Ixodida > Ixodidae > Ixodes > Ixodes persulcatus. The sequence continues at coordinate 922,031 of JABSTQ010010929.1, read as the reverse complement.
TTTTATTAGATGTGCGATGTTGTCCCCTAGCTTATTTTGTCGCTGACCGTCAAGAAGAGCTTTTTGTTGTCCTGCCTTCAGCGCGAACAGGCTACATGTTGAGACGTTCTATCTTTTAAAATAAAACTGAGTACGACGTCAAGCAAACGGAAAAATAACACTGCAATCGACCTTTACTTTAACACCTCCCCCAAAAGAAATGTATTTTCTAGACAAATAACTTAAACCAGGTTAAGTTGAAGCGCTTGCGAACAGATACTATACACAGTAGTTGTGATTATCAAACTCTCACTTGCACGGCAGGGCCACCCCAGAACACCGTTCAAGTTGTGAAACTTTTTATGCCGTCAAAATAAATTGTTATAGCTAAACGCTATATACACTCATTCGCATCAACAAGTCATTGTCATGTTCACATTTTCGCCTGCCCCAATATGCGCGCAAACAGAAAGACAAGCGTCCGTGTGCCGCATGCTAAGCCATGTAACTGCTTGAACAAACTTCATGGTTCGAAATGAGAGTTCAAAACTAAGAATTCTACTTGCGTTGAAAACCAAGACAGCGGTGTTCCTGGGCACTTCAAGTGTGGTTAAACCCCAGATAGAACGCTTACAATGATATTTAAAGTAAATACGCATTGAAGCAGGTTTCAATGGTAAAAGAGAGTGTTTCGCGTGAAAATGCTGAGAGAAATAAATAGCGCAGCCCCACTCTCCACTAACACAGTCACGTAAATTCAGACGCTGTACAAGTTGGGCTCAAGGTCGCCGGTTTTAGAAAATAAAAGAAAAGAAAACTCATCGAGATTGAGAGCACGCTCTAAAAGATATGCGCCGCAATACACCGAGTCGACACGGCGATGAATATGCGCAGCTACAACTCTTTACGTTTACTCCCTTTTCCACTGTTTTCAATTTCGGCCACCAGGACGCACAATTCTTCTCTCTCCACTTGTATGGGCGGTACCTTCCCGCTCCTCTGTTTCACATATTTTCCACTGGGTGGCGTCGCCTCCTTTGGAATCTCGAATAACGCGCTACGCCGTCAAAGCGATTCTCCCGAGAAGGGTTTCGGAGCAATTAAAAAAAAAAAAAGAAAGCCGTTTACAACTCCCTGTAACGCCGAATTAGAGCGCAGCTCTTGAGGAGGAGGGGAAGGCACGGGGGGGGGGGGGGGGTCATGTGGCCTGGGGGTCACGTGACCTCGACCTTTAGGGGGGAAATTTTCCGCTAAATCTAGCGGGGAAAATTTTCCCCTAAATTTAGCGGGGAAATTTACCCATCATGCACCGCGCGGTTACGCCGACGGCGACGCCGACGCCGCTCAAGCCGGAAACGGGCGCCTAAGAGCTGCGCTCTAAAAAAAAAAGAAATTACGTTTACTCTGCGAGTGTAGGAAAGCAAGTGAACAGTGCGTGACATTACTAGCGCGCTCACGATCATAGCACCTATCGTTTTGGCATTCCACTCAGAAGGTGCATTAACGGACACTCAAATGTACCGCCTCCGTCAATGGCCCGAATAAGCGCATTCCACCCATTGGTAGTTTAAATTATACTTTTTTTAAATTTTCGACAACAGACAGCGGTTGTTTTATTGTGCTAACTGCATCGCGCTCCGTACGATCATCGTAATTATAAAAGGCAACTTTGGGTACCCTACGGCAACTGGCATAAATAATTCATCAGCTAGCGCTGATCAAGCAACGCGGCCAACTACACCCCAGCGAATGCGAAGAAAAGTGTATTCAGGATACATCCAGATACTTAAATACGGCCACACTAATCAACATACTAAGATGAGGTGTGCAGATTGTTTTACAATACAGGCACTCAAACACTCACACGTAAATGCATACATTCTGGAATGAACCGGAATAGAGCCATTCCTCTTCCTCATCTTAGCTATTGAACTAAAGCTCATAACGCTTACCGCAAACCGTTTATATATATTTGTTTCTCAATAATAAGCAAGAAAAGTGAACACAGAAGTCTGAAATATGGCCAGTAAAAATAATTATGATCATCAGACTTCAATCTAATGAAAAAGCAATGCCACTTTAGTCATTTCGTACATAAAATATAAAATAAATTTATCCAAGAACCAAAACAGAATTTGAACACGTCAAATCATAACAAAAATGCACAGAGAGAAAAGCAAACAGGAGGGATGGAGAGATGGGTGGGAAGGGGGGAGGGGTGAATGTGAAATAATAAAGGCACAGAATTCTGAACAGATTTAGAAATAAGGAATTGAACTGGGGTAGAGAAGGCGGGTTGAAAGTTATGTCCAGGTGATTTGTCCTAAAGAATCATTTTCATGATAGAACGGTTCTTTTTTACTAATCGACTTTGGTGTACATACAAACGTTTCCTTCTACCCATGCAAGTTCGCCCCAGGCGAAAGTAAAAAAAGAAAAAGTCAAAATAGAACGGAAGCGAACAGCGCAATTTTTTTTTTTTCATTCTAAACTCTCCGTGCATTAGTTGAGAGTCGGAGCATCAATCGTGATCCAATCTATCGCATGAGCAGACCCGTAACTTCACAAAGTAATACTTCTGTTTATTTGCTTCGTGCGCATTGGTAGCAGAAAAGCCGTCCTTTAGGCGTCCTATTTCACTCTTGATTGAGCAGAAACTGAAAGTGGGAAGTTGCTCTAGATTAGAAAGTGCGGCGGCAACTAAGAGACTGCGACTGCGTGCTTGGTCGCGTACACCTAGTACAGTGAATGACTTCGAGTACGCGAATGCAATTTATCTCTAACCCAAACCGGGGGTACCTTTCAAGTTTAAAACTTGCAACAAAGTTTAATTTTTTGCTTCCGATGAGCCCCACACTGTTTCCAGTCAAATCATAAATCGACAATCAATGCAAGTAGGAAGTAGTTGTTAAAAAAGTAGAGCTGTATCACTTTAATTATGTAATTACCTTAATGAATATTCCTGCTATCGCGTGTAAAAGCGATCTTAAAAAAACACAGATGTGTGACAACTGTCCAACCGTCATATAATTGAATGGGTCACTTAATCAAACACACGTACCATTTTGACTTTTGTAAAGACACCAGCAATACAATAATACATTTTCAAATTACCAACTTGGTGCCCAAAAATTAATATCGCTATATCGCTTTTCCAACTATCATACTTCATACTGTCCCAGTAGTTATGTGAAACGTGAGCATTTGAGACAGCGTGGCGTTTAAAATAATGGAGCCGAAAACTACAATATTCACAGTGAAACGTCGCTTGAACAACTAGAACGCAAGGACGCGTAACAAGACCAACACAAATTTCGTTTTAAACATAATTAGTTACGTGGTGCAAAACAGAAATGTTGCAATCCGCCACACAGCCGCGACCATCGCCACAACGATTGAGCAGAAACAGGTAGTCAGGCAGAACATCTTCAAAAGCCGTTTATCACCCCGAAAAATGTTCAGCTTGCACAAAATCACACATGCGAACTCATCCAGAGGCAAACCTCGACCTGCATAGACATAACAGCTAACCACCCAATCAACAAATCAACTACTAACAAGCAAGTTATCAGGTTCGTCTGCTCAGAAACAAACTGTCGGCAACGTGTCCTCAATTTCGTGAGCGACGAGTTAAAAGTTGGCAGGGTTTTCAAAAAAAGAGGTTAGCGGAGTTGGTAAAAAATACATTTCAGGTAAGGGACCTCAGAAAAGAAAGTCAAGCTGCTATAGTCTTTTATGTTAACTTTGAGATTTACGAGGAGAAAACACAGGGTAAGTAAGACAACTGTAAATATTTAATTAATTTGAACGTTGCTGTGCACTCGGACAAATAGGCTAATACTAAATGGTAAGCTCTCGGAAATTCGAAGAAACAATTATATGAGCCACCGTCATAAAAAAGTAGGGCTAAATGAGGAGGCATATGCAAGAATGAGCATGGCACAATAACAATTTGTTCAATTACCCACTCTTTCACTGGCTCCTTTTTTCTTTCGTGTATCATCTTTTAGCAATTTCTGCATGACCGCGTCGTTTTGAGGCACCCTGCAATTATTTAAGACGACGGTTCGTGAACTGACACTCCTGCAAAGGCGTTGGCAAAATTCGGACGAGTATAATACTTTTCAGTTAATGCCCAAGTTAAACCCAACTTGCTCCACAATCACAAAAGCAAAACACGAAGGTGATCGCATTCATCACCAAAAACCGACCTCGACATGCCACTCCATACGCTGCGTAAATGTCGTGATGGTCGACTCTAGCTGAGTGTAGCTGATGGAGCCTGCTCAAACGAGAGCAGAGAAGGATTCTGGAAGAGCTGAATTAAAGATCACACGGAGTGTCACATGAGAACACACTGGGTCTATACTGGAAAATAGCGTCCTTAATCACAAAAAATACGACAAAGTCGACCTTTCAACACAGACCATTCGTACACGCGATAGTTTTAACGAGGTCTCATTAGTTTCCTTATTGAACGCATGAAATATTGCTAGCCTGAGTTTGATTAACTTTCGGTTAGAAATGCAGAGTAAAAAACGTGTTCGCTTTTGTTCCGAACAAAAAGCGAGGAAGTCTCGCGGCATTTTGAAAAAAATCAGTAAATTTCTTAGAAAAGTTTGATTCAACTCCCTTCAGTTAAAAAAAAAAACACAAAACAAATGCAGTGTAACCTCAACGGCAGTTTTTATTTTTCTTGTCTTTTTTAAGGGATTGCATATATCATTTTTTAGTAGATAGCAATGCAATTCAGCACACCACCGTAATTTGGGATTGCACTTTTAAAGTAAAAATAGGGAAGCATGGGTGTTTACTGGTGTAAGCAATGTCAAAGAAAACAATATTATGAGTTCATTGTAACTTTTTGGTAAACTATCAAACTTTGCCAAAGTAAAAGTTGTAAAATATAAATACATCTTATTTTTTTTTTCATACTTTCGTTTGTTGACGTAGGCACCACACTTTTCCTAGATTAAATTCTATAACTTCGCGACAAAAGGATCAGTGGTCGTACAATCATAGAAAGAAAATTCTTTCCTCCATTTATTCTAGCGAGTTAATAATTTTATAGTTTCAAATATCAAATCCGCCACATATGAGCACCTTTCTAGTAACTTGTAACGCGATGCGTTAAGACAAAAAAAAAAAAACGATTCAGGCCGTTCCTTAAAAACGTCCTTTCGCCATCGGGCCTGCGCTGTAGAACAGAAAACGCAACATATGCGAACACTGGTCACGGTAACAAGGGTTCTGATTTAAGATATGAGATAACCTGCAGTAACATAAATCACATAAATATGAAAACAAAATTAATCGTCAACAAATACTACACTTAAAGCATTGAACAATACAACTTCCTTATGAAGTTTCCATATAGTAAGTCAAATAAATATATATATACACTATCCGATTTCTTCTCGCCAAAGTGCGGAAGAATGAATTAGCGTGTGAGTCTAATCAAAGTAAAGAGAAAAATGTTGGTGTATAAATAAAGTATTTGAAGTCATACCAGTAACTTTGATGCTTGCGTGAGGTTATGCCCCATTTTAGCTACATTTGAAGTGTATAGTTCGCACCTAATTTTACGTCGTACCGTCCGATCAAAGTTCCATTGCCATAGGCATACTGTTTAAGTGAAACCAAAGCAAAAAGACAAAAGGTGTTTGGTCAGAACTTTCTACTAATATGGCAAGTCGGGGATTTTCCTATCTCAAAAAATCTGCGTAAAAACAAATAATGTTGATGTATTCACTGTGCCAAACAAAATGCAAAGCGACAATAAGAATACTAAGCAGTGATAGAGTGCAGGCAAGTTGGTAATGGATCGACATCTTGCAGACCCTGAGATGAGGAACAATAAAAAAAAAACGGACGAAGACAACAAAATCTCAATTTGTTGTCTTCGTCCGTTTTTTTTTTTTTTTTTTTATTCTTCCCATCTCATGGTCTACAAGCTGAAGAATACGAGATATTTGTTGCGCTCCCGTCTGAGCAGACATGTCAGGTAACGCCAGGAACCCAAAATTCTCGAGACGACGAAATATATAAAGACACAGACAAAGAACAGGCGACCGAGACGTATGAGAAACATGCAGCAAAACTCCTAAATGTAACAAAAAGATAGGTTCACAGGTTCACAAATTTTTACCTACTCAGTCTATTGCGGATATTTTCATACTCTCTTTTAGTCACTATTTACAAAGGTATGTACAACAATTCGCACGTAGCATAGATTTGAATATCTTTCACACATTACACGCTGTAAAAACCGGACGTAAATGAGAAAGCCGCAACGTGGTACAGTGGCTAAACGGCAACGCTTTGACACTGGTATTGTTACAGGCAGTTTAAGAAACGCAAGGCGTGCTGTGTTATGCTCACTTTGTTATTCATTTATCTGCGTCCTCATCGGCGAATGTTGTGACCTTATTGGCCGAGATGGGATAACAAAATGTCTGGAACGCACCACGCCCGGCGCCTCTGATGCTGTCAGGGACAATAGTTGAGGCGAACTTCGGCAACGTTTTTGTGTCGGAGTTCTTGACACTCCATAAATGCGAGACGCGACTAGTTTTAAACTTCAGCGCAGAATGTATACATTTCCTGAGCACAGTCACACAAAACGTTAGACGCGGACGTTAACTGAGTGTGCCGGATTTTCTTTTATTTTTCCCCTTAGAGGAATAGGTGCAGGACTGAGTTCGCCGGTTCTTCGAAAACCCAGCTGTTCGCCAACAGCCGGTGAACAACAAGCGCTCGCGCTAAGAAAACGCCCATTACGAGAGAGACATTTGTGCGCAGTAAATTACGGGAGGGACAGAAACACAAGCACAACTTGACGCGCGACTTGCGCAACATGGTTGGGAGCCAACGTGTCCTACTGCAACTAGTGTTTCAAACGTAACAGTGTCGGAGGACATGTGTGGCATGGAGCTTTTCAGAGTGCGGCATCACTGCAGGTGCGACGAAACTGGTTTCAAGGAAAACACGACATGATCAGGTAATGCTTCGAGTTCTTTGCCGAACATCACGTCCGTGGTGAAATGTCAGACTTGGAATTCGACTTGAGCACCGGAAAAGGACCACGAAGAACGCGTCTACTCACACATGCTCCTCTTTCTCCGAGGAACAAACAACAATTATAATAAAATCTTTGCAGACACGTATCTGTGTATGTTCAGGTGCTAAATGTATTATACATGTGGTATAAATATATGTTTATGCAGCTACAAAACATCTACACCAAACCACGCAGTGACAACCACACCATAAAAAGATATATAATTTAAACATTCGTCTGTTCTATTTATGAAATTGATTTATTTTATATCTTTAGGGACAAGAAAAAAAATTCCTTCACTTTGTTACATCTTTTACACTTGCTTTGAGAGGTGCGTCTACCGAGGAACGTTTGGCTGTGAAGGTATTTGAGAAAAGTGGTCACGGAAATGAAACACAAAGTAGAGGCATCGGAAAGAGCTAAAGCAGGAAAGTCGATTTGGTGCATGATCTAGTGACACCCTCGAATTAAACGGCCATTTCATCAATCGGGAAGTGGAACGAGGAAGCTCAGGTCCTGATTACTGCTTTGGAAGATTAAAATATTATAGATTGGACGGTAAATCTAGAAGTTGAGAGCTGAACGAACGAAACGTTGTGTATTGCATTACTAAAATAGAATAAAAAGATCATCAGAGGCGACGTTAAAAAGTATTAGGAAGAGCAGCGCGCAGAAGCGTTTAATAAATTTTCCCGGGAGTTTGCGATTAAAATCTTAGAACCGCGAGAGGAGAAAGAAAATCTTCGTCTTCGCCGAAGTTCCTCGGAATTCTTACCTGGGGCCGACTGAACCAGTCAGCCGAAATTGATTAAAAACCAGAATAAAAAGATTTCCTCATCAACATCCCCCTTACTCGGAACTGCACGAACGTTTCACGAATAAAATAAAACAAATGCTTGCGCAATACACATATATATATATATATATATATATATATATATATATATATATATATATATATATATATATATATATATATATATATTGCGCAAGGATTTGTTTATATATGTATATATATATTTAAATTTTTTTGAAGAATAAAGAGAAACAACGGCGTGGCATACCTGTGTTCCCTCCAATGTTGGGCGGGTGTTGATTGATTTCGTTCCCTCCATGACAAATATTTTCACAAAATATTTCCAAACTTCCCCCGCACCTCTCCTACAAACGTCATTCATGCTACAAAAAAAGTAAAAACAAATAATTAAATTCTTTTTTTGCAAGTCTGTGCATGTCGAGTGTTGATGGAGCGTTTAAAAACTCCCTCGATTTTTTTCTTTTTACCCTATTCATAAAGGCAGGTCTAAGGTACCTCTTCAATCGGCGAATCACCTAGCGATTTTGAGTCACGTGCTCATGCTACGTGTGAATGGAGCGCAAGCTCATTTGCTCATTGTTGAGTGCAGATATTACAGGTACCTTCAGTTGGCCAGTGCGAACAGGGTAATCATTTCTATACACTAGAAAACTACGGGCACATTTCAGACATGCGAGGATTCCAGAAAAGCTTCTTTGGCGCATGTGCTGCCTGCGTCTCTTCTACGAGGGCGTCATCCTTCATTCACAGCAACGTTATAGAACTAAAGCCGTAGCTGTATTTTTAAGATTGAACACGATGGAGCAGCAGCTCCGAGGTGTTGGGTGACTAGAAGAAAACAATACTGCGCCGGGTTCACACAAACAGGCTTCGCAGCAAGACTGGGGGACCAAACGGCTCCAATTGATAACTTTGGACGACAGGAAGACAATACGGAGTCCCTTTTGCGTCCGTAGAAACATGTCGTCCTAACATCCAAGCAGCATGGTCGAAACCTTCACTTCAAAACGTCGGATCATCTTGCATGTCATATCCACTTGGATCGTCGGCGGCCGGTATGCGAGCAGTTGGTGACTTGGCATTTCTTCGATAACCTCTTGTTAAAAGACAGTGTGTTGTCGGTCAGTACGACGACAGGGAGCCTTACGATGGTGATCGGGCTGCCGGCAGCCGATTCATGGAAACCCATTTTGCTATACCTCACCTCGCGCGTGAAAACCAGTTAGAAAGAGTGCAAACAGTGCAAACAGAGCTCCCTGTTCACTTGCCGAAAGGTTCCTGGTCCGAACGCCCAGAAGGGCCGGGCCAGAACGCCGGTGGCGCCGCGGCGCCTTGAGCATTGTTACCGTTGTACGACCTGAGCAGAAGTTGAGCCGACACCTCGGCCCAGGGTGACGGCGTCACAGGAGCCGGCAGGGTGTCATCGCGCACGTCCCTCGCCAGCATCACGGGAGACGCGGGAGTCTGTCGAACGCGCACCGTGTCCGGACTGCCCAGGCTGATGATGATGTTCTTGTAGACGGCGGCGTCCTCGCTGCCGCTGCTGGCGCTTTCCTCCACGATAGAAGAGGCGCCCTCGATGAGCGACTCGTCGCTCTTGAACGCCGACCGTTCCGAGCCCGGCCTGCCGTAGCGCAGCGGCGGCGGCAGAGCGCCCTGCGAAGAACCACCACGAAACACAACGTCCGATACGTCATCGTCGGCGCCCACGGCTGCCGGCACGTGCCGGCACAGCTTGCGGTGCCGGAGGCCGGGCGCCAGGGCGCCTCCGGGGTCCTCGTCTTCTTCGGGGGTTAGGGTGGACATGAGTGTCTCCGAGCGGACGATGCGTCTCCGGAGGCAGGGCAGCCACATCTCCACCAGGTCGTCCGTGGTCTGGCAGGACGCCTCCTGCCGGGGGCCCACGGCGCCCGCGGTCTGCGGGAGCCGCTGGCCGTCGGCCCCGTACGCGTGCTGCAGCATCCCGACGAGGCGCTTGCGCTCTTGGGCGCCCGGCGGCGAGTCCGAGGAGGTCCGTGTGGCTGGGATCTTGTTGGGGCCGAAGAGGGGCTCGGCCGAGTGGCGAAGCCTCGTGCGTCGGTCCAGGGCCTCCGCGGCTCGAACGGCGCGGATGTGCTGCGCCACGCTGGCCGCGATGCGGTCTTGCTTGCTCGCACGGAAGCGCTCCAGCAGGTTCAGGCTTTTGCTGCGCGTCGGCGGGGGCTTGAGAACCGTATCGCCGGAGTGGTTCCTGCGCAGAGAAACGAAGAAAGAAAACGTTATCGGGCAAGTAAAGCGTACGTATACATGATAGACCGGTATCACCACCCTGATTTGTTACGCCGCCGCGGCCGCAATGCATCCAGGGAACTTTAGTAATTTTGCACGTGGGACAAACTCGCCGAAGCACTGCCTATTCACAGCATGACACGGCACGTTTGGAGAATTGCCGCCCGCCTCCTTTGGACTAAAGCTATGGAGGCGTCACGGATGCGCCGAACACTTGGTGAGATCGGTCTTCTGCAAGATTTTCTCCAGGTCGCAACACGCTGGCGTGAACAGTGCCGAATGTAACAAATACTACTATATGTTATCGAATTCGAATTGCGAAAAAGTGCCATAAACATTTTTCTTCGCACAATCGAAACAACTATTGTTGGAAGGATTCAGATGCAGACACAGCACGAGTTTATTTGAAAAGGTACACGGTAATGGCGTGTATCAGGCCTTAGATTATTCGATAGCAAGAAAATGGTTATTTTTTGTCTCGGCTATCCGCGGTAATAAACATAGCTGGTAACTAGCCTCAACTGCTATAGTCTATACAGTAATTCGCTGCGCTACTGCTTTATCGTTTTTGCCTGTGGCTATTTATGAAGACATCTGGCTTTTGAGTCATTAACAAAGAAACAAATACCTATATAATACAAAGGCCGAAATACGTGGTTTGATTCAGACTCACGCCCCGTGGGTAGTAATCACGCAAAAATAACTATATTTTCTTGAATGCTAGACTTCCCGTTTTAGAATTGTTATAGGGCGCTTTACTGACATTTCCTTTGGAGTGATTTCTGCGTTTGGTAAAAGCGACGTTCGCTTTCGCTCTGGCGGATTGTGGACGCAGTCGTGTTGTAACACTACGGGTGTTATCAACACAGAAGCGATTCTGAAGCACGGCCTTGCGTTTTCAATCGTGGGTTTAGAGGCGATGCGGGTGTGATCCGCTAACTATGTTATCGCGACCCCCCAATTTTGTTGTTTCATCGATTACCTTCTTCTAAAATGGGCGTCCGTCGTCATACGCTTATTAAAGCGGCTTCCTGCGTCGTCGCCTCCTGCTGCCGCATCTCGCGTCATCCTCACATTACGGTGTCATTCCGAAAGAGCGTTGTGCCGCGCCACCGCCGAGAGCACGACGCGGTTCCCGGTGATTGGAGAGGGACACAGCACCACCCGCCTGCGTTTGTCTGTGCAGGCGGACGGGAGAAGCTCATTAATTATGCGGAACTTCTTCCCCCAAAAGAGGACGAATCCTGTCATGGACCATTAGCCGAGTGCGGAGTCGATGCTGCGCGATCCCGCCATCGTGACCCCGCTTTCCATCGGGTCCTATCTCTTCCTCACCCCCTCTCTCCCTCTTCTCTTATCCCCTTTTCCCGCCTCCTCCTACGTGCTCTTCCATCTCTTCCTCGGCTTCTGTAAGCCTGTCTCCTGGAATGCTCCCGGGAAATCTCGGGCGACGGGAGACAACGCGGCGAAACAATGGCCGCGCGAGAGGGGTGCTGCGATCGGTGCGCTGTTTATTTTAAAGTGCTACGCTGCAAACAGTCGCTTTGTCAAGATGTTGTGAATCAGTAGGTCCGCGGAGATAAAGGTTTGCACAAATAGTAAACTGACTTGGTTGGGAGCGCAAGCTTCACAACGAAGTGAGTAGTGAACCAGCTTATTATTATAAATTACAAATCGTAACAACACGGACGACGAGGCTGTATAAAAGGAAAAGGAACGTAAGTGTTTTTCCCCCCCAAGAAATTTAGGTTCTACCCATATTTTTTTCCTTTACTCTGTTATAGTCCCTCCTTTTCCTCCAAAACAAGAAGATGGAGATGACTCCTCCTGGAAGATGGGCTGCTCTCCCGTATTCTTCTCTGTCTAAGCAATAAAATACTGCTACTACTCTACAAGAAGTGACTGTGGATTATGAACTCTTAATTCCTTTAAAGTCTAGTCATGCATGTGATGTTTCTCTTTGCGCACACAGCGACAGAACAGACATAAGCTTTTTGTTTTGTTTTTTAATTTGAGATATTCTAATATTGATTTAATGAGAGCACCAAGCACGTCAAAACAACGCTGCATGTTTGCGCGAGCGTCTAGTTCATAAGTGTTTCATTTGTACAAGCCTTCGTGCCAATAAGATGTAGGTAATTTCCTTTCACCTGTAAACCGTTCCCAGAAAAGACATCTGACTGGCGTCATTTTCAGTTTGTGAACGCGGGTTGCGTTTTTGCTTCAAAGCGGTGAACCCATGCGCCATTGCCAGAAGTTCGAAACAGGGCCCGCGCACGTACGAAGAGCTGTAGCTACTACGGCCTGCCGCTTCTTAACCAGTCATATACGCAGCATTCGTACAAAACTTTAAAAACGGAATTCGGAGCAAGAAAGCTCGCACCCACAATATTGCCTTAAAATATTTGAAATGTACTGCACTTTGGCCTTTATTTCTAGCCAAGGCGAGCGCGGGAATAAGGAGTAAATTTGTTCCAACCCTTGCATCATCCCGTCGCGTTTATTTTTGTTGGTAATATTTATTTTTATATTACTGCTATTTATTATTTTTACGTTATTCAAAGTAGCGCGTCGGTACGTGGTGCACATGGAAAGTATCGAAAGTTTGCATTAACAGCATTCTCTTCGCGAAATACACAAACTTGGCTTCTTGCGCCAGTGTGCGACGAAGTTCAGCATTTTCTCTCGGTTGCTTTGGCCTTTGTAGGTGCGCCTTTCAGGCGACGAAACTCAGAAGCAATATGCACGGATCCAATAACTGCTCTATCACCTTTCTTTCTTCTGCGCTCTGGTATTGTTTTGCCGTCTCAAGTAACTTCGGGACTAAACGGAGTGAAGAAAGTGAGCCACGAGCAAACACATCCGCGTTCGGGAGGTATGCGTTTGCCTAGCGTCGTAGCGGACTGATCTGTAAACCTGCCAATTTTGGTGCGTCTCCTCGTAATAACAGAGCCAGCGAGAGAGCAAAATTGAATCTTCCCCGCTGTACTTTTTTCTTTTATTTTTTTGTCTTCTGAACACAAAGGAAGCACACGCTGGATGAGCTTGGTTCGAGAGCTAGAGAGAGAAGGTCAATATTACGAACCAGGTCTTGCATGTGCTTTAGCTACGCTACCGGTTGTTGATTTAACCTTGTCTCAACCGAAAATGCAAGAAATTATTCCTTTGCGACTTTGCGAACGTGAGTTTCCCTGGGTAGCCTAGTGGCACGCTTGCATTTTGCAAACAAACAGGCTGGAGGCGTGAAGTACAGACGCACATACATACGTAGATCGCGAATCATGAATATATTGCGTGTTTCTCTTGGCGTGCTTGTACTGCGCAAACTCATGTGACGACGTTATAACGCAGCATGCATGAAGCATCAGAAAGGCATATATACCGCCAAAATGTCTAAACGGCGCAATGTTTTCATTGCTTTCTTGAATACTATATTTTATGTTGACCCAGCAGCATTTCAATATACTTGGCTTGGTTACTGTTGTTTCAGCAAACAAGAGAATGCCATTTTCAATGTATGTGACACTTATTTTATTAAAAGACGCCCCAATATTGCTTGAATCAATTATGAAAATCTATACGAAACTTCACACGGAATTTCGCAAGAATGCATCGCTGGTCCTGTCGTGACGTCACATCAGGCATGGTGACGTCAGAGTTACGTGCGATGACTTATTTCCGGTTTTTATTAACACGGTTGACGGTGGCTAAAAAGATCATCGTCAAAAAATTGAGCTTCCCTTACTACCTTGTGTTTTGTAAAACGAAGTTTTTTTAGTAAGACTGCAGTCAAAAGCTGAGGTTGCTCTCTTTGCTCATGTTACGTCAGAGCTTCCGCTCTTGCCAACCAACGAAAATGTTGTGCGTTTAGCAGGTGCAGTCTGAGCAGTTAAGCTCTGTTTCGAATTGAATTATTTGTGCGGCAGAGAATAAAAATACGGATATTGTGCTGACGATATTTCAAAAAGCAATGATAACTTATTATTTAATTGTTTTCTGAAATACATTTTACAAAACAATCTCTTTCAGAAATGCAGGACGTGGAACATTATGCCCACCCTTTTTGCTTCGTGATTGTTTCTTCGTCGTCCATATCGACAAATACCGCACTCTTAATGGCTGTGGAGTGATAAGAATATTTACGAAACAGGCAAGGCCCTAGGTTTCTTCAGCTGTCAGTAGCCGCGGATACATGATTGCGACCGTAGAGCACTGATTTGAGATATGGCGACTGTGATTGGTTAGAAGAGGAAGGAAGCAGAGGAACTGTGTACGTGTGTTTGGTTTCCTCTGAATAGACACATCTCACTAAGCGTTCCATGCATGCCTGACGCCGCCATAATTGTAGTTCACAGGAGGCAGGTGCCAGTGCTCGAAACCGCTCGAGTCTTTTGGTGACCTGATCGCGCAGACCCGAAGCGGGGTTTTCGCGCGTGCAGAAATACTACAGTTCCCACGATGCACACCGGCATCGGTAGCGCAACAAAACTGGCTGGTGACATCGGTTCATTCGATACGCTAGAGTCGCATTCATGTAAACGTACCCAGTTATAAAACTTATTGCCAGGATGCTGGCCGCCTCAAGGGAACTTGAATGGAAAGGGGATGGGGGGGGGGGGGGGAGTGTTTAGAATGCTTGCAGTTTGCCAAAGCGTTTTGTGTTGATGTACGCAAAACAAAGAACCAACGAAAACGCGCTGCCACTTTCCGTGCGTTCTTCTTGCAAGCGGGTATTTGTTTGCTTCATGATATCACGGAAATCAACTTATACAACGGTGGAAAAGATGATTTTACTTATACTTAGAGAGCCTTTGTGCTCACAAAAGGCAAGCTCTAGATTAGATCCTAGAAAGTCGTGTTTGTATGCGTGCCTTCTGATCTGGAAGTCTAAGGCTCCGAAACGCGCCGTCACAGCAACAATGTCGAAGCCTATGGGCAAAGAAGTCGATCATAAAGACGCCAGACTTTCTCGCACACACTGCTCCCAATCTCTTTCGCAACTAGTTCGCTTTCTACCCGCTCCGTTGCTGCCGCTGTCAATCGGTAAATGGCACGCCGACGCCTTGTGACGACTTTCTTCGTCACACGATTAAGCTAACTTATAGCTGCGTGATTAAAAAACGAATTTATTGGACGAACGAAAGAGCGCATTTCCGAAATGGGAACTGGAACGGGTTGCCATTGCTCTAAAACGGCGAGAGGAGCGCAAAGCAAGGGGCGTGAACATACAAAACCACGCCATGCGTTCGTTAAGTGGTCAACGATTATAATTATACTTCTTCTTTAAAAAATAACTTCCTCATGTTATGCCTTTTTGTGTTCACATTCATTCATTGAGTGGTAGTTTTATTAGTAGGCAAGACGTAATTTATTTTTGTTGAGGTTTATTTTATGTAAGGATCATCCTTGTCCAACCTTAGTCAACAATGCATGAATGTAACTTAAATATAATCATGCCTTACGCGATAAAATCTATAACGAGTTTCCTTTGAATCACTCAAACGTGTAAAGTAGACTCGTCCCCAAATGTGAGCGATTTATGAACGGGCTTTCATTCCCCTTTCTAAAGAAACGGGCCCGACACCGTTTAATCAGCTTGATGGGGAAAAAATATTTTAACAATAGTTAAATGAAGGATTATGGAACTGCTTTATCGACCTAGTTGAAGAAAGCCGTGACTATAAGTATTAACATATATTCCACCCAAACAAAACATTAAATTCTGAAAACGGATGCCCTACGGCGGTTCTGAACGTTTCACGAGTTGACATTTTGAAAAGCCGCTATGTCGCAACAGAAACGAAAGTGGTCGAACGAGAAGTGAGGAAATATCGATCCGGAAGCAACGCCGGGGCAGCCTCGAAAGCAGGTTCTTTGAATTCGCTCGACCCGAGGGCTGACCACCCAATTTCCCAATGTCCACACAGGCGCGCGGTTCTGAATGTCTTGCCCAAACCGTGTTGATCTCCGGGGGTAGAGCGGGGAGCTTCCCGTTCTGACTCTTATCGACAGGGCAAACGTATATTGTTATGTGTGGAAACTAGGAATGTCGCGAACATTAGTCGAACCTTGAGATTCGACTGGTTTAATGAACTCTCGAACTTCTAGAGAACTTCGATTTCTGAACTGGTTTAATACAAGCTCTAAATTTTAGCAAAGTTTGATTTATGAACAGCGTTTCCCAAATTCTACATTAAAATGTGGAACTTTGGGGAACACAAAGGTTATTAGGTATTCTTTGTTTATTTTTACAAAATAATTATCAATGTATGAAGTATGTTACAGCAGACAAGTGTGCTTTCTAATTGTTTCGTTAGTTTATACTGCGAAACACTGAAACAATATTCCGAAGAAATACCGCATTTTTTCTTCGCCTGGTGGAGTCAACAGGTTTTCAATATTCGCTCATGCGCACAAAAGAAAAAAACTTCAGTCGATCTTTTGTCAAACTTCAGGGTAGAGGTTCAAAAAAGTCGAATCTGGTCTAGAGGTCTCTCTTCGTTGCTCGAAGCTACAGCATATTGCTGCCAGAAATCACAAGCATAAAATGTATTACCTATTATGATACTTTGATCAAAATGTATTACTATTGGGGTTATAGTATGATGTTACACATGAAGATATCCTATAAAAATGACTGCAAACCTTCAGCTTTAGGGTTGTCGGCTCTATATTTGCACTAGCAGAGCTCAGTGCATGTAATAGTGAGCTTTAAAAAAAAAGTAGTGTTTTTCTTTTAATATTTGTGTCCCTTCCTTTTTTTTTTTATTCCGATTTAGGTTTTCTTATAACCTACAACTTTGAACGTATATTAGTTAACATCTGGCAGCTCGCTTGCCTTATTTTTCGGGCTCTACATTCTTAGGATTCTCCATAAGGTTTTGTGTTGCCAATTAGCCGTAATAAATTAAACGCTGCTGCCTCGTCGAGTTATGAACATTAAAAAAAAAAAATAAGAAATAGTCCTCCGAATTCAGATTTAAATATATCTGCGGGCAACATTTTAGAACACAGAAAGGATAACGACGATTGGAACATACCAGTAATTGCAGCTAGTTCGCCGAAAAGATTGTCATTTGAAGAAGCACTCGCTTCTCCTAAGTCGACTCAGGAGTTCCATTTTGCGCAACGGTTGAGACATTAAAAAAAAAGAGGTAAACTGGCGTATGAACAAACAAGAACAAAATAAAACACGGTGAAAAAAACAAACAAGTAAAGGATATACGAAGTTAGACACAGGTCATTAGTTTCAGAAACGAAATCAGCGAAAAAGAAGGAACACGACTGCATGGCTTCGTCTCAAGTCTGTCGGTCCTGCCACCGCTACGCGTGCGGTCGTCGAGAGCGCACGTCTCAGAGCTCCAGGCAGCCATTTGGAAACGAAAATAAATATACACTTAAACGAAAGCTAAAAAGCATTTAACCAAAAACAAGAAAACGAAAGAACAACTGTTCGCAGGCTTGTACCGTTCTTCATGCTTCAGAACCGATCTTTTAGGCGTCCCCTATACTGCCATGGAGCGCGACGCAGCACAGACGCACGTATTCCCCGACGAGTTAACGATGCTTATATAACGCAAATCTTAGTTGTAGGACAAAAAATTCTGTGGTTTAAAAAAAATAGTATGCATTTTTATAATGTATATTTGTGAGCAAGTCACCAATTTGAAGATGTTTGGTAGGAACTGGGAGTGTACTGTCAGATTCTGAACAAACATTGCGTGTGTGTGTGTGTGTGTTTTCTGCAACACTTCTCAGTGGTTCAAGATAGAAGCAGTGCTCTCAAGTGAAGTAAGGGTTCTTATTTTTAACAAAGAGCGAATATTTTGTGTGTGTGTGTGTATGTGCGCTGCGTTTGAGGTAAGAAACACACCGGTTTCATCTAAAAGAGCAAGCCCTGGTGAAACAAACCAGAAAGCTGAAGAATCCGAACACTTTCACGCTTATTGTGTATGCAGTAATGTTTCGTTAATATGGACCCCGTTAATATAATACACCGCTATGTGGACACCAGTTTCGGGGACGAACTTGGAAAACACGTGAATTTTTGTCTCGTTATTATGAACAACTCACATTATGAACGATCTTTTGGTGGAACGGAGGTGTCTATATTGACGAGACATCACTCTATCTGATTTGTAGAAAACCGGAACTTACGGATTTGACGAAATCCCATGATTGATTCTTCTCTAAAAATTGCGGTACACCGGGTCTATTTAAAGTTAATGTGGTGGCAGAAGATGCGCTGGCGACTTGGTGTATGTTAACAACAACAACCCCCCCCCCCCCCAAAAAAAAAAAAAAGGAAAAGAAAACCAGTAAAGTGAGGTTATTAAAAGTACTACAAACACTCAACTATCGAATTAAGCATTATCTTCCGAACTCATTTCTTGGACGGTGAATTGATGTACCTTTTCATTTAAAAATCCTTCCAAGCGATGCTTCTGCATTTGGACACGCGGCAAAACTTCCAAATAAGGATGGAGGCCAGGAAATCTCCACAACGATATTGCTTCAGTTTATTTTAACGTGAAATGTGTAAGATGCAACGTTACTAGAACAACTCAGTTGGGAATTTGACGTCATGATGGCGCTTAAGACGAGGACAAAAGAGAGACTAGATAACACGGAGCGCTACTTTAACTGTTTATTTTTGAAAAAAAAAAAAAGGCGTTCTCAGGGGGCTGAGTGTTAAAGATAACCCTTGTTCGGGTTTAGTCACAGAGAAACAAGTTAAACAAAAGTTAGCGGTTGTCCCCTATAGACGGACACGCAGTTTACAAACAATCCCGCATTTGCCCACACCAGGTGTGGGCACTGCGCGTGCGCAGAAACCGCATTCGCGTGAAGTGAAGCGTCTGCGCATTCGCAGTGCCGTCGACAGCGCCACCGCAGCTGCGTGACGTCAGGGCCGCGTGTTGGTCTATATGCACAAAACCGCGCACAATCTTAAGAAAATAGCTAACCCAGTGAATACGAAGGTTGTTTTCTCGGCTCCGGAGAAGCTAGCCAGGTTGTGCAGACTAAGGAACCCCTTTCGCGGAGGCCCCATGTGCTGTGGCAAGAAGCATAGAAACCCGTTTGTCGGTTGCGCAGAGGGAGTCGTGTACGTGATTCAGTTGTCATGCGGTAAAAAGTACATCGGGCAAACACGCAGATGCCTAAATGATAGGTTACGAGAGCACAATTTGAATGTTACTAACCACCGTGACGGTCATCTTTCAGTTCATTGTCACGATTGTGGGTGCAGGCCCTTGTTCAACACGTGCGCGATTCTAGCCAGACACAAGGATAAGACGGGCAGGGAAATAATAGAAGCAGACTTGATAAAACACTCTGGAGCACAATGTGTCAGTGTTGCCTCCATTGACGTGTTAGACAAAGAGATAGCGGTTTTGCGTGCGACGGTGAGGCCTGGGATTGGCTGAGGCGAAGCGGTTTGAGTGTATATATGTCCCCCTTTTTTTGAAAAATAAACAGTTGAAGTAGCGCTCCGTGTTGTCTAGTCTCCCTTTTGTCCTCGTCTTAAGCGCCATCATGACGTCAAATTCCCAGTACCAACTAGCCCGACAATCTGCATTGATCAGTTGGGAAACTGCCATAGAGCCTGCTCTGAAAACGTGGCACCGATGCGTACTCGAGAACCGAGTTAATGGCGATCGCAACACCGCCATTTCTCCCGCAGCGGCCACTCGGGGAACTGCACGGCTGCATGTATTGGTTTGGGAGTATCGCATTCGATAGCGTCCACTGTTCCTGTACTATTTCGGCTTTAAACGGCCATTTTGGCGCCGGAACATGTACGCTGGAAGGGGTTTCACCCCCGTCTCCCAAGCGGACGCGACGCTACACAGTATTGAAGTTAGAAGGCGCCCAGTTCGGGAAGGGTTACACGAAATCACCGTTAAGACATGGTTGTAAAAAAACAATATTAATTGTGCCACAAAACCTTGTAAACTAAAAATTTTAGAAAACATCACGCGCCTGTTATTTTGTACTAATCTCCAATAGAAGTTTCTACAAAGAAAGCTTTTTCCGTTTTTTTTTTTGTTTGTTGTTTTTGTTGTTGTTGTTGTTTTAACGCAAATGCATTCTTTCTAAAAGCTTATGGTGACCACAGTAAAGAAAAAAGATTGAGCCTCCATCTTGAGACCTCGAGCGAGGAAGTTTCAATACTCTGGGAACAATCAGTGGCTCTAGCAGTTGCCATATAAAGCAACTTTCATGTTTCAACTCGTCGCTAAAGAGTGGCGCTGTAATCGTATTTAGCTCGGTCTCGGTGGACGCCAGCGGTGCAGCTTTCAAGGGTGAGTTTCCCAACTGAGCGTTTCAGTAACGTTGGTAAGATGGATGGCACCTAACCATTTCCGGTCCCCGACTAGGGATGGAAGTCGATAAGCCGACTGCCAGGCGATCGCGGACGCAGCGCTCGTCTCATCACGGATTGGACACCAGAGCCAGCCGAACGTTTTCTTCGAGTGTCTCTGTGTTACTCCCGGCCGGGAGAAAACATCACGTATTTTGACATATGGCGGCGCTCTGCTTCGTGAAACGAGCACGCTCCAAGCTTCCCCACAAAAAAAAAGAACGCGAGAGAGAGCGACAAAAAAATCAAGGGAGAAAAAAAAAACATATTTGCTCACTTTGCCGACGCGGGTAAAGGTATATATAGTTCGAGTTTTTTGGTCCTGTTTGCCGCAAACTGGCGCCAGGGCTCTGCTCGGCGATGCCTCGTTCTAATTGTTCTCTTTTCCGCACATTCCGTGTACTGTGTGAGAAAGTCGCGTTTACATTGCCATCGCGGAAGATGGCAAGCACAAGAAAAATATCTACACGCTTACCGCGCACGACACAGGGCTGTGTGCTCAGCCGTGTGCACAGAGCCTTCGAAGTGTGCTGTTTCCCGTCGTCAGCCGAGTGGGTGAGACTCTACAGAAAATGCTCCAATCTCTTGGCGGCACCGGATTCTGCCGTTCGCGCCATCCAATCTCCAGATTGTGTACACAGTTTTTTTTTCTGAGCACTATCATATCGCATTTTGTGTTACCACTTTTTTTGACACGCTCGTGCGGTAAAAGGGCGAATATTCTTATTGGATCATAAACTAGGTGGCTGCACGGCACTTCAACGTGCCATGCACTGCTACCGAGACCAACTATAGTAATTATTGCTGATAGGTAATTCTAACTATGATGTGTTTTATAGTCTTCTCAATGGCGGTAATGCAATATTTTAATAAAGTCGTTAAAGCAAAATGCATTTCACTTTTCCAAATACAATAAAGAAATCTGTGCTGAAACTTCCATCTCAACTGAGCAGCTGAAGAGATGGTTAGTCTTATGTCGAATAGAGATGCTTGAGCAGAATTCACTTCAATCTAGCCAAACGTAAAATAAAGCCGAATTGAATCTTTCAGCCAAATCGAAGGAGCTCGTCGCACGGAAACTTCAGCCAACTTGCGTCGTTCAGCCGATTTGAGGCTTTACCCCCCTTGACACTTCAGCCGAATCTATGCGAAACCTTGTGGTTGCAAGCGGCAGAAAGGGGTGAAGGAAAATATGAAACAAACGATACCGGTGAAATAAACTAAATCTGGCGGGGTGAAGTATTATAAAACTTATACGTAATCCAAACCACAAAACTCACTATATCCTCCAGGTTCCGATAAGGTTACATAACCCGTCAAACAGAATAGCATAATATGCAAACCATTCATACCCCTTTCAAAATTCACGTGCCAATCGTTAAAAGGTTTGAAGCACTGCACAATGGCTCAACAAGCGACACCACAGAACGCGAGATTCTAGAACTACGTAAGCTATAAATAAAGTGACATAATAGAGTTTCTAGTGTTCCAACATTGACGGTGTCCTTTGTGTCCACCGTTGTGCATGGATTCCACAGCTTTCAACAGAGGAAACGCTACGCTCATTATTTTTATCTGCTCCTCTTGCACCGGTTCAGAGAAGTGTACGGAACCGTTCTTCCAATATGTGTATTTATATACAACCGGGAGTACACCACCTTACACGTTTCTGAACCGGGGCGGGAGATCCAGGGAAATCGAACGAGCCTACTTTCGAAAGGGTTCTATATCAACTTACAGGCGTTTTTTGTTTTTTGTTTTTTTTTCTCCTTGTTGTTTTTGTGCGCGAAAACAAAAAAGTAAGGCTTTTAAATGACATAAATAAAAGGACATTTTCTTATTTTTAAGGCAGATATTATTAAAGTGGGCTGAACATGGTTTACCCGCCGTTGAGTTAACAAAGGGGAAGAGAGAAAAAAGAGGCGCAGAAAATGAAGAACGCTATCTCTTTTATTTAATTCGTGTGTCTTGTAGAAGGGACTCGCAGTTAGGAAAATAAATATTTAATCCTCCCCAAGTCAACAACTGAGCTGAATTATATAAACATTTTCTATACTGCGTAGAAGGCAGGTAAAAAAAAAGCGCATTTTAAAGAAGTATGAATATCAAACTCGTGCTTGAGTGCTTTCGTACAGACGTGATGTTTTTGAAGGCAATGACAACACGGCGGTCGTACCACCAAATCATTCTCAATGCTTTTGCAAAATGTAAACACCGCAACTTCTCTCGGTTGGGTTTCGAAGTCATATGGCAGAAAAAGGCTGGCTCGTTCCCGGAGTCACGCTTCGGTGCCACTGGATACGACATTGGTTCTTTTTTATGTTGAGGCGGGCAAACCTCGAACCAAACTACTTAGCGACCGCAGGCCAAACTTAGCAATACACGTTCATTCCATTCGTCCATTCATTGTAAATACTCGCGCTCTCTGTTTTTTTTTTTTTTTTTTCGGTTGACTTTTGTACACATATTATGGCCTACATTAAAAAAAAATAAAGAGGAGCGTAATAAATGGAAACAAATGACCGCACTGTGGCGGCGGGTCTTCTTACCTCGGCGACTCGAGCGAAAACTCGGACGTGGAATGCGACGAGTTTCTCGAAACGGCCGAGGTGGCCGCAGCAGCCGCGGCGGCCGCGCTGCTGCCTCCGGGGCCCGTGACGGCTGAGTTCATGTAACCGATGTGGCAGCGCACGTCCTTGGACGTGGTGAAGGCGCTCCTATTGTTTTTGTCCGGCCGGAAGATGATGATGTAGACGCGCGGCAGGAAGAGGAGCACGAGGGCCACCTCAGCCGAGAAGCTGATGCACAGACACAGCGTGATCACTTTGTGCTTGCTGCCGAAGTAGATGGGAACGAAGGCGGCCCAGATCACCAGGGTGGTGTACATGGTGAAGCCGATGAACTTGGCCTCGTTGAAGTTCTCGGGCACGTTGCGAGTCTTGACCGCGTACACGGTGCACATGGCGATGAGAAAGAAGTCAAAGCCCAGCGGCGCGATGATGCCCAGTGTGGTGGTGTTGCAGATCAACTTGACCCGGTCCAAGGCCGGGTAGGCGAACATGTAGTCGGGCGGCTCGAGCACCACCATGGCGCCGATGATGGCCGCTTCGACGGAGATGAGTAGCCACGTGATCACCACCTGCGAGCCGGGGGAAAGACGTGGACCACGCGCAGACACGTACAGATTGTTCAAATAAAGTAACTAAATACCGTTATTCGTTATTGTTATCACTAAAAGCATAGGCGTACCAAACGGGGGGGGGCAAGGGGCCGCTTGCCCCCCCCCCCCCCAGGTCTGAGAGTGGGGGGGGCAAGACGTGTGTTTTGCCCGCCTCCCCCCTGAAACAGCCACCACTGGGCAGGGCAAACAATGGCCGTCGATGCCCAAGGGATACCAAGGGCACCGCTTCCCGGCCCTGGGAAAGGGGGGGGGGGAGGGGGGGGGGCTGGTTTGCCTCCCCACTCAAAAACAAGTTGGTACGCCACTGAATCAAAGGTAACTAAATACGTTACTCGTTAGTGCGATGCAAAAAGGAGCGCCTCACTTCAGCTTGGAAGTAACGCGCTTTTCTCGTGACTCTGAATTTGTCGTTTTCATGAAACAGTAGCCGCTTCCAATATTTGTCGCCGTTAATATTTCCTTGTTTCTTAACGCGATCATTCAGGGATACCATTGGCTATACTGACAAACCTTTTGCTCATCTTTTTATGGTCTGTACACATCTTTTGCGCATCTTTTTACATGTTTTTCTGGTCTTTTTTATGATCTATCTAGCGTTCTCTCTTCATGCCGTTTACAGGCGCGAGCGAGAAAAAGGCTGGGTACTTGTGTTGTACACGTTCCACTGTAGGTTTAGCTACATATCGTTACTCGATTCCTCATCAAAAAGTAATCAAAATACCGTACTCGTTCCTTTTCTTAAAAAGTAACTGGGTGGTTTCTTCGTTACCGAAAAAGAGGAGCTAGGTACAAGTCACGCGAACCGTGACCGTTCAACTTAGGCACAAGGTTGGTGGGCTGCTGCTGCGTGTACCATCTTCAGTTATCTTCTCACTGTCTCGCTATATGAGTTGTGTTTCACGAAATGTTATATACACTGCGCGGCACTGTTAGCACGCACACAACGTCGTCGCTCTTTTGAATTTTAGTTTTTAAAGTGTATTGACGGGCATCAATTTTTTTCCGCTTACGTGCGTTCCACGAACGAGCATTTACCACCACGCAAGTAGTTTTGATGAGAGCTTCTCAATTCTAAAAAAGAAAAAAAAAACACGATGATTGCTTGTTTGCGGTTAATTTGTTACATAGTGTATGTAAGTATAAATATTATTTTATATTGTTTACATAAATATAATAATACATTATTTTCCTCTTCGTAAAATTTATTTAGTTTACTATAGGATATATTACGAACATTAACACGTTTGAAGCAGAGTTAATATTCCACGGACCTCCAAAACCAAACTACTAATTTTGATGGCCTGCTAATGCCCGAAACTTCGCTGGCCTTCTAGTACCGTTAGTGAGCTTTATCTGGTAGATTAGAAAGAAACGGAAGTAGACAAAAGGGGATTAATATAACATAAAATAAATTTAAATTAAAAAAGTGAAAGCCGTTTACAACTAACTCCCTGTAACGCCGAATAGGTGAGCGGCGTTTGGCAACTTCCGGTTCCTTGGGAAATTTTGATTCACTGTTGACAAACGACCACAATGAGCTGCAAGCCTGTGCAAGCATAATTCTGAACCCTCCTGAGTGTAGTTTTTAGAACCATGCTTAGACAGGCTTGCAGGTTATCGTCGTCATTTGTCAACAGTAAAAACAAAATTTCCTAAGAAACCGGAAGTTGCCAAACGCCGCTCACCTATTAGAGCGCAGTTCTTGAGGAGGAGGATGAAAGGGTACTGAGGGGAGGGTATACCCCTCCTCCCTCCTCCTCACCTCATCATCCTGCCTGCCACTCCTCCTCCCCTCCTTTTCTTTCACTCCCCGTGGCCCCCTGAGGTCACGTAAGCTCTGTGACGTCACGGGGTCACGTGACCTAACGGTTACGCCGACGGCGACGGCGACGACGCTCAAGCCGGAAACGGGCGCCCAAGAGCTGCGCTCTAAAACGACGAAATAAAAACCATGAGTTCTCCGTTAGCGCTGAGTAAGCGATCCTTTTGGTTGTGTCTTTGTGTCCTTAGAGTGATAGTCCATCGGGTGCGCTTTTACGTCGCACATCATGACGACAAGTCGATCGTGACGTCAAAGGGGTCACGTGACCTCAGGGGGGTCACGTGACCTCACGGTTACGCCGACGCCGACGCCGACGACGACGGCGACGCCGCTCAAGCCCGAAATGGGCGCCTAGGCGCTGCGCTCTAAAAACACACGCTGGACTATTGGGCCAAGCAGATTGAATAGCCCAAAAAGAAAGAAGGCCCCGCTCACCTGGGCTGTAGCACTCATGAAGCGCGGCTTCTTGGTTATGATTTTCTTCTTGGAGCCTGCGAGTATGCGGGCGATGCGGTTGGTCTTGGTGACCAAAGCCGAGTAGATCATGGCGAAGCTGAGGCCCGGCAGGACGCGAGTCACGAAGCAGGTGAGGGCCGTGGGCTTGGCCAGGAGCACGAACGTGGTGCCGTGGCAGAGGAACATGCCCACCAGGATGATGTAAGACAGTTCCCGCGTCGAAGACTTCACCACAGGGGTGTCGTTATGGCGGATGAAGATCACCATGGCTGCCAGGGTAGCCAGGAAGCCCAGGCAGGCGATGGTCATGGCCGCGATCGACTGGCTGTCCGACCAGCGGATGTACTCTTCGGGGATCCGGTCGCAGCCTGTCCAAAATAAAAAAAAAAAAAAAACATTTGCGTATTTTGCGCATGAAACAAAAACATTTGCGAAACAGTTCGCTACTCAGCTAGAGAATGAAGAAAGTGTAAATGGTCAACAGAGATACTGAAAATATCAAAGTAGCTCGTTTCTCACACAATTCAGGTTAATTAATTGTTTTTCACGAAGCAATCCACAAGTCTTCGTACGATGTTTAATACATGTGTATATTGTACAGAGCTTTCAAGGGTACAGAAGCGAGCATGAGGCTCTATCTGGTGTCTGTGTTAGCGCCAGTAGTTTTGACGGTATTTTGCACTCGTGGACAACATAGGTTGCAATGACCGAGCTTGTTCAACTCTAAGAACGTCGATAAAATCCACGCTTCGCATTTTGAACTACGAAATGATATGTAACGCTACTCCCACCACCCTCTTTTCAATCCCAAAAGGTTATCTGTCTGTTCGTCCGTTTGTGCATTTTCCGCTAAATTTAGCGGGTAAAGTGGCGTCACGTGACGTCACCTAACATCACGTGACCTATACTCCTTGGGGAAATTGACGGCGCGTGATCTGACGTCACGTGACTTGTACAATCGTTCAGTTTCCCCGCTAAATATAGCGGGAAAATATACGTCACGTGACGCACCAATTCCTTATAATGCATTTCATGCATTATAGCACTTTAAAGATAAAGGTCGCTGCCATTTTTGTTTTTTAAGTACGGACGCTTATTGTTTTATTGTTGTGCGAGCGCAAGAGACACGAGCGAATGCTGCACTGCCGTTTGCTTCCAAGGGTCGCACGGGGCACCGGCCACGTAGTACTGGCGTCGGCCTTTTTGACACTTTTCGTAAGACACGCAAACACATCAAAGGGCATTGGATCAACTTTCCGCCTCTGGAGAGGTATAAATGTCGTCAAGCTGCGCGAGCATAAGAAAAATCGGACGTGGGTGCAGCGCATCTGCTGCCTGAGTCGATTATAAGTTCCCTGAAGCAGTCACGCCAGCACCGACTGAGGGGTAGCTGAAGCAAAGTGCGCAGAGGGAACGTGCACTGAGGGTAATCCCAAAACACGGACAAACTATGCCGAGTCGCGGTGGCGCCGCATTCTAGTTCACATGCTCCACCTTGAGCTAGTTCAACTTCCCTCTCTCAGCAGGGCCACAAATACCTATTCAGTTGTGGCTTGATCGTTCCAGCGCCATTTGGCCATGACTGTACACTTTGAATTAACGTAACTAAACATAAAACACGGAAGGAGAAAGAGCACACATAAAAATTATATCCACACATTCCGTCTCTGGCATTTGATACGAAGGTTTAAGGTAACCACATCTTGGAAAGATAGGGTACAAAGCTATAGAGCTACGTCGCTTGGCAATGCTGTGAGTCACTTGAGAAAAAAAGCAGGTACTGTTACCAGTTAAGTTTTCATTGGGCCACCATCCCCTCTCGCAGTCCATGCAGGTGTACTCGTCCAGGACCACTTGGTTCTCTTTGCACTCGACGCAGTTCCAGCAGCACTTCATTGTCTCGGAGTGAATACTCTGTCGCGAATTAGGAGAAAATAAATCAACACCTGAATATCACTGGACCTAATGATTCCTTCTTTGGGCCGGTTTTCAGAAGCTTTGATCGAAAGAAGCACACGTACTCGGCTTACATTCTGCCTAAATATCTAGTTTAATCCTTATTTTTAATTTTATGACTTACGGTAAAATAGAGAGCCAGTAGTGAAACAATAATACCTTGTTTGCGTTTTCAAGCCTCATTAAGCTAACAATATAAAAAATATATTAGAATTCTTTAGACTGCCGAAGTATTGTTTTTTTTTACTTATTAATTTCGTCTTTTATGTTTTTTTTTCCGTATACATTAAGCTTGATAGAACGGTATCATTACCAGTGTTGTCCAGTTATTTATATTTGACTATACCTTAAACAATCGTACTTCTAGTTAGAAGTCATTGGTTAAAAGCCCCTCCATAGACGCCATTCTAAGTTAGAATAACTTCAAGTCGCTTAAACCTGGTACAGGAGATTGAAGCGTGGCTTAGACTACCAGAACAGTATGTCGAAGACTGCTTTCTCAATTCCTTCCGTTCTCAAACAAATATACCTGAATAGAAAATATTCTGATTAAATTTATATCACAAGCTTCATT
This sequence comes from Ixodes persulcatus, assembly GCA_013358835.2. Classification (NCBI taxonomy): domain Eukaryota; kingdom Metazoa; phylum Arthropoda; class Arachnida; order Ixodida; family Ixodidae; genus Ixodes; species Ixodes persulcatus. The sequence continues at coordinate 893,552 of JABSTQ010010929.1, read as the reverse complement.
CCGTTTTTAATCGTTCCTTCTCATGGTAACATTCGAATAGTCATTCTCTACGAGCTCAGTTGGTCACTCTCTCTACCACCGTTACATTATCCCGCCCATCGAGCCACAGCGCCCTTTACCGCCAGAAACAGAGACAGAACTTCCAGCAAATATAGTTAAGCAGAAAACAATACGGCGTGCAAGTTTGTTTGTTCTTTGCGCACCTCTCGTGCTTGTGTACCCTCGAGATGCGCCCATGTGTTTTTGTATCACCCCCCCCCCCTCTCTACCTCAACCAGTGACGGTGCTCGATTGTTGGCTGCCTCGTCACCGAGCGTTCTCTGCGCTTTGTCTACGCTGCCTTTCGATTGGTATACCTCTCCTTTCGCTCCGATGCGCCAAAGACCTATTTTGGAACACTCGCCCGCCGTATACTAAAGAAACACCGAAAAAAAAGTTTCCCTTCCGCGGTGGTGAGACACCGTAATTATCGGAACCATTTCCCGGTCCCACTTGCACGCACAGAGGCACAGATTGACTGCGCGCTCTTTTGTTTCTTGACTACCCACGCGAGTGGGCGTCACAGTGTATACCATTTGGGTGTGCGTTCTTGCAGTAACAATCTCGGCATCGCAAACAATCGGCTGGCACCCAAGAGTATCGCAGGAGTAAGCACCTGACCCCGCCCACAGGCCGAGTAGCGTTTCGTGGCCGGAGAAGCGTCAAGTGGGTCACCGTCACATGTCGAGTGGCCTGTCTTCCCCGACAGCAAATCCGCAGCGAATCGGTGGCCATACAACAAAGCTGGAACTCGAACCCCTTCATTATCAAAGAGAAGCTCCAGCGCCAGCGGCGACAGTATCGACTCGCCAAAACCGGCACAAACACAACTCCGAAAGTTCGAGCGTACGTTTCTTGCTACCCACCACCACAGACAAGAGGACCGACGAAAGACGCGATGGCCAGAGACAAAACAGACAAACAAACCAACCCTCATGATTACGGTAGGGGCCCTCCTCCCTAGCCGCTGGCGGAGATCCCGTGTTCCTCAGGCGTAACTCGTTACAGCGATTGTCTTTTATCCCGGTGTGTGCAGCGACGGGTCTCACGGGGAATCCGATGGTGGCGGTTGTTGTTTCGTTGCGAATTCTTGCCGCCTCGCCTCCCGCCCGGCCCGCTGGGCTCGGACAGGGCGCGCGCGGTCGCGTCGGCCTAGGGCCGGATCGGGGACCCCGGGTCGACGGGGCGGAGGGCGCCACCGACCCCGATGCCGCCGCCGCGGGGATGCGGGTGCGCTGTCGGCCAAACAGGATCTGACGGCCAAGGATCGAGCGACGCCGGGCTATTTTCGCCCGGCTGGCTTTCGCAACGCGGGAACAGTCACGGTGATTTTCGGGAGGCTTCGCGGGATTGTCGGACCTGCCCCGCAGACTGAGCGGGTCGGGGCAAATGGGAGGCCTTTGTTTTAAGGAGTGAGCGTGGGAGGGCAAAATATCGACGGACGGCGGGTGACGAGACCGGGACCGAAAAGAACAAAGGAGATAGAAAGCGCAAGGGAGTGCTTTCAGAGGATGAGGATGACGGCAAAAAAGGACAGGACACCTGGTCGCTAGAAACGGCTAGGTACAGAATGCGATAAAAAAAAATAATTGGCTATTAAGTTTGCCATTTACACTTTTTGGTCCCAGAGAGGTACGCGGATTTTAATATAAATAACAAATTTCTTTTTTTTTTTCCTAAATACGTTTTGGTTACCCGAGGGATATAAAACATTAACTACACGTTCTGGGGGGTTTGTTGACTGGCAGCTTAAGAGGCGCAAGGCGGTTAGGGTACCTAGCACCTTAGAACCACGGTGTAGCCAACGATGCTCTTACATTTGACGAAAAGAACGCCGATGAACCAAAGCGATACAAGCATCGTACACGAAACAAACATCGTGCACGAAACAAGCATCGTGCGTATCGCGAACCCACCCCTGCGTTTATTAAGATCTCGCCTCTCGGTGACGATAAAAGCACGGTTGTTGTGGCGCACAGAAATTTGTGTTTCTATTCACGAGGAATTAAGTAGGCGCATGTTTTTTTTTTTTTTTATATAGATTACACGCGTACGTCACTATATTTACGTATTCATTGTGGAAGGTTCAAATTCACCTCGGGTCTACAATATTGCCGGAGTAACTACTGAATTTCTCTGTCCCCAGTGAAGAAGCACAGCACAAAAACTGTAGTTCAGGTTATTTTATCTTCATTATCTCTTCAAGATACTCTGTTATGGACGTTATTGAGAGGTTTCACTGCACTTTAGCTGAGAACTATATGTGAATGCAATACGTTTGCTTATTTTGCCAAAAATATTCGCGAGAGGTTTTTTAGAGGCGTGGAAATTGTGAGTAAATTTTTGGTTTGTGACTCAGTCCACTAGTGTTCATACGATAAAGTTTTGAGCGTATAATCTGTAGCGATAGGCTACCTGCCAACCTGATATGCGCGCGAGTTCATTTATGTGCATATTTCAGGGCATTGTTTTCAGTCCTTCAAGTATACAATTTGACCGAATTCCCCGCAAAAAAGAAAGAAAAATATTACTAGGAACTTAGCAATATAAGCTTGACAAGGAATATTTAGAGAGCCATTATTGCAAAACCCTTTTGGCAGTAAATTTATTTTGCAAATAAAATATTAAGAGAACGTTATTAGCTACGAGTTTTCCACAAAATTTCTATTTCACAAAAAAAGCCTGAAAAAAAAACAAAAACGTATCACTTTGAATTTAGGTCTGTCTGATGGAGAGTGAAGAGCACCATTTGAGGGTTCGAGCTAAAAAGGTAGTAATTTGTCTTAGTTACCTGAAAAAGTAAAGACGCATTACATTCGCACAACAACAAGCACTAAAGACGTTTCTAAAAACTGTATCCCCCCCCCCCCCAAAAGATATATATATATATAAATACCAAAGAAAAAAAAAAGAACAAAGAAGAGGATTTACGGTACCTTCTTCTAATAGAACAGAAAGGAGAAAATAGTGATGATTGTAAGTTTTGTGTTTTGATACATTTCTTTCATGAACGAACTGAACGCACCACACACTGATCGTACGTAAGTGTACCATAGCGATGAAATTCAGCAATCGATAGGACAGAGCACCATGGGTGCAGAAGAACAGGCAGAAAAGAAGTCTAGAGACCCACCTTGACTTTCCCCTTCTCGCAGGGCAGGGAGCATATGGAGATGGGCGGGTTGACCTGCGCCCTGTTCCACTGGACGTCCCCCGTCATGCGCATCTCGCCGTTGATCCACGAGCCTACTTGGACGTAGTCGAAGTGCTGCGTGCCTGGAAGCTTTTGGTAGTTCATCAGGTCGTACCTGCACATCGCACGATTGCAAGCACGATATTAAAAAAAAATATAGAGCCCATTCACGTAACGTGAAGATGAAGGACTAGCGAAGCTGTTATCTTTACAACTATACTACATCGATACGATTTGCATATGATTGCAATGAAGACACGTACACGACTTCGTTGTTTAATTGTCTTTATTTAATTCTTAGTGACTAAAGTGATCATTGCCTTATGGTCACAACCGCCATTGGTTGTATTTTGACTTCGGATACGTTCTTGCTAAACGAGAGGTCGATACACGTTCTGTTGTTGGTCGTTGGTATACGTATACGTGTAGGTATACGACTATTTTAAGTTTTACAAGCCCAAATCTCTTTATCAGCATCGCGGAAGCGAAAGAAAAAAAAGTTAGATCGGCGCTTGTTGCCTTCAGCCTCGTCACAGCGCGCTCTTAGCTGAGATAAGTCGGTGACCGCAGATGATAACAAAGGATCAGGACCTCACTATCCAAAAATGCCGAGGAAGGCTGCCTTACGCGGGTTGCTCCCTCTTTTTATTTACACTTGACACGACCAATCGGAACGAAGGAGCGCCATTTAAACGGGAGTTTTTTGTTAACATCCATGCACGCGTTTTTGTAAAGATCCTAACACATAACAGCTTCGCTCTAAAAGGTGTTTCGCTAGAAGGAAACGAAAAAACACGGTTCACGGCAAGAAAAGCATCTTTATCTGCGTCTCACAAACCACTGGGGAAAGCGATCGGCGATATCTACGAATTCGGCATAAATAAATAAAACTTTACCACCGAAAAACAAATCATTGCTATTTGACACTGGGCATAGCATTTCGCTGGTTATTTAATTGACAATGTCGCCTCCTGCTCCACATAAAGTTCTGATAAGAGGTGCCCTTTGTGCTTATTACAAGTAACTCTTTGAAGCACCGACTGCGTGACGGTGTAGGTTTCAGGGAACTAATGGCGGCGCACAGCGGCAGAATGAACTGAAAGGTTTCCATTTTGTTCCAGCAACCTGAGCTTTGTTATGCGTGCCAGTTGTCGTTACGTGTAAAAATAAAATGTATCTAGGGGATTTTTGTTTTGCACTTCAGTTTTAAATTTAAATACGTTTAAGCCTCGTCATCAAATCTACAAATCGTACTGGTCAGCTGTTCGAGTGCTGTACGGAATAATAGACGCGTCTGCATTTTTAGAAGTAACTGCATTTGTCAAAATTTATTTCTTTTACGTAGCTTCAGAAACGCATACTTAACAATGTTAATATCCAAACCAATTAACTTCCTGCCTCGTCGATATGAGAATGCCGTCTTCTTAGAGGTTCTCAAATATAAGGGTTTTTAGAAAGGAGTATTCTCCCTTGATTTGTTCGGTTACTCTTTGGACGTATCCTGCCCGCCACCAGCGCGCCTTCCGTTTGTTTCGCCTCAATTATTCACATTTTTCACAAGGGCGCAGCCATCTTGAATGTCGTCACTTCTGGTATGCAGGTAAAACATCGTTTTGATCTCTCCACACCACTGGAAGGTGTTTACGAAAAATGCGTGATTTCGTAAACACCTTCTTGTTTTGCCTGACCTATATTTTCTCGCGTATTCCAGACTGAAATGTTTAAATATTTTTTTCGTCCCGCATACCAGATACGGAAGCCACGTGACTGAGAACGACAGGAAAGAGAAAACATCAATGTCACTCTTTTTTTTTGTCTTTCCATTCGACGCTTAAGTCGAAGTCAATCTGCCGAATAGACCCTTTTCGAGAGTTCATCGAGCAACATTGATGGTCGCCATTTCTTGGGCTTAGAAGGGCGGGAGGTACGATTCGTTTGCCTTTTTAGACTTAAGCTAGGTGGCGCAAGCTACCGCCCGTTACATAATGCTATAGCCATTAACGTTCATTCATCCATACATTCATTGGGCACGAAACGCGTGATTGGATCCGAGTCCTCGCCGAACGCTGACGCAGCGCTCGTTTTCAATAAAAGCTGAGCCGAGTTCACGCCGAACGATGACGTGGCTTTCAGGCTTCAATACATACTCAGGGTTCGTGCCCAAGCAATGGCGGTCACGCGATGGCGTCGGGGTTCTGAAAAGGTTCTATTGGTATCGGCGATTTTCGTACAACATCAAGGTCACTCCGCCTCGACGTGTGGTGACTCGTGATCCCGTTGCAAATTCACTGACGTTCAGTGACGCCTATCTGGAATTTTAGTGTCTGATGAAATTTATATAGTTTTGTGTAAGCTATCTACTAGTTTGTGTATGAAATTTAGCTCAACCGCCATCGAGATGCATCAGTGGATCTAAGGAACGTCATAGAAAAAAAAAAAAGTTAAAGATCCGCGAGCGCGTATGTGAAATATTCATTCATATTAAGCATTAAGATCACTTTCGATAGGAATCCTTTGAGTCCTCGCTATTTCCAAATCTGTATTTTAGATTTAATTTGAAAAAAAAAAATCTGCACATACCATTTGCGGAAATATTTCAAACGCCGAACAGCCGAGTAACCTATTCTAGAATTTGCATGCACGATAGCGGTACTCCTAAAAAGATATGTCAGACCGCGACATGCCTATTGAATAGCCAAAGACTTTTCGGGAGCTACTTCCAGCGACGCACTACCACCTTCAAAATGAAAAAAATGCGCGGAATAATATAAACAATGAGCGCAATTCATTTCGGTACACATGTGTGTTTGTATATGTCTTTCGGTACACACACGCACACACACAAACAGTAATATCGTAACGCCAAGGTGTCTCGTCTCTTGCTGCGATCGCGATATAATGAAGAAGCTCCAAACCCCATTTGAACACGACAACAAAGCGTCACAGCTTGCAAAAAAAAAAAAAAAAAAAAAGTTAGAGACATTGAACAATAGCGGAATCTCGCTTGCAGCCGCTTTCCCGTACCGTAATTAAACCGCACTAATTGCCCCTCCGGAACCAAGAGCACCGGGAGCCCAGACGCCGTACAGTAAATGGGCGTATACGCAAACACCAGAAAAAAAAAAAGCAAAAAAAAAGCACGCCAAGTCAGGAGTGCGCAGCTTTGATATCTTGCCTGGGGCTGCCCTCTGCCTTCTTTCTCTCAAAGCAGAGCCGCACCGCTACATCTTTAATCTTCGGCGGTGGCGGCGTCAGGCGAACCGAAGGCTCCCTCCGCAGACGCCGTGCGCTGTTCCTTCACCCCATATCGTCGTCGTAGTCGAGGGAAGCAAAATCAAGGCCTAACGAGCTCAGCGGCGGTGAAGTCGAGTTTCGCGGCTATACGCTAACACCGAGGAGGGCGCGATAACGGGCCTAGTCGTACATAATAATTTTAGAGCGCCCATAGCTTTCACCGGCGGATTCTTCTCACGTCTTCCTCTCTCTATCGTTTCCCCCCCTTTTTTTATCTCCTTTTCTGCACAATCTCACCTTTCTTTATTTTCATTCTTCATTTTTTTATGTCTCGACTCGCTCCTTTCTTCAGTCACACCCGCTTTTTCCGCACGTTTGCCGCACTTTTTTTTTACCGTGATCGTGTGACAGTTTGTCATTTCTGCTCACCATGCCATGACAAATTCTAATTTTATTTCCCGCTTTTTTTCTTTCTTTTTAGTTCCAACTTTCCTTAATATTTTGCGTTTACATTCATTTAAAAAAAGGAAAGGAAGGTTAGATTCGTCGTTAACGCGTCGCGGCGGTCTTGTGAGCTGACTTCTGCTATACCGGTCATTAAAAAAAAAGAAAAAAAAAGGAGTCGTTCTAGCATTTTTTAAGCCGTCTAGATATCCGGGTTTTTTTTGTTTGATTTATTTCGCTTTCCTCTTAGAAGAGATTCCGACGCTGCACAGATGAGACTATTTTGTCGTTTCTTTAATGCCCTTTGGTTCCAGAGCAATCGTCGAACCCGAAAGGTGGTAATGTGTGAGGCGGGAAGCAAAGCGTCGCCAGCGTGCGCGAGAATACCGAGAGAAAGATACTGATGAAACCACCAAACTAGAAGACGGAGGCAGGAGGAAATGGATTGTCAACAATATGAAGAAAACAATGCCCGGTTCCTCGTCACGTCCCGCAAATGAACCACGGCGACAGCCCACAAGCTGCACACTGCTGCGCGCAATTGGACGGCCGTGAAGTCACGCCGCACCGTGACGCCACGACATCAGGTGATTATCTGACGTCACGTGGCATTATGACCTAACGTGAAAATAATTCCCGCTGAATTCAGCAAATACATTTTACGGTGACGTCACGTGACATGAAGTCGCGTGATAAGGCATTGCTGACTTCACAATGTAACGACAATGACTCTCCGCTAAATATAGCGACGAACTCGTTCCGCTATTCGTTTGCGCTTTGGGCGCGTCTTGTATCCAATTTTGTATGTACGGTATTGCTCAAAGGTTTTATTGGAGGTATGAACCGTATCGTTTCGTTAAATGTTGTCCCTGCCACGTCCCACAGGCCAGCACAGGCACGTAGCGAGGAGGGGGGGAGGAGGGCCCCCCCCCCCCCAAAAAAAAAGAAATCTTCCATTTTGCTGGGTCCTCTTCTTCCCCCTCCCCATCATACAGCATTTTGTCATGGGCGCCCCCCCCCCCCCCCCCCCCCCGAAACAAAATCCTGGCTACGTGCCTGGGCCAGCACTATACGTATAAATACATAAATAACTAGCGTAAAGGATGTCCCGATAAGCACAGCGGACTATGACTAGCTACGCACACGAAACACACAAGGTATCCGTAGTGAAACCTCGCCAACAACGGCTATCGCCGAAGGAGTCAAAGAATGGGGAGACGAAAGAGCTCGAGATGAAGATGAGCATCAAAACTCCGAGTCCTGCTCCTGAAATGAAGGGTGTGAAAGTAACGACCGAGCACGTAATTAGTTACGCATTTACCGGATACGCAAGGAGGAGTCGGAAGACAAAAAAAAATAAAAAAAACGAACAAAAAAAGGCGAAGGAGACCGACGTGTCGGGCGAAGACACAAAGCTCAACAGAGGAGACGCGCCCAGAAGTCACGTGCCATTCTGCTCCCTCTGCTTCTCATTTGGGCCGCGCTGTTCGTTCCCTGCCCCGAGACTAATCATTTCCTCGCCAGCCGAGTTTCTCCGTCTTCCGACTACTGCATTGTTTCATCGTAATCTCGGTAGTCTCTGTTTCCGTCTCCACCTCTTTACTCTCGCAGAGTTGCTAGGTTTCGGATTCTTTCCGCCGTCCGTGTTGCATTCATTTGACGGTGGCCAGTGGCTAAAAGAGATTACCGTCGTTTAGGCGTCTAGCGCCTCTGACCTCGTGTATCATTATCTTATTGTTACGAAGATTAGCTAACGTTCTCCCTATACGCAGTAACAAAAGTGCACAAGGCTAGGGAAGGGACAATATAGTGTCATGTACACCGTGGGCTAAACGACGGCAGTAGATGAGGGCACAGATTGAAATGTATACGCCCTTTTTTGTCTGACGTCAGGCTGTCAGCTACGAAGTACTATGTAGATAACTGAATGATCTTAGAAGCGTGTTATTTAACAATATATATTTGTTTCATTCAAGCGTGAGGTATGCTGAAAAAAAAATAAACAAGGTGGTGCGTCACTGTTCCACTCTTACAACTTTACCGCCCTACGTGGCTCCTATTTTGATGCCTATATAAGTGTGCAAAAATAGGTGTTTTGCGGTTATGTACTTTGAGAACATGGTGTGCAAGAAGACCTGCAATTCGGCAAATTAATCTAATTTTTGTTATGTTTGGCAGCGACAAAGATAATGCCGGTGACAACCTTATAGGGAGGTCCAAAGAAAAGTAATGAGAAAGCGAGAGAGAGAGAGAGGGAGAGAGAGAGTAAATAAAGGTTGTGGAGAGTTTGACAGCCTTTCGACTGATTAGTCGGTTCAGATATTTGTCAGTTCTTAGGGCCTTGCTCGATTAATCAGTAGCTTCATCGACTACTTTCACAATCTTAGCCGATGGTATTTGCCTCTGGTAAAAGCAGCAAGAACAAAACAAAAATTGAATGAAAAAAAAAATAAAACTGACCCGGCAGATTTCTGGCGATAAAACAGCTGGATTAGATAGAAAGACATAGTTCACCCAAAATAACCCCATGTGTTAAAAATTAAATTAAGATAGTAAAAATATAAGCTAATTGACATCCGTGCATAAACGAAACAACGCGAATTGTTCAAGAGTCATAAAGTAGAGGATAGACAGGACCACATTTTGACGACCGCGCTTCGTCCGCAGCCCCGCATTAAATCTCGTTTCTACACAACTGAATAAATTACCTTCTTTATGTAGTCCATTACAATTTCACTTTGAACCTTGCATATAATTCTATAAAAATGAATGCAACGATTATGACCCTGATGTTGCTTTAGAAATTTAAAGCGGTACCGTAAAAGGTTTAACGCTAGTAAACATGAAGACTTTCGTCGTATACGACCAATTTGTGGTTGATGTGATGCCTCTTCATTTTAATAATCACACTCTAATAAAAGCCCGTGCGTCCACTTTCCCGCACAACACTTGGAGAGCCAATCACCGCAACTTGCGGAGGCAACTCAGCGAATGACGATGCCGAAACATACGTTAGACCAAAAAACGCAGTCTGAGTTGTGACATTAAGCAATGCAAAACTTGCATTTCTTAATGTCACAACTCAGACTGCGTTTTTTGGTCTAAACGTATGTTTCGGCATCGTCATTCGCTGAGCTGCCTCCGTAATTTGCGGTGGTTGGCTCTCCGAGTGTTGTGCGGGAAAGTGGACGCACGGGCTTTTTTTAGAGTGCAGGGCCGTTCTGAACTTTCACGAATAAAAAAACTGAATTTCGCTGCGTTCGTCTCAGTTTGTGTGTCTCTTCATGGCGTTGGAAGAAAAAAAAATAAACGTTTGAGTGACGAGGCACTTTTTATACGCCTTCTCAAAGCTGTACCTGCACCTTTAAGCATCTACATTCATATTTGTATAAAATTTATCTGCACGCATCGTACATAAAACTTTTGCTAACAAGAACGTCTGTGTCATAAAGTTTATAGATTTCTGTGTTCATGACTATGTCTAACAACATTCGGTCTGCCTCCATTTCGGTAATTATAAGCTACACAAAAATAAAGGCACACAATCTTTTTTTTTTAAATTATTAGTTCGCTTAAATTACGTCCAAACTGCGTATGCTTAATCTCCCAAACCCGCACATTTTCCGGAAAGGAGGAAGTCGTAACTTTTACCGTTGCGGCATAGTGCCATTATTTGAATAGAGCAGAAAAAAAGACGGCTGAGTCTTACGCGACACACACAGAATATTATCGCGTGAATATAATATTCGAATATTCCCGAGGAAAAAGTGCAGGATATGGTTCTGTAAGCTACATTGCCGGAGCATATCGCATACCTTCAGCTACTACTAAGCAAGAACAGTTGCGAGAGATGCAAAGTTCAATTATGGTTGCCCGCAAAGGCCAAAAAAAAAGTTTAAAAAAATTCGTCCACACAAGCGTATCTTCAACTACTTTATGGGTGATAACGATCCGCCCAAATGCGCTCCGTGGTGCTTACATTATGACGCGGAGGACAGGTGAAACACTCAAGTTCCTATCGATGTGAACGGTACACGCTCAGCTATACTAGCCTTGCTGTGTTCCAATACGGGTACGATTGTGTTCTGTCGCGCTCTGACCACGGTGATAGAAATACTTCAGGTGGCGCCTCCGCCGACGAGCCGTCGCGGTAAAGATCGGCACGCGGTTCTCTCTGGTGCCGCCAGAGCGCGCCACCAACGTCGAGGCCGTCCTTTCCTGAGTGCTATACAAGGCGGCAGCGCGCGCCGGGGCTGCACCGCTGCACAGTTTTCCGCGGTCATCGTTCTGTATCTGACCAGTTTCGGCTTCCAGAATTTGCCGGCTATCGGGAAGAAATGCTTCGCGCCACGCGGTGCAACGCGAGATACAGAGCGTGAACGGAGAAGTTATCCCTTTTTGCTACTCCAAAGAGGACCTCCCAGAGTCATGGCGTGACGCGATCCCGCGCAAAGACCACCTGTTGCAGCCGACAAACTTCATCTGCGAGAGATATTTTGGGTCAAGGTTTGTCAGTAAATCGTTTTAAAGTCGTCTACAAGGGCCACGTCCTCCTGAGTGCCCAGCGGAAGAGCTGCTCTGGCGAAAGACGCAGTGCCAACAAAGTTTTCAGCGCTACCCCTGCTACTTGACAAATAACGAGAAAAAAATAAAAGAACCCGCGGACCGTCCGCGCGCACCATCCAGCGAGCTGCAGCATGTCGCAGAGGAGTGCTCGGGCTAGTTACTTGGGATATACTATTTTTAATACATTCAGTTTTACTTTACCTGGAAGTCCAATATTAGTGCACCATTACATTTTGTCAGTCAAATGTTGCTTGTCCCAAAAGTTAAGGGAGTTTACTTTCTGAGTTGTGTTCATAAATTAGTTTTCTGTCCAATATATAACATCCTTATATAACATCGGGTATAAACCAGCCTTATATAACGTCGGGTATAAACAGCGCCGTTTAAAAGTTCAGTATCTAACTGTCACGTTGAGTTTAGTACGTGCAAAGTTACGATGCAGTTGCCGAACGGTTCACTCTCCGTAGACGACGACATCCCTAGAAGAACGCCATGCGAGGTAGCGACAAGTCCCTCTCTTCCCCGCCCTCCTTCCCTCGCTTCTGTCGTCTGCTAGCGCACGGTCCACCATGTTCTCCCTAGCTCGCCCACCATGCCTGTGATCAAAATATTCCTAGTTACATCGGCGGGTCATGTCACGTGACAATCCAGAGAGAACTACGCTGGATGCGGGCAGGTTTTTGAACGCCAAGGTACCAAACCGTTACTCGAGAGTGAGGTCGAGTCAAATCCGCCATTATTTTTTTTCCTAAGCGGAAACGGAAGGCAGGCACAGACCAATGGGAGAGCGCGTCGGCCCCTCAATCGTTGTCGCTACTTAGCAAAGCGTTAATCGAGGGACTTTAGTAGAAGACGGCCTTCATAGGCCTCGACAACCGTAGCGCCATCTGGCGGCGCGCATAAGAACCATTGACGAAAGTTGAACACGTTCGTAGACGGCGTTACGATACCTGAGCATTCTTACTCCGTGGCTCTGGCCTCAAGCAATTGCACGAGAACTACAGTCGCATTTAATTTCGTGCTGTGTCTCTATCTTTTATCTCTCATCCTGTCTCACCTCGCTTAATTGTTTTTACTCGATTTTACGCTTCCTTACTATAGCTTGTGTCAAAGCTAAACAAAAGTAAGAATACCAAGGTCGTCTTTGACGATCACATCACGGTCTTCTTAATTTTTTTTTAATTGCATCACTGAAAAACCACAATTAAAAAAAAAGGGCTTATGAGTGCGCTTCACCGCAAAAAAAGCCGAGAAATGGTAGCGATGCGCTAAAAAAGGCGCAAATAATGCTTGGAATGAGAAATGTCATGTGCGCTGGGACACTGCGCTTGTACAACGTCGCACCCAACATTCCAAAGCAGATTGTATTGGTTCGTTTGGGGATTCGTCATTCGCAGCAATTGTTTCGCAAAATTCGATCTGAGAAATACGACGTGATGACATTTACATCGAGTGAAAACTATGAAAATTTCCTGTCGATCCGTAAAACCGGGATTACATTGCTTGTGCATCATACAAAACACAGTCTGCATACAGATTCGAACTTGAGTAACTGCGAAGACCGTACTTCAAATGCCGTATGGCAATGAGTTCAAGGAGAAAACTTGGCACGCGAGATTTGAACCACGGATATAGCGGTGACTCGTGTTTGCAGACTGTCTTTTGTAGGATGTATGATCAGTGTGACCCCGGCTTTAGGGTGAATATCTTTTTTAAACTTTTGGCTACGTTCTGGGTTCTAGGTTCTAGGTTCTAGGTTCTAGGTTCTAGGTTCTAAGTTCTAGGTTCTAAGTTAGGTTAAGTAAGGTAAGGTAACGTAAGGTAACATAATGTAACGCTTTGGTAAACCATGTTTAAACCAAGCACGTACGGCTATGCTCAAATATCTATGGAGTTTGTTTTCGTCCAAATCTGCATCCAAACTTTACGGTCGCAGTGGTGGCGCTTCACCACATTGCAGTGATTCGATTCCCGTTACTTCAAAACTTCCTCCTTGTATAACACAGATTCTTAAATGTACATTTGGTGTTTAACAATACAATAAATTATAAACGACACTAAATCCACATTCTTGAAGTAGCAAGGCAAAGCTTACCGTCCCGGCGGGTCTCCGTTCTCGTGGAAGAAGACGGTCTCGTTTCCCCAGTCGAAGGTGACATTCATGAGGTACTGGAGGAAGATGGAGCCGTTTACCGGCACCATAGCCGGGCACACGCCCGACGTGTTGGGACATAGGTCCCGGTGCATGTTGTGCAAGCCATGAGCCATTGTGTAGATGGACTTCTTTACGAATTCGACCTTGGTGTCTTGCTTGTGGCCCTCTCTTAGCTGCTCTTTACCTGGGGGGAGAAAAGGCGCCGTTGGCTGATGGCACGGCAGTTTGGAACCCCACTGAAGCGTGCGAGTGCATTGCTGCGTCATTCCAAAAAAGCTCCGCGCAGCTGTTTGGAAGACACAATATTCGCTGACGGCTTACGAAACACATGGTGTTGCGAGTATTGACCACTGCTAAGGAGACTGCGGCACTGGCCAATAAGAACGATAAGGACGCTTACACGAAATAGGCCGCAAGTGCAAACTGCGTGTCTTAAGCTGTGAGGGACTATAGAAGGTCTACAAAGCTGTACCACTTACAAAACTTGAGAGTTTGGGTATTGGGGTATACGAATTCCCAGGTGCGACCCTTACGCACAATGCCGCGAAAACCGCGGAACCATTGTCCTTTTGATTTTGTTTTTTTCTTAGTCTTCCATTCATCTAGTTCAGTTCAAAGTACCCACCTCGACGCTTTACCAAATGCCAACATTCCCATAACGAGCGAGAACAATATATTGGTTTCATCTGGAGCGCGGCAAAAAAAATAAAACTCGTTTTTTTTTTTGTGACAAGTTTAGTTGAGTTAAATCCTTGAGGTGTAGTTTTCATTCACCGTGCAGCCTGAACACCTATATGTCTAACCACATTTCTGCCGTCCCAACAAAACAAAATCGTACGAATTGAAGTTTAGGAAGCATAAAGCTCGAGGTAAATGTTCACACCTGCCTTTTTTTTTCCCGTGTTTTTTTCAAGCCAATAGCCAAGGCGAGTCCTATCTCTGTACAGGGAGATTAATACTAAAGTTCCTCGATTAACGCTTTGCTAAGTAGCGACAGTGATTGATGTGCCAACAAGCTCTGCCATTGCTCCGAGCCCGCGCTCTTTTTCCGGTTAGAAAGAACATGGCGGATATGACTCGACTTTACTCTAGAGTAACGGTTTGCTACCTTACCGTTCGAAAACCTACCCGCATCCAGCGTTCTACTCAACAACACTAGTCGTAAGGCGATATCTCGAATGGACGGTCGTATTTTGGAAAGAAGAGGTCGAGATTGAACCAGGCCGACGAGGCGCGTGACGTGAAGATACCTGGTTTCCTCCTGTCTTCGCTTCGCTCCTTGAAGGCGGCGAGGCGGAGAAGACGCGAGGCCGTTCCCTCTCCTTCTCGGAGAAACATGACGTGAACATTTCTGTCAAATGCGCCTCCTTTTCTTGAAAAATACGGTCATTCGTTCGAGATATCGCTGTATGAGTGATGTTTTGGTGTTTGTAGCATCCTGTTATACGCTTTTGACGCGTGTTTTGTGGAATCCAGGTTTCAGTTCAGCATCCCTTTACGTAATTTCGTAAATCGCCGTGATTGGTTGTAACTTGTTCGCATTCTGTGCAGGAAAGTATTTGTGTCGGACCCGGTCATAAACTGTCCTTCCATTGTTCAAGTATATTCGCCGCGAAATAGTGAGGAACGCTTAGCGAAACTAACGTCTTATATTTTGACGATAGTAATTCCTGGAGAAGGGGAACAATGGTGACAAAGGACAAACACAAATCTCCAAACATAGCTAGGTGACTGGTGCGCGACCGAAAAAATCCGCCTGGTTCCGGTATCTGACAAAACCCGTTTGCTCTACTGACGTCTAACTTCTGCTTGCTCAGTTCGTAGAGCGTTCCACTGGAAATGGTTCGATCGAATTTTTTCGGTCGAGCAATCAGTCACCTAGCTGTGTTTGGAGATTTATGTTTCTACTTTGTCCCCCTTGTTCCCCTTCTCCAGGGATTATGGTCGCTATTCTTGTCCAGCTCGTTTGCCCATATGCATTATTTGCATTATCATTGTTGTCTTATATAGTCAAAGAGCGCTACAACGAACGCTTCTACTGCGAAATAGCCTGCACAACGGAGCATGCGTTGTACAGGCTGCTTTATTGGGGTCATTCAAGTGCGCGACGGATATAACGAAGTAACGTGTATAACGAAGAATTATCGCGGTCCCACACGCTTCGTTATACAGGCGTTTGACTGGATATATATATATATATATATATAGTAATTGACAGTAACTGAGACTGCTTGGTTCGTGAATGAATCTTCGACGTTCTTATCAGATAATGCCGCAGTCTCGTTGGCTGGGTGAGCGATAATAATTAGGGCTGGGCGTCAATTAAAAATTTTAACCCGATTAATCGCCACCCTTTAATCGATTAATTAATCGATTAATCGGTCTCGTTCATTTTTATGCAAAATAATATTGATTAAAAATAAAAATTCCATCCATGTTAAACGACGCAATAATTTTAATTATGATTCGGCTTCGATATACAGTTGAGAACAGTTAAAAAAACACTCACACTCACACACTATTACTTCAGCTCCATGAGGCAAAAATGTTCGTTGATATTCTCCGAGAAGTGCGACCTCCTTTGATAGCTCACAGTAGTCTCTGCTGCGCTAAACGGACGCTCGCACGGCGTTGAAGTCGTTGGGATATGTGTAACCTTCTGCACATGTCTGAAGTTACAAATCTCCCCCTTACAGTTTACCTTAAGTTAATGCTTCGCCTAGATTTTTCACTTCATATAGGTGTGCTCGCCCATGTCTGCATAGTGAAATCATTTCATTTTTATTTAATTTTGGTTCGTCAAAGTTTTACCGATTAACCGGTTAAACAAATTAATCGCGATTAAAGCATTAATCGATTAATCGGGAGGTTAATCGATCAATTGCCCAGCCCTAATAATAATATGTTATAAAATCGTCATATCCTCGCTTTCTTAAGCTTTCTGTCCTAGGCAAACTTGTACATAACCAGGTAAAAGTAACTGATTACTTCATTTCATTCATTCATTAATCGATTTTACCCTCAAAGCGCCCGAAGGCACTACATGAGGAAAGGGGGGGGGGGGGGGGACTAGAATGCAAGGAAAGGTCGGAGCAAAAAAAGTAAAAGACACTTGACGTAGAAAACAGGGTGTGACAGATCGCGCAGACTTATACACAACATATTAACATATACATAACAGCTACACGCCAAAATAGCAGATGAAATCAAAAGGACTTATATTATTTCACAGATGCACTCCTCAACTGTGTACAATCTTGTATGCTTACAACATTTTCAGGGAGCTCATTCCATTCATTAATGGCCAACATTAAGAGAGATTCGCAAAATTATTTCGTGCGACATAAGGGAAGCCTGAGTTTCTGCTGCTGGTTGCGCCGAGGAAATATTCGGTGCGGAGGAAGAAAAAGTTCTCTTTTAAAGTATGGATTATCATAATACATTCGGTGGATAAAACTTAGCCGTGATACTTTGCGCCTATTGCATAAGTGATTGAGGCCAGCTCTAGACTTTAATGCTGTCACAATAGACAGGAACGAATAATCTTTAAAACTAAAACGAACAGCCCTATTCTCAACATCTCGATTTATTGTATTAAGTGATCCTGCCAGGGACTCCAAATATTGCTAGCATATTCTAGCTGTGAACGAATAAAAGATGTATGCGCTAGCAATCGGACGTCAATAGGTTTTAAAAACAAATTCCTTCTAAAGCCCCCTACAGTCCGTCTTGCTTTGCTCACAATATAATCAATATGCATTTTCCAGTCGAGTTTCTCAGTTAGAATTACTCCGAGATATTGATAATGTGTTACCCTTTCAAGAATCGAACCCTTAACATTAGAGTCAAAGATAGATTTCAACTTTAACTTAGCAAAAGAAAGAAATTTGCTCTGCGAAATGTTGATACTCATTTGCCATTTTTTCGCACCATAGTGATGAGGAATCGAGGTCACGCTGAAGGGCCCAGCTATCATCTCTTGTAACGATGCGCCTGAGTATTGCGCAATAGTCTGCCGAATTTTCGAACAAATATAATGTCGGAAGATCATTGCTGCGCATTAAAAAACGAAAATGACCGAGGACTCAGCCCTATGGAACTCCGGATTTTACTCAAATTCTGCGGGGCGAATCTTTACGGACTGAGTCTAAATGCATTCCTTCAAAAAGGATTTTGTTTATCCGATTGACGACAGATTGGTCAATATAAAGAGATTCAAGTTTTTTGTTTTTTTTTAATAATCGCTGGTGCGGAATCCGGTAAAAGGCTTTCGAAAAATTGATGTAATCAATTACATTATATTGTAAAGTTTTAACGCTTCAATTACTTCTTTTTTTTCTGTGGTAACGTTTGCTGTAATTTAATTACTATTTTTGTTATAAATTAAAAGTAATTAATTATATGTTTTCGAAAAGGGTAAAATTATTGACTTCAGCTTATTTATGTAAAATCGCTCTGTCAGCCTTTGCGTCACTTTTCTATGTTTCACCAACGTTGGGAACCTTTTAGAGAGCAACTCTTAGGCGCCCGTTTCCGGCTTGAGCGGCGTCGCCGTCGGCGTAATCGCGCGTTGCATTATGGGACGTTTCCCATAATAACTTCACACGTGACGTCACGTGTGACATCACGAGGGTCACTCTTGATGTCATCGCGCGTTGCGTTATGGGTAAATTTCCCCAATAAACTTAGCAGAAAAATTTCCCCGCTAAATATAGTAGGCAATTTTTTTCCGCTAAGAGAGGAGGAGAGGAGGAGGGCAGGGTAGGGATGAGGAGGAGGGGCATACCCACCTCTGCATACCTTCCCCTCCTCTTTGTCAAGAGCTGCGCTCTAATTCGGCGTTACAGGGGATTGTAAACATCTTTCACTTTTTTTTAACATCTGAACAACCAAAAAGAACAGCAAGATACCAGAAGTATTAAAATGTCATCGCGATCAGCTACGTTTTGTCTGTCGAGCTGTCAAGAGTGCCTCGTTTCGTGTGTACGGGTTGTCACGACCCGGACTTGCTGAGGCATAGACGACTGTGTTCTGCACAGACCTCATCTAGCCTCGACAAAGACCCCCCCCCCCCCCCCCCCCCGTCTATTCTATTCTGCTAGAAGCTCTGGTAGACGAGATCTGTCGTCGCTGCTATGGTTGTTCAACGGCCGCCGTCTCTGTGTACGCTCCGGAGAATCAGTCCATGGACAATTTTTTCAGCTTTTCGCTGCCCCTACCCGAAACGATTTGAACATGCGGTCACTACAGTGAATCGCACCGCTTCCTAGAGGACTCGGAAGTGTCCGTCGAGGCACTGCGCAACCACGAACTGATACGCAAAGTGTTTGTGCGCTACAACGCCGCTCTTCCCTCAAGCGCATCCACGTCGAGAGGGTCTGCAGCGTCGCGACAGATATCTTCATCAGGAAACTGTGGGAAAATGACTGACGAGAACTTCAAACGACAACTGCTGTTGAAGCTTGACAAGGTGTGAATGACAAAAAGAAAACAAATGTAACCACTTTAAACATATGTACGAGGTGTGATCAAGTAGTTCCGAGACTGATTTTGTATCGCACAAAGGGATGCGCGCACATCAGTCGAGGGCAGGGACCTTTTTGCGTCATTGTGCCAAAGTACGTCCCACTGTGAACATTTTTAAATGCGCTACACGAGTTTATTTGACCACATGCACAAGCATCATGGTGATTCCACCATAGACTGCAAACCAAAGCGAGAGCGAACATCAAGTTTACGTCGAAGTCGGCAAAATGTAAAACAGAGACCTACGAAATGTTTTAGAAGGCTCGTGTCAAAAAGCAGCGAGGTGTTCGAGGTGTTTTGAGTAGCAATCGCGCCTCAAAAATGACAGAACGTGACTGAAGTCAAGGAGAGGTGCGGATATGGTCGCCCTACCACTCTTCGTCTTCCAGCGGTGTTCTGTCGTTCCTAAAGCGCGAGGGCCACTTAAAACACTTCGCAAACTTCAGTGCTTTTTAGATACAAGCCTTCTGAATCATTTCAAAGGTCTCTGTTTTAGGTTTGCCGAGTTTGACGCCGAATCGATGTTTGCTCTCGCTCTGGTTAGCAGTCGATGGTGAAATCGCCATTGTGCACGTGCACGTGGTCAGAAAAACGCGTGTAGCGCAGCTCCAGATGTTCACAAAGCAACGCCCTTTGGTATAACGAGACACGAAGGTTCCTTCCTTCGACTGGTGCGCGCGCATTAGTGTGCTGCCCTCTCTATTTCCGCTACAATACCAGCCCCGGAACCTTTTGATCGCACGTCGTATATGAATTTTTGGTTTTGTAATAAAAAATGTAAAAAAGGAACGTGGAAAGTAATAGATTACTTTCTGGTAATTTTTTAATTAATTTTGTGATGCAGTAATTAATTACTGTAATGAGTTTCATTTTTTTTAATAAAGTAATTGTAATTGTAATATGTTACTTTTTCAGTAACGCGTACAGGATTGGTCCCAAATATAGCACGCCAGAGAAGCGCCTAACTTGGCACAAGCTTGGCAATCTAGGGACCTGACTTAGGCCTAATATGGCTTTGCTCCATGGCGCTAGCTTGTGCCATATTTCTTTTTTTGTGCATTTCTATAACTTTTTTCTGGCTTGAGCAAAAAACAAAAGGCTAGATGAAAGCCAGACTATACCAACAGTCAAGCCTAAATCCGGTCCTTGTTTGGCAAATTCTAGGCCCAAAGTTGCCACATGAAAACCGAGCAACCAGAAGTGAAACCTAACTCTGGCACATGCTTGGCGATTTATATCCAAAGACAGCGCATATGAGAGCCCCAAGTGCCCGCAGTGTAGTCCGACTTTGGCGCTTGTTCGGTAATAAGGGCCAAGATGCCCAGACTCTTGCCAAATAAAGGTGAAGTTTGGCTCTACCTAGACTACTTCGGTGTTTTTTAAAACCCTAAATTCACAGGAAAAAAAAAAACATTTGGCCCAAAACAACTGTGCTACCTGGGTGACTACACTGCAAGAAGTTTGGAGCGACGACTTTACCACAGAGAGCTTGGAATAAAGAATCGCTACAATCTATGGAGGGAGCTCGTCGGATGATGAGGCTGACGTTGTGTTTAGATATAGATAAAAATTACCTGCGCTTGGGCGCTGAGCATGAGGTCCTCACCATGCCCAGTGCCAAAGCGCAGACAGTTTTTTTGTTGTTTTATTTGTCTGAGCATGTTTTTATTTTTGCGATTTTCCGGGCTATCTCCATAGATTGCAATGACTGCCTATGCCAAGTACTCTACGTAAAAGTAGCCAAACATGATTTCTCAGGGGGTATAGAAGAGCATCTTTATGGCTTGCTGCCCCCATGATTTTAACCAAATTTAGGATGCTATTCATAAAATAAAAAGAGAGAAGGCGAAAAAGGAAGACAAAGAAACACGAAACAAAAAGAGAACTCCGTGTTATGGAGGAAATTTACATATATCGAACCAGCTTGCTCCCGGTCTTATTTACGGATGCAATGGGAAACACGCGATTGAATGAGACGCAAGTGGAAAGCTAGGTCCGAAGAGAAGCGTAAAAAGTAGAGTGAGTCGATACGGGAGAGTCAAAGATAAATTGAGCGAAGGCTGGTACACAGAAATAAAATTGATCCAGAATCGAATATCTGCCTCCGCGTATGATGCGAAAGGAGCTCTTCCGGATGTGTACTGCGAAAGAAGACAACGGAAAGGTATCTCTTCGTATAATACATTATTTTTTTTTAAAGAACGAGTATTGGGGAGAGCATTGTTCTCAGCAGTTATCTCTTATCAGTTTAGTATTTCAGAAACTAATAAATCCCTGATTTATTTTATATAAGAATCATCTGGCGTTGCACCAAAGCATGTGATGCAATTCTGTTCAAACGTTCTTAGTAAAAAAGATTACATTGATCCCTCACTTGTTCGGAAAAAGGTAGGCATTTTCTGAAGTTAAGTTGATTTAGTTAATGGCAAGTATTATCTTGTTATCAAAGATAAAACATAGCACCACACAAATTGCGTTATCTAAAAAATAAATAAAAGCCTGTTTTTTTTTTTAATTTGATAAATTATATTAAATATGAGAGACTCGGCTGGCTTACTCGAGAGCTTCGCGACTTGCCAGTATCCAATGCGAAGTATTTGCAAAGTTATGCTTAACCGCGGTGAAACGCACCTGAGACGAGATAGCAACCGCCATGTGCTCGCTTCATAGGAATGGACTCGAGGACCTGGCATGGCAAAGAAGTCGGACGCCTCTTTTTCTCGGCTCTTTAGGTTCGGTACAAGCAGCCCATGCTTTCGATGGACCGTCTATATTACACTAAAAAAAGTCCGTGCACCTACTTTCCCGCACAACACTCGGAGAACCAATCACCGCAACTTACGCAGGCAGCTGAGCGACCGAAGATGCCGAAACATATGTTTAGACCAAAAACCGAAGTCTGAGTTGTAACATTAAGCAATGCAAGCCATTGCATTGCATTGCATTGCATTTTCATTGCTTATTGTCACAACTCAGACTGCATTTTCTGGTCTAAACATATATGTTTCGGCATCGCCATTCGCTCTGCTGCCTCCGTAAGTTGCGGTGATTGGCTCTCCGAGTGTTGTGCGGGAAAGTAGGCACATCGGCTTTTTTTAGAGTAGTCCAACGTAACCACAGGGAGCGCACACGCGCTCTTCCCAACGTCGCTGCCTTAATACCCGTGACAGCAAGCAAAGTTAGAGTTGGCATAGCGCAGCTCAGTATATCGGTCGATCGTCTCTGTGCAACTTAAAAGAACAAGGCATGGTCGGACGAAAGAACGCCGAAGCGAGGTGAGCTCAGAGCCATTGCGTGGCTGTACACGAGCGCAGCTGAATTTTAATATGCAGCGTCAACTTCGTAACAACACGTGAGAACACAGCTTAAGAAAAGCCGGGCGATGCTTCTTCTGTTCCCGCTTTTTTTTTTTTTGATTGGTTCTTCGACGTTCTTATAGGCTAATGCCGCATTCTGATTGGCTGCGGAACGATAATAAGATACTCGTGACTCAGCCCCACCCTGCATTCCTGAAGCTGTCAGCGACCGCAGCGGAGCTAAAGAAGAAAGCGTGAACTATCTGCGTATCAGTTTGGTGCCCTTCGTCAGCTGCCGTTTTCTTTTTTTTTTTTTTTTCTCACAGTAGTAAGGAGTATCATCAAAACTACAATGGTGGCGAAAAGTGCCTAGTTGGGCTACTAACCTAAGTGGATAATTTTGATGCTCACTAGTATACCCTGTCGAAGCAAAATGCGAAAAAAGGGCCAAAGTTGTGTTCGCACTAACAGTGTCGCGCAGTGTACAATGATGACACTGTTAGTGCGAACAGAAGAGGCTTTTAGCCAGGAGTCCTGCTTTTAGTAGACCGTACGCTGCGGATTAAGGGCCAAGCGGGCGCGCGCTCAGTGCATGCTTCTAGGTGACGGCACAATATTCCGCTAGCAAAGCAAAGTTCTAGCGTACGGTGTCCTAAAATCTTGCAATACTTCGGCCCTTCGCTTCTTGCTCCGATGTGTAACTGACAAAGATCCAGGGCGCAAGTTATCATCTCCGGTGAGCGCTTTACGGCACGCTAGCAAGCTTGACTATGCCGCTTCAGCTGTGAGAGAAACGCGGGAAACACTGGCGATTCCTCGTTCGCGTCAATAACTGTGTCACGCCTTTGCGCGCAGAATAACAGGTCGGCTCACCTGTACAGGTCCTGTTGTACCTGGCCGATTCGGGGCCGATGCTGAGCGAGCAGTTGAAGCGCACCTCCCAGAACTCCTTGAACCAGGGGTTTCGGGCGTTGGTGAACGGGTCGAGACCGAAGTAGTAGCGGTCAAAGTCGTGGTCGTAGTTGGCGTGGAACCGGATCGAGAGGCTGCCCACCGACGCCTTCTCTTGGTTCTTCACCACGTCTTGGCGGTCCGACCAGCCGTCACTGCGCACACGAGGGACACATCTTAAGCCGCGCTCACGCCGCTCGTACATTGTGCAAAAGGCACGGTCTCCAGACATGATGACAAATTTGTCTGCGGACACACGCCTCTAGTACGCTTGAAGCATGCTTGTTTGACATGCTTGCTTCATAGATACCTATTCCTCGAACGCGTCTGCGGCTTGTTTTTGTATGACCAACGTTACAGGGCCGTCATACAAAAGGGCAATACGCGTCACGTCTGCATACTAACTTTCGTATACGTATTAGCAGTGTGACCAACTTTAGGCAGCTACCTCTAGTCAAAGCGTTCCGCTGAGTGAAGCCACACCTACCACTGTCTGCCGACATAATATAACCAGTTTGTTTTCGTATGACTGCGACCTATAGACAGTTCTAGCGATAACGCCAGCTTACAAACATCTTATTTTGCGGCCGAAGGTGACACGCAAACGTAAAAATAGAGCAACACTGACTAGGTTATGATGATAATGCAGTTCATGCGAAGGTGCAAGCGAGCTGAACAAGAATGACAAAAATAATCCCTGGAGAAGGGGAACAATTCGGACAAAGGACAAGGAAATCTCCTAACACAGCTAGGTGACTGGTGCGCGACCGAAAAAATCCGCCTGCTCTGGTATCGAACCAGGGACCTCTCCATTTCCAGTGGAGCGCTCTACCAACTGAGCTACCCAGGAATTAGACGTCAGTAAAGCAAGCGAGTTTTATTGGCTGCCACCAGTCTACCACCAATAAGGGTCAGCGGCTTGCATTTTAGCACAGTTGGTGGATCGCTCCATTAGAAATGGGGAGGTCCCTGGTTCGATATCAGGACAAGGCGGATTTGTTCGGACGCGCACCAGTCACTTATCTACTCACTAAAACTGTGCAGTACAGTCAAAGCTACAGGATAGAGAGTGTATCCCGACCTGCTCAAGAGGAGGGAAAGGAGGAACGTGGGAATCCTAGCCCTTCTACTCCCGTTCCTCTTTTGCCAATTCTCATGAACAGGTTGGCATACGCCCTCTCCCCTGTCGCTTTGCTCAACAGCCCTGTTCTCGTGAGACGGAGTATAGCTGTGGTTGGTGATTTGTGTTTATCCTTTGTCCTCCTTGTTTCCCTTCTCCCGAGATTATTTAGACACTGACTAGGTGTTTTAAGCCGCCTCCCAATAACAAGGATTTTGAAATATGCGCTCATCCATCCATTGTTTGAGAACGAGCTAAATTCGACGTGCCGCTTCCAGTGTACCGAAACTAGACCACCAACTGCACCTTCTACGCAACATGGGTTCTCACTGCTCTATGTCGCAACGTTCGACGATGCGAATAGACCGATCTCGCCAGCCAGTTTCGTTGAGCCACCGCCGCCGGAATGCATCGTGGGAATTGTTGTCTTTCTGCATGCGCGACAACCCCGCTGCGGTTTTGTGCTAGCAGAGCACGATACGATACGAGCTGTCTCTCGCACTGGCACCCGCCTACTGTGAACTACAGTTATGGCAGCGTCACGCGAGCGAAGAACACTTATTAATTAAGATCGGACTATGACTATTTGTCAGAATGATGGATGGCATTCCGTATTCAAATCTATAAATCTCTTCTAGACCACTCTCTGTTTCAACAAAGGAAATGTACAAAAAGCGCCGCTTGCGAAAAAAAAAAAAAACCTTGCTCAATGTTTAAGGCCTCAATAAGCATTGGGCATTGGGCGAAGCCTTATTTTGGGCCTTTCAAACTAGAAAAAACTTCTTGTGCCTGGGTTTACTTCTTTTTATTGTATATTTACCTCTGTTTAAATGCTAGTGGGGTAGAAGACACTGTTAAAGAGGATAAGCGCGCCCGAACAAACCTGGTAGTGTAAAATCGTATGAAGAAGGTAAAACATATTTTTTTTATATATAGATTATAAATGCCCACATAATTTCGGTTCACCGGGTTTGAACTGAAATCAACGAAAAAGGGACGTTGTATCGAACGGCTGAAAGCCACTCTAAAAACCACTTAGGCCATCTGTGTGTGAGTTGAGTGCAGAAAAGTAAATAAAGAAAACAAAGTCATTTTAGGAAGGAAGCTTAAGCCCACTTTTCTTAAAGGCGACGCTTAAGGACTGGGCGGAAACAACATACCCCTTAACGTGGTCAAAGTGGTCTGGAGAAAAGCTTTCTCAGCGTAGCGTTTCTTTTTAGCTCGTTTGATTACTTTTTTAAACGCGGGGCCGCGCCTTCAATACAAAGGTTAAAACGAAACTGGTAACCTCCCCGCCCAGTTTCAAGCCAAACTAAGAAAAAGCGCGATGCACCAGGGTTCTATATCTAACTTCAACTAAGGGAGTGGTCTCCTGGAGCACTAGGATTGGAGAAGGTTGTGAGTTCTTTTTTTTTTTTTTTCGAACTTATAAACTATAATTATGGATGCGAGCGCCTTTGTGTGCCATTAAACGAGCAATATTTTGCGAGGTCAGATCAGCAATTTAGTAATATAACCATAAAAGACAGTCAGCCATGACGTGTTGTTTTAGCCATAAACCGCTGTAATCCCGGTAGAATCTTATAAACACAACTTGAAATGAAGACAACAAAAATAAATTCTAAAAAAAACGCCGACAAGTGAAGATATATGCGACGGGAACATACAATATAGCTCTACACAAAAGCGAATGTGGCGCTCGTCACTACCTAACACAAAAGAAGCGAAAAATTCTACAAACATACGCAACTCTTGAGACATCGCTGCATTGCCAAAAACAAATAAAAATCTCAAGACCCCACGTCGAGAGACGTCTAGACGAATCTGAATGAAGGAATAAAGCGACTGCACGACTTGCGATTTGTGTCCTTATTCTGAGCGGCAAAACTTTTCGACTTCTGCAAGAGCCACATGGTCGAGGAAGAGAGACCGAGGTTGCGAAGGAATGGAAATGTATCGTATACGGAGATTGGTCTGCTTTTCCACCGCACATATCTAGGAGCGCTTCTCCGGTAAACTCGAAGCAATGCAAATTCTTCGGTGTTTTCAAGGAAGTTCGGGACCGTGACATTATGCTAGTGGGGATCGAATATTTCGTCTGTCCGAATGTCGTTCCGTATTTCTGGCAAAAGCTAACATCAAAGAGACATAAGGGAACGTTGCCTTTTTTTTTAAAAAAAAGCTCTTCTGCAGGCATGCACGATATATATAAGAATATACGGGGAGTCGGTACATGATTGATGCTCCTTTACAGCGACAGCAGTTATTGGCAAGGGTTTGTAGTGTATACCCGCGTGGGCTTCGCCTACGACCGTGGCAGAGAGCTAAAACTATAGGTTAGTGAACAGAAAAAAAAAAAAAAAAC
Source organism: Ixodes persulcatus (assembly GCA_013358835.2). Taxonomy (NCBI): domain Eukaryota; kingdom Metazoa; phylum Arthropoda; class Arachnida; order Ixodida; family Ixodidae; genus Ixodes; species Ixodes persulcatus. The sequence goes on along the minus strand of JABSTQ010010929.1, from coordinate 866,663 downwards.
GAACGGCAGTTATATTTAGCGGACGGTGTTCACGTGAAACTGTGACGCCACGTGACGTCACAGTGATATCACGTGACACTTCGTTTCTCGTCGCAGGGGATTTTAATGTTAACGCGCACCATGGCTAGAACGCGTGGTTCAAATATTATATGACAAAGGAGTATGAACTCTACGTAATAAAAATAACACGAATCCCTCACTCAAAAAAAACAAAAAGAATCACGCGATGCTGGACTTGATGTTATGCAAATATCTTAACAGTGGCGATTGTCTGATTTCGTGAATAGTGGTGGGAATGTTCGTGTGCAATGTTATTGTTTGTCACTTTGCTCGCCGTTGACTGTGCAGTGCATCGGCTGCCGCCAGTTTATTTGCTTGACACGAAAAAGAAAAAAACTGTCATTTTTATTCGGTATACCAATTGACATCTATCAAACTGCACAGTTGTAACTAACGTCCATTTCAATGACACACTCCCGAAGTTGTAAGTCGTCTATAGACGCAGAATATGAGCTCCATCCATAACCTGACAAGTGAAGAAGCTGGACTCCTCACTCATTCAAGGACGATCCCTTCTAGCCTCTTCCCAAGGCGTCCCTGATTTCTAAAGTTAAGAAAACACCTCAGTGCCAATGCACGCGAAGGTTTATTTATTTTTTATTTTTTTTTAGAAATTGTCTTTTTTAAAGTTAATAGCGAAGCATGAATTTGTTTTTGCCCACCTAATCACCCAACTACTCTTCTTCATGGCAGAAGCCATTTATGAAAGTTGTCGAGCCTAGCGGAATGAATAGGGAGATATACAGCCAATATCGAAAGGTCTTAGAGTTTGACTTTTCTTTCAAGCCGGTTATATTAGGTGGGTATATTTTGTTGTTTGCTCTGTACAAATTTTGTACAAATTTTGCACGGGGTGTGATTCTGTATATATCTGCCTTTTGGGTTTCTATAGCCACCGAAAGGCTTAGAACGGCAGGAAGGGCCTTCGGTTGTCCCGTATACGGCGCGAGCTTTCCATCTTCGACAGCTCTTAGGTGTCTCGTGAGCATAGAGCGTGCACGCACAACCAAATCATGGCGAAAGACAACGAGCTCATGCTGGAAGCTGGGCGCCCGTGAGGGTGCCGTTCTCATTTTGTGAGTGACTATAATCATAGCCTCCTCTATACTCACAAAGCCTGGCAGTTCAATGACGGAGCCATAGAGTGCCCGGTCGCAGATTTGGAGCGCGAGGATCTGGTAGCAGAGAGCATTTCTCGGGGTGTCTGGTATTCAGCGCAAAGCTTATGCAGCGGCGAGGACCCAAAACATGGTTTTCAAACCCGACAAGAAAAAAAGCGGTAGCCCGAGGAGCGCCAGAAGCACGAGCGGACATTCCATCGCTCAGGAAAAGTGCGTCTCGCCGCAGTGGGGCGCCCGTTACATGACTCTTGTCTGCCGCTCTATATTTTCACTTTCGGCGGCCGTGGCGATCTGCCAGGCTTTGTCAGTATAGAGAAGGCTATGCTACAATTCAGTGCTGTAGGCGTTACCGAAAAAAGTAACGGAATACGCTACTCGTTAGTCCCAAATAAAAGGAACGCGCTACCGTAACCGTTAAAAAGTGACGCACGCTCTCTTGCGTTACTTTTTAATTATGAATTAACACGTTTTATTATTTTGAGGTGTCAGGTATAAAAAAAAGACACCATATTTCAAGAAACATTATTTTCCTCCGCAAACTGAACATAACTACATTATTGTTGGGTTTTATACGGTTTCACCTAAGTACTCGCGAGAAAACAAAAACAATGAAAAACGAAAACAAACTGCAAACTTTACATGGCTTGGTGCTTAGAAACACGAACAAAATTCGAGTGTAATATCTTTTTTAGGTCTTGGGAAGAATATGCAACGAGTGACGTAACTTTGTTACACGTTACTCTAAATAAGCGGCACAAGTACGTTACCCGTTACTGTTTAGAAATTATAACGAGTACACTACAACGTTACAGGTAAATAAATAATTGGGGTTGTGTAGAAATTTAGATAGAGTGTAGTTGGTCAGCCGTCACAGGTAACGCAGTTACTAGATACGCGTTATCACCAACACTGGTATAATTTTGAGCTTTTGGAGAAATCTGGTGGTAAACATCGGGCACTATTTTCTGCAGAGTTGTGGAAGGTATCGGGCTTTTGCGCGAATAATTTGTTTTTTAAACATTATGATTTTCAAATTTATATTTAGGATTCCGAGTAAGCGAAATGCACCTTATTGCGCAGCAATGCGAGGAAAACGACCTAAAAAACAAGAAAGACAGAGAAAGAGAGAGTGAGGGAGAGAGAAGTTGATTGAAAATAAGAAGAAACCTGGAAGTTTGGGGTTTCCAGTGCTTAGGTGATTGTTTTCAAAGACACACGTCGGTGTTGTCACGATCTTCTATCAACATTTTACTAAGATAATTTTTTTTGCTTTGTTCATCGAGCGTTCCGAGAAGAGCCTGCGCAGTTTCTGCGAAAGAAATCGAGTTTAGGCTTTTTCTTTATTTATAGGATACGTGTTCCGCGTGATAATATCGGGAAGAATTCGTGGTTTTACCCGAAAACGAAGTAACACCTTAGGTATAAAGCGACAGCCCGTTAACCTTGTTGTCCGACGGGAAAAAAAACTAACAGACGCCAAGCGAGAGCAACTCAATCCCGAAGAGAGGTGTTCTCTTGCACGCACAACAACTGCGGACCCTGGGTGCCAGGAGGCGGCGGTTTCCATTTCGCCACGGCGGTCGATCGTTGGGTCCCTCGTCAGATTCAATTTCCGAATTTCCAATCAACCCTAATGGGGAGACGGGAGGAAAATGGTGAAACGCGGCCGGAAAAGGACTGCGTCCGTATTGGGGTAATGCTCGAGCTATAATTTCTCAGGTATTTCGGGTTTCAACTGTCGTTTACACGCGAATAACTCGTGGGTTCTGACGCAAGGTAATATTATCCATTGGAAAATATTGAGGCGTCTAATATAAGCTGGAAAATGTATCAGTTCACATTCATAATAAAATGTTATGTATACACTACGACATCTCGAGCCTCTACTTTCCAGCAAAGCACATCGGAAGTAACTAGTCCCTGCAAATCTACGAAGCGAGTTCAACGAATGACGATGCTGAAAATATTTAAATACCTCAAAAATGTCCATAAATTAATCCATGGAACCCGCTGAGAACTGAAAACAATGTAATAGAAAAAATGAAGACGAAAATTGTTTTTGGTGTTTCTTGTGTCCTATACGGGGTCGACATAACATAGAAGACTCAGTTCGATTAATTGGGTAAAGTGGTTCTTTCACTATACTGCATTCGGGTCAGTGACTGCTAAAAAAAAAAAACCAAAGCAAAAAAAAAAAAAAAAAACTGGGAGGAACAGGCAGGAAGGACCCCTATGTATCCACTTTAGATGTTGGAACAAGGCGAAGAAATGAGATGGGTGATTGATGAAACAAGTGGGACAATCCTCCCTCATTTATTTATAAGCGTACGTTGCCCGTGTCAACAGAATAGAAAAGAAAGAAACAAAAATATAATCTAGAATAATCTGAATATGGAAAGGAAAGGAACATTGAAATAGTAGCCATTTGGAAATCACGGTCGCTCAATCTTTGTAAAGTGTCCAGACCTAATGCATGACACGCCAAGCTAACGTTCGCAATGTCCATATATGAGAGCGGGGGAAAATGCAAAACAAAAACCGTACACACAATAGTGCGAAGGAAACAAATAAGCTAAACCAAAAAAAAGAACAATGATAAAGGAATGATAATACATAAAGAAAGAAATACTCTCGGAAATGTATGCCAAAAGCTGAGCTCTTTCATTTGTGCAGTGTAGGTGATATCGCACACAGTCAATTTGATTTCACATACCAGTTCGTCCAAGCTAAAGTTACAAATAATTCATGCAGAGCTGACGTAGCATCGCTAACTTAGGTAACACCATACACCTTGTCGTAGTAGTTGTGCGTTTAAAAAGCTCTGGTGTGCTGGCGTATCAGGCCATCCTAAAACAAAGCAAACGTCTTTGTTGGTTCATCTGCACCCTCTACCTCAACCCGAGGTCATGTGTAGGCACGGGGGAGAGAAAGGGGGGAGTTAAAAGAAATGTATTATCCTGTTTGTCCCGGGTGTAGCCAAGGAAATATTCCAAGACAGCTCTTCAGTCTTCGTCCGGGTCGGATGGAATGACCAATTCCTCGAAGGTAGTTAACCTTATTGGGTAGTCGAGGCTGCCCAGCGCCGTGACCCTGTGGAGGGCGAGTGCAGGGCAGTCCCAGACGATCTGTCGGGTGGTTGCCATTCTTCCTATTCTGCACAACTTACACGTGCCGTCTTCCTCGGGGCCGCCAGGACGCTCCTGTCATTGTACTTTGCCGCCGCCCTCTTTGCCTTCATGGCTGGGGTGATTGCTGTATTTGTTCGAACTTTATCGATTATGATGCTGTCGGCTCTGGCGAAGTTTTCAGGGATGGCGTTATGTTCATCCGTCGATATGAGGGTATAAAGGGCCTCGCGCCTGCGCGCCAAAGTTCTGGCCACGAAACTGTCCGAATCGAAGGGTAAGAAAAAGGCATGACTCTCATGGCAAGGCTCCCATGTGCTTGGGCTCGTGGCGTGGTCGCTTCTTTCTCCTAACGCTTTAGCCGCCTGGTGGGCGACTTCGTTTTCTGGAATGATGGAATGACCTGGTATCCAACAGATCATAAGGAGACGCACTTTTCTTTTCAATTCTCTCGTTATTATTCGCAGCATGAGGACGTCATAGTTTGATGTGTCCGCCTTTTCGAACTCACTGTGTGCTTCTATGTTGTCTGTGAAAACCCAGATGTGATTGTAGGTACGACTGCTCGCCGCTACAACGCGTGCCCCGTTGGGGATAGCCTCAAGCTCTGCCGTCTTAGATGCATGGGAGCTTCCCAACCGCCGCTATCTACTCAACGAGTTTTCTCCTCGTTGAGCAGATAGTAGGATCCAGTCCACGTTATTTTCCCTTGTCCTGCCACATCCATGTAGACGTAGGCATTGGTGTGGTCGTATATGGCACCTTCAATTATCTTCGTATTTTTGCCTGACTTCGTGGTCCCTTCGCCCTTGGTGGTCCTTGCCCACGCCACTCGCCGTTGGTGCAAGCTCTGTTAGTTTTACTGTCTCGTCGTTAATCGCCTTCCGTCTGAGTGGAGGCAGCCGTTACGTGTCGTATCCTAAATACTTCAGGATCTATCTCCCTGTCTCCGCCGTCTTGAGCCGACCCAAAGAAGCTTCTTTGTTTTCTTCGGCTCTTTCCTCGAGATTGCTGTGCCTTGAGTGGATGTGGAGGTCTTGCGCCCTGGTCACCTTCGGTAGCCCGCATATTAGGCTCATGGATCCCCCTTTCAGAATTGCAATTTTCGTTCGTTGGGTCTTGGATAACCTGGTGTAATTGTAAGAGTACAGCACTTTCGACGTCAGGAGGGCATTGTCCAGAGTTCTGGTGGCCTTGTCGTTCGTGCCCCACCTCTTGGTGGCGACTTTTATTAGATGTGAGGTACTCTTCTATGCTCGGCAAAACTTCTGGATTTTTTATTTGCTCCCTCCATCCTGATCAATGAGCAATACTAGAATGCGTAGAGCTTTGGTCCTAGCCAGCTACCCCTGTCCCAGACTCAACTTGGAAGTTTGTTTCCTCTGCTTCTGTTCTGCAATCTTATCACCGTGATGTAGTTTATCTTTTCCGGCTCCGTGGCCATGCATGCTTTTCGAATTTAGGACTCAATCGTGTCCAAGGTGCTCTGCGGCGTCTTTCGCCTGTTACCCTACGGAGCCTCCCCTGGTTCGTATTGTGACATCATCTGCGTAGACAGTAAACCCGAGCTTAGGGATTTCCTCCAGTCTTGGGGAACAGGCGCGTAGTTAGTGGGGGAGGGGGGGGGTGTTCAGGTGTCAGAACACCCCGCAAAGTTTTACTTTATTATATGTATATATACACAACGGGCACGGTGGCGGGAGGCCGAAGGCGTGGGTATATAATTGGGAAGAAAAAAACCCTTGTTGAAAATAGCAACAACGGACGATTTATTCTTCGACGTTTCGGCCGGAGTCCGGCCTTCGTCAGGAAGAACTTTTACAGATGAACGCGGGTGGTATATATACAACGCTACGGTCGAGTCCAAGTTTCAAAAACGGCGGGATGACGGTTGGAGTTTCCAAAGAAGCGTAAGAAGAGTTCCAGATGGGCAAACGTTTATGCAGTCCTACGGTCGGGTCCAAATTTCGGCGGGATGACGGTTGGAGCTTTCGTGAGAGGGAAGCGTAGGGCAGTTCGTATCCGGGTGAAGAAGCTTGACGGTCGGGGCCAGACCGTAGCATTGTATAAACGTTTGCCCATCTGGAACTCTTCCTACGCTTCTATGGAAACTCCAACCGTCATCCCGCCATTTTTGAAACTTGAACTCGACCGTAGCATTGTATAAATACCACCCGCGTTCATCTGTAAAAGTTCTTCCTGACGAAGGCCGGACTCAAAACGTCGAAGAATAAATCGTCCGTTGTTGCAGTTTTCACCAAGCGTTTTTTTCTTCCCAATCATATATATATATATATATATATATATATAAAATTTCGAAAATATTTTCTGGCTACGCCACTGTTATGGAAAGTCCGCCTTGACAAGATTGAAGGAGGTCGGTAAAAGCACTGTCCCTTATGGCATCCCGAATCCCGATCCTGTTCGGCCGCTCGGCATTACCCGCACTCTCGGTGCTTCCAACATTGATCGTGAACTTCCTATCCTTCAGGAATGCCCCAATGAAGTTAAGACCCTTGCCTCGAATCCCGCGTTCTTCGGCACTCGTCAGCACCGCCGCAAGAGGTACAAAGTAGAATGCATTTTTCACATCACCGCGACGACTATTATGGGGTCCGCTCTGCTCGATCACTTCAACACCTTCGTTTGAGGCATTAGGAGGTTGCTTTGTGTCCTCAGGGCCATAAAGCCAGTCTGACTGTAATGTTAGTTGCCGTTGTCTTCCAGGACTCTCTGTATCCTAGCCAGCACCATCCTCCCGGCAAGCTTGATAATATTGGATGTCAATGAGTTGAGTCTCATGTTTCCCAAAGTTGTTGACGGTTTTGCCAGGTTTCGTAATGGGGACTACCCTGAGTATCGTCCGCCCGCTGGGCAGACATCCAGCCTCCCATGCCTTCTAGATTTCCTCAAGGAGTTTTTCAGCTTGCGCTTCAGGGAGGTTTCTAATCATCCGGTACGTGACCCCATCTGGGCCTGGAGAGCCTTTGGTCTTGCAATTCCGAAGGGCTGAAATCATATCTCCCATGGCGAAGGAGTCATTTATTTTCTCTGCTTGTTCATTGGTTTCTCCATCTTCATCATATGTATCCTCTTTTGGTGCGTGTGACCACTGCGGAAAAAAATGTGTTGCCAGCCTTAACTGCTCTATCTAAATTGTTATCGTTATACTCAAAACTTCTGGCTCTTTGTTTTGTTTGATATGGCCCATTTGTTTCTCGCCTAGTATACCCTTAGGGGTAGGTGTTAGAGCCTCATCAAGTAATGACCTCGGAAAAAAGAAAAGGGAGATCGGTGGCCGAGTCTGTTAACAAACACGGCAGCTCAGAGCGCGTGGAGCGAAACGTCGCGCTGCAGAACCCAGGGCTGTGCCCAGGGATTCTGGGTTCAATCACGACACCTGCCCATTTTGATCTGGGAGAGCATCGTACCGGTGGGCGGTCCTCTATCACTATTCCGTAATGCGAGTCAAATACCCCAGGTCAATAATGGAATTGTAATGGCTAAATATCTTATAGACAACGGAGACACCGGGCGCCTGGTGGGGCTGGCCTACTTCCCTCTGCCGCTGTCTAAACAAACACAGGAACATAATTATTTTAAGCAGAGGAAAAAGACAACAGAACATAATTGCAAATACTATTTCGTTAGTGAACCTACAGCACCCCCCCCCCCTCCCCTCCTTTCGTTTTTCAAGAGAAAAGCCCCTTTCTTTACGTTCTTCTGAAAGTAATAAACTTACGTCGAGTCGCTAGTTTGTTCAGATATTCTGATCTGGAGCCCTTTGAGTTCTCGCTTACAAAGGGTAATATGGATGATGTCACGCTTAAGATAATAAACGTAAAAAAAAGTGTCGTTAATTTCGACTTAAACATGCTTTCATGGTGACCGGAACGACAGAAATATAAAGAGACGTGTAGCTTCAGTCACTCTAAGAAACAACGAAGAAAACATAATAACTAGAAAAAAATCTCCGACTTCTTACTTGACGAGGATTATATGGTACTTCATGCGTTAATCCTGTCCGCTAACCTTCCAGCGCTTTTAAGAGGAGGAGAAGCTTAGTGCCGATATCGAATTGTTTCATCCGGAAGCTCCGCGGGCCTTCGTTAGTCTGAACCTTGCTAATGAGGCCTTTCGAGAAATGATCCTCACATCGTTAGAGGAAGCGTATTAGTTCCCCAACAGCCTGCTTCTAAAATGACGCGGCGTACTCTACCATGCTCGTGGGATTCAAACAAAAACGACGAACGTCAAGCACTGCCGTCGGTTTGTTTATAGATGATCGAATTTCAATCGTCAAGCAGCGTGAAAAGCGCAAACCACTAGGCCTATTATCTTTGTGATTGGTTCAGCAATGATAGAACGCGTACAGAAACAGGACGAACGCCATGATGATGGGCATTTGATGCTACCTGACTGGTCCCATCAGCTCGTAGCGTCGAGTGCGTCTGGACTTAAAGGGGTCATGAAACACTTTTCCGACTATTTCCGGTTTAGCTTTCCTCCACAACACAACTCATAAATCGCGCATTCTACCAAATAGTTCAAGAAGACGGAAAAGAAGGACTCCCCTCTTGCTCGGACCCTCGTTTTGTGTACCCGGGCACAGCCATTCTCCCCGAAGATTAGCCCGTCGCTCAAAATACAGACAAAAGTTACTTTCCCCACCTTGTTCACCCCGAAGCTGACAGTGCTGTGGAAGCTACGTGCTCGTTGGGCCAGCCACACTTTTGCCACGTGATCACGCTCTCTCTCGCATACCCACGCTCAGAGAATGAGGTCAGGTGATGAAAGGGAGGTGGCTGATTGGTCCGGCAAGCGCGTAGCTTCCACCACAATGTCAGCTTAGGGGTAAATAGAATAAGTGAGGTCCGGTGTCGTGTGACGTGCGTTTGGACCCGGTGACGCGCTTTGGGACCGCGGATGTATCACAGTGAAAAGGCAAGGAGCTTACGAAGGGAAGGAGGTACGAAATACTCCGTTGTGTTCTCAAATTTTCGTACCGATAGTCAGGCTTTTGACTTTCTACCTTTTTCTTTTGGCCCAATGAACGATGTGCTATTAGTAAAGTCCCAATCTAAATTGATATATCCCAGCCCGAAATTCGTTGCATGGGCCCTTTAAGGAGAAACGAAGTATAGTGCACACGCTCTGATTACTCTAGATGGTGTTGGTTTGGTAAGGCGCATGCGCGTTACTGGTACCCCTGTATGCGTTTGTGGGAGCGAAACACTTTTCTAATAGCGGGGGTTTGGCAATAAAACCTAGAAGAAAAGCCGTAGGTGCTGAATTTTCTGCGTCACGTACCGAGGGCCAGAGCGAGTCACGGGTTGGGCTGGAGTGCTGGTTCAGCGTTCGGCTGAGGCTCCTGTTCTGACTGATTGAACAAGTTCCGGTCGAACGCTGGTGTAAAATTCGTGTTCAATATGGGCTGCGCGCTAACCCTCGGTAGGTCACGCATAAAATATTACCGCGTGCGAAGCATACTTGGCAACGCACGTGGCTGCCCCGCTTTTGGAACGGGCTTCGAACCCCACTCAGCCTGGTTCTTTGCTTTTATCAATCAATGTTCTTCTGAGAAGTTCAAGCTAATTCTCGGTCGTCCTCGTGTGTTCTGATTCCGAACACTACTAAATGTACCACGCGTCTAAGAGCAGCAGTAAGGCGCTGCTTCGGGAGAGTCACCCTGCCATCGAGGACGCAAGATGCTGGTGCCTTTTTGCTTTTAGTTTGTAGGCACAAGTTCGCTTTATTACACATTTCTTTTAAGTTTTCACACTAATTTATGTTCCTGTCTGTGGCAATATAGCGGTAGGGCATTCTATATAGGTGGTGCTGTCCGTCCCCGAGATATCCACGGGCAGCGCCTGCACGCTGTGTACTGCTTCTCGTTTGTTTTTTTTTTTTTTTTTTTTTCGCTTGTTTTTTGTAGCAAACCTCATTGAGTCGGAAGTCGCTTCTAAGCCTTCTCAACGCACGTCTAAGGTGTGAGTGTCGTGTGTCTTTCACCACCCTAAAAAAAAACGTCGTGAGTTCACTTTCATAAGGGCAGAACATGGAAACAGCCATTCATGGTGAAAATTAGTTAAGGATCCAAGCTAATGACGAAGCACATAATACGATTGCACCCGAAAAACGCCCTGTGTGTAGGAGCAATTAGGAAGGGAAACGTCATGATCCTTGTACGCGCGTCATATTTTTCTTTTTGTCTAGTCGTTTTCTAAACTTCGACATTGGCTAGGATCCTTCAATTTTTACCTGCGATTTCTTGCGTTCGTCTTCGGCAGAAAAGTGAACTCCCTGACTTTTCTTTTTTGAAGAACACCTCAGTTTAGCGACACTCCAGAGGTTCGATTTTGCTCCCTTGTAAGTGATTGAAAAGTAAACATTTTGGCAAAATCTGCCTGGTTAGGTGAGTATTAAGAAAAGAAAACTGAAAGTACTCTAACCAACTGGTTTAAATTGCCCGACGTTTCGCGGCCTGGTCGGACGCTTGTTCACGGGTGACTTATTTGGCTGGGTGTTCGTCTTTCTCTTTTTCTCCTTGTCGCTTGCCGTTAGAATCGTCTTCTTCTCTTTGTGACTCCTCGAAGTCCGTGAATATAGCTGCTTGGGAGGGTACCGATCGACCGGTTCAGGTTGTTCTTGGTATGCTGGATATGCCAGGACTCTAAATAGAGTCGTTTTTTCCAGTTTCTTTCGGTGTCTAGGACGGAACTGCTGTCGAAGTCGATGACGTGGTGGTTCTTTTCTGCATGTTCCGCTAGAGCGTTTCCTTGCTCGTCCTTCTTTTTGACATCATATTTGTGTCTGCGAAGACGTTCGGTGAAGTTCTTGGTTTCTCCGACATATGAGGCGTTGCAGTCGGTGCAAGGAATGCGATAAACAAGGCCTTGGGCTTTTTCTTTTGGATGACAATCTTTTGGAAGAGGAAGATGATGGCCAATGGTCGAGACGGGCTTGTGGGTCACTGCTATGCCGTATGGTCTGAGAGCACGGGTGAGAACTTCGCTCGTGCCTCTGAGGTACGGGACGCACATGCGGCTGGAGGGATGGGTTTTCTCCAGAGCCGTATATTAGGAGAGTTTAGACAATAGGCGGAGCAAAGGCCGCCGCCAGCGCCGAATATTCCCCCCACGCTTAGAGCGTAAACTAAATTTGTGACACAGCGTCGACCAATCAGGAGACCTCTACTCCATCTCACAAATGTCGACAGTGAAGACAAAGGCACAGGCGCGTGAGCCTAGCTCAGCGAAACGCTATTGTTTGTACGAGACCTCGTGCATAGGAGGCACTTTCCAAAGCCACACGCTCGTGCCCATGCCTTTGTCTGCACTGCTAGAACAGCGTCCTGAGACTGGCTGAAAGAAAGCAGTGCAAAGGGTGGGGTGCGCGAGCGTCTTGAGACGCGGAGTTCCGCTCGGCACGGCTCAAATTATACTTCGTTTCACTTTACCTGCGAGCGAAGCCAAAGCTAGAAGCGCGAGACCAGCGCTTTTTGCATTTCTGCCCAGCTCGCGCGCTCGAGCAAAGCCTGAACGCACGGAGCTTCCGTGCTCGCGCTTCCAGTTTTGCCTTCGCTCGCACATAAGGTGAAACGAAGTATAGTCGTGGCACAAATTTAGAGCACGCGACCACCGCTAGGGGCTGTTTCGCGGCCTGTGGTTGGCCCGAGATGCTCGCCTATTCAAACCAATGTATGGCCAAACTCTCTCAATAAACGGCTCTGGTTTTCTCGGCTGCCGATGGGTGGCGAAGTTTCTTGTAGATATTGTTTACAAATCTTGTTGGGTATGCGTTTTTTCGAAGGTCCCGTTTTATAATGTCAACTTCCTCTTTAAGTGCCTTATCTGTGGAGCACACCGTGATGGCACGTCGAAATAGTGCTGAACTAGCTTCGAACTTACAAGTGAACGACGACGAGAGTCTTGTTTCTTTTGATGTAGTGTCCCTGTTTACAAGCATCCCCATTCAGCTCGCAGTGTCCGTCATCAGATCGGCACTTACATCAGATACAACTCTCTCTGAAAGAACCCAGCTATCCGTGAACGAAATCTGCCGCCTACTAGAACTGTGCCTGACGAACACCTACTTCTCTTTCGCTGGTAGCTTCTACAAGCAAAGTAGTGGCACCGCCATGGGAGCTGCTGTGTCCGTCACAGTAGCCAACCTCACAATGGAAGCCATCGAGAAAAAGGCATTAAGTACGTTCCTTCCGACACCCACTATGTTTCTTCGCTACGTTGACGATTGCTTCTGCGTCGTGAAAACCAGTGAAGTTGACCGCCTACACATACACCTTAATTCAATCGAACCAAATATTCAATTTACAGTAGAACGTGAATCTAACGGTTGCATTTCATTTCTGGATGTTTCTGTGAAAAAATCAGGCAACCTTTTAACATTTCAGGTGTATAGAAAACCAACGCACACCGGACGATACCTAAATTTTTTATCAGACCACCCCACATCTCACAAATCTTCAGTAGTTTCGGCACTATTTCGACGTGCCATCACGGTGTGCTCCACAGATAAGGCACTTAAAGAGGAAGTTGACATTATAAAACGGGACCTTCGAAAAAACGCATACCCAACAAGATTCGTAAACAATATCTACAAGAAACTTCGCCACCCATCGGCAGCCGAGAAAACCCATCCCTCCAGCCGCATGTGCGTCCCGTACCTCAGAGGCACGAGCGAAGTTCTCACCCGTGCTCTCAGACCATACGGCATAGCAGTGACCCACAAGCCCGTCTCGACCATTGGCCATCATCTTCCTCTTCCAAAAGATCGTCATCCAAAAGAAAAAGCCGAAGGCCTTGTTTATCGCATTCCTTGCACCGACTGCAACGCCTCATATGTCGGAGAAACCAAGAACTTCACCGAACGTCTTCGCAGACACAAATATGATGTCAAAAAGAAGGACGTGCAAGGAAACGCTCTAGCGGAACATGCAGAAAAGAACCACCACGTCATCGACTTCGACAGCAGTTCCGTCCTAGACACCGAAAGAAACTGGAAAAAACGACTCTATTTAGAGTCCTGGCATATCCAGCATACCAAGAACAACCTGAACCGGTCGATCGGTACCCTCCCAAGCAGCTATATTCACGGACTTCGAGGAGTCACAAAGAGAAGAAGACGATTCTAACGGCAAGCGACAAGGAGAAGAAGAGAAAGACGAACACCCAACCAAATAAGTCACCCGTGAACAAGCGTCCGAGCAGGCCGCGAAACGTCGGGCAATTTAAACCAGTTGGTTAGAGTACTTTCAGTTTTCTTCCCTTGTAAGTAGGAGGTTTTTCTTCTTCTTTTTTTCTTTTGCGGATTACCAGTGTCGTTACAGCTTTGTTGACATGGTGAACCAGGAGAGGGGAATACAGGCCATACAACACAGAGCTCCAAACGCAGCTGACGTTTTTATAAGTCAGAAACATCCTTAATAAGGTCCACAACCAAGAGAAGTACACACCAAACAAAACAACAAAGAAAAGAAAAGAAAAGAAAAGGTTATCAACCACCAACAAACATCTGAACCGTTCCCGAGTCTACGATCAGGCAGCATTTTAGTGAGCTGTATCAACTACATACGGATGGCGAGAGAGCTCTCGCGGGCTGGAATGTGCTTTTCCCGCCTGCTGCTTTATTTGCCGGTGGATGTCAGCGTGTGGACGGGAGCCAAACAAGCTAAGATTTGTAAACGAAGCGCGGTTTGTTGATTCCGTTCAACGTGAAATAGAAGACGATCACAATTTCAGCTTCCGTCCGAATCATTGCTGCGGTTCTCGGTTTATAAACGACAAACCACCTTCTTTCTTTTTTTTCTTTTGTTCCGTCAGTAGATATCAGGGACTTGTAGCAAACCGTTACCATATTACCATTCCCGTACTACCATTACGTTTGCCAGACTGCGCAGCCGTGACTCGTACTGGCGTCAAGTGCCTGCAACGCGCTACCGTGGTCGCATTACCGTCATACAGCATCCCTGTGTTCGACATGGCGGCGTTCGCACTCCGCCACTGCAAGCGTTGACGACACACTGTTTCAGAATGCTGGAGGAGCCATCTAAAAACGCTCGTAGCAGCAAATATTGCTGGAGGAGCCATATTTCGTGGTGAGAGCTGCTTTTATAACGATTCCGGCACGTCGGGGAACGGGATTGTTTTTCTTTTCTTTCCACAATATAAAAAAAATGCTTCCGATGGCCTTTCGGCTTTCTTGGTGGCTCTGTTGTTTGTTTAAAATATTCTACAGTTATACTTCGTCTCACCTTAGTATGGGCTATTGTTAGCCCCGCGTGCTAAAAGCGCGAGCTAGTCGCTTTGAATGAAGCCGCGGCAGCTGCACGAGCACTCGTGCAGCAAATTCTCTAGTCAAGGCAGTCGAGGCTGGCCGCTCGCGCTAGCACAGCCTTCGCTGTTAGTCCATGCTAGGGTGAGACGAAGATAGTGCCTTCACCACGCGCTCGCTGTCTTACGCCGCGCTTTGCCTGTGTGTAGCTGCGTGAGCACTCTTCCGCTTTCAAGACGAGAAAGCTCGCGCATGAGGCGAAGCTTCGACTGCGCTCTTCGCGTGTCACCAAAGAGAGCAAGGCACATTATCAGAACAGTCATTAGACGCTTATAAACAAAACAAAATCCTTTATATTTGTTCTTCTTTAATACGTAAATTGATTACATAATACAACACTGGCCTTTATTTTGACAACAGGGATAAAGATACTCGTGTTGGATAAAGTAGGGTATAACCGCGGTTAGCGACCGCAAAGTACGGGAAGCTTAACTGAGGTTAAGGCTGACCGTGTAACTGGGGCATTACACTTGTGCAGAAACCAAGCTCATTTCATTTTCCATTACGTTTCAGCGGCCAGAACAATATCGGTGCTCACCGCTCGGGAGCAGCTTTTCATGGCATGTCAGAAGAAGTAAAGAAGACACGCTCATTTATTTGTTTGGTGCCCTGGATGTGCGAGCTCA
The DNA here is from genome assembly GCA_013358835.2 of Ixodes persulcatus. NCBI lineage: Eukaryota > Metazoa > Arthropoda > Arachnida > Ixodida > Ixodidae > Ixodes > Ixodes persulcatus. Next base: position 851,378 of record JABSTQ010010929.1, on the reverse strand, counting down.
AGTACTCCCTTTAGCTTTGACTGCATTGCCAAGGAACGCTGCTCCTGAGTATCGGGAACCGGTTGATATACCGATCCTTCGTTTTATCATTATTTCACTTTATTGCGCCACCCTCTTTATAAGTTATTTATTGCTGACAACTTTTGTCACCAGGTCACAACTCAGCTACGGTACCATGGTACGAGTCCCCGGTATGCTAAAATAAAATTTTGCAGGATTTGAACGGTACCGGGTCGCGTATGCGCAGTCGGTCCCACGGTAACGGCAGTTCGGCAACGGTAGATACGGTTTGCTAAAGGTCCCTATTGCGAAGAAATTGCCTTATTCCTAGTGAACGAACCTCGTTTTTCGCTCCCGTTACTGTAGTGGTCGCTATTTGTGAGTTGGTCCATCTAGTGGCGCCTTCTTAGTGTGAAAGGGGCGTGGGGGGGGGGGGGGGGGGGGAGGGGCGTGCGTGTTCTTTAGAAGAAGTAAAAAGGAGTTCTTCTCGAGCAGCCTTCGGTGTCGGATGTCTTTTACTGAGCACAGCCTCACATTGTTTGAGAGGTAGGCTCTGAATCCAACAGTTACCAGACGAACCGCCTGCTCACAATATCTTTGCTCGCTTTGAAAGTAAAGGTACGTTTATACTACAACGTAACGTTCCACGTTCAGCACCAAACTACGGATACGATCTAGGTCTACTGGCAATCGGACGGCACCATCTGAACTTAACATTAACATAAATTAAAAACAAAAGCGGACCGAGGACAGAGCCCAGTGGAACTCCTGATGTTACATCAACATGATCCGAATTTTCGCCGTTCAATACTACACATTAGCGAAGCTGAAGCAAATAATTTTCAATCCATCTAAGTACAAGCGAGTCTATGTTTAACATTTTAAGCTTATTAAGAAGGAGTGAGTGCGAAACCGTGTCGAGCGCCTTTTGAAAATCTAATTATGCAAAGTCTATTTGCCCTCCTTGTGGCTAGGAATTGTACAATTCAACAAGTTGCGTAGTATAAGCCGCCGTTTCTTTCTATTTATTCCGCGGGATCACCGCAAAGGAGACCGGGATAAAGGCGTGTGAAACTGAAACTGAACCGACTGAACTGAACTGATGTGAACTGAACCCCGAACTAACCTGAACATGAAACTGAACTGATCGAAACTTTTTCGAAAGCCGTCGGCGACGCCGTCTGAAACCTCAAGCGAACCCACCTGCCGAAGAAGACGTATTTTCCGGCGACGCGGAGCCTGCTGGTAGCGTTGATGAGGGCCTGCACGGTGAAGCCCTCGCAGAAGCAGACGACGACCCGGGCGGCGGCGAACTTGTCCAGGCTGCGCACCACGTTGTCGTAGTCGTCGTCGTCGGCGTCCGTCGGTATGGCGTGCGAGTTGGCCACGCAGATGCCCGCGTCCTTGGCCCGGCTGGTGAACTCGTCGATACCGTTGTAGCCGTAGTTACCTGCACAGGCGGACAAACCACAAATGAAACGAGGCCGTAAGATGGCCGCGTTAAATACAGCTGCGGTTACTGAAGTAGGAGGTATTCACGGGCTACCATACAGTCAAAGAAATCTGGAGCGCCTGCTTTCCCGCAAAGCACTTAGAAAAACCAGTCGCCACAGTCTACGGAAGGACCTCGGCGAATAACGTGCCTAAAAACATGCATAGACCTAAAAAAAAAATTAAAGAGCCTTAGAATGGCATATAGGAGCCCACGCAAACGCTGTGTTTTTGCGTTAGCATCGGTTACCCCACGCTGCCCTTGAGCGTCGTCGCCATTCGACAATGCAAAATGCAGTTCGGGGCTCCGCCCACGCTTAGTGTGGAACACGCAACTATAACGATAACACGCAGTGCTTGCGTTCGCTTGTATAGACCAGTGTCCGAAATGCTAGCCCCTAGTAAACAAAAATAGGAAATAATAATCTCAAACGCAGGCTCTCGTGAAGAGAGGGGCTGCGCATAAAACAAGATTTTTGCTTTTTACAGCGCTCTTTGCATCGGAGCTATTCTTGGAGCCCCGTGACTATGCATTTCTAACGCTGTTGCACCACGATATGTGCGAATGTTAAAAAAAAAAAAACGAGCCTCGAAAAACGCCGTGTCATGGCGTCAGCATAAACAAACATGGCGGTGCCCATGGAACACAGCAGACACTGGTCTATAGACCAACACGCGGCCCTGACGTCAGGCAACTGCGGTGGCGCTGTCGACGGCACTGAGCATGCGCAGACGGTTCACTTCACGTGAATTCGGTTTCTGCGCACGCGCAGTGCCCACACCTTGTGTGGGCAAACGCGGGCTTGTTTGTAAACAGCGTGTCGGTCTATACGCAATACTAAAACTCACTATAGTCTGCGCCGTGGTACTGAGCATGGCGTAAGAACGTGAAACGCTAAGCCCATTGTCACACCCTAAACTGTTGCTTTCTTTTTTTTTTTATGTCTAAACATATTTTAAGTTTCGTCATTCGGAAACTTTTGTCTGTAGAATGCAGCGATTAACACTCCCATACGCTTTCCGGGAAAGTAGGTGCTCCAGATTTCTTAAGTGTGTATCGGTGGTCGTGGTTCGCAGCACATGCACATAACTATGCGCCGAAAAACTGAGAGAGAGGAGAAGACTAGAGCGTGCGGGGACGTCAGAACTCGGACCTCTGATTGGCTACGATTGGAAGGATAGTGGGTAGACCTCGAGGCAGCTAGCGTTGAGGTCTACCCACTCTCCCTCCAATCAGAGTCAATGAGAACTCGGCATTCGGACGTCACCGCAACCCCTGCGCTAGAAGCTGACCGGTTTGCTGCGCTCCCCATAGCTCCCCTTTGACTTCTGCCCGAAACAGATATTTTGAGTGGGGAGCAGCGCACGATTAGACACGTTCAATGGGCATTTCCATCTAATCAGGATTGTGCTTCTCTGGACATGCAGTGAAAGATACGGGGGTGCGTGCCCTTGCGCAAAGTGAGCGCCGATTAAATCTTGTCTCCAGAAATTCCACAGAACCTCGTCTCCGAATATAGTTGACCTATCTCCTGCATTTCGGGGTGCCCCGACGGCGCGTAAACGGTCATGTGAGGTCAGAATATCGTTGAAAATAGAAACGCCTTCAAACAATTGAAAACCCAGTAAACAGTGGCCGCGACATTCGGACTCGCACCAATTGCGTTGGAGAAAACACAGCTTTTGAGAACGGAAGCACGTAGGAACTAATGTACGCAAAGTAAATATCTTCCGATGCTTTGAACTTCAGAGATAGATTGAAAATAGAGTTTCATAAATTGCAAATACTGTAAACGATAAAATTTTCGCGGGCTCAAATTTTCGCGAATCGGGCCAAAGTTGAAAAATTTGAATTATTCGCGGGCTGTAATTTTCGCGAGCCGCAATCCCCTCACTGTAGCCTCCTATGTGCTGAAAGTTTGCCCGCATTGTTCGCGGGATTAATTTTTCGCGAATTGAGAATGATACGAGAAATTCGCGGAAATTAGGTCCTCGCGAAAATTAAGTCGTTTACAGTATGCCTTTTTAGAGCGCAGCTCTTAGGCGCCCGTTTCCGGCTTGAGCGGCGTCGGCGTCGCCGTCGGCGTCGGCGTAACCGCGCCGTGCATTATGGGAGATGTCCCATAATGCACCGCGCTGGACCCCCGTGACGTCACTCGTGACGTCACGAGGGTCCTGCGTGGTGCATTATGTGCCATTTCCCACGATGCAACGCGCGGGGAAGAGGACGAGGGGGAGGGGAGGAGGAGGGGGAAGAGGAGAAGGGGAGGAAAGGAGGAGGGGAGGAGGAGGGGGAAGAGGAGAAGGGAAGAGGGGAGGGGGAGGGGTGAGGTGGAGAAGAGGAGGGAGGGGAGGAGGAGGAGGAAGAGGAGGGAGGAGGGGAGGAGGAGTAGCAGAGAGGATGAGGAGGTGTGGAGGAGGGAGGATGGGTATACCCTCCCCTGAGTACCCTTCCTTCCTCCTTCTCAAGAGCTGCGCTCTAATTCGATGTTACAGGGAGTTGTAAACGGCTTTCATTTTTTTTTTCTTTTTTTAAGGCTGCGAAGTATATATTTGTGTTCCAAATTTAGTTAAAATTTCTGTTTGGTTTTTGCCCATTTGTTCGGCTGAAACACGTGTCCGGTGAACAGACCGAAGGTCGCACGAACTTTGGAAGACAAGAAAATGTTTCCACACTAATATTTCGAAAAAGGAGCCACGCGTGGATATCTGTATATTTACCGTACATAAATTGAATACACAGTCTTACTTAAACTAAATCTGCTATTTTAATAGCGAGAATCAGCTTGGGTGTCCCCAAATTCGTGCTATTTTCGATTTTTTTTTTTTTTTTTGCTTATGTAGCGTGTAGCACAAGGAGCGCGTAACGCGCCGCCCTCGGTGTGCGAAAAACGAACCAAAGACTACGCAAAAACCTAGACAACGAAAAGTCAGTGAACTCTTAAGCTTCGCCTTTAAGAGTGAAACGCGATAGCGTTATCAAATCCTCGGCCCGCGTGTGGCGCATCGCCACTGCAGGCCTATCCTTCGTCTCCGCCTTCTCGGCTTCAGTTTTACGTGGTCGACCCCGTACTCCGAGCAGGAGCGGACATAGATGCGGCATCCGCACTCGTGGAAGACGACGACCCAGAAGAACGCCCCGCACGTGTAGACGGCACCACATCCATCGCACACGTTTTCTCCCACGGCGGCCTATGGCGGCCCCGCGGCCGTAGGCCGGGGGGCCGCCGTAGGCCGCCATTTTCAGACTTGTGCCCGTTACTTCAAAAAAGTAATTAATTACAGTTACAATTACTTGGCCTAAAAAGTAATGAATTACCGTTACAAATTACTCCCCGTAAAAAGTAATCGATTAATTACTTCGTTACTTTACTCGATTACTTTTGCGTTACTCCGAAGGAACACAAAAAAGACACACTATTTACTGCGTGTTTGAAGGGAAAAATGTTGGGCCCCATCAAAATTAAAACAAAAATAAACATATTCATTACTTTCTACCCACTATTTTAGGTTAATAATTTAGGAGAACGAATTTATAAAGTTTTAAAGAACTGGAACAGGTGCTCAAGATAAACGAGCCTTGCGCTGTCCAACCGGGACAGAACTAAATCCCATGATCATGCGACGAATGCAGTTGGGCGGTGGAGGCACGCACACCATTCGAGTTAATCCGAGTTTGGCGTCGGCGAGCTTCAAAACACGATTTCCCTAAAGATATGGTTTTTCTATGTTTGCTGCATGTTGCCTAAATAGGGGCTGGTTTCCCTACTAAAACTGACTGGCTGTGAGACCAAGATGCGGTACTTGCGTCTGGGTACATTTCAAAGACTCCTCCTTGATAAAGGTTGTTATCCGACCAAATGGGGCCCACTTGACCTTCTTTCCTGATCACCAAACTTTTCAGCACCAAGACGTCACACGAAATATTAATGCACAATTTCTTAGCTGAACTGACTTTCCCTTCTAGAAATGATTAAGAAAAGCCCAATTTTCAGTGAACAGCACGCTTCCATGTCTTCCACGCGTTTACAGGCGGCTCCACAACTCCGGTGTCCAAGTGAGTCACCGTTTATTCTCAGAAAACTCGGGCTGTATTTCCTTTTCCTAAACTTTCGGTCTAAGTTCCCGCAGGCCCAATCCGCTGACGAGAACCCTAGCATTCTCGGGCTCAGCTTGAATGTCTCAAGCCGTTTTGTCGTGCCCCCCGACCAGCAATCCCTGCTGTCGAAGGGTACTGTTTAAGCTGACAGCAGGGTTGATGCTAGATTTTTCTTTGTTCTAATGAACTGCCGCCATCGCTCCCTCATGTTTTTGCCCTACACATCCGCTAGTGTGAAGTCAAGCGGCAGGAGCCACATATCTGGTTGGCCCAGCCAGTATTCAGCTTTCACAGCGCTTCAAGTATGAGCAGGGTCGAGGTCTCATTACAGCTGTCTCTCTGTTTGCGGGGTGAGCGTGTCTATAGGCGGAAACATCAACAAGCAAAGCACTGTTTCGTTTAAAAAAAATTGTTTTGGGGGAACAAGGCGCGGAGGAGTGGGAAGGGAAGAAGGGTAGAGGAAGGAGGAGGGGGAGGAAGGAAGGGAGCGGGCGTGTGCACCACGGTCGCTCTGTCCACGGTTCCACTCGATACGAACCCCACGCCACGGTTTTATGGACCATTCGTTTTCTGCTCTTTTGTAAGCTCGAAGCAGTCCGTTCGTTTTCCAAGAAGCCGAAGCCTGTTGCCTTTCTGTAGAGGGTCGAATCCTCCCAGCCTGGCTGACCGTACGAACGAGTCGAGAAACGATCTCTGGCTGGGCTGTCGTGCTTTCCGTGAATTCCTTTCCCTCACCAGCACCTCACCAGAATCTTGTGTTACCATGCTAAGAGAGCGAAGGCCGTTGCATCGCCCTTCTTCCCCTCTATTTCTCCCTTTGACGGGACGGAAGAATTGTAACGAGTAATTTCAGTAATTCGTTACTGAAAAAAGTAATGAGATTACATTACAAATTACATTTTCAAAAAAGTAACGGATTAATTACTAAATTACAAGAAAAGTAATTAATTACAAGTAATCCCGTTACTTGTAACGGATTACTATTCTCCACCGGTGAACGATGACGGCTGTATCGCAGCGCCACTGGGCGAACTCGGCGACGGGCGGAAACTTTCCTCTCCTCCGCGACGGATGAGAACTGTATATACGCTCCTCCAGACAGAGGAGCCTAGGTCATGTGACTGTTACGTCATGACCCTATCGACCAATCAGGGTTTTCGCGTCACGCCGGCTTTTCTGGCACGCCACCGAGGCCGGCGCGCCACGTGGGCCTTAACGCTATCGCGTTAAAAAATACATGCGGGCCATTTTCCGAAAAACGCGTCCCACGTCGATGTGCGTGTTACGCAAAAGCGAATATACGTTTATAGATACCATATTTGCGATTCGCGTGTAATAAATACGCTCATTAAAAATAAATAAGCGTAGAACAATTTTCTTATTTCGCGAATTCCGTGCGATTTACGGTTAATTTTTCGCACATGTTTTCCATCCCTAGTACCTATTGATTTTGCTTTCTCTACATGTCACTTGTACGTTTCCTGTATTGATCATGAATAGATGAAATCGACGTTTATTAATTAAAGCTTGCGATCGCTCTCATGCGTGGCATGCAAGCTGATCCTAATAATGTAATGGCTAACTTCGGAATTACACCTTATTTTGTTTATGTGTGATGCTATTTTTTCTTGTCTGTATAATTTGTTTATTAGCCTTCTCACCCCATACATATTGTTAGAAATGATTTTCAATGTGTTGCATAGAACTAAACGGAGCTCAACACCTAAATGCCGGCTCCCGGCAGTTGCCAGAAGAGCGGGCATTGAAAGCATTTCTAGGTCAAGATACTCCTGACTGCTAACTTCGCTGATGAGTTACAAGGGAAAATCGACAGATCTTTGCATTTATTTTTCCTGTAAAAATTTCCTCACTCCAACAAAAACAAATGTCTGTTCTGGGTTCTGTAATCAATTATGACATATTGGCATCCCTTTTAGTAGGAGCTTGACCTCGACAGTAAATGTAGACAGCACAAAACTGCAAGTTGTTAGCGAAATTAAACGAACAATGTTGTTGCATCACTACAATAGAACAAGCAGCGCCAAAACAAAAAAAAAATGCTTCAAACTCCACACAATGGCGTCAGAGATAGCGAGAAGACGCCACACATTAGACATATCAACATTATCTGATTTAAAGTTTGGGAGCGATTTCCCGTAATGTTAATGAGAAAATGGCGGCCTGCGGTGCTCGCTAATGCATAAAATAAATTACGCCGAACACAAATAAAAATATTGTCTCATTAAAAGTCTTAAAACGTTGCTTCTATCTTTTGGGCCAGACACCAAAGAGTTCGACGACTTATCCCAACCGATGGGGCAGAGTCTGAGCGTTAAGAGATGCGTAGTTTATGTTTGCGGCACAAAAACGTGGTTCCGCTTATCTCAGCCAACACCCAGGACATCCGGCATCTTTCTTTCCAGTTTAGCCTGTATATCAACGACTTAATTTGTTTTTCGAGCCATACATGTTACGAGAATAAAACACCACGTTTGTTCCTAATCAATGCTTAATACTTAAGCAAGAGAAATGAGTTTACTGAGCGCTGGATAAGCAGACTTTGACTGGGCGTGCGTGGTCGTTAGACTGAGAAATGAAACACTCAATAAATATATCCGATATAAATCTATAATAGTTGTGGGATTTCCCTTGCTGCTACCCGTCTCGAGGAATGACAGAGCACACCGGTTCAACAACACGTAAACATTTAATGACCGCTATCGCCTGCGGCGCGATCCCAACAGCCCCCGCGCATACGCTGCGACGGCCCTTTATCAGCGGCGGAGCGCCGCTCGCGTGGCCAGTTGCCCTTGGCCCCCTCGTGGTCAAGATGACCACTCATGATCGTCGTAGGGGCAACCTGGGCCAACCGCTTGGAATCCCCAGGTTGCCCACATAGTCGATAGTAGGATCTCAAAAACCTGGTCGATAGTAGGATCTCAAAATCTTGGATGGAAAACAAACTAAAAATGAAAAAAATATATACTGGTGTTCTTTTTTTTTTTAACATTTACAGATTTTTCTAGAAAAAGCCTTTAAAGCTACACTTATACGGTTTGTGAAGGTGGGTTATACGGCCAAGGTGACATAGTATAGGTGTTTCATCGTAAAGATCAGTCATCTAATTAGTAAAATTTGTTAATTAACGTTTTAATTAGTTAAAATCGGCGTATAGTTCCAATTAGAAACTTGCTGAGCGTCATCGAAAACCACTTAATAAACTCGTTTTAAAAGGATATAACAGAGGGGGCCATAGTACGGCGTTCCGTAAAAACGCTCCATTTGGACGCGTTTCTACACTCTAAGAAATGCCTGCGCGTCTACTTACCCGCAAAACATCCGAAGAGCCAATCCCAGCGATCTACGAAATCAGCTCAGCGAATGATGAGGCGAAACATCCGTTTAGACCTAAAAATAAAGTCTGCGCTGTGGCATTACGCAATGCAAGCAAGACGCTTTGTATTGCGCAATGCCACAGCGCAGACTTCATTTTTAGGTCTAAACGGATGTTCTGCCTCATCATTCGCTGAGCTGATTTCGTAGATCGCAGAGATTGGCTCTTTGAGTGTTTTGCAGGTAAGTAGACGCGCAGGCATTTCTTAGAGTGTAGGTTTCGGTTTCTTACCGGAGCGCATCTCTGCGCCACCGGTCCTGCTCCCTAGTAGCTGAGACGCGTAACACACGTGCGCCCTACATCCCGACACCATCACCATCCTGCGAGGAAGGCGAGGGGGTGGCTTCGCGCCGCGACCACCGGAGAGCAGGACCGCGGGAGCAAAGAGGCGCTCCGATAAGAAACCGAAACCTAGAAACGCGTCCAAAATTAACGAGTGTTTCTTTTTTTTTTTTTTCAGAACGCCGTAAAATGTTGCTCTTCCGTGTTATCCTTCTAAAAATAGTTGACTTAGTGGTTTTCGATGACGCTCAGCAAGTTTCTGGTTGGAGCAATAAGTATATTTTTAGTGATTAAAAAGTTAATTAGCAAATTTTAGTTAATTGACCGACTTAGCGTGACGATTAGCCCCTTATGCTGTGGTCCACTGGCCGTATAACTCACCTGCGCAAACCGCGTAAGTGTAGCCTTCACGGCATTTTTAAAACAAATCTTTAAAACTTAAAAAAAAATAAAAAACACCGTGTAGAAGCACCATAAAAATAGGGAATTAAAAATGAAACAAAACACTTTTGTTAATTGAGATAAGTGACTGCACAGGAAACAAAAAGGTCCGCAAAGCCCATTTTGACCTAAATTGAACTTGAGCCTCCTGCATCCTGACTGATCAAGCTTATACCCGATGTAGCACATTGTCGAGAAATTGTGCTCGCGCGAGTGTTTTATTTTATGTTTTTACCTTCTCTGAGAGTTCGTTCGTCTCCACGAAACGGCCCATGTGTTCGACCGGAGTCGCGGGGCCTCGAATGGGGGCGAATGTGAACGTGAGAAATGCTGCACTTAGTCCCTTGAACCCCGCGTGGGAGATGTTTTGATTTATGCATGTCTGCTTTTGGGATCTTTACTTTGGAAGGGGTCTTCCTCCGTGTACAACTTCTCTGCCGTTGTACGTGCTTTGTTTTGTTTTCACTAATATTTTGAAATTTGTTCGAAATGTGTGTTTTCTTGTCTATGCGCTTGTTTTTGTCATGCTGATGTTTGCATTGGGCTTCGAGCCTTTTGATTGTTCTTGAAGATACCCCTCTTGATTGGTGCTTCCAAAAAATCTTGATTGGTAGACTGGAGGGCTCCAGAATGCTGCTGAATCTGATATAAGCAGCCGCCAAGGGCCTGCAGAGGACTCGGCGCCCGGACACCAAGTCTTGGACATCTTCCTGCCTCAGGAAACCAACCTACACGTCCGACCCCCCTTCGGCTGTGGAGTCGTCCGCCCGCTAGCTCGCAAACTTGGGACCCCTTACGGCTGTGGAGGAGTTCGGCTCCCCCGCCTTTGTGTGGAACCTTGTTTGTCGAGTTTGGCTGAGGTCGGGGCCCCCGCTGAGGGTGTGTGTGGTCGAGGAGGACGGCAGGGAAAGTTTCCTTAGGCTAGGATTATTTAACCCCAAAGTCTAATTTCTGATGTGTGTATTCTAACCTTTAACTTTATGTCAGTTGTTTAATAAATCTTTATTTGGACTAATCGAACGAAGTCAAAAGGGTCGAATTCTTATGTGGCTATATTCTGCGGAATCACGGAAGAGCTGCCACCTTTCAGTGCGCTTCCACTTTCTTAGGGTAGTCAAAAAATCTTATAGAAAAATCTTGCTACAACAAACGGGAATATTAACGCATTCAATGTGACAATACGCAGGACATTCGGAATAACGCGCACACCGAGGAGGGCACGGGTGAATTGCTGCACACGATGCGGCCTTTCCAGAGCCGCCTACTGCACCGACGGGGCTCTTGGCCTCGCGCCAGCGATGACAGTGCCAGTCGGTCCATTAAACGCTCCCCCACCGCCCTCCCCTCCCCCCCTCCTCTGTCCTCTTTCGCGACCATCCCCCCCGTCAACAGCCTGCAGGCTTTCCGACAACCCACGACCAAAACCTCGTCCCGTTCATTGTCGTTGGTCCAGCGAGCAGACCGCCACGCTCGAGCTGCTGGCTTTGTCAGAAAAGAGACAAGGCCATCAACAGATTCTTCCCTCCGTCTTCTCCCCCCCAAAAAAAACGAGAAATACAGAAGGAGAGGGCAATCGGGACGAAGAAGCGGGGACCCGCAAGTCAGGCAGCAGCAAGTTCAAGTGCCAAAAGGCGCGCGGTGGGAAAGTGGAGCGGTGGAGAGTTGAGAAAGTCGGAAGAACAAACGTCAATTACCGAGATGAGACCGCGGTTGGAAAAGGACCACTGTACGTTGGAACAAAGAAAGGTCGCGGCAGCAAAAGCATTGCGTTTTCTTCAGTTTTTTTTTTTCCTTTCCTTGACGTTCTTCTCTTCATATTTTACGCTCTCCTTTGTAGGAGTACTTGTTTTTCTGTTTTGGTTCCAAAACAAAACAAGTAAGGGACAGAGTAGAGAGCAGCACGACGAACTAGACGGCAGAATTAAGAAAAGTGCAGACGAGTAGTAACTGGCACGCGCGTGCGACACGTGGGGATCATCGTGTCAGCATTTTTGTTGCTATGGAGACAAAGGCAAAGAATCTACTTCACTCCGCTCTCGAAAAGGGTTAAGTGAAGTGCGAGCTTCGAAATTCTAGCCTCGTAGAAGGCATCAAACCCGATCCCAGCGCGGTTCAGTGGAGACAAATGATGCTCCACAATAGCGCGCACAATGTTGCCTTAAGGGGAGTTTTATCCGGGGCCGATTCAGCCGCTTTTAATGAAATCGCACTGGAAAGGAAGTCAGAGGCCGAAGCCGCGTTTTAGTAGCCGCCACCGCCCCTCTTCATTTAAGAAAAAGGGTTGTTGCTGCGGATGCCGCTGAAGTGGATGGCTTGTCGTTTCGGTAAATGCAGTAATCTAAATTTGTATATTATGCGCGTTGCTGCCGTCGAGAACTTGTTTGCATGTACCACCCTCCTTGGACCGTCGGCGAAAGTTCTCGAACAAGTTGCGATAGATGGGAGCGTTGCACTTCTCCGGAACTCGTTGTTAGTCTGCGAGGCTGTCGTAAGACCGAGTTCCTCACTTTTTTTTCTTTCTTTTTTTTTTTAAATTTAATATGAGTGCGAGGAATGGATGTTCATAAAACGCCGTGTCTAAATAATGCTTTGTCTTTTTGTTCCGTTTTTCACACCCTGTGTTATAAATGGCTCTAGAAGTTTCGTACATTGTTACCCATTTCCCGCTGACGCTCGAAGTTGTTGAATGAATGTATCTCACGCCATTACAGTCAGTGTTTGTTGTGCCGGTAACAGTGGAAAAAGATACATAGCTCCCCTTTTATTTTAGACTTCTGTTTCGATTAAACAATTTAGTAACAAATATTTTTAAAACTATGTAACGTGGACAAAGAAGATGACCTTAGATATTCTTACGAAATATTGTTTAATAAAGGAGAGCTCGTTCTGCGGTTATTTTGCCTGGAGTACCGGATATGTCCTTACAGATGAGAGGCAGAACAGAATTTCATTCGTGCGGCCTCTGGTCAGATAAAAGTAAGAACCTTGCCCTAAACTCAGCTGCCAACCCCATAAATTGTCTCTTGAACTTTCTCAGTGATTCGCCTGGCTAGAATTATTACCTCATTTTCTCTAGAAGATTCCAAACAACGAGCTCAATTATTTTTTTGTCCGCTTGGCTACCTTGGTGACAGAAATTAACAAAATTCTTGTATTCTTGGGAAACTGACCTTTCAGTAATTCTGCGGAGTCACATGAAACTGAATACGCTTCTATTTGGGTCGTATGTTCTCTGACGCTCTGTAACTACAGCTGTTTTTTGGAGCCAAGGGCGTTAAACTTGAGAAACTAACTTTAAAATGTGTACTTGCTGAAACCCGTTTAGTTCCTTAACTACGCACCAGATGCTGAATGGCCTCCGATAATGTTTGTCTACATAATGCGAGCCTATTCTTGTTGTACCCTTATCATTTGTTTTGAAAACTTAGAAAAACAAAACTAAGAGCTGGAGTAAAAAAAAAATGAATGTCTCCCTGTCGTTTTTGTTGTTTTAATTCTTCAGCTTGTGCCGTAATGACTTATGATATCGTGTCACCGCGGAATCACCCGTCGCAGCTATTTGCACATCGCAAAGTCAAGGTAAGTCGATACCCAAGCCCCAAGCGAATCCGCTGAACATTAGTGGTTCAAAGACTTTCCTCCTTGCGACACCCAAACAAACGAGGCCATTCCTATTAAAAACGACAGAAACAAAACAAATATTGACGAAAATATCGTTTGTGCACGCACGCATTCATCACGCTCGACACACCGCAGTGTCATTCACAACCCCCGCGCAAAATACAAAACCGATACACAGCGAAGAAGGCTGTAGGGCCTTCTGAACCGTTACACGAACGCCGGTAAAGAGCGCGGGGAAAAAAACAAAAAGTGCAAGTGAAAGAAGTAAGGAAAGTGATGAAACGAAACAACACGATGTAATGCTCTCTCCGAGAGCGATGTGTGGGACTTCGTGACTCGCATGCGACAGGCTCGGAAGATGGAGGAACTACAAACGGAATTCCAAAGCTGAACGCGACGAGGGGCCAGGGGAAGCCGTGTCACGTTTCCTCGTGTACGTGCGACGCCAGACAACGCCCGAGCTAGCCTCCCCCTCTCCCCTCCAAATCAAAAGTAAAACGCCCGTATATAAACACACACACAATGAAACCGCTTCCAAACAAGCCGCGTGTGTTGGAGTCATTTTACACCTACGTGATACCAGGAACATATGCACTTACACACACACACACACACACCGAGAGACCTGAGCACGCATCATCAAACACGACAGGAACAATCGAAGCAGTGATGTACATGAAAAACCGAAGAAGCGAAGGAAAAAAAAATGACGTCAAGGTTCAAAGACAGCTTCGGGAGGGCCGGAGGACAAAGTTGTGAGGTGGAAATAGTAAGAAAACAAAAATGAACGGATCAAATTTCATTTGCCTTTCGCTCGACTTCGATTTCGCGCACACCACTTATGTCGTTCCTTGAGTTTTCTTGTTTGTATTTTTTTTTGTCGAAATGGGAATCGCAGAAGCAATTCTGCTCAGCTTCAATTCGCTTGTTGTCGCTGCTCCAAGGAGCCGCCCGACAAATACTAAACCTGATGGTGGGTATCTACTACGAGTGACATCAGGGCGACCTGGCAAGGACGAGGGAAAGGTTTGGGTGCGGGCACGTAGGATGGATTGATATTTCTTCGTGGTTTGTTTTTGTGGTTAATTTTGGTTTTGGGGATGAAACTTGGAGAAGGACGACAAAAGTGTCCTTCTCTAAAGGTATTTGCTTCTCGAAGACAGGATTGATTATCTCCATGTGTTTTATTGTTGCAACATGCTTTATTCGACACCACATGGATGAAATGAGAAAACTAAACGATTTCTCTGCTCGTCCAGTTGCCTGGCTTAATGAAAAAAAAAAAAAAAAACAAGAGCAAAATAAAGACGACAGAAATATACAAAAGAGCTAAAATTTAAAAACAAAAATGCACATTCAACGAATCAGGGAGGTCGCCTGTCTTTTATAATCTCCGCTCAAGTGTAACAGAAGATTCAATGTACAAACAGCGTATAGTGATTGCTTTGTTTTTTTTTCGTCGAAATTATTCCAAGCGTCTGTTCCTCTGTGGAAACAAGTAAAAGTGGGTAAAACAAAAATTCTGAAGCGTTGGGGAAAAAAAAAAAAGCTTCTTTTTATGTTGAACAAAGAGTTTTTAAAACATAGTATTTGCTCTAGTTGTGAAACGATGCCGATAGAATCTTTACCGTCCCACAGCGCAGTGATGGAACAGTGGATATCTCCGAAGCGCGTCGTCGGAGGGAGTGAAAATCTCATTCCGAAGTGAATTAGTACGACTTTAGAAGGTGAATAAAAATGAAACGAAATGCTTTTGATTCGGCGGTTCAAATGACTTTTCAAGACAGACGTCCTCGGCAAGGCTAAATACGGAGTTTGTTTGTGAATTTCGTTTGTTTCTAGAAAATGTTTCGGGGAAT
The DNA here is from genome assembly GCA_013358835.2 of Ixodes persulcatus. Lineage (NCBI taxonomy): Eukaryota > Metazoa > Arthropoda > Arachnida > Ixodida > Ixodidae > Ixodes > Ixodes persulcatus. Next base: position 836,191 of record JABSTQ010010929.1, on the reverse strand, counting down.
TTCTAAAATACACAGGCAGCAAAAAAAAAAAATAGAAACAAGAAAAAACATTGCAAGCAAAAGGAAACACGTTAAATGAAGTTTTTTTTTGCTTTTCCCAAATGTAAATTGTTCAAATTCTTTTTGAAGCAAACTACCATGGACGAATATCGCTAGATCTATTTTTTTTACATTTTAAGAAGCTTTTTTTCTTTTGATCTTGCATAGCCGGTTCCAAGCTGGAATTTTTGAGTGAAGAACCCTTTACGTCTACTATCCCCGAAGGAGATTTTGTAACAAGACTGTTAAACAATTAAGGGAAGGAATGTAGGATTAAGAATTAAAATAAATTAACTGAAATTCACATGTGCCGTTTCCAAGTTTGAGGGCCGTACAATTCCTGGAATATTTGAACATCTCAAAAGAACCACTTGAGCGAAAGAAAAAAAATAATAAAAATATTAAAAAAGACATAGTTTCGTCAGGGTGAGGAAGAGTTCACAAATCAATAGCGTCGCCAATATTCTGGATAGAAACGTTGAAAATGTTACGTCAAAACCTCTCCTAGGAGCTGACAATTTCGCTAATGACATTTTTGTTTTGCAGCTGGCTGGACATCTTCACGTCTGCGGTTGACAGCCATGCCACACTTTTCGTGTTCTGTTTTTTTTTTTTTGTAGTTTTTATTGAGACAGGAACTAGATTACATTCCAAGCGGGAAAACACGAGAAAAGCTCGCGAGCGCATGTGGCGTTCACGGAATAAATTGTGTGCAGCATCACCAGCAAAACGCACGTGCGTTCCCAGATTTCCGTCCTGTAATTTCGTTAAACGCCTCGCAACTGGGACTGAAGTGTGTTAAAGTGAACTACAATAGATTGTAACACTGGACAGCGAAATACGTTTGTTCACCTGCCTTGTTTTACAACCGTATAAAATTATTATATTTTTTTTTTATTTCGTTACTTTTCTGCTCTATTCTGATCTGTATAGTATTTAATGATTTTCACTTTCGTTCCTATCACATTATAGCAAACCAGCACTAGGCGCTGGATGATATCCTCATTTATTAAGCGGTTGCCTTTCCTTTCCCTAAACATCAAAAATTTAGTCTGTCTCAAAATGCCGATGTATAAACGTTCAATTTAGTTAGCTTCAGTTGCCGTGCACGCAGCCTTATCAGACGTCTGAAATTCTCTGAAAGACCAAACGTTCTTGTGCTTATTCTTCTGGGGCACAATCTGCACAACACGCGTGAACACCTGCGTGTTTATTGAGTCGAGGAGGAACATCGGCTCAGGTTTTTATTGTTTGTTTGTATTTTAGAAATGTCAACCCAAAGAAGCTAGAACATTTTTTTTTTTTTTTTGTGGACGGCTGTATGAATACTCAAGCTTTATCGACGTCCATCTGAAGCAAATGTTAGAAACTCATTTTATGCCATCTTATGATAATATTTTTACTTAAGTTTTTTTTTTCTTCACAACTTGGAATGACAGCGCGGTACAACACGGCGTCGTTTTTGTGAGTTTTATTACTTTTGACAACTTTGTTAGCGTCACGTTCTGCAACGCGACACGAGTGCAGTAAAAATGACTTGTGAATTGGCACTTAGAAGCGACAATTGGCGATGAAAATATGCATATCCAGGAAATAATACCACTTTTGTGTCCAGCATTCACAAAGACACACTACAAGCCACGTGCACGTGACCACTGATATGTCTAAGGAAACTTATTCGAGCTGGATAAACAACTTTGCGCATCATAGATCCTTCCTTCATTTGTGTAAACAAAAACTAAGGAGTGTAAACAGAATCTAATCATTCTTTTCCTGTCATTTTTCAGATTATGCGGCCTATAATTAATTTTCTATAACAAAACCGGATAACTAAGTCGGTAGGAATATCAAAGCATCAGGAATGCGTACCGTGTACGACTCAGAAGTTTGACGTAAAACTCCCTAGCTCCGAAAAACTTTCTGTACGCGTAATGGGATTTTACCCGGCGGCTCCGAAAGCGTTCCCCCCGGGAAGTTTTCCAAGAAGTCTCGTGTTGTAAACTCTTTCCGCTCGGCGATCCTTTTAACCAACTCAGTCTTGCGTATGCAGATTCAGCCTTGGAGCTTAACTTACCGCGATGCGAGATCTAGCTTCCCCGAGCCTTCGTGCACCGTTTATCGAACGTACTGCATAGCTGGGAGGCAGACTCTAGCCTGATAATTGTGTGCCGAACGGAAGCGTCAGCGTGGTAGACGAAGTTATGGCCATCCTCCATAAGTTTTCCGTTTACTTATCACATAGTTATCGCGCGTGAGTGAACGGACGATCATAATAAAAAAATTATAACTACAATAGACACGGCAGTGACTAACTATTTTAGGGGGAACTGTTCTAAAAAGGAGTAAGATGTATATTTGAGACATTGCTCGAAGCGTGATTCTGACGCCATTAGGTAATGTTCAGTGTTTAATAATTGTGGCTGTCATGTGCATTCTTACATCACCATACGAAATCACGCGAATGCCAAGTTTCGGTTTTATTTGTAAGATTTTTTGTTAGAAACGAGGTCAATTTCTACAATTTCCTCAGTTCTGATCCCACAATGGTAAGGAATAATAAATTGCACGCTTCCGGTATCGTAATCGAAAAAGCCTCACAATTTACCACGCCGAGCGGTGTAATGTGGGATAACCGCGGGGTCTCGAGATTTTCGAGAAAGTGTGTATTTAGCTGACAGATTTTGTAATAAGGGACTGCAATATCCGTGAACAGTCTGTACAACCGTCGCCCAACTGTTGGAAGCATGCGAAAGGACAGTGGCGCCACGGTGTGCGGCTTCAAGACGAAGCATTGCGCGTAGACCATGGCCTCCGAGAGTGTTACAGCGGGGCGCTTGGTGGCGCTCGCAATTAAACCAAACCAGAGCCGTATATTAGGAGAGTTTGGACAATGGGCGAAGCAAAGGCCGCCGCCAGCGCCGGAAACTCCCCCCGCGGTTAGAGCGTAAACTAAAGGTACGACACAGCGTCGACCAATCGGAGACCGTGACGTCACAGTATTGCAAACGACATTTAAAGCGTGAAATAGAAGCGTTCAATCTCGGCCTCTCTACTCCATCTCACAAATGTCTGCAGTAAAGACAAAGGCACAGGCGTGTGAGTATAGCTTAGCGAAATGTTTTTGTTAGTACGAGACCTCGTGCATAGGAGGCACTTTCCAAAGCCACGCGTTCGTGCCCATGCCTTTGTCTGCACTGCTGATGTTTGTGCAGATGAAGTATCGGTGACAGTTTGCTCTGGGCCGGCTTGCTATACTTCGTCTCACCTATACCCCGTTTCATACTTAGCGTGCAACGCTGTCAAATCTACTGGCGCGAGCGCGTGGCTTCATCTATATGGTTTTGTTTGCGCGAGAACGCGTGCAAATGATCAACGAGATCAAGCCCCATGCTCGCGCCAGTAGCTTTGGCAGCGTTGCACGTTAAGTATGAAACAGAGTATAGAGTGCCTCAATGTCCTTCTGTTTAGTGTGATGCCATCGTTTGTAGTACCCGATGCCGACAGCACGCGCTCAAAGGAAAAATACAAAGAAATCGCCGGAAACAAAATGTCGCTGTTTCGCGGCTTGTGGTTGGCCCCGAGATGCTCGCCTTTTCAAACCCATGTATACCCAAACTCTCTCAATAAACGGCTCTGAAACAAGCTAAACCAAACAACGCAAAGAAATAGCCGCGAATTATCATTATCCCCATTATCGTGGGTCTACGGAACTTAGGAGCAGCACGAAATGGGCTCCCCGCCTTACGCTGCAACACACAGACCATTGGCAAGAAAGAAGTTGATCAAAATTTGAGAGTTCCTCTTTTCGAAGCGCGAAAGGTGTAGAACAAATGCCCACGATTTTGTGTTCAAACAAACTGCGCTTCTAATCATTCCATTAAAAAAAAAAAAAAAAGTTGAGCCAATCAAAATCATGAAAGTGAGTCAAAGTATACATGGGTTGCACGTGACGTCATATTCTTCCTCCTTTCTGGTGGCCAAAACCTGCTGTTATACTTCGTTTCACCTTATGTGCGAGCGAAGGCAAAGCTGGAAGCGCGAGCCCGAAAGCTCCGTGTCTTCAGGCTTTGCTCGAGCGCGCGAGCTGGGCAGATTTCCACAGCGAAGTATATATGAGCAGTTTAATGTAGTCTATGCAGGTAAGCTCTCGGCATTTGATAGCTCCTTCTTGAGTGGTGGCATGTAGACGTTTTCATACCTTTCACATACTATGGGGCTTGCAGTGATAACCTAATTGGACCACCTGCACCGGGAATTAAAATCGGTCGTCTTGTCGTAGACGAAGTGGTCGTGAGCTTAAACGTGACATTGAGTCTGATAAGAATCTCTCGCGATTCAAGCTCGCAATCGTCTGACTTTATAAATAAGGATTCTTGGGGAAAATGCGAAGCTCGATAACATTGCAGCCACACTCGCACTGCAGCAAAAGCGCAACATAGCACCCCAGACAGAAGAAAACAAAATCAACATCCAATCTGCATTTGCTGCGTTGTTGACGTCACTTCCCTCTCCCTAGTCTCCTGGGAGTCCAAAAAGCGCAACATAGCCCCCCAGCTTCCTGTGCTCATGGCACACTTTCTGCTATTGTTCTTTTGCTTTTTAAAATCCTTTATCCATCCGACGACCACGCAGTGGTAGCCAGACAACCATAGATTTTCGAAATTGCAGCACGGTAAAAAGGAGCACTCGGAACTAACTCATGTACGACGTGCGTTTTTAAGCCTTTTCGCCCATACCTTGGCGGTAGCATACCCTGTGTCAGCGGGCAATCCAAAAAATGCACCAGTTCGAGGGTACGTCAGTTACTGGCTGGTTTGAGGTTATGCGAAAAAGGTCTATAGATTCGAACTAAATATTGATAGTGATAGTAATTTAGGCTCAGGAGAGACGCGGCCCCGCAGGAAGGCAAGTCGCCCATACCGTCAAGGCCCATGGCACCGCGTCCTACAATGAGCAGATCCTATTACACAGATTAATTTCTAAAATCAATGGTAATGATGGTTTAAATGGAGCTTGTAAACGAGGGTGTGGGGCTGATGTTGCGGTCGAAGAAGGTGAAGAACGTTACGCTTGCAGCGGTCTTCGTGACTGTGGTCTTCGTGGGGCCGCCATGGGCTGCTGAACTCTATCAGGCCGGTCTAGAGCGCTTAGCTAGGGCTCCCCGCGTCCACAGCTTGCAAACGAGCAACCCAAATCTCCGGTGACGCAGGGATTCTAGCACCCTCGTGGTTGGGATCCACGGGATGACGCCATGTAGGCCGGGCGGCGTTCTTCACGAAAGCGGGCTCTGAAGTCTCCCAGCTTGCGATCGAGCTTGTAACTAAGCAGTGTGACCACATTGTCGATCGAAGACCTGTTGTGTGCCACGGGTCCGGCTGGCTCTCTGACGATGGGAGAAACATGCCTTATGCCCAGCTGGCTTCCTCTCCTTCCGAGTTTGCATTCGGAAGTATCATCCAGTGAAACAGAGCAAAGACCGGAGCAGCGAATAAAAATTACGAATCAACAGAGGTCGACTTACCTTTCTCTATTCTGATGATGAGTACAATGAAGATGGAAGCTTCATGCCGCGGGCCAACGCCTCCTGTACTAAGTACAGGAGGCGTTGCGCGGGCTCACACTCGCCAGCGTGCTCTGAGGCGATTCTCTTTCCGTTTCTGGTTTGGTTCGAAGCGCCGCATCTCAAGGGGTATTCACACGAGGGAGAAATCCTGGGGATTTCTCCCCGGCACGCGCGCATCGCGAGACAAAAACGCGAGGCTTTTGCACATCGCAAAAGCCTGACGTTTTCGTCGCATGATGTGCGCGCCGCGGAGAAATCCCCCGGATTTCTCCCTGGTGTGAGTACCAGCCTAGTTGAACGTTTAGTGTTTATACAGCGTAAGGTAGGTATGCCAGGATGGGGCGACACTGGTTTACACTGTAGATGAGCAATTTTGCCAGTGCAGTACGACTGCTAACCTGGGGTCTTTAACGTGCTTACGCAGTAGCGATACACGACCGCACGCCAGTACGATGCTCATCCAGATCGAAACGGGCAGGGTTGGTGTTCGAACTCAGGATCCCTGGGTTCTACAGCGCGAGCTTTCACTCCACGTGCGTCGAGCTGGGTGTGCGCTTTAGCCTGGGTAGTTGGGCTCTCATATGTCACGTACAAATAAAAACCTCAGCGAGCATAAATACCCAGTCACTGTCCCTTTAATATCTTGCCTTGCGGCTATGTTTTTTTTTAATTTTTTTTATTTATGGATTATTCTAAGGATGTAGGGTACTACTGAAAATTTTCGCTTAGTTAATTAATGTCGTCTCTTTTCCATCGATGGCCGAGTGGGCTAGCGCACACCAGCTCGGAGCACGTGGAGCGAAAGCTCGCGCTGCAGAACCCAAGGATCCTGGGTTCAATCCCCACCCCCGCCCGTTTCGATCTGGGTGAGCATCGTACCGGCGTGCGGTCGTGTATCACAACTGCGTGGTGCACGTTAAAGTCCCCAGCTTAGCGGTTGTGCCGCACTCGCTAAATTGCTCATCTACAGCTGAGACACCAGACGCCCACTGAGGCAGACTAACTTCCGGCTGTATAAACATAAACACAACAATTTGCTTTTGCCATCATACGCAGAGAAAGCCTCTCAAGCCGTAGCCAAAACCTTTATACAGGTTGAAAAAAAATGAGGCAGAAGTACGAAACAAGCCGTCATGAGGTTGCTTCAAGGGAACCACCTGAACAAAACAGGGGCACTTATACCCCCTTCACACGATCATAAAGGTAGCTTTAGCTAAGGGTGCTTCATGACCGTCAGCGAATCAGTCCGACATCCTCCGCGCGTGACATGTGCTCGTGGCACAAGGGAGTGGGCTGATTCGCCGAACGCAAAGGGACCTATGTTAAAGGTACCTTTGTGCTGCCCGTGTGAATGGGGTAATTTGAAGTATCCTTCTCAGCTAAGACAAACAAGGAGGGCGTGCTATTTCGGGACATCGTTTCAGAAAAATATACTTTGCAAGTGCATATGTCAACCCTCTTGGCTAAGCAATTGTCTTTAATACAGTCTCATAATCTATTTAAGATTAAAGATTTGGAGCAACTGATTTCATATCTTAAAAAAAAAAAAAAAATCCAATGTCGCCTCGTGCTTTTCGATAGACATGCAAGATATGTATTATTCTATACCCCATGCAAGCCGCATGTCAATTCTCCGAAAAAAAAAAAACATAGAGGAGCACAACACTAAGTACATCGGTCCGAAACGCGGCAGCAATAAGCTTGGATACATTCCCGGAACTGCTCATTGCATACCTAACAGTGGCAGTCGTTGCACACCAAGGCCAGCACTTCGTAGAAAAAAAGTGTTGTGTGTGTAGGCTATCGTGTAGTCCCCCAACTGTGTGATCCGTCCCTAGCAGCATGTGGCAAGACCACCCATAAAAATCTGAATGAGAACAAAATTACGGTCATCTTTAGGTACGTTGATGACCTCCTAATTCTTATAGCAACTGCCTATAGCCACATAGACCAAACTGGGAGATGCATACATGATAGAGACACGTGAGCATGCAGCACCTGTCAAGGGAACTATAGACCTTTCCAAAAAAGAGCGTGGGGCCGGTGCCATCTTGAGTGTTCGTGCGTATGGCGCGCGCTTTCCTCGCTTTCCGAAGCGACGAACACGCACGTGCTGGACTGTGAAGATCGCACGCTGGACTGTGATTTTTGTAAACATTGGAAAGGTCTATAGCGGGCCATCTACCAGCTCATTGCCGCACCTGTAAAGGCACTGCAGCTCTAAACAACATCACCATCCTTGAAAAAAAAAAACAAAAAAAAAACGTTTGCACGAGACAGAGACAATGGCTATGGAAGAAAATGTAGAAACATGCGTCAGTGCCCCTTCTATCAAGCTCACCACAAAAGAAAAACAGTATTCGCGGTGGGTCATGTCCCGCTGAAGCTCACCACAAAAATAAAACTGTATTTGCGATGTGTCACTTTCTGCTGAAGTGCGATTTTTCAAACTAGGGTCGTATGTAGAATGTATGTGGCTCTCTTTTTATTTCATTTCTTTCAGTTTTATTTCATACTAGGATGGTATGGGATGAGAAGAAAACAATAAGTAGATAGTCAAAGTTCAAGAAGAGGAAGAAGCATTAAAACCAGAGTTGGTAGTATATAGACCTTTCCAAAAACGAGCTTGTGGCCGGTGCCATTTTGAGCGTTCGTGCGTATGGCGCGTGCTTTGCTCGCTTTCCGAAGCGACGAACACGCACGTGCTGGGCTGTGAAGATCGCACGCTGGACTGTGATTTTGTAAACATTGGAAAGGTCTATACTCGGCGACAACGTTTCTTGGCAATGCTGCCAAAGCTACAGAGCCGAAGCACGCTGTCTTCTTAGGCAGCTGAACACAGTCAACGGGTCTAAATTGTGTTTTGACTGTAAAGTAAATTATAATCTTAATATTCGTCATTTGAATAATAATTGTCACATCACTATGAATCTTGAACAATAAAAATATAAAAATGAAATTAGTTTTCTAGTTACTAAAGATCTGGTAGTAGGTAACAAGAGGAAAAGGAGGTAGAGGAGCACAGAACCACGAGATCATGAACGGCACGAGAGGGAACGATAAACCGACACCATCGAAACGGACGTGCCCGGGAATCTCTTCCTTAACAGATGGCATCTGCTCTGAGCCCGGGTATGTCCACTGCAAACGGTTTCATAGACACTAACGAGCTGTATAGAGTGCTTGCCTTGAATGCCGACAACGAAACCAAAACTGAAAACGAAACCAAAACTGACGTAATGAAAGCCCGGATGCTTGGCGGAGGGATACATGTGCTAAAGCTCCGCCCCCCCCCCCCCCCCCCCTAGCATTCCCTTCATTGCCAAGAAAAGTTGTCGCCGAGTATAGCAATATCTCTGTCTCTTCCTTCTATCTTTGATTTTGACGTTTTTTCGTCTCCCAAGTTCATGCAGGCCCCATCTCAAGCTCATAGCCCTGCAACAGGGCAAAGTTAATCTCATTTGTACGGAACGAGATTATGTGATCGACGAATCAGCTCGTCATTCTGACTCCGAGCGTATCGCGAGCACCGCATTGCGGCAGGAGCGGCACGCGCTAATGGGGCAATCCCATTATCTCATTCGATGGAAATGACATTAACTTTGCCCCGTGCGGGGGCATTACAGCTTACATGAGCACAGCGCTATACACCATGGCAATATTTACGAGTCCTCAACACAGTGTGTGATCTCCTCAGCCTGGCACGCACATGTTCGTCGCTTCGGAAAGCGAGCAAATCACGCGCCATACGCACGAACACTAAAAATTAAACCGGCCAAGAGCCCTTTCTTATGCAAAGGTCTATACAAAACGTTCGATGGCACAGTTGGCGCTAACGTTTTTACAGATGTCACGGAAATCGAGAACACAGATCCTCTATCTGATGGCGAAAAGCGCCACTGTCATCTCAGTGAAGGAATATATCGACTACTCGATCCGTCAGCGAGCGAAGAAATATCCGATAATAACTGGAACGAAACGTACTTAACGTGTAGATTTTATCAATTACTGGCACTGCTGAATGTCGTCTAGTACTTATTTTGGAAACTTCGAACACACAAACACTTTGTAGGTGCTGCGTAGATAAACGTACAACGCTGAAAGTGCGTTGCCGCCGTTGCCGCTTACGACTGCGGGGACGCACGATTCAACCCGAGCTTCGAGCGACACACACTCACACACACACACACATATAAACAAACACGCACACACACACACGCACACGCTGGACGACGCTGAACGACGTGGGAAGGTTTTCGAATGTCAAGGTGCAAAACCTTTATACTCTGAAGCTATAGAACGAGAAAAACGAACCCCGAGAAGGCAAATGGAAGCGGCGAAAACGTGTATGGGTGCATTAGAACAGGTCGGAGAGCGGGCAGCGCTCCGACCTGTTCTAATGAATGACCAAAATCACAGCTGTGATTTTGGTCATCGTTGGTAGCTTGTCCCTCCACACTTCTGGCTTCACCTCTAATGGCATCATGTCACCTCCATAAGCTTCCTACCTCCGTGCTGAAACGTGAGCGCCCCATATAGTCATCGACATCGTATCCAATGCAGAGTGTAGCCTATTAATCGCGCGTCTTGCTTCGTGATTCTACGTTCGTGTCCACAGATGCCGCCACCTTATTGGCTGAGGAACGATGATGAGAAACGCTTGGGACATTCCACGCCTTGCGCTTCATACGTTGTCAGTGATTCCAGTCGCGTACAAGTCCATATATTCGAATACGTTGCTTCCGAAATACGTTTAAACAGCAAACAGACAAAAACGGGCTGTTTTGTGATCGTTCTGGTCCATAGCATGACGTTTCACCGTGCTGACTGTCACAACAGATATCTGTTTTTTCTGTAGGTGTAAACATATTTTAGGAATCTTAAATTGCCAAGTTCCCTCGCTATAAATTGCGGCGGTTGTAGCTCTTCCAAATGCTTCGCAAAAACGTAAACGCTCCAGGTTTTTTTTTAAGTGTGTAATTTGCTCCGGTTGTTTTTCCGTGTTTTTGTTTGATATCTGAAGCTCAGCTGACAAGTAAAGCTCGCGCGGTATTAGGCATGTTCGCAATTCGCGAATATTTTGTGTGCATCGTCTTACTTCGGGGTAAAATAGGCGTGACGGCCGCCTTTTGGATGAACTGACGCGCGGGCTGACGTGCGAAGACTGCGGCGGCAGCCGAGTCTCTCAAAATAAGCGGAACCTCAGCCGCACCTGTCGCCTCGACGACCGCGGAGCGTGCTATGCTTTTCGGAGAGTTCGCCACCTCGCACGCAAACCTGCATGGAGCCGGCTGCCTGTGCGCCGACGCCCGCACGCAGATGTTTCGAGACGCCCTTCAGGGCCCCAGGCCCGTCTCAAGTACGTGCTCACGTCTTTGCTTATTGGACAGCGACAGGATTGAAAGGATTACCAAGGTAGGAAGCCCACCGCGCGTAAGATGCAGGTGCCCCCGACGCCGTGGATAGCTTACGATGGGCTGTGGGAGGCAGCTGTAGGAAGCGTGGAGGGACTACAGAAAGAAAGAATCTGTATACGGCCGGAAAGCTTCACCAAACAATTGACAGCTTTCTTGCCATAGCGGGTCTTCAAGAACGTGTTTCGAAATACTTTTTAGAGGAACAAGGAGAGGCAAAAGGGCATAGGGAGAAAGAAACAATAAATAACCAAACAAAAATGTTGCTTAAATCAATGCGCAGCTAGACTGTCGTTAAAATGCAATAGCATTTTCCGCTGTCTTGTACCGCTTAAATTATTCTTCAATAAACTGCTCGTAAACTGCCGTTGAAATTATAGAAATATCTTTTGTAAACGTCCACGTCGTCTTTGATCACATTTAAAACAAATTCGATTAATTTCCTGATCTAACTGTACACTTCTCACCGACGGGTCTCGAGCGGCCAACCAACCACTTTTGTTGTAGCATTAATACGGTGGAAGCGTTTTTCTCTTACAATAGATATGTAAACATGATAAGACCATTGCTAACCATATTTGTTCTTCAAAAACTAATATATTATATCACATTCATTGGGCGCATTACCCCCGTATGCATAATTAAAACAGGTATAGTATAACAGACACATGGCGCCTGCCTCGTAGGTGCCTATTGTTCTGTGATCAACGCTATCGAATTTAAAATGCAAACAATTCCAGTAGCGCGCCAGCGTTAGCGCCGGTTGAAACGAGACGGGGCAGCGTTCTAGCAGCGGCTGAGGCGCGGCTGGGGACAGTCGAACTGAGTGAGATTCCAGTGAAAGAACCCATCCTCGACAACTGATGGGTTCATCCGTCCGAAGAACATTTCGCCATGCCACATGTAATAAACACAAAGGGCTCAATTGGATTCAAGCCTCGGCAAACAACATTGTAAGGTGCGGTGAGTAACTAGAAGCAGGTGCCAACATCCCCATCTTCCTGAAGCGTCACCACAAAATGGCAGCCAATGAGTGTTTCCTGGTGTCACGCTTAGGCTCTTGTGACTCGTATGGAGCCCTGTCATTGAGGTGATACCGAATGATTCACTTCTAACCACTTTAATGGTTCTAGATGAAAATAGAGTTATTCAGTTTGTTACATGTGGGACGGCAAGGACGCATTTTCCTATAAAAAATGCTCCTATAGGTGGGTAATGCCTGAAAGCTTTAAAATACAAAGTGTAGTTGATACAGATTACGGAACTCAATTCTTCACATCATCAAAATAAACCTTGAATTTAATTTATGGTGAATTCCGTTCAAAGATATAGAGCGCTCCAAAAGCGCCCCTTTTGAAGCGAGTATATCCGGTTCAAGTTGGTCATCATCCACTCGTAGATTTCTGGCAGTGTCCGGCCCGTGGTGCGCCTCCAACCCCGCCAAACTTGGTCCGTAGAATTTCAGGGAGCTGGGCAGAAGTTCACAGAAGCGCGCTACGTCATTTCCTTTAACTCGGCTGTGCGCATGCGCGGCGGGGTGAGCGAGGTCGCCGGATCGGCCGTGCCGTACAGTTGGATTTGTTCGGATGCGTGGATTGTTTACGCGGGGTTGTGACGGCTCGAACACTTCTACCTCGCGTAGATCAGGGATACAAAGTCGGGACCGGAGCGTGGCAAGCGCTGACGTCTGTGATCGTGAGAGGAAGAACGAGAAAAAGAACGGGGGGATAGAAAATCCGAAGGAGGCAGACGCAAGGTTAGGCCTGTTCATTTTGCAGCCAATGATTGTTTACCTTTTTACACATCATGCCGCTGGCGTTTTCTTGTGCAATAAAGCAAGCACAGATAAGGCAATGACCGTGAAAATGATGGTATGTTAGCTCTTTGTGTTTATTACAGTTTTACAAGCAATCTGAACTCCACCAATGGCGATCGCTGTGCGTGACCCGCCACTTTGAGGCGGCAGAAAGGTATCTGAGGGTGGCGAACGCGGACGTCTTCCTCGTTATTTGTGACACGGGCTCCGTGGTACGCCTATTTCCGCCCGGCCTGTGTCGCGTGTTATTTTAGCAGCTAAGCAGTGACAGTTGTGACTGGTCGTCGGAACGCTCAGTCAGCAGAGGCGTTGGTTGGCTTGTAAAGTTCGATCAGCGGCCATTTTGAATGGCAAACCGTCTTGGGTGAATCGCTCCAAAAATGTGGGTGCATCTTCCGCTTGTCAATTTAGAGAGGGTCCCACGGAGCGGAATCCGGATTTACTAGTGGAATTCACCATAAGAATAAAACAAGAACTGAACGTTTTTCTTCGCCTTATAGGAGGGGCATAACGCGCATTTGCACGGCGATACAAGCACCACGCACACATTAGGGAACACCAGAGCACCATTCCGCGGGAAGCAGAAAGTACAGACTAGTAAAAAAGGTGACTAAAAACCGTTACTCTCTAGTGACTTAAAAAACAACTAGGTACGTCTTTCATTACTGACCCGTATCCACACCTCAAACGTTGTGCGTTCCCCTCTCGCTACTCTATACGTCGTTGCTCTGAAACGGTGACTGTCTTTTGAAGTTGTGAGTCATTAACATTTGCTTATTTTTTAGTCATATCCAAGGAACTGTTGCATTCGCTTGCCATTGGCACTTTTATGAGAAGAATTACCTAACCATTTATTATGCGTGCGCGTAAAAATATACATATGGGAAATATTTTGGTGCACTCACATTGATGTAGTTTCTGCAGTCAGTAGCTGATAATTGACGGAATGATCTCACTGTGCTTTAACACAGTTCAACAATAGAGCCGTAAGAGCAGGAACCACTGTTGTCCGACAGCAATGGCCGTCCCAGTCCTGAAATTTCGCCCGTCCCTCCGTTCGTTCGTGGAGAAATTGACGTCTCGTGACCTATACGTCACTTCAATTTTCCGGCTAATCACAGCGGGAAAATGCACGTCTTGTTTCCGCGATAAATTTAGCGGGGGGAGATCGACGTCACGTGACTTAATGTCACGTGACCTATACAAAAATACAGTTTCTCCGTTAAATGAAAAATGAACATATACATCACGTGGCACACCGACTTCCCCTCCTCCCCTTTTCCCCCTCTCTCTCCCCCTACCTCTAATTCTTTACCTCTCCATCCAACCCCTCCCTCTCTCTCCATCTCTCCCATTTTCCCACGGAGCCCGCCTCCCGTTTCCCTCCCTTCCTCTCATTCCCCTTTCTTTGGACATGCACAGGACTGGCCAGTATCGCGACACGAATGTATCGTGATAGTATCTTAAATATACTTTCGAGTGTCTGTATCTTTGTATCGAGATACATTTGAGAAATGTATTGGTATCTCAGCAGCGAAATACTTTCACAATGTATCGATTGCATCGCGATTACTTTTTCCAGGCTTGGGTATCTCGATAGATTTGTTGTCGAAAATTGACTGGTGTGAGGGGTTCCAGAATTGATATGAAGCCACCACATAACAACTTCTAAGAGGAAGGTAAGGGTAGGGGGGTCGCCCTGCATATAGCACAAAAAAGGGACTAAAATGGCAACAACAAAAAAGACGTGATTTGAAGAACGGCCAGTTGAGTCGGTCGTTTTTCCGTGGTCTCTAATTTCCTGCAGATTCCGTGGATCCGGATCTTTTGTTCCGAGCTTTTTTTCTACCCCCTTCCCCCCCTGGGTTACTCAGAAGCACTTAAGACGACACTTCGCGACGCACCCTCGCGTCTGAAGTTGCCGGCCATACATGCATAATGTAACATTTATAAAGTTACAAAGAGTAAGTAAATACGGCGAAACAGGGCTCAAATCGGCCGGGTCGCGTCCACGTCTTCTACGACTTCGAAGACGATGATTCCACGCCTTAAGCGAGATCAGGACAGACCCAGGTGAAAGCTGAAGTCTTTCGTTACCTTGACGACCCCAGAAAAGACGTCTCAATGCTCCAGGACTTTCCTTCGATCAATTTGGTATTTATTCGCTTTAACACGAATTTATGTTCGTCGGCGGCAGTAGAATGGCTTTTCTTTTTCGCTAGCCGGGTACCGCGACCGAATTGTCGGTGCCTTGACGATAAGCTCTTTGAAAATCTACTCACGCTGAAGTGTAAGTAGTTCACTTTCAAAGTTTGCAAATTCGTCGGCTGATCAAATAAACTTGTGTAATGCTTGAGAATACGAATGTTTCTATTTTGTGCCATAATTGATAGTTGCGATACATTGGACGCGGCTTGCAATGCACTGCATCATTATACGTGCTTGCGCAGAATGACTTCATTTGAGAAAAGGAAATTTCAGTAGGTATCTGTATTTCCATTCCGGGATACTTTTTCCCCTTTTTTTCAGAAATATCTCAAGGGTATCATCTGACATAAAAGACAAATGAATCGCAGTATTTGCATTTCGGCCTTAAAATAAAATACAAATACGTTCAGGATGCTTGGCATGGTGTCCAGAATTACACGGGACTTTAAAAACCCGCGCACTGCAATAATACTGTGTAACTGTTACGTCCGCTCGAGATTGGAATTTGTATCTACTGCTTGGAATTCATTGACTTTGTCTAGACTAGAGCGCATTGAAGGAGTTCAGATCCGTTTAATTTACGACCGACACCTTGGTAAAATATTTACTATGATTATAACTGGCTACTTTGTAAATTGCAAGTGACCACCCTTGCTGAGAGGAGAGATATTCGAGATGTGTTATTGTTGCATAAATTATTGAACGATGGAGTAGCTTGCCCAGGTTTGCTAACCGATATAAGCATTCATGTACCATCTCGCTCCTTGAGATATACTGAACTTTTTTGTGTTCTCAGACGTTCTAACCTCTCGCCTATCACAAGAATAATGGCCTTGTATAACAATTTTGAGTCACCTGCAAAAGATGTCTTTCTTAATTTTAGCGATTTTAAAAACGCAGTGGTAGGGAAAATGACATAGGGCATCTACATTTCAATGTTGTATTTGTACTTTTATTATTGCAGTGTTCGCATTACTTGTTTCGTTGTGAATGTATTATGGTGTACCACCGGTAAGGCGTTTAGCTGTTGGTGGGCATCCTCAACTCAAGAATAAAAATAAAATGCATGTATCTCAATATTTGTATTCCGGGCTACAGTCTAAAAAACATTTGTGCGTCTACTTTCCCGCACAACACTCGGAGAGCCAATCAGCACAACTTACGGAGGCAGCTGAGCGAATGACGATGCCGAAACATATGTTTAGACCAAAAAACGCAGTCTGAGTAGTGACATTAAGCAATGCAAGCGTGACGTCTTGCATTGCTTAATGCCACAACTCAGACTGCGTTTTTTGGTCTAAGCATACGTTTCGGCATCGTCATTCGCTGAGCTGCCTCCGTAAGTTGCGCTGATTGGCTCCCCGAGTGTTGTGCGGGAAGGTAGACGCACGGGCCGTTTTTTTAGAGTGTACGTTTTTAGTACCTTTGCCCAGCCGGGGTCATGCGACACACCAATCTAGTTCCTCCATTCCTCTCGCCCCCCCCTCCTTTCTCTTTCCCTCATTTTACCAATCGATCTCCTCACCGTCCTACAGTGCCCCCTCCCCAGTTGCCTCCCTTCCTCCTTCCGTGCCACGTGACAAACCAATTCAGTTTCCCCAAAATTAGCAAAAAATATAGGCTGTTTACTCCCGGAACGACTGTTTAATTAATGTCTCGAAACAATTGAAAAAATTGCTTCTAAATACTGCTTACCTTTTTTGTGTGTGTGTTTTTCTTTCCGTTTGGAAGCGGAAATGATTCGTTCATGGTTAGTTCGCGTTGCACTGAAACTCTCAAAGCCTATATCTTTTGTTCGGTGTGCACAAGTCGAGGGAAAGGGGTTTCTAGGAAGACCTGCGACCCAAATATTACGAGAGAATAGCCAAACTACAGCAGGGCATATAGAAGAATGAGGAGAACACCAAGATCGAACTTTGTGTTAACTCGTTTGGCCATCGTATGTCAGGGGGCTTTTGTGAATTCCAGTTTTTCGTTTAGACGGAGATGTATCGGCATGTGACAATAAACTATCTCAATGCCCGGCACTCTTGTTCAGAAGATGATAACAACCTTCACATTCTAATGTGGAGCGCCCTTTCTGCGCGTACTTGTGAGATGCTACATAAAGGAGAAAGATTTTCACTAAAGCCTATGTGCCAGTCGAGAGGAGGCGACTCCACTCAGCGGAAAAGACGCGGAGAAGCAAAGCGCGGAGATACTATATTCCGTTTCACCTACGTTCTACCCCTGCGGAGGCTAGAAGCGCGAGCTCATAGCGTTGGCAGCTGCCCTTAATGCACGAGAGCTTGTGCCGCCGAGATCTGCCCTAGAGCTAGGAACTCGCGCTTGTAACCTTTTCTGATGTACATCATAAGGTGAAATAGAGTATACATAGCCACTGTGCGCAACAAAAGAGCCCCAGCCTGGTGGCGCAAATAAGAAACACAAAATATGGGGAGAAAATCGGCGATTAAATTAACGCCACTGCAGTCACGGATAAGGTCAAACGGTTAATTAATCATGACCTCGTTGTTGTTTTTCAGCTGCGAGTGAAGGCCATTCGGAATGAATCAGAATCGGCGATTTCGATAAGCTCCGCAGCTATACTTCGTTCGATTTTGTTTTTGCTTATTTGAGGTTTAAGAGCTACGCCTCAAGAGTTTGACTGGAGTCGTGGTTATTGTTGTACACGTTGTTAAAGAAAAATGAAAAAGAAAAAGGAACGAGGTATCATTACTCGTTACTACGACGGAAGTTACTAAAAATACGTTACTCTTCCTTTTTTTTTTCTCTGAAAAAGTAACTTAGTTGCTATTTCGTTATAGAGGAAAAAAAGAGTAACCGAAATGCATTCACGCGTTACTTGTAACGCGCTACGTACAAGTCTGGCTGAAATCCTTGGAAGGTTGCGTGCTCTGCGGAACGCAAGTACGTCAGCTTCTTTTTCAAAAGTTGTAGTGATGTCAGAACGCCGAGCTGTGATTGAATTACAGTGGGTCGACCTCAAAGCAAGCTGCCTTGAGGTCTACCAACTACCCTTCATTCAGAACCGATCAGAGTTCGGCGTTCTGACGTCAGCACAAGCCCTGCAAAAGAAGCAGACGAACTTCTGCTCCGCGTGGTCGGAGACAGCTTAAGCAACGCAGGTCGAGGCAACTTCCGAATATCTTGTTCTCGCTGCTCAGCCAGTCAGACTGCGGCACTAGCCAATAAAGAAGCCGCAGAACCAATCACGAAGCAAAAAAAACGCGTTTATAATAATAGGCCACACCCTGCGTTTTATAGTATGAATCCCAAGTGTCAATAATATGGTGCGCAAGCACGCGATAATTTTGGAGTGATAAGGCCTCACCCGAAGGGTGTGTGTGTGTAAAAAACCATCGGGAAACGAAAACAGACTTCACTATAACAGCCTAACTGCTTCGCGACTATAAACCAGGAAGCAAATTGTTCTCATGCCGTTATGTAGCTACTGCCCTTGACACGACGCCTCACTTGTTTGAAACGCACCCCTTCACTCGCTTCCACGCGCTGCAGGCGCGGAGTGAGACGGCGTTTTTGATGAGCCGTCCGAGCGCGCACACAGTACTGTTAGACTCGCCGTTGCCAGCTGACGTGTCTTTGGATTGATTTGTTTCTGGTATCATTTCAAGGTTGAATGGACTTATAGTCCACAATAGGTGCTAGCGTATAACGTGTGACAGTACTGTCTTACTAATTCTGCGTGAAACATAAAATTTGAGCCGAAAATTGTACATCGAGGACCATTGTCTCCGTTCCTAGTGTACAGATATCGCCGAAATGCCCAACAAAAATAGACATCATGAGGCCAAAAATGATGGTGAAAACATTATCGAGATGTAGCCATCCGTTCGAGAGACATTCACCCAACAAGATGACCATAGTACGGTCGACGCTGACAAGACGTCACCCGCCCCGCCACATTGTGACACACCTCGCATGTTCAATGCGGCCGCGGCGATGGGGCGGTCCAGACCGAGGAGGGCTTTATCAAACAAAAGCTTTTACAATAAAAGTGAGACAACAAAGCACAGAAACGAAATCTACCTCACGGTGGTTCGATTTCTTGTGTCTCATACGATTACCTCATATTTAGTTTCATAACTTTACCTAACGTTTAAATATGTGTTTCGTTCTTTTGATCCTGCGACTTACGAATAAATCTGTTTTATTTCACACGTGTGTTTTATTTCATTAGGCTGGACACGTCTGCGTTGTCACGCCTAAAACTCGCAGCAGTGTCGTCGATAGCGAACTTGCCGAATGTCAACTCTTCGAAGGCCAACTCGTCGAGGTCGTCGTATAGGTCCGTTTACAAAAAGGGCAGATCGTCGGAAGGGGCAACCTGATGAAGGGCAATTTGTCTACTAAATGGCCGGAAGAGCGTTCAAGGTGAAGGTAATTTTGTTGTCGGTTTCTTGCTTTATATTTTTTGCCCTTGGAATACTTTTTCCCCCTCTTTTTTTTTTTTTTGCGACTGTATACCAGCGAACACTGCGATAATGGCAAAGAGGGAAGCTCCGAACACGCATTCTTGGAACACTCAAATCACGGATTCGTGCCCCCTCTTTTCACCTCACTGATTATTAGTTTTAGTCTTAAATATTTGCCATCGTTAGGACGCTCGGAAACGCTAGCTTATTTATAAAGCATTAGAGCCACAACCCTCTCCTCCCAGAAAACAATTCCTGGCTATGCCACTGGTCCGGGATACCCTCAATCTGCAGCGTACGTATAAGAGTGCAAAATGGCGGAACGTGTCATTTGTCTGGGTCGCTAACGTTGCACCGCAATGTCTTTCTGCTTATTTTTTTTTTGTTTTGTTTTGTTTAGGTCTACATCGACTTGAGCAAGCCTTTTCTTCTACAGTGCACCTACATCGCCCGAGAAGCATTTTCGAAAACCTGCACTTAATACCAGAAAGGTGATGAGGGAGTTTTAAAATAGCGCACGCTAAAGCTTCGCGTACGTAAAGAGTAGCGTCGTCGCCACTGCGCACGCGTCGAACGCTAACCACGTTTTGCGCTTTGCATGATATATTTTAGCGTACGCTAGCTTTTTCGGAAATTGCGTGCGTACGCAGAGTCTTTGCTCTTCTCCAAAGAGGATTCGTGATGCGCGAGAAGTTGGCTAAAGCCAAGACGAGCAGTTAGAAAATGGCGGCTCCCAGGACCGCGGCCGAGGATGCTTTGGCGGTCGCCGTGAGCGCGACGTTGACGGCATCCTCGCGATCGCGATTTTCAATACAGAACTACACTGCAATCCTACGGGAGGTGCACGTCACAAACGGTTTGGAAGACCCAGTAAGGTACTAGGTAGGCAACGATCGCCGGCAGGCAACTCGCTGCTTGTGACGCGCAAACATTTCTCGGCGAACACGTCGGGTCTGTGTAGTTCGCCGACACGACCGGTCGACCGCTCGCGTCGCATTTTCATATATAAACAAATCGAAAGTTTACTCAATGTAAACGTTTTTTCTTTGTTTTTTGTTTTTTTTCAAGTGACAGCATTTACTTTGTGAACTAAAATCGTTACTCTATCTCGGTGGCATTGCAAGCGCGAGATGCTCAAGTTTCTGTGCTCCGACCACTTTTTTTTTTTTTTTTTAAGAAAATAAATTTTAATACGAAGATGCATGTCGACATTGTTCATTGTGACATCATAGATAAAATAATCAGTCTTGTGAAGTGTCTCGCGTATAGTCTCCGTTTCAGAAACAGCCTTTCATAGGCCCGAATAATCAAAGTAGGATTATTCGTATTGTGTAATCCTATTAAAGTATGCTGCATTTTCACTCGTCGAGACTAAGCTCGTTCATCAGTGGGAATCAAATAAAAGTCGGAACAGGAAAGGCCTCAGTCAGCTGACAAAACGCGTAGTAATAATATTATTTTTCCCTCTCATATGCTCGTTACATCACCGCAGAAATAAATCAAAGTTTCCCAAAGGCGACACAACTTAATATCGTGCCTTTCGCTGTAAATATAGAGGGACGCGACATATGAAGGCAGGAAAATTCAAAAGCGTCGTTTACTATTAGGGTCATGCCTTTTACATTTGATCTTAAATTGAGCTCTGTGTGGTAAGTTAGAGTCACCTATTATATAGACGCTTCTTGCTTCGTGATTTGTTCTCCCCCCCCCCCCCCCCACCCCTGTCTTAAAGCTTAATACCTCAATCTAATTAGCTGCGTAGCGGTATAAATGCGCAGAGCTCGCAACGTGCTGCGTTATACTTAAGTTGTCATTAGTGAGTTTTAGTGTTTCGTGTACGAGTAAACGAAAGCACTGTGCGCTTGCATTAACATTGCGTGCTCCACACTGCGCGTGCGCGGAGCCCAAACTGTGTCTTGGATTGGCGCATGGCGACGATGCGCGTGCATGCCGAGCGTGGAGCACAAAACGCTAACGCAAACGCACAGTGCTTGTGTTTTCTCTCATACGCGATGCGATAACTCTCTACTGACTATATACGTCCATAAAGAGTGGCAATCGGACAGAATGGTAGACGCAACGACGAAGGCAGTCGTTTTCCTTGCGACGCCCATTCTAAACACCGAGCATCAACAACGTCAGGAGGTTCTTTGGCGTAGAGCCCGCTGGAAATCCAGTACGACGGAGGAAATAAGCTATCACTCGGTCCTACCTCGAACTTGCTGTAGCCTCTGCCTCGAAACAACGTACATCGCACAAAAAAAAAAAAATAAAAAGATATACAAAGGAAACGGAAGGAAACTACTTAAGGGAAACAAAGGTAGCAGCGGAGCGGTAGACGCGCCTTGTTTATAGTAATCTAAAACCCGGAGACGAGTAATCCCAAAAGAGACGAATTATTCCGCCAAATACCTGAATTCTATTTCTCTTTTTTTTTGTATTCGAATTTGTTTTGGGGGAAACTACCGGAAATTAGGTTTTGTTTTTCTCTATTCATGTAGACAAAAGCGTTGTTTCTGCAACGGGTCTCCACTTCGTATACAAAAATCGCAAGTATAAAAAAAAAAGAAGTCCGTATAGGAAATTGGAATTGCACGCGGATAAAAGGCACCAAAGTAGACTCGCACGGCTGCCAAAAAGAAAGCATCTGGTTGCCATCGTCCGTTAGAAAACAAATCTTGCTGATCCTGTATTTTCTGTACGCTGCTCTTCCTCCTGCCTCGTCCGCCCCAAAAAAGAATACGTTATTATATCTCAGGAAAGACCAAGAATAATTTATCCTTCTATTACGAGTTCGCAGGACGCATCACCGGAAGTCAAGCGCGAAATAAATACCACGATTTCACGAGGAACCCGAGATGTTTTGTGCGGCCGTTCCGACACACGGCTACAGTAGGAAAACTTCATCTGTGTTGTCATTACAGATGGTCTAGCAGCTAAAGCATACAAGTGAGCGCTGACGAATTTGATAGATAATGTGCCTGCCGAGAAAGTTCGGTTTTATGTCCCATGCTCTAAAGGAACAATGCAAGTTTATTTATTTATTTATTTGCAGAACGCGGATGCAGCCAATTGCGGTGGACAACGGATGGATTCCTGCAGATAATGACGAAGCTCAGATTATAATTAGATCTGAAGTCATATACGAGGGGCATTCATAAAGTTCGTATTATTGGCACAAAAAATTGAAAAAAACGGAACAAAACAGGCATCAAAATGATTGCGCGTCCCTCTAGTTTCCGCACAGTATAAACATCGCATGCTATAGTAGCTCGGAACGCCGCTAGGGAGTTGAAACAAAAATGGCACCGCCCGTCGGTACCAAGCACATGCAGTGATCCGTTTTCTCCCTTTGAAGGGAAGCAATGCCAAGGATATTCATTCCAATCTGGGAGCGTTGTTTGGGGACAACGCCCTAGTTTATGACAATTTAGTTAAATGTCGCAGACGTTTCCAGTGTGGCCAAATAAGAGGAAAGCATTTCAAGGACAGCGACCAAGTGATTGCTGAAGTGGAGCGATTCCTGAACACTCAAAACGAGGAGTTCTATAACAATGGCCTCCGGCATGTGGTGCATTGCTGGAAAATGTGGGTAACTTTTGGTGTCGAACATGTAGAGAAAGTCTCAACTCCTACTCGAGTTTGATTGCTGAATCTATATTCCTTCGTGACAATAATACGAACTTTATGAACGCCCCTCGTATAAGCAAGTGAAACGTCATTCTGCTTGTTCTTTCGCTGGGACAAGTTCTGCGTAAGAAAGAACAGAGAACATGATTTTAAGGTGCGGTCTTGCTGGACGAACATACGGAAGTATAGTGTCGACCGGCAAGCGGTAGTCGTGGCCCGTGGGCCAACACGTAAATGTGCTTGGCTCTATTTTCTTCTTGAAGGCGGAAAAGAAAACAAACAAAATCCAGCCGAAAATGGGCCCGTTATCTTCCAGGAAAAAGAATCGAAGCACCGGGAACAAGTGCAGAAGAGTGAGTGTGGGAACACCTTTGTGAGAAACAGCTCTGATGAAACAAGATTCATTCGCTAACGCCCACGGAAAGTGAGCTGAATCTGGCACCGCCACCGCTGGTGAGGGTGTGTGCGTCGAGAGATGAGCTCCTATCACGCTATACACGGTTCGCAAGCTCCTTTCTGCTCTTTCCTACGTCGATTTTGCAAACCATATAAAAAAGATAGCCAGGCAAGTATTCTCAGAGAAGGTCTCCGCGAAACCATAGTTCTTGCTTGTTGTCGCCTGTGGCCTATTGAGAACGAAAAATATTGTGATGCATCACGACCACCGTGATCACGACGCATGTCGTAAGGATGTCCGAAGGTCCGTTCGCACAGACCCCCGGTTCAGATACTTGCGTTTGAGTGCGTTTGACTGCGTTGCGTCGAGAACCGAAAGCGAGTCGCCGGCACATCTGTGCTTCGTATGAAGCGTGGAATCCAATTCAAGGAATCATCTTGGCACGCGATATAAGCAGCAGGAATGTCCTGGTTTCTTGCAGCCGCAACGCAGTCAACCGCAGTCAAACGCAACTGTCTGAACCAGGCTTACGTCTGCTTGCGTCGAAGAGTCACCGGGACATCCGTGCATCGCATGAAACCTGATGACCAATCGAAGGAGTAGCTTTGCTCGCGAGATACGAAGCACGGATGTCTCGAGGACTCATCTGCCCCTGTGTGAATGGGTTTTTACACTTGTCAAAAAATATCCGTCCGTCTATATTTCGTTAACCCTTAAAAGTGCCCGAGGAGGTTTCTGAGATCGCCTAAATATGGCGATAACTCACTCTCTGGGCAATAAGCATCCTAGAAATTCATAAATCATACCGATGTGCGGACGATTTCCTTATTAAAAAAACTTTCAGCCTTTCCACTCTGGTGACAAAGGAAGACCAGCGAAGCTGTATTATGGTGGGAATGAAGTAATGACTGGCAACAAGTCAGCAAACCAGAGTGGAAATGCTGGAAAGGTTGCCGCCGTAGCTCATAGATGGCGGTAGCTGTCCGGAGTGTTGTGTCGACATTTATTTGCTGGCGGACACAATCCTGGGAAAACTAGCCCTTAGCAGCCCCACTGTAAAAGCAATCAAAGATCGAACACACCCAGGTCATCTCCGGCGATGGAAAAAGCATTGTTCCGGCAGCCAGGACGACAGGTCACAAATGAAAACGCGGCATTTCGTTGAGATAGCAAATGCCGTTACTACAAAATGTGTATGGTTTTGTAGATGATAAAAGTAAGTAAGAGTAGTTGAAAAATGCTTTTTCGCGGAGAGGGGAACATAATACTGCAATAATCGTCTCAAAAACAACGCACTGTCAAAGTTTTTTTGTCATTTTTTGCGGGCGTGATGTGTTTGGTTGTTCGTTGTCGAGCGCGCGCTCACTGGGGTGAAACGTAGTCGGACTGTATGGGCAACTTGCCGCGCATTCGAGACATCACTCCGCGGTTCCACCGGTCAGATGCGTGAGGATCCTTCACTAGCTATTGGCTGACTGTGGTCCTGGTTTCGGAACATGTTCCTCCCACTGCCGGAGATGACCTCGACGTGTTGCGGTCTTTGATGGCTTTTTTAATCAAGAAATCGGCCACGTATCGTCATCATTTAGGAATTTCTAGGATGCTTAGAGCGAGCATAGTGGGTTATCGCGACATTTAGGTGATTTCAAAACCTCCTGAGGACACCTTTGAGCTGAGACCGCAGCCAATGCCATAGGCACGAGAGCTCCAGGTCGCTGCTTTCAAGCGTTCTTCCGCAGAGCGAGCAACTCGGGTTAGAAATACGTGTCTCAAAGTCAGGAGCGTGGGCTAGCTCGCGCTTGTAGCTTTGGCTGCAGTCTCAGCTTAAGGGCGAAAAGAGTATACTTCATACCGAAGCATTCCGAGAGCCAATCACAACAGTCTATGAGGAGGAGAGTTCGGCGAACGACAATGTCAAAAACAACGTAGACCTGAAAATGACGTCTGCGGTGGGACGCTGAGCAGGGGCGTTCTGTACGTTGCTCACTGTCTTAACATCACAGACTGCATGTTTAGGTCTAGAGTCCCTGACAGCTACGAAACGCAGGGCGTGTCTTGTCATGTTCACGCTTCTAGCTTTGTGATTCGTTCTTTTGCTGTTCTCATAGGTTAATCCAGGATCGCTAAACTCGTCAGACACAACTTTCTTCGTGTTATGACATAGCGGGGGGAGGAGCCGAAAGATTCCAGCCAAGTTTTATTTTCTCACAAACCCGCAGATCCGTAGATCTTCGTGACGTTTTTCATTGAAAGGGCGAAAAATCCCTACTGCTCCCTAGGCGCCGAGCTAGAGCAGCACAAGAATGCACGCGGAGACGAACGTGGTTCGTATACGTATAATGTCACGATGAAGATTATCAGCTGCGACCTTGATGGTCTCTAAAAAGCACAGCGGAGGCTTGGGTAATTGCATTCTAAAATCAACACCGTCAAAGTTAATAATCTGATATCGTTCTTATTTCCGCCGATAAAGCAGAATTCACTAAAGAAACGTCTCTGTCGTCCTTTTTATTTATCTCGGCCTTTTGAATTTGATCAGAGTGTAGCCCGACGTGGCTAGGTCACTACCAGCCGAGTAGCATTGTCCATATTTGGACGGATTTTGCTTCCGGGCAGTTGCCCCCCATCAGCGGGAGATAAAATCATTTTATGATAGACTTTCAAAGATTAGCCAAACTGGGATTAATTCTGCGTTCATCAACTGAAATACGAGTAATGTCAGTTTGTCAATATTGACGGTGATGTTTCGAGAACGCGAGGACACCAAGCTTTCATCGCACACAACCAAACTTTTCACCGTCGACTCGAACACGCACCATCAAATTTGTCGTTCACAACTGATCATCCTGACCATGACGTCAAAGTTATGAACTATAAAAGCACGTCACTGAACGCGCCTGCACACAACGAGCCCTGCCACGAGCCTCTCGATTGAAAGTCTGTCATGGCCGCTCGTAAGTTCATAGAACGCGCCCCGTTTTAATTCCAGAATCTGTACAACCATAATTTCGAAAATTTCACGCTGTGCTGTTCCTCGTCATCGCTCAGTTGGAACGCCTCTAAGCAGGGTCGTAGAAACAGAAGAACGGGGAGTGGGGCGATTCACCCCCCCCCCCCCCCCACCAAGTGGCGTCGAAAAAGGGGGCGCAAAGGGCATAAGGGTGTAAGGGGGGGGGGGGGGATATCGCCAGAGAGTTATAATAAAAAAAAAGACAGAGGTTTACAGTTCTATGTAATGTCGAATTAAAGCGCAGCTCTTGAGGAGGAGGAGGGGAGGGTACGGAGAGGTATGCCCCTCCATCCCCCCCCTCCTCCTATCCTGCTCCCCTCTCATTTAGCGGGGAAACCTAATTCGTGTTAAAATAACGTGACGTCAATTTCCCCGCTAAAATTAGTGAAAAAACGTCCCTTAATGCATTGCGCGCGCGGTTACGCCGACGGCGACGCCGCTTAAGCTCGAAACGGGCGTATAAGAGTTGTGCTCCGAAAATTCGGGGGAAGGGATATCCCCCTTCTTCACCACTATCACCCCACCCACCCCCACCCCTCTCTCTCTCTCTCTATCTCTCTCTCTCTCTCATTTGAGTGTGTGTTTGTATTGGTTATACCTTTCTTTTCCCCTTTCCACGGCTTTTTCTCGCCATTCCCCGTCGCCCCTTCATCTCTCAGTCATTACCGACGTCTCTATACACAACGCTTGTGGGTGACCCCGGTGACGTTGTTGACAGTGGCGGAAGATGAGCTCTAAAGTCGCGTACACCGCGCACGGCTTCTCAATATCACAAAGATCAATCTTCGCCTCGACTCCGAAGCGAAGATTTTGGCCTCAAATAACTCCGTCCCAAAGTTGTGAAACGTCACTTTGTCGTCACCAATAACTTCCACAAACGACGATCTTGCGACGATCTTGCGACGAGAAAGTTCAGAGTATTTACAGGCCGCCTAGGTACAATCTACGTTTCATTGACTCTATCGCGGCGTAGGGATGTAGGGACACGCGGGAGCGACGTCATCTGTGCAGCCGTTCAATCGCCTGGCCCCACGGTGTAGCTCGCGCGCGCTCCGATGAAGCTCGCTACTACTTTGTGTTTCACATTCTCGCTGGAATTTGAGCACCGAGAGGGCTTGGATGATTGACATCTCGTCCCGCGTGACGTTAACGTCGCGAGAGTCCAATCAGCACGCTCCGCGAACTTTGTGCCAACTTTGTGTTTGACGAGTTTAGCGACCCAGCAGTCTCGTCTCGAATGTGGAGCAATAATGAGACGCCCGAGACTCTCCACGCAATGCGTTTCTCAAGCGGTCGGTGGCTGGGTCTGCACGAATGCGATCATGGCGCATGGCATGGAACGGGGAGCAATCACACCCAGCTTGTCTTTACTCTTCTACCCATATATACTACCCATCAAAATAGTCAAATCGCTATTCGATGCGCTACGGTCGCGTACATGTATACGCAGCCGGTGACTATACTTCGTTTCGGCTCAAGTCCAGACGCAGCCGACGCTACGAGCTAATTTACCCAATCAATTAGGTCAAAAGCGCAAGTCACTCTAGGCCTTCCTTGTACATGATTGGTCCAGCGACGATAGAACGCGTATATAAAGCATGACCAACTTCATGACGGTGCACTTTTGTAGCTGTCTGTTTGGTTCCATCAGCTCGTACTGTCGGCTGCCTCGGGATTTCCCGAGCTGCATCAGCTTGCTGCAGTTATGCGGAGCGCAAGTTCGTCTGCTTCTTGCACAGGGGCTGCAATGATGTCAGAACGCCGAGCTCTTATTGGCTAATTGAAAAAAACAATTAGTGGGTAGACCTCGAGGCATGTAGCATTGAGATCTACCCACTATCATTTCAATCATAGCCAATCAGAGCTCAGCGTCGTTCTGACGTCACCGCCACTCCTGCGCAAAAAGCAGACGACTTAGCTCTCCGCGTTGGCGTTTCGAGTGTTTTATGGGAAAATAGACTAAGAGTCAGATTTCCTAATTTTACATCCGAATTTCTGTCAACCTCAAACAAGTAGGTTGTAATGACTTGTTTTATTTTATTTGCTAAGTGATTAGTTTTTTTGTTTTTTTTTATTATTATTATTATGAGTAGAGGAAGTTCCGTCTTTGCTAAGACATCTAGCTTTATTGTTTGAATGCTCGTAGTTGAACCGTCCATTTTCGCAGAGTCGAACTTTTTTCGCGTAAGCTCTTACACTGTTCTACACTGTTTGTGGGAACGCGACACAGCCTTTTTTTCCATTTTACTGCAAAAAACAAATGTAGCGGTAGACACCAAATTGTAGCACTTAGATTATGTAAACAAACTATCACTTCCTACAAGACTAATTATTTTGATGGCAGGTGTTCGATTGTAAGAGAAAATAAAACAAAAATCGGCAGTCGCTTTTTCGCGTAACATTGTCGCGCATTGTACAAACAGCCCACGGCACCACACTGTTTGTGACCTAAACAAAACGCAAGTTTTGTGCATAGCTCATGTTTGCGCGAAGTTGTTACAATATTTGGTTGTCAAAGCAAATATGCGATGCTTTTTCCATTTGCAAGGTTTGCTCCATCGATTAAATTACAAATAACTGGATATAGATACCTATGCAAGTAAGTAGCTTGATAAACCACATGAAGGGACAAATTGAACTCCGCGACAACCTTTCTAGGCATCTCCGGAGAGAGGAGGAGAGCCCGCGCACAGCTTTATTCAGCGCTCAAAATGGGAGAGGGAACGCGTGCCTGTACCTTCACTGCATTGCCAAGAAAAGTTGTCGCGGAGTATAGTAACGCTCCAAGATGCGCCGAACGTTGTTTGTTTTCCCCCTTTTTACTGCGTTCTTTTTTTTCTAAGTGAAGAGAACTATGGTATGTTTCGACCACTGTCATCCAGCGGGGAAATAAATGCAGCAAAAACGTAGGGCAGAACCAAAGTAACTATGTTGTTGTCTAATTAAGCGATTAGCTGCAGACATAATTAAAGGAGCCGCGGCCGGTCACCTGTTCATTTTCAGCTAAATTTAGCGGGTAAAGTGGATATGTGTGTGGCTCACGTGACATCAAGTCATGTGACGTCATCTTCCCTGAAAAATTTAGCGGGGTACATAAACGGCCACAAACACCTCAAAGTGGCCTAAAGATCCTAAGAAAGCTAATCGCTTTAGAAACGGCGATGGGTGATTCATGGTAACTCTGTCACTGCTCTCTACTACCTTGCTTGAAGTCATATGCAGCTGCTTAGAAAACTGTATGTTACTTTGATTATATAAAAATTAAATTTTTGCTTTAAGTTGAGCAATCATCATTTTATGGTGAGTAAGTTTTAGGCGCTATACTGAAGATAGCCAGAGGCCAAGCAGGCAGGCGTAATAAAAACAATGGGAATGATTATTGAGCGTTGAAATGCATTTCTTACACTAGCAATCGTATCAGTCACCATTGACACTAGATGTAAATCCAACCACGCAAGTCGTATGCTTCCATTGATTAGTCTAAGCTATTAGCGTTGGTGACAGAGTCGCTTAATCCAATCGAGAAGTATATCCGTTAAGAGTCGTTAAGTAATTGGGTGAAAATGTTCCAAAAACTGTTCGAAGATTACAAAGCCGATATTCTTTTATTTACATGTGATCGAGGGACCTTAATCGAGGTCTTGATATGCTCTAAAAAATGCGATTTAAAGGCTTTCTGTTAATATTATCGCGTAATAGACGGATCTCAGCAGCCAGTTTGAGTACGCCACCGCAGCCGCAATGCGTCGAGGGAAGTTTAATCTTTTTGCACGTGCAACAACCTCGCTGGAACTCTGCGTATGTGGAGCACGAGACTGGCACAAGCCCTAGCAAGCATGGCCGTCTGCCTGCCTTCCTGTGAACTAAAGTTATGGCGGCGTCACGCATGCGCCGAACGCTTAGTGAGGTCGGCGTATTTGTAACGATATCCTGCGCTTCGTTCTCTAGCAATTTCTTAACTATGATCAGATAAAATGCCACCATCAATAATTATCCGTTATTTCCAGGGAAACGAACATATTTTGAGATGATTTCAAATTAGTTCACACAAATCGCCACGAACTACAGTTTTTCTATGATTAATAGGTATGCAGGGAACCTACTTAATTTAATAATCTACCCATGCTCATGACACTTCGCTTGAACGTGCATAGATATTAGCAACGATACGAATCTAAACACATATTTGTTATATTGCTTAATTTATGTTGTCATAAATAAGCTAAATTTCGCAAACGCAGGTTGCGGCAATTGGGCAGATCAGCGAATATAAAATATTCATGGAGGTCATCTTGGACATCAGGGCTTAGTCTCGGGGTCATTAAGTCAAACAACGGTAGAGGAAAGGCGTTAAATCATCCATATACGAGCGGCAAAACCAAAGATTCGAACGCCTCAGATTCGAAGATTTCACGCTACTTTCTTCATTTTAAAGTTAAGGTTTTCCGAGTTACATTGCGTGTATGCAGTTATTTCCTGCTGCGGAGCCATGAATCACTCTTTTAACTTTATTCGAGCATTTTTATGACCCACTTTTCTTCTCGTACGTTCCTAGCTTCGCAACTTTTTGAAGCTGATTCAAGACGCGATCAACCGAGGCTTACTCTGTACAATGAATAACTCATCTTTGCGAAACCCCAAGTCTTTTGCACAAAGAGTTCAAGCATACGCTCTCGCGATTGATAGATCCAGGCCGAGTAATGAGTTGCTTTGCCGGTTCAGCCATCTCGCACTCATTTTTCTTAAACTGACAAGCGAAGGTTGGAATGAAATAAGCTATTTGCGTTATTTCCCAACGGTTGTTACTTTCATTTTATGGGCAACTTTGTAATTACTCCAAAGCTTCTAGCTTCGCAGACCTCTGAGACTGACTGATCGCGAAGTTCGATTATTAATGACGCTGACCATTTTATTCCAAGCTGGACAGTTTTGCAAAGGCTTTAAATCAAGCGAAAGTCACTTCAAGTTTTGCAGCAAGGAATCACAATTACTGCAAACTCACCAGACTAAAATAATATTTCACGGTTGTAGAGTTCGCTTTACGCCCGTTACGTCACTTCAGTTTCAGTTAAGAATCCTTCCTGGGTCAAACTAGCCCTGTAAGTTATGAGCTTGCCACTATTCGTTATTGTAGAAAGTTGCCTCGAAACCATCGATAAATATTGTATTTTGACCTACATTTAGAATATAAAAGTTTACCAATATTTATTGCTTCTAGAATCAAATTGTTTCCACAAATATAACACAAACTGTCATGTTTTTAAGTCTCTAGTTTATCTACAATATTTTTCGCCCAAATAAAATAGCGCAAATGACAGGGACAATGCAGTAGAACCGCAAAGGCTCTGTTCAACCAGCTTTAAGCTAGTTTGAAAGTCAGCACCTGTTATGTCTCATTTCCTTGTTCGTGTCTTTTTCGCGCTATTTTATTTGTACCAAAACAATGCACCGACACGCGCAGCAACGTAGTTCATTAGATTATCTGCAATAATTTCAAGCATATCAGGAAGAAACATATAAATTGCCAAAATGTTTTTCAGTTCATCCACAAATTGTTTTGGTCAAAATTTGCCCGAATCATTACATTAATTGATTGACTCTGAGTAGATGTAATCTCATAGAAAACAAAAATGATCGTGTGGATGTTGCCGACTGAACTCTGGTTTATCGTTTTTCGAGTTACTGAGTTACACAAAGTAAAGCGGAGACCATACATCTTGGGTAATGTGTACTTTAAACCATCAAAAAGGAGATCAACACTTTTACCACTTTTATCCGGTTTTCGTTTTCTTTATCTTTTTTTTTTTCCTTTCTTTTTTTCAAATTAGGTTTGAAAGGCTCATGAGGCTAACACGAAATATCAAAATCTTGCCTATGGGCGAAGTCATATATGGTTGCATATATGTTTAGGCCGCGGGATATAGTCTGCCTCTAGGTACTGTACGTGTGGCGTCTCCGCAGCAGATGAGCATTTATCCAATTCAGTAAGACTGATAGCCAGGGGTCTTTACCGTGAGTCATACAGTCGTGGTACACTACCGCGGTACCGTGCCGTTCCAGATCGAAACGGGCGTAGGAGGGGGGGGGGGGGGGGGAGGGGGGGGGGGTATAACCTAGGATTCCGAGGTTGTGAAGTTTTAGCTTTTGCTCTACATGCTCCGAGCTGTAGTGCGCCATCACACTCGGCCACTGATCCTTTTATCTGCCTATTGCATGGAAGGAAATACGAAAACACTAGTGCTACAAATTGGAAATAGCACTGATAGTAAGACATGCTTGATCACGTAGTCGAGATATTCCAACCCAATTTAAAAGGTATTAATGATTTACACTCGCGCAGAAATCTTTCGGTTCTCTTTGCTAGCGTCGTGCACATATGCGTGTATCGAAAATCGCTAAGCGATAGGCATCTTTCAACTCGCCAACACCATGCAGGTTTTTTTGTTTTTTTTCTGAAGTTCATCGAGGACGCCTTTTACATAATTGCGTGTCTCACCAACGGAAAAAAAAATTACGTAAATACGGTTTTGCAGCAAATAAATCAAAGAAACTTTTTTGGGGGGAAGGAAGGGGGGGGGGGGGGGTTTAAGAAGACACATTGCAAACCAGTTCTTAGACATTTTGCTCAGGACTATGGTGTAATAAAGCTCTTTCCTTTGAACATTGACAAGTATTCCTCCAAAACCGCACTTGTAGAAATTGAACAGCTGCCACAACGCACGAATTAACCACTGTAAAATAACTAAGTCAGGGAAACAAATATAAAAGGCGTCGCTATGGTTTACCTTCAACGATTGGCTGAAAGCTCATTATGGCGACTTCAGTAGTATTAATGTTTTTATCGACAAAAACAAGAGATGTGCCAAATTGTCAACTTTGCTGGTATTGGTTCCAAAATATGATGAATCCAAGCCTTCGGATAACATTTTTACACGCGCCATCGCACTTCTCCTTCCCAACTGATAATCCATGTGGAGAGTCGTGGGTAGAAACCCCAAAAGGCCGCCACCAAAAAATGTCGTAGGCGGTTGCTAGTTCTACGTTCGCACGACGGTCGAATCGGAACCGCAATTCGGATCAACTCATTTTTTCCATCAAATATTTGTCATAAAGCGAGCGTGACATTGAACTGCATCTTTAATCCATCGCTTTCGGAACTTTTGCGAATGCGGTTCAAGTGTCAGTGTAAATAAGGCGTAACCCTTCAACTCGCAACAGCATCGCGTAAAGTTTTCCTCTCTTCGCTTCCTTTTTCCTTTTTTTTTTCCTTCTTAATCATTGGTTTAATCTCCTTAAAACCTTCCGAGAAAGGTGCAGGAATGCGAATTTGCGCCAGACAGCAACCCTTTCCGGCGTCCGTTCCAGTTTCTGCTTGGGTCCGCTTCCGCAAAAAATGGCTACGACTCTTGAAATAAGATTTATAGCGTGCAACTCCTCGGAGAAAGAAAAAGAAATGGAAAAGAAGCTTTCCCTACTGTACTTAATGTCCCGCCGCCCCGCCGCCCCCCCCCCCCAAACCCGGTACTCTCTTTCCGGTTCGGTGTGCGGAAACTCTTCAAATATTTAAGGAAGGGGGGGGGGGGGGGGGGTTGCGATTGGTCTAGTCTCTTTGGGCGGATTAAGAACTCCAAATTGCCCCCGGTGAAGCATGAGAACTCTTTTTTTTTTTTTTTCAGTGCAGGCACGGGATGCGTTGAGGACTCAAGAGTTGTCGGGAGAGGAGATGGCTGGTTCTGAAATTGGGTCATTTTGCAATCAACCGATAACTGCGTTCGCATCTTTTTGTAAACTTTTTGGAATTTTCTTTTGACAATGAAGCAAGCGAGAGGGGTGTCGGAAACTTGCTCCGCAAAAGCCCAGACATTCTCCGGTTTTTTTTTTATTCCTTGTCCCGGAAAAATAATCCGGGTATCGGGATATGTATTAAAGATAATCCGGTGAGGGTGCAGGCGAGCTGGTGAATATTAACCGTCGTCGTCCTTTCTATTTTCTGTCTCATCTACGTTTTGATGTTTCTTCTCTACCCCAGTCTCAGGTTAATTCAACATGGTTAATATGTATTAAGGTGTTCCACACTTTATTTTATCAAAGTTATAGTAGAGTCGACGTGATGAGGACAGCTCTTGGTAACGTGTAGTCACTTATTAGCCGAATATTATGTAATCGATCGATAAAAAAATCAGGAGCCAATTATAAAGCGTAGATAGGGGTCATGATGTGCCGCACATTGTTGGTTTGTGGACATGTTTAGCAGATCGCGCCCTTGTTTACCGATACTGGCACCGGCAGCCGAGGTTGTGCCTCCTCTAAGCGCGCTTTGAAGCGCACGCCCCGGAGTGGTATTGAGCGTGCACAAACAATTTGCTCAAACTTTTTGTAGGGATCGATGACTACCAAAGATTCAGGTAAAATTCATGACTAACGGTGCTTCCTTGTATTTTTGGGCCGCGGTTTTGAGACAGCCGATCTGATTATGCAACAATTTGTACTTTGATTCTTGTTTTTTGTTGTTTTTGTATACAAAAATACTTATGTTTTTGTTTATCGGACAACATTATAGCCAAAGATTCAGGAATCATGAAGCGGAATTTCGTGGCCATAAATAAATTCTTAAACCAGTTTGAGAAAATATAAAATAATGCAACTGCGTCGCATCGTTTGATATTTATTAAAACGTGCGATTCTTGTGTATGTCGGTTTAGAATCGATACTGTGCGACTGCACGAAGAATATAATATTAGTTGTTTAAAATCACCAATTTAATCCAAAGTTTTATTTATTTTATTTATTGCATGTTAAAAAAATCAGTTCTGAGTAAAACGTGTAACGTTACACTTTCAAATCACATTTAAACTCGAAACTTTACAACAGGTGCTGTGTTGCAATATTCAACTTACCATATATATATATATATATATATATATATATATTTGCCGCTGCAAAGTATGACTTCCCTCTGACCTGATGTAAGAATAGTTGCTGAAGTGCGGGACGTTTGTATCGATGCGCCTACGGATATCCCAATGCTAGTGAAAACAGATGTGTTTTCATTTTTAATATGTTTCAACGAGTAGGGATGAGCTGTCTATATATAACTCGACCTCAGATTTCGTAAGCAGGCACACCAATCAAAACAAAATACACACGCACATTCACAATGAAGCACGCAAACACACAAATACAAACACGCACAAAGCCACACACACGCACATGTGCGAACATACAGACACTCACGCAGACTCACATATATAAACTAAGCTAGATTCAACGGAGACAAGCGCGCCGCACCGTGGCGGTGTGATGAACAGTCCAGGTGAGACTACAGGTAGGCTGGTCAAACGTTACGCCGTCTACATGTGGCCAGGGACAGCAGAGTAGGAAAGGCACTCAAACTAGAGTTATTTCGCAAGCAAAAATGCAAAATATGGGAGAAGCACAGTGGGACGAGGGCACGCATTTTACAGCAGGTGTTGTAATTGCACTGAGGTCAGAGCGGTGCTTAAAAGGTATACAGCGCAACTCCAGCCAGACTGAACCGGGTTAAGTGCAGCTTCATCATCGTTACAAAGGCGAAGTGCTGCTCTTTGTTTCTTCTTTTTTTTTTTTGTCTAAGGCGGGTGTGATTAAAACGTGAATAAAATACGCTAGACCCGAAGAAACGCCGGTCGCCAATCTTCAGGCAGCACGCAGATTATACACTCCTTACTGAAATATTACCCGCAACTCAATAAAAGAGGCGCCGCCCATCCAAATGATAGGGTCGGTTTCATTCATTCCTGATTAAAAGCACTGGAGTACAGTATCTGGACTCTAATTATAATCACTCAGTTCACCTTTCCGCACAGCACAGAGTCGCCCAATACAAATGAACATTAGAAATATCCCAGTAAGTAAGTGAAATGCCATACTAATTGCACCTGCGGACATCAATATATATATACATATATATATATATATATTGTTTTGTTTGCCTAATATTATTTTGAGCTATTTAATTCGCTAGGATTCTTCCCTTTCTCACCGCGATGACTGCCTTTGTGTTGAGCAAAAGAAGTGAACTCACATAACCTTTTTTAGTCTGTATTGGCGCAGTACCGTTCGGTGCTTCACTGAAGATCGAATCGTGTTAACAGCGTACGACCTAAATTTAAATAGTCGCTTGTGTGGATACGTCGTCTCCTCGAGGCAGACGTTGGGAAGCATGGATCACTACGACGGATGCTTGTCTCCGGATGACCTGCACTATTTATGTTAAATGTTTGTTTCTTTTAAAATAGATGCATTGGTTAACCAGCGCAGGAATTTGACAAAACAATGAAGTCCAACCTGGATACCACAATAGGGGCACTGTGGTCTGTGAAATCGCAGGTTCTATGCATTTTTGTTTTGCAAATTTTAGCTTTTGCAGTAATATAAATATTTAGCATGAAGAGAAGTTACTACTGTATCCTAAATTACCGTGCTATTGAGTTCCGCTGCAGCCAAAGTTTCCCTTTACTGTGCCATGGTGTGGGTAATGTTTTCGGAGTCGGAACAATTCTACTACGTAGCAATGAAGAGAGAGTCCTCTTCTAGTTACGACTCGGAAACTATTCGTTGGCAGGACAACTGAAACAAGTGAAACAAACTATTCTAATATATCTACTGCGAGTGGAACAAACGGATGTAACCGTGCAACGCAGTAGCGTTGCACGGTTACGTCTTTATTTCTTTTGGGACACAAGCTGGCACGGTAACCCACTTCAGCATGCTTGTGATTGTCATCGAGGGTGATTATACTGTTCAAATAATAACTTAAAAATTACTTCACTTCAAAAGGCTTCCTGTGTTCATATTTTTGTAGGCGTCACAACGTGAACGTTAATATGGGAATGCAATGTGCAATTCATTACATAATCAAAATGGTAAAAAGTGGAGTTTTAAAGTATTTCATGCAATATGACCGGTGAAAAACCAACTTACGGATTTATAAATTAATTAGTCTATTAAAGGGTAGCGCTCAGTCGCAGTAATTTGTAATCACACCACAGCTTCAATCAACATTCAAAGTTTTATGAAAGCTATGGTGTGTGCGAGATGACAAAAATATGTGGGACCAGCGGTTGTATACAAACCACAACACTGAGATTATTGAAGCATCCGACTTAATAATGATCGCTTTGCTGAATTTCCACGCCTGTGAAACGATGTACAACAACCTATAGTAGAAAGAAACCACAACAAAAACAGCGAGTGTTTAATATGAGGAGGGCTCAGCTCAGCCGGAAACGGGTTTACGTCGTCGTGATCCATGCTTCTGAACGTGCGCCCGAAGCATACGACGCAGGGCGGTATCCCGGCTTTCGCATGTTTCCGATTTCGTCCGCACGGTGGCGACACGGTTCGATCTCGAGGCGAATAGGCAGACTCTGAAGTGACGCCAAATGCTTGAAGTGGATATCGTGGAAGCTAGCGTTACGTTATGACTTGTCATGCCACGAGACGGTGGACAGCCTTTCCCACATGACAAATATGTTGTCGACGGTCGTCAGTGTCACACCTAGTCTATCCTTCGATGGTCGCCGTTGGCTCGAAGCTATACGCGAAGCCTAATATTGCTGCCCAATTCTCATGGCACGCTTCGGTGAACCTAGCGTTTCGAACGGTACCGAACGTAAGCTTTCGAGCCGTGTGGCAGATATCGTCACGAATGACAAGTGATGAGGCGGCGAATGACTGAGTAAACTGAACGTTTAATGGGGCGAACTTGTGCCCAAAAATAAAATTGGAACAGAAGAGATAACAACAGAGCGTCGCGGGCGTCGAAGGCGGCGAAGCAGCAGGTTCGAACGCTGAGGCGAAAACTGACTCCGCTCGCCATGCGGAGTCCCTTATGTACCCTCGTGGGTTTTTGAATCATTCGGCGTCGAACTTTCGGTGCGTAGAACTTTCGGAACTCGATCCGACGAGAATGTTCTCGAGCTTACGAGAAAGCCAAGTTGAAAGTATACACCAACTCATGTTTACAAACACACCGGAGCGCCCCTAGCGGACGCCACCGGCGCCGCGCATGCGCGATGGAGGTGTGGTCAAGAAGCTCGCCGTCGCCCATAAACAAACCATTGAAATGCGATGTTGTCGGCGTCGGTGTGAGTCCCCCTGCCCTTTTTCGCGTTCAAATTGTTGATTCTACGTCTTCCTGGCGATGTCTGACTACTTGAGCGGCGTCAGCGAAATTACCGAGGCTCGTTACACCGCGAAACTTTGCGTGAATAATGTGACATGTGGCGATTCATTCCGCGTGGACGCCGCAGTATGTACGCTGAAGCCTGATTCGCATGATGAGATTTCGCTCGCAATTTTCAGTCGCGACGCCTCTCGGGCTGCAAAAGCATGAACCGTAGCTGGATGGTCGACGTCGATACTGCAAATCGCAAGCAGAATCGGACCAAGTGAATTAGGCATAACAAGTCGGTGATGGTCACTGGTAACAATGATCAACATCTCCGTGTATCTACTGTTTACATCGAACCTGCTTACCAACCTTCAAACTTGACTCTTTTAAGGCCTGCACTTACTTTTTATCGCAAGTACCTGGCCAGCATTTGGTCTACGGGCGGCGTCGTCTAAGAGAGCAGACGACAAAACGTTGAAAGAGCACAGACGACGTTTGAACGATCAGACGGCCGTTTGAACTTGAAGACGCACTGTATCGTAGTCCGCATGTGGTCGCACAACTTGACGGTTTTCTGGCGTTCATGTTGGAACAAAACAAATAAATCTGATGACCACAAGTATCCGTGAATTCAACCCAAAGTACTTCCCGCCAAGCAATCGTTGTCCGACGGCGTCCTGCGTTTACCTTTTCAAGCCATATCTCGTCGGACGAACCGAGCACGTGAAACACTGACCTTCAAACCTTTTCTCGACTCTTTTGTACGGCCCCGTCGCGGCTTTTTGACGAGAAGGCAGGTTTTTGTCTGGTTCCTTTCAAAACAACGCAGGAATACACGTCTAGCATGGGGACTTCTGCCCACAGCCCCAGACCGGAAGTGCGACTGACGCGCCACCACCGCGCCGTGACGTCACAGAGTTGAGTTCGTGTATAAATAAAAGGACAGTCCCCTGACTGGAATCGAACCTACACCTTCACGCGACAGTCGCGACACTCGGCACGCTTGCTCGCCGCCAGTGCAATAAGTCGGCATTGATACGCTCATTGTAATATGCATTCCCCGTTTTTTATAGACAACGTTTTCGGAAACAACTGGGTTAAATGCGTGTATTTTTGTCGCGTTATTTTAGACCGCTTAGAGATTATTGAAGGAGCGGAGATGTTCATATTAACAAGATAGGATTATTTCCGAAGCAAATCCCTCAATGTCTCCGTTAATTTGTTTTGTGCGGTTTTCTTCTTTTTTTTTTTTTGTTTTTTTTTTTGTTTTGTTTTCCGCGCAAGAGGCACAGGGACAGCTCCGCGCCTGAACGGCAGCCGCATTGTTCGTGCATCACACAAAAGACGCGGTTTGCAGACACAATGAGAGTATCGTCTGCAGGCGCGCCGCAAGCCTGTTTCAAGCACGTTTGCTTCATACCAGTGTTGTAGGCGTTGCCGAAAAAAAAGAGTAACGAAGTATGTGTTTCTCGTTACTCGCAAATAAAGGAACGCGTTACCAGCCGACGTTACCTCGAAATAAAAGGAACGCGTCGCCGTTAGCGATAAAAAGTAAGGCAGCTAGGCTACTTTTTGCGTTACTTCTTTTTTTTTTAAATTCTTAATTAACACATTTTAGTATTTCACGCTACAAGTATGCATAAGCGCCGTATTTCAAGAAAGAATATGTTTTAAGCACAAATTGAACATAATTACTTTATTTATTTTTTTGCGGTTTCACCTATACTTCGTTTCAGCTTAGGTCCGAGCGCGGCCGATGTTATGAGCCGAAGGGCCAATCAAATAGCGAGATTCACAATGTCATGGTGTGCTCTCTGCAGTTGATAGGACCAGACGGTATTCGCCGTCTCTCTGTGCGTGCTCCTCCGCCGGCTAGTCCTATCAAGCCCGGAGAGCACGCCATGACGTTGCGCTTTTTGCGCTGTTTGATTGGCCCTTCGGCTCATAACATCGGCTGCGCTCGGACCTAAGGTGAAACGAAGTATAGCGTTGTGACTCCGGCTTTGGATACATACGCCCAGCTACAGGAGAAAGCGACACGCGGAAAGTGAACCCCGTCAGTCAACCGGCGGTCGCAATACCCGCGAAAGTCGTTTCATCAAGTTCCGGATGGGGGTCTCCAGCCTCGTGGCATATTTGCAGCGGCAAACAGAGTAGTACCCTCCAGGCAGCCGGAAACCAGAGTACACCGCGGCACGCCACAGTTCCGCCCGTCAAGAGTTGCGGAGTCGGCTTGTAAACGAGGAAGACCGGAAACGTCAAGTTTCCCGGTGAGGCTACTCGGCAAACACCATCGGTTTCGGCCGAGAGTGCTCCTCTTTCTCTCCCTTTCTCCCGCATTCCTCGTGCGCCCCGATTGGCCGAACGCAGAGCCGTCCGTTTCATCCTCACGATGGACCGAACAGGACCGACCCCACCATCACCTCGGGAAGCGTAGTATAATGAAGTCCGGCTCGTTGAGGAACGCTACTAACTTTCCTCCCCCTTTACTAGTCGAATTAATATATACATAGATGCATCTTAAAGTAAGCTTTACGTTATTTTGTATAGACGTATACGTTTCCAACGCCAAAAGCAACGTTTCTTCCTTCCACAACCAAATCTTGTAAGAACTAGTATATACTTCGCGCGGCGCACGACGCAGGCGCAAAGCTTCCTTATTTCTTGATGTGACAACGAGAAGAGCCAGCGCGCTAGAATTTTCGACGTCACGAGAGTAAGATCGAGCGAAGACCCGGATTGGACACGAGTGCCGCGTAAACGTTCGGCTCGACCTCGTAACCAATCACCGGGTCGAAGGACGCTCGGCATCGGGCTCGGGTCCAATCGCCAAGCTGGCGCCATTCGACTGTGATGACGTTTTATGCAAAAAGAAGAGGTTGTTTCGCAGACCTCGATTATTCTAGGATGTGTCGACCGAACGCTATGCGAGCCATCGGAGCCAGCCCAGCCAGCCCAATGCCGCGTGAGTGTCACGTGATCTACGGGGAAGGGCGCAGCGTCGTGCGTACTGCGAATGTATCACGTGACAACATTCGCGGTATGCTGGGTTGGTTAGGGTGACTCGTAGCGCCCGCTGCGGTCCATCATTGTGTGAGACTGAGTAGGGGCCAGGGGGAACTTATGTGCCCAAGCATGCATCGCTGCGTTCTGAAGAGGGCAAGCTTGTCCGTCTTCGAGGAGGCCTGTCGGCGCCGCTTGAGGAGGGCGAAGAAAGCGGGGGACGAAGGAGGTCGTGGTCTCTGGCTGACATGTCACGCTAGACTGCGCTTTCGATTCGAGGGCGATAATGTGCGCTGGGTGAGTAAAATGCGAGCTAAAAGCGTGGGCTGGCTGCGTTTGGAGGATAAGTAGGATTTCCTGTTTTAGGCGCTTATTTCTGGCGCGACTTGTCTTAAAGAACGCTGGTAACCATTCCGCAGTGGCGCAGCGTCAGCATTTATTAAATATAGAATAAATTGACGCTAAGAGGCGTGCACTTGTGGGAGAAAGCTGGCGATAGTTTAGCAGTCTGCTCGAAACAATGTCTCTTTTTTTTTTTTTTTATTGTTTGATATTTTATAATTTGATATCCTCGGGCTGCAAACATTACCATGAAGGGTACCTACGTTCCTTTAAACTTTACGGTACATGCCCACGATATACCAAGAACTCACAAATATTTTTTGATTAGTAATTAAATATTAGTTTATTATATCGTTGTTATCGATTCGACGAAATCTTGAAAACAACACGAAAAAATAGAAGTGTACATAAGGACGGGGACTGAAACTTTCAGTTTCCTTGTGTTTCTTTTCTTTTCTTCCGGGTTTTTTGTTTGTTTGTTTGTTTTTCTTATTGCTACCCATGAGCTTGTCGAAAAGTGTCAAGGCACAAACGAACCCTTTGCAAAACAAGCGATGCAGGCTGGCTGGTTAAATATTAACAGGCTTAAATGCACAACACGTGAAAGGAAATGTGTGCGTGTGTCTGTTTGTGCTTTCCTTTTTTTGTCTTTTCTCCTCTTAGACTGTGATCTAGTTATAACAAGGAATAAAACACAAACCCCGAAGAAAAACAAACACAAATACCTCAATTAAGAAAACTTTCAGCCTTTCCGCTCTGGTCAAGAAGGAAGAGCAGCCAAGCTGTATTATGTGCCGCCATCTACAAGTGACGGCGGCAACCAGACAACCGGCAAGCCGGTTGTCTGGCTGCCACTGCCGTTCATAGATGGCGGTAGCAGTCCAGAGGGTTGCGTCGAGATTTATTCGTCCACGGACATGAAACTGGAGAAAAAAGCCCTTAACAGCTCCGCTGTTAAGAAAAGTCTGCCAGTCTAATATTCAACAAAAGGTACAAATTCTATAGTCAGCCGCGGGCGAGTAATTGAAAGTGTGCACCCTCTAATACCCTTGTTAAGGCCTGTTCACACATACAGCGGAGCGCTAAGTTAGCGCTACGTGAGCGCTCCAATGAGCGCTCATGTGGCGCTTCCTACGCGTGACTTCGTTCTAATATAGCGCGTGATTAGCGCTTTAGTACCGCCTTGTTAGCGCTCCAGTAGCGCCTTGTTAGCGCTTCAATAGCGCTTCTTGTACCGCGGTGCTGCGGATTAGCGCGTGCACTGCGGTTCCGGTTCCTGTGGTTGGGTGTACGTCAGCAGCACCATGGCGGACATGTGGGATGCTAAAATAGAAATGTGACCAATGCTCTTACATACGCGATTAGTGCATAGGTGTGTCGGCAGCTTAACGCCCAGAAGAGCCTTCTGGGTGCGCGAAATCTTTCGCCACCGAGATACCGACGAGTACCCGGCGAACCTTGTTCCTAGGCTGAGCGACCGAGACACAGAGCTCTTTCGAAGGCGATTATTTTTAAGTGCGTGTCTTTGAAACCAGGGTCACGCATATCGAATAGAAAGCGATGAGGTCGTACCCA
This sequence comes from Ixodes persulcatus, assembly GCA_013358835.2. Lineage (NCBI taxonomy): Eukaryota > Metazoa > Arthropoda > Arachnida > Ixodida > Ixodidae > Ixodes > Ixodes persulcatus. The sequence goes on along the minus strand of JABSTQ010010929.1, from coordinate 792,604 downwards.
ATCAATTAGTCGCTCAGAGTTCATTACTCTGGATCGCCTCCGACCCTTTGCTTGGAGAGCGGCTCTTTTACTTCCTCTTTTTTCAATGCCAAAGGAAAAACAAGAACAAAGGAATCGCCGTGCACGCGCTATTCTGCAGCAGCAAGCACGGCACAAGAAGCGTGAGAGCGCTAACAAAGCGCTTCTGTAGCGCTAACAGAGCGCTAACAAAGCGCTTCTAAAGGCTAGACCACATGGCGCGTTTTTCAGTGCGTCTAGACGCGCGTCTCGGCTTGGAAGCCAGACGCGTGCACCCAGTCAAACCACACGCAGCGCTACCGGGCAGCGGTTCGCGTCTGCGTTTCCGAAGCGTCTGCCCAACGTAGCCAGACGCGCTTAAGAAACAAACGCAAATTTTAGATAAAAATCGCGCGTTAAATGATGACTACATGCCGAAATATTTAATTTTATTAATAGTAAGCACGCATTTTTATTACATAAAATGCAATGAAGCTCAATTTCACTCATTTTCATCCTTTTTAGTGCGTACGCCTCATCCACCTTTCGGTACGCCATCGGCATCACCATCTCACGAGCCAAAACATTTACAGCTGGCCGCTACAGAGGTTCTGTTCTTGCGGCTGTTGCCGATAGTATTAATTTTGTTCCTTTGTCTCTCGGTGTCCTTGTATTCTTTAAATTTCGACCGCAAGAGTGCAGGATGCTTTTGTACTTCGCTAGCTCCTCTCTGTTCCGCTGAAGGAGCGTCAGCGTCTCCCGCGGAGCAGGGAGAGGTCAATGGATTTGTGCAAAAGGTATTGTAAACTGATGTCCGCGGGGGGAAGGACGTAACTACCCATGTTCGCCCTGCTGCGAGCGTTGGCGGGCGCTCTGCCGTGGAATGGCACAGTGTTGTTACTCGTTTTTGTATGTGTATCTTTCTGTTTTGAGTGTTTGCATTTTTATTTTCCCCTCCCGTATCCCTTTTCCTACTTGGCGGTGGGCTAGAAGGCGCACCTGCGTAGGGGTCTCAACCTGTCTGCCTAGCCTTGCACGCTGCCGAGTAGGTATCGCAATCTGTGCAAATAAAAATTATTATTATTTTTATCACCTTTTTCGCTAGGTCCGTGGCGAAAACTACAGTCCTACAGTGGCGAAAACAGTAGAGAAAATTCAAACGCTCCTTGCAACTAGTGAACACGGCCGTTGGTTGGTTGTTGCTTTCTAGACGCAGCGCGAAACGCGACGCCTGGACGCAAAATATCTGGCTCCTCCAGATACGCCGGAATGCGCCTAAAAACGCTGCGTTTCGTCCCGGCGCCGGAAGTGACGTCAAAGCGCAGGCGCAGACGCGACGCAGACGCGGAGAAAAACGCACCATGTGGGCTAGCCTAACAGAGCGCTACATCACGCGCTAGGAAGCGCCACATGAACGCTCCTTGGAGCGCTCACGTAGCGCTAACTTAGCGCTCCGCTGTATGTGTGAACCGGCCTTTACACGGGCAAACTTAACTGCAGTTACGCTAAGCCACAGTTAGCGCACAATACTTACCGACAACATTCTGCGGCTATGCAGTCAAAGCTATGGGCGAACGTGCGCTTGAGCATCTTGAGCACCCATCAAAGCAGTGCACGCGCTCTTTTTACTTCTTATAAGATAGCTGTCCGAGAGTATAGACGCTTTCAGCGCGCGCCAGATTCAGCCGCCATAGCCGCCCTTCTCTTGTCTTACCGAGATGCCGAGCCACTGAAGCGGGTGTTGACGACCCTCCACAAAGGCATATGCTGGGGAGAAGGACACAGTAACCCTTAAAATGGCAATAACCTGTCCTGATTTCGGAATGATGAAGGGAAGCAAACGGAATAAGAGGAAACAAAAACTGAAGGTCGGTTATGGCGGCGCCCATGCACAGCTGCCTGAAAGCGTCTATAAGGAGTATTCACTGGGCGCCATATTTGTGGGTGCTGTTTAGAGCGCATGCTCAGAACGAGTCCCCATTAATAGGCTGCTAAGACCGGCCATTTTGACGGTGTGGAATGCACGTTGCAAAAGAACCCTGGAAGCTAGCCATCAGCACGCGCTCAGCAGTCGCGCACACAGCTATGGCCGCCAGTGAATACTTCCTATAAACCGCAGTTAAAGCTGAGTTAACCGCGGTTAAGTGTGCCCGTGTAACAGGGGTATAAGCCTCGAAGAAAAGGAAGAAATAACTCATAGTCTTGAAACGACAGACAAACCTAAACTGCCCGCCCCTCGGGCCCATTAATCACTGTTCACTAATGTTCACTACATACGGTACACTTAAAGTATCCGCACTCCATTCAGCCATTACTTTTTCTTTTCTTTCTTTTTTTGAGAGGGGGGGGGGGGGGCGCCGTTATCCTGGTGCTTAGTTCCAAATGGGCGCAAGTGGCGACCGCCACAATTAGAGAAAGCGCGACCTCTTCAGCTTTAGATTGGCTGACAGGAAGCTCGGCCAATATTGTTTCACTCTGTCGCGAACCGTTTTAACATTTCTGGAGGACGGAAAAGCGTTTTCCTGCATACGATTTCAGATGAAGCCTCGGATAACTGCTGGCAACCATGATGGAAAGCAGAAAGATGGCTGAGAGTGTCGTCGCCTACTTAATGACTCTACCGTTTACTACTGAACGACTAACCGCCGAATTCAGAAACCTCACTCGAACTACACTCAAACTTAAGGGCCCCTCCACTTCCTCGCGCCTTCCTCGAGGAAGTGGAGGGGCCCTTAAGTTTGAGTGTAGTTTGAGTGAGGTTTCTGAATTCGGCGGTAAAGCCGCCACCGTGCACTGGTAATACGTCACGCAAAACACTGTCCCGCAGATAATCCTGTCATCACTTCTGGAGCGAACACCGCGAGTGTTTTTGCGTGACGTACGAGAAGTGTGGCCCCGGCTTTAATGGATTATAGTGAGGCCGTTACCGAGTAGAAAAAGCGCAGCAAACAGGATTAAGCGCCTCGTAGTCACTTTCGTGCTCTGGATCCGACGCTGGCCATCGCGTTCAACCCGTAGCATCGGCAAACTTGACGGCGGCGGCTTTTCTGCACGTCCAGCACAAATGGGGGAATGGAGCGATTACGGGCCGGCGACTTGATCTTCATCTGAACGGAGGCGAAGCGACACAACGAGACAGTTCACCTCTCGCAACACGTTGCGTGTCCGGTCTGCCGGTAGTACAGCCCAGAAGGTAAAAATAAAAATCGAACAAAATAATACTAAAAAAATATATAAGAGCCACGGAGAAGCGGGGGATTCGGGAAGATGATCGTCTTACGTAACGCCGAAACTGAACTATGCGCCCATTATTCCTGGATGATTGAGCGGCGGGAGGCGAAACGGTAGAAAAGAACAAAACTAAGAGAAGGGGGGGGGGGGGGGAGAAGAGACGGGGGCAGGCTTATGGGGACTAAAAAAATGTATTACTTGTTCAAAAATAGCAGGCGAAGGCAAGATGGCTCGCCCGTCTCATTCTCTCCTCGGAGCCTGCTCTTTTGTACTGTCATGGGTTTCGTATGCTGCTTAAAGGCAAACGGAAACAAAATTTTTGCGCTTATTTCTTTGCCTAAATATGGACATTTGCGCACAAAGACCCCAGAGGCACTGGTTGTTCGTTGAAAAACGCGAGAAAAAAAAAGTCAATTTAAACCAAGTTAATTGATTCTCAAATTTCACCTGTCGGATGCCTCTGGAGCTTCGTTGGTGAGTTCTTGCATAATTGGCCCGATAGGGGCAGCGCTGCACCGCGGAAGCACGGCGTACTAGTATACACGAATTAGGCTTGTACACGAGCACGAGAGATTGGCGCAGAATGACGCCGTTGAGTGGGCCACGTTGGGTCGAGTCGTCAAGCGTCGTTGACGAGCCCTTCCCGTTTTTAACGAAGTTGGCGGCCAGGTGGCCGCCTTCTTCGAACAGGTTGTTTGCTTCGATGGATGAATCAAATGTTAGGGGAACATTCTGTCCGGTTACGGCGAGGCGGAGGAGCGGAGGAGCGTTTCTGTGGCGGAGGAGCGGAGCAGCGACGTAGTATCCCGACTATCGTGAGGCGCCGGTGCTTTGTTCCCACCATTGGCGATCGGGGGGGATCTGCCAAGAAGCTGTCCTTATCGCTCGTCCGTCGTATCCCGCGACTGTGCACCAATTAATTTTGTAATGAAGCCTTTTTCCACGCGAGCGGAGAAAAGGCGTCGAAGTGGTGCGTTGACCCGCCAACAACACGGCTTGGCCGAATAACCGAATCGCTTGAATACGATCTGGCTGCAATTAGAGACCTGGCGCCGGCGTCGTTGCATGATTTCCTCAGCGTAGTAATAATCTTCGCGTCGACGTCATATTCTACACGCATAACCGCAAATAGCTTGCAGCGCGAGCCCTTCGCGAAAGCTCTGGTGGCGGTGGGGCGATCAGGACGAGGGGATCGATGAGATGGTGCGGTCGTGCGGTCGTTCAGTTCCTCGGGTGCTTCGACTAAGCGCGATTGTAAAGGCTGGTTCAGATATCTGAAACGAGCGCGTCAGCTACGACTGCGTCCGTTGTGACCGGAGTAACCGGAATGACCACTCCTCGCCGCGCTTACACGCTCCTGTATAGCCTGCAACATGCGCAACACGTCATCAGCATGGCGGCCACTTCTCCGCTGCCGTCAGCTGTTTTTGCGATGCCTCACAAAGAAGGGGACGCGTTGTAACTCGCTGGTGTAAAAACAAAATAAACAGACAGTCTTCTATATCCTTAAGCTTTATTAATTTTTATTTTTCCAGGATAAACTCGCAGGGCTGAGTGGATGAAAAACGAAAAACAAAGATCTTCAGATAAGGCCAACTGAACTAGACAAAAGATAACACAAAGAAAAGACCCTACACACAAAAAAGCCCATACGCGCCGCCAGTGGTGAGTATGGTTCTTTCTTTGTGTGTATGTTTATTCTAGTTCAGCTGGCCTTATCTGAAGTATAAACCAACTAGCTCAGTGTAAGCCTGGTACAAGAAAAAGATGCAGTACGCCGTCTAGGACAATCAACATTTTAACTCACGACTTCACCGTTAGTACAGATCTCGCCACGCGCTTTTTCTACAATTACAGAAGACGACGTAATTTTAGCAGCGATATAGCAACGTAGAGATATTATTTATTGATCACGTAGCTGCTGAGAACGTTCAAGAAGGCTAACACTAACCACTTTTCTCGGGTGATGAAAACGCGCGAAAATTCGCACCCTTCATGCACGTCTTTAAATACAGCACGCACCAGTAATGTTCTCAACTTGAGCCCACACATGGAGGGCGCAAAATGAGAAATCCGGGCTATGTTGAAGGATGTTGGAGGACATAAATACTAAGAAAGGCAACTATAGTCGAGGTAAACAAACGCGAAGGCACAAGCGTTCCTGCTGTCTTGAGGGTGCCGTCACGACATCGCCGCACGAGCAGGTGGATCTTCCCTTCGAGGACGTGGACGTTTATTATCGCGACACACGCCGAGATTTCACATTCAAGGAAAAAGTTCTACACGAAACGATGAGCTTCCACCACGCCGACCACGTCGACGATTACCACGGACGCCATGTTTCTCAGTAGATAGCAGGAACCACGACCGGCATGCAAAGCGCGTGGCCGAGCTTCCTCGACCTATGATTGGTCCGCCGTTTTGGTCGCTCCGTTCGTTCCCAAACGTAACGAAAAAAAAAAAAAAAAAAGCTCAGCACGGTTTAACTCCTGCGTTGCGAACAAACACGTACGAAACGGCCGTTCGGCTCTTCGTTGCGCGGCAACTTGTTGGTCCAACCGGTCGCATTCGTTCGTAGTCGTAGCGGTCCCTCTGGACGCAAGTGTGTGAAGGGGCCTTAAAGCGTTGACGGCAAGAAGTGGCAAAGCTCATAACGACGGTACGCTTGGCACTGCCTGTGTTGATAACGTCGCGAGAGCGACAGAAATGCCGAGGCGCATCGCGCTCTTTGATGGCTGATCTTGAAGCGTCCGCCAAAAAGTGTCATTTAGAAATTAAACTATTGAAATCCGCTCAAAATACACACGTGCGATCAGAATTTACTGATATTATTGATCATATTCGGCTTGTTTTCTTTTAATCTATCGCGTATAATTTAGCTTTCGATTCAGTATATCTTTAAACCGCCGGTCACTTTGTTTTATTTTTGGTTGTAGCGTTGTAGTTTAATCATAGATGCTTATTTGAACAATAGCTAAAAGACAAGAGGAGCGGGTGCGCCGAAAAAAAAAAAAAAAAGCATCGAAGCTTTAAAAATTAAGAAAGACGCATTATGTGTGGCACTGATCACCTCCATGTTTCTCTTTCGACACAAGTTTCCAATACGAGGGAGGCGTTTCATCGCTCGTTAAGTTTGCGGGAGGGCGTCCAAACGTTCTCCAAATTTATATTTTTGTACGAGCATACATACAATATAATTTCCTCAAACTTACTTTTCCCGAGAATAATGAATCTACCAGGAAGAGCTGCAGGCTCCTGTTTGAAATATTTTAATGTGTTTATCTCTGCTAGAAACACAAATTTTTCCCCCTCGATCTAATTCTGGCTCCTTTACTAAATCCCAGAAACACTGAATGATTTACACAAGTGTTTCGCGAAGCACCAAAGACCCACAAATGCATATTTATTTTTTAAGACTCATTTCTTTTTTTTTTCTTTCTTAAAACATGTAGCGCCCTGCCGAATACCCTTGTGTTTTTTTTTGTTTTTTTTTTAGCGGAAATGATCCACACAAAATTCAGCCCGATAAACAAACTACATTCATATTTAATCTTTGTAATGTCTTCCTCGTAGCTGCGCAGCTTTGAGTAGCAATAAATTCTTGATAACGAAGCTCCTTTTTACAGTTACCGCTGTATTTATACTCCGTGAAAACAAATTCAAAATAAATGCAAATAACCTATTCTTTTTTTTTTTTTTTGCTCGATTCCGTTTTCGCAGTACTCGAAACTCTTCAGAAGGCGAATTCAAATGAATACCCCTCTCCGCAAGAGCGGTGATCCGTAGTCTTTCTTCGTGTTCTGTGTTTGTTTTTTTTTTGCCTTTTTTAGTAATCGTTTTTTTTTTTGTTCATTTTTATCCCGAGAAAGATTATCGGAGGGTCGTTCAAGAGCGGCATCATAACCTCGTTAGCCCGCTTGAAGATGTGCCTCCGAGGCATGTTCAGGCTCTTCAAAGCCAACAGCCTTCTCTTTCTTCCTAAGCCACATCCTCACCATTCTCCCACTCAGACCCCACTCGAGCTAGTAAAAAAAAGAAAAAGAAAGAATTGAGAGCGGGACCTAGGAAGACTGCACTACCACTTGAAGGTAACGACGTTAAGCTGCATGTGTGTTTTGAGCGGGTCGCTTTCGTGTTCCCCCAGGCAGATATAAATGTGTGTTTAGGCCAAGCGTACCACGACCAGAAGTGGCAAAGAAAAAAAAAAAAAAACCAAGACCGTGTTTAATTAAGCCTCCAAAAAAACTTTTATACATAAAAATAAAGATTGGTAGCGACATTTATTGTACAATGCACGAAATGCGGTATTTAAGTAGCGATCGTTTTCATTTCTTTAAAAGACATTAAAGAATGAGGTCGAGAGCAGAGAACCTGTTTTCATTTTTCAATTATTCCGCTAGATTTAGCGGGGAAGTTGAACTGGTTCGTAAGTCACGTGAAATTCAATTTAATTAATTGAATTTCTGCTAAATCTAGCGAGAAAATTTTGTCGGTGCATATGTCACGTAACGTCAATTTCTATGCCTGATTCAGCGGGAAAACTGAATTCGGGCATAGGTCATGACGTCATGTCACGTGACATCAATTTCCTGCTAAATATAGCGCGAAAAATGAATCGGTGTTAAGGTAACGTGAGTGAAGTTCTGCACTTAATTTACAGGGGAAACTGAATCGGTGCGCAAGTCACGTAGCATCGAGTTCCTCGATATATTTAACGAAAAAAACTAAATTTGTTTCTAGGTCACGTGTTGTCAAGTCACGTGTCGTGGTGACGCCAATTTTCCCTCTGAATTCAGCGGAAAAAGGCAAAGACGAACCCACGGGCAGATGTTTGGCATTAGGAGATTCCGTTAAAACTCATTCCGGTCTTAACACAAAAGGCATAACTCTTAAACGTTCCAGATGAAGCGTTTGATTATTTCCTTAGAGATTTTTAAACAAATAGGCTGCGTTTCACGTTGATTCCCAACTTAATAGCGGTGACCTTGTTGTACAGTGATCTCGTGCTTATACACTATGTGATTTTATTTTTTTTTAATCTGTACTGTTAGCCCGTTGGGGCTGTTACATGAGTGCAGCAGTACACAAAATAGAACACTAGGTAATACATACGAAGGCACATTTTTGATGACTACAATTCACGACAGACAAGAGTACAGTATTTTGGTAAATCACGCTCAATACACAACAAAAACAACATTTTGGAGTATAATATCTTCTCACTGCTAAATTAAACAAAAGCGTACGCTGCTGAGCGCGCAAAACAACATCGAACAAAGGCAAATAAAAAAAAACAAGAACACGTGAGCAGGTAATAAATGGAGTCACGGAAGTCCCAATCCATTCAAGTATCAAAAACATATAATCGAAATTATGCACTGCCAGAGGGAAAGGTTCGTTAATACTGGTCATACAATTTAGATATGTATGTTTCGAAAGAAGCTAGGGTATCACTTAATACTATTTCTTCGGGGAGGTTGTTCCACTCTGATAAAGTTCTTGGAAAGAAATAATACTTATACGTATCATTATTTGGCTTCTCTAAATTAATTTGACATGAATGAGTACTTCGTAAGGGCCTAGATACACGGGGTGTCATATAGTTACTTGTATTAAGGTTAAACATTCGATTTCTCAACAGGAATAGGAATTTTAAACGAGCTATTTTCCGGCGATCACAAAGGAGTGGAATACTTAGCTGTTTAAGCATCTCATTTACTGATTCGGTTCTTCGATACTTTAACAGTACAAACCTAGCAGACATTCTTTGCACCCTTTCTAGTTTGCTTATTTGGTAACTTCTAAAAGAATCCCATATAACAGAAGCGTACTCTAAAGTTGGCCGTATTAACGTTTTGTATGCAGTTAATTTTGTTTCAGGCGGAGCATACTTAAGTTTGCGCTTGAGGAACCAAAGCTTTCTTTTGGCTGCGGAGCAGATGTTGTCAATGTGCGCGTTCCAGTTTAGATCAGAAGATATAGTGACACCCAGATATCTAAATTGAGGAACTTGAGTTAGAGGTCGGTTATCGAATTCGTACACAAATCGAAGAATCGTTTTTCTTTTTGGTAGTTATCATAGAAAAGACTGTCTTGTCACAATTAATTTTCATTTTCCATTGCTTAAATCATTCTTGTACTTGCTGTAAAGAGTAGTTTAACTGTATCTGATCATGGTGTCAAGAAACATTTGTATACACCAAGCAGTAGTCTGCGAACAACCGAACAGTAACATTAGGCGCTACCTTTACCGTAATGTCGTTTATATAACACAAAAACAATACTGGCCCCAATACAGATCCCTGGGGAACGCCGGAGGGTACACTTACACTAGCTGAATTCTTTTTGTTTACTTGCACGGACTGTATTCAATTTGAGAGGTAGGCTTTAATCCACAAAATAATGCTTTCATTTACCCCCAGGTTTTGTAATTTGTGAACAAGTTCAAAATGAGGCACCGGATCAAAGGCTTTCGATAGATGTGAACATATCGCATTAATTTGCCATCTATTATTAACAGCTTTGGCAAAGTCGTGTACAGTCTCAGTTTCGAAACCCATGTTGATTAGGAAAAAATATGTCTGAATCCTCAAGAAACCTATACAGCTCCTTATATACAATATGCTCAAGTATCTTACAACAAGCACACGTCAGCGATATTGGCCTATAATATTCAAGTGAATGCTTATCTCCAGATTTGTGCACTGGTACTACTCTCGCTGTCAGCCAGTCCGAAGGTACTTGATGTCGCTCTAAACTTGCACTGGCGATAACGAATAGATACTTGGACACCCACTCCGCGAAACTCTTTAAGAATGCGTTGGTAATTTCGTCTGGTCTCGGTGATTTTTTCGTGTCGATCTCTAGTAGTAAAGCAAAAATGCCCTGCTCAGAGATAATCAGGTCTGGCATGGCCGAGAGCCGGGCGCCTCTTATCTCGTCAACGCTTTCATGTGTGTTGTCGTTATCTACAAAAACAGATTGAAAAAAAAAAGTATTAAACACGTTTGCCATTCTGGCGGGATCAGTAATGATACGGTCATTATCGGTGACATTTTCCACACCCACCCGTGACGGCGCAAGATGACGACGAAATTTTTGTGGTGATGTTCTCATAAATTCAAGCACAGATTCTGAAAAATACTTTTCCTTCGCATCTTTTAGTTTACATTTCAGGGTACGTGATACTTCTTGGATAAGCGTGGTATTAGGAGTTTTTTTTTTTTTTTTTTGCGGTTTCGAGCTATCTTACGTTTGAGATGAATTATTTCTCGGGTCACCCACGGGTTTTGTCTTGCCACGTGCTTAACCCTCTTCGGAACAAAGCTATCCAGACAGTAGAAAACTACACTTTTAAATTGATTCCATAGTTCATTTAAATCTTCCACACCCACCAGAGCAGAAAGTTTTAGCTCTAAAAGGTCGAGAATACTAACGTCATCGGCTGTGTTAAAATCATACACTTCCGTGGTTAAGCACTTTGCCCGTTCTGCACGTTGTACGTTGTGACTTTGAAGGATAGCAACACCATCTTGTGATCTGACAGACCGTTTTCGACGCTTACTTCATAATTTGTCGATTTTTCAGAGAAAAAAATTAAGTCAAGTATAGAACTAGATGACCGAGTTATTCTAGTAGATTCTTGAACCACCTGCGCGAGATCGTTACAGAAAACGATGTCCAATAAAGGTTCGCCATTGTTGGTTTCGGTTGGTCCTGGTTCTAAGCCACCCCATTTAACTCCGGGTAGGTTAAAATCACCAGCAATTAACATCTTGGATTGATCGGTCACATTTTGTTGTAGGTAATCATGAATAGCCTCCAGAAACGCAGTTGGGGAATCAGGAGCTCTATATACTCCACCGATCACATAAGTATGTCCACAAAACGTCATCTTGCACCACAAGCTTTCTGTACCAGCGCAGTCGGCCATCAAGATGCAGGCCATGTTATTCTTATAGATAATAGCAACTCCACCTCCACGAGATCCTCTATCTTTCCTGATTATTTTGTAGGATGGCGGAAGAAGCTCAAAATCACATATCTGGTCGTGCAGCCAAGTTTCAGTAACTACAACAATATGTGGGATTATATACTAAAAGTAGGTGCTCCAGTTCGTCCACTTTATTAACAAGGCTTCTCGCGTTCAAATTAATAAGCCGGAGGCATTCTTCCTTCTCAATTTTTGATCGTCATTTATTTCCCGACTGTGAACCCCGTGAATCCGTGACTTTTTCGCGACAGCCAACAGCATCATTCCAAATAAACGTCTCGTCACCGATCTGCATCTTATCGTTTACAAGCCTCACACGTAATCTTCGAGACCTTTCTTCACTTGCACTTGCCCAAAGATGCCGTCTCTTGTATAAAATAACTTGCGAATAATTATTGGACACCGATATCTTTGACCCTTTCAGTTTCTTGTAATTCTGGAATACTTGAACGTTTTCATTGTAATCATACAGTTTCATGATGACAGGCCGATTTTTACCTTCATGTTTTTTCCCCAAGTCTACAAATTCGCTCGACCGTTGTCACAGTCACGCCTAGCTGTTTTTCAAAAACGCCACTAATTACCTTAGTTTTCAATTCATCATCTGTTTCGCTGTGAGTTTCGGGAATACCAAATACTATTAGGTTGTTTTTTCTAGCTCTATCTTCGAGATCTGTTATTTTAGTCTGCTGGATGTGAACTAGTTCTTCCAACTTTTGAACCGTTCCCCGTAGCTGAACAATATCTTGATTGCTTTTCTGGAGGGCGTCTAGAACCATTTCAAGGCGGGTGATCTTTGCAGCCATTTCGTCTTGTCTTTGTTGGAATGTAACCTGGTTTTCATTCACTTCTTTAATTTCACTACTCATTTGCTTTTGGTTTTCAAGAACTTGTTTAATCCTTTCTTCTAGTGTTGTATCCGGGCCCGGATTTAACTCGACGTCCCCAGAAAGAAGCAAGAACAAATTATCCCGACACTGCAAGGCACAAGCAAAAAACACTCGTGGGCACGGCAGAACAATAATACATCGGTTGTCAGATTTGAAACATATGCAGTCGCCTTCACTAACCTGTTGTATCACGAAAAGAAGGGGCATGTTAGATAACTTGTCACTCGGACGATTGCCGTGCCCACTGACGAAAGCTGCTTCGGGCTCTGCTCTTGTACCCTCCTGGCTTTGAGTCATGGTTGCTGCTTGATGTCCGTGCAATACGCAGCTGCTGACGTGCGGTAGCAACGGTTGCGCTTGGTTTGGCCTTGGAAGCAACGGTTGCGCTTGGTTTGGCCTCTTTATATCTTATTCGCGTACGTTTTCCAAAAATTAATTTGTTATGACAGCGGTTGGCGGTAGTCGATACACGGAGGGTTCTATCAGTGCCGTCGGTGTTAGTGAAGCAGTCTTAAAATGACGGGTTAATCGCAATTTTATTAACTTCCCAAATCCACTTGTTGTACGAATATTTCTACAGGGGAAAGTTTGTCTGCAATAAAATGACATCCGGTGTCTCCGCCCTAGACGGTCGAGTTGGCCAGTGCAGTACGGCTGCTAACCTAGAGTAGTGGCCCATTTGACTGGCCGTAGAAGGTTGGGTATGTCTACAAAGAGCGCCTTCATGCCAAAGCGCCGCTCAAACGCAGGCCCGCGCTTGCCCACACCAGGTATGGACCGTATGGTCACTGCGCATGCGCAAAAAACAGATCCGCGTGAAGTGACACGTTTGCACATGCGCCGTGCTGACAGCAGTGCCACCGCGGCGGCGTGACGTCAGAGCCGAGCGCCGCTCTATGCGGACAGAAACTGAGGGAGAGGGGGAGAAAGGAGCGCACGGGGACGTCAGAACACCGAGCTCTGGTTGGAATGATTAGCGAGTAGACGCAAAATTGAATGGCGCCTACTCACCAATCTTTTCACTCACTTTGTCTTCTTACTAATCTACTCATTCACTCTGTCTACAGCTGAGGGCTGGGCAGAGATACACCAAAAGGTATTCGGGAATACAAATACTGGGATACATGTTTTTTTAGGCCCAAAATATAGATACTGAGATACATTTGTCATTTATGCAAAAGAATATCCCTGAAATGCTTCTGCGAAAACGGCGAAAAAGTATTCCGAAATACAGATACAGATACTTACAGAAATATATTTGTTCCAAAACGGCGCTACATGGTGAGGGTATGGTTCTCAGCGAATGCGAATGGTAATTTATGTTTGTGCTTCTCTTTTTGTGTCATTTTATGCACTACCCCTTACCTCGAACTCTTTATTTATCCTTAATGCGGCTAAATAAACATGTCACTCCCGTTGAACCACATAGTTACAGAACGGTAAAGACTGCGTACCATGCTTGACAAAGGGCTTCTGCCCGAAATGAAGCCTGTTTTGCCATGAGAGCGCATCTGAAGCTATCGTCTTCTATGCTTCTAAGTCAGTCATAGTGTGAGGATATTGGACAAAAGGACAATACTTTCTCTCCACTCAACTCATTTACACCGTTCGCTCTGCTTAATTGGAAAGAGTGGAGGGCTTTGTGAGAGGAGCTGATTTTGTTGTTCCTGCGAGTAACCTTCTTTAAACTAGTTTTTTTTTAGTGTAGTTGATTGTGATGGATCATGTTGTAGGGTGGGTTTATATGATAAATTCCGAAGCAACTTGCACCAAACGAATTTTTTTTAACTTTTAAATTTATTTTAAAAAGGGCAACAAATGTAACGAGATTCCTAAGTCTGACAAAGTATGGCGATACGAGCGATATATTGTAAATGTATTTCACTACCGAGATACAAATACATTTTTCACTTGTATCTCGATACCAAGATACAGATACTTGAAAGTATCTCTAAGATACTATCGCAATACATTTGCATCGCGATACTGCCCAGCCCTGCCACAGCTTTGAGTCCCCCCCCCCCCCCCCCCCCCCCCCCCAATCGTTCCAACCAGAGCTCTGTGTTATGATGTCTCACTCCCTCCCACCCCCCACCCTCTCTCTCTCTTTCTCCCCGCATACATGGCCGTCACCAATTCGCATCGAAGACAAGTCTACGCTTTCAACAATGACTGATGACGCGCTATGGGGAATTCCATTGTGTTCGAACGCGAAAGTCTAGAATTCTATTCATGAATCATGTGACGTTTTCTTAACGTACGCAGCAAGCTTACTTGGAAAACGATACACACACACACACGAATACACACACAAGCGCGTACTTATGAAAATGAACAGAGACTTAAGGACGTAAACTTTCTTAGCGCAAGTAATCACGGCCGGTGCTTGGAAGAGCGAGGCTTATTTGTGCGAAGCCCAACGAACATAGCCACGAGGGGTTAATACAAAAGGTACTAAGAACACGGCAGCGAATCCACAGCCCCGACAAAAGTATACGTCTTCCTATCAGCAACCGTTCATGCGTAAAATTACCTCCGCCGATATCCGGAACGCTGTTTTTTTTTTTTTTTTTTCTTTTAGCATCAGGTTTAGTTTTTTATTGTTGTTTTTTGTCCCAACAAAATTTTGTCCGGTTTAATGTAAGCTTTACGAATGATTGAACACCTCTCCTTGAAGGGTAACATGAGGACGTATAGGGCTTTCAGCATTACAAAAGAAAGAGAAAAAGAGGCATAAACGAGAAGCTTGCTGCAAATTAACCTTAAATCCACAGACTGCGCAGGCGAGAACAAAGAAAGCATCCACCGTGATAGGACGGAATAAAGAACCTAAGCGTAATCAGCAGAATGTGCCGTGATAAAAGTATAGCTTGGGAAAGAAAACACATCACAAATTGAAAACGTGCACCTTGGAACGTTTGGTAATTCAGTGCGGCATAAAACAGGAAAATATGCCGCGTTTATTGCTAGAAACGGTGGCATGTGAGGCAAAATGAAGCGCACGTGAAGATCGGGCTTGTTCGTCCGCGAACACAAGTATTTTTACTACCGTGGACCCGGAGTTCGCTCCCTTACCACATAATGCGCTCTATTTTAGGCTGCAGGACGCTGGACGTAGAGGCAATCGCTCTTAATTAAATTTTATTGCGTTACTTCTTAAACCGCTCTTGATCATTTTACCCGTAAAACCAAGAATTAAGAAAAATGTTCTGCGAAGCGGATCTTATAAAGGGCAATCCTTATTCAGTCCAGTTACGTTTCACTTAAGATTGCGGTCATCAAATCTGCTATGTTTTTTTATTTATATATATATATCTATAGCTTCAAAAGGAAACAAGCGTTAACACTAAAACTTACAATATATGTATGTATAGAAGCCGTAACTGGTGCCTCGGGCCCAATACACCAAGCGCTCAATTGTAATAAAAAAATAGCATAGTTCGATCTCTTTAGCTGACGATTTACATCGATTATCACCAGAATGTCGACCCGAACCCGAACCCGAACTGAAATCCACATGAAAATCGTCATTTCTGACCGAACCGGAATAAAACCGTAACCGAAATTTGATATTGAACACGAACCGGAACTGAGCCGTAATCTCATTTTTGAAATACCGGTTCATTGAATAAACGGTTCGGCGTAATAAAATGTAGAAACCCACCGCCTTGTTGCGGGCGGGTGGCGGTGCGAAGTCAATTTAATATTCGCAACGGTGCCGTCACCGACGACGTTTTGACTAAACAAAGAGTAGAGACGTGAAGACAGCTCCGTAACATTGAAACAACAAACAAAATCATGTATGGCACATTGCTAGGCAATTGTGTTGCATACGTGAAGCGTTCAAGCATCACAAACGTTTATATCATCGCTTAGCAGCCCGTCTAGCTTGTACAGCCAGACGCCTCCGTTCATGGCGCTCTTGATCCGATAATTTAACGCGTGGCATCTGTACACTTGTAATGATAAACTGGGTGATCTTCCAGAACATTCTAACCCCCCCCCCCTCCTCGCCTCCTCACCTATCTCCCCTTCTCGTTCTACCCATAGTCACATAACCTCCGTGTTAACCAATCGGCGTCGTGGACGTCACTCCTCCTCCCCACCCGTCGACCCATCAGTGTTGAGCCTCTCCGCCACGCTTTTATCCAGGCTTCACGTTTGGGCTTCAGGATATGCCGAACACATAGCCGAAAAGCGTTTCACATTAATATACCTTGAGGTCTATGTGCAACATGATTCTTGGCGTCGGCGTGGAGGCGATAGGCTTCTATCCTATCTTTCACCTTACGATGGAGCGCAACGAGCGCTTCGAGCCACCGGAGCAGATTCATAGCAGCGAGGGTGTCACGTGCCCTTCCAGCTTGGGCAGCGCGACGAGGGGAGCGGTACATCGCAAAGGGAAACGAGTATATGCGTATTTGCCAACAGACTTGATAGCTATTCTTTTGCGAGCGTGTGTGTGTCTGTGTTTGTGTGCGTGCTTGCTTGTGTTTGCCGCTAAGCAATATTCCTCAAGGAAAGAAGAAGAAAACAAAAATCAAAGTATAAAACAAACAAGTCGACAGCTATCGGCGTTTTCTTTTTCCCCCGCGGTGGTAAAAACTGGAGGCGAAGAGGCGCCTAGAGGCAAAACCGCTGCGAGCTCGACACCGCAGAGCCGGTTGCCGGCACGCATCACGGTACTCTTTGCTGCATCAAGCTGCCTTTTGTTTTTCTCTTCCTTTTTGTTTCATAATTTCTCGACTTCCCTTTGGGGTCGTTTTTTCCCCTCAATTCGGTTGTTCGGGCGTGCAGGCTGAGTAGTTTGCGAGTATAGACCTTTCTATCGCCTATCACCCCGGCAAAAAAATGCTGAGTCACTGAGCTGTGGACGCATGCGCAGCATCTGATATACCACACAACAGATCTTTAGCGCATGATCAGAAGGCGTTCCACAACCCAGCAGACAAAGATGGCGGCGCGCAGAAGGCTATTTTTGCAAAGGTCTATACGGTGCGTGCGACCGTCATGGTATCACTGTGCGTGCTGACTGATTCACTTCACATATGAGTACTGTAGTTGGGTACAATATCCAAACTCCTGTATAACCATGTAATTCCCATAGAAGGAGGTTTCTTTTTTGGTAAAAATTAAAAACCACAATACGAGATTAAGCACATATTTGATTTTTCTGCTTGTTTCCACAGGGCGGCTTTTTATGGCCAATGTTTGTTTTGTTTATATATATATATATATATATATATATATATATATATATATATATATATATATATATGTACACATTCCGCGTTCGCGTTTCAAGAGGGAGTGAAAACAAAGGCAGCTAAGCTTTACGTATACCCCCTAGTCATTCCCGTCCGAGCTCGGCGTTTCGACGTCCCAGCGTGCACTCGTCTCCTCTTCTCCCTCATTTTCCCGCTCGCTTAACCCGAACCCGAAACAAATTGGAATAGTAACGGATCCGACTCACTGATTATCACCAAAAAAAACATTGGGAAGAAGATAATTATTAGTTTTTGTGAATCAACAAATGAAGGCCATTTCAGTCGCAGTAACACACAAAGTTTCGAAACTCTTTACAAAATTCCTGTCTTTTGTAGTAACATTGATCTGGTTTATCTAAAGTATTCATACTCTTCGTTACATGACTGTAACATATTTTGACGCTTTTTGTAAAAAGAAAAAAGAAAGTTATTCAAGAAAGGGTAAATACTAATCTAGAAAACAAAACGTTATTTACACGCTGACCTTTTCTCGCGACTCAAATAAAGACGAGCAATTTGAAAATGCAGCGTATACCAACACTCACTCATTTCGGTAAAGCTAACAGACCTGCTTCGAAACAAGGGCTGCCTGCTATTTTTCGCTGGCAATTTTTCTGCGTGTCAAACTGTCAAAACAGTCTTGCGTGCCCTGTCAGGAGAAAGCGAGGTTGTCGTTGAAGTAACACAAAACAAGTCACGCTGATAAAATGTCCGATGTTTGTAGCTGCTAAAATGTAATAAATGCTTCCCGTTAATTCTTCAAAGAAATGGGCATACTAAAAGAGGACGGTGTTCTCGCAGCAAACATAGAGGCTTCTTCGCAAGTGAAATGCCTTTACGCGGTGTTTGTGCGCGCATGACGTGTTGTCATCGCTCTTTCTGGTTGGTGCAGTATGTCCCACGCGAGCCGGTTGTTAATTTGAAAATGTGCCTGCATCATTTATTTGAAAATGAACTTCATGACAGCCTAACACCAAAAGCCTTAGCCTCTTTGCCAATAGAATCAAAGTCGCTAATTCTTTTAGTGACCCTCTGATTGCTATTTTGTGACCTTCTGAAGGCACCTTTTTAAGTTGTTTGTACTAGGTATGATTATCTCTGTGATTAATCCATATTTACGAGAAATACGTCTAATAAAACGCCGTGTAATCACGTTACTACCAATGTCAATACTTAAAAAAAATGTTTGTTGTGATACACCCTTTCCTCATGTTAAACTGTTCATCACAGGTCGCAGCTGAGGTTTGTATTACCCTTTTACTTCATCGTTTATTAATGCTAGAACATGCGTGTTGTTAATAGTTTTTTAAGTATAAATAAACGTCTTGCTCCGACTACTTTTTTATTCAGGAGACGTTTTTAAAACATATCTCGCTCGCACTCATTCACAAGTTTACGGGTAAAACAGCGCGAACAAGGACACGAGACAGCGACGATGCACACAGACGGAGCGCTGACTGTCAACTGTTTATTCTGAAAGAAACGCCCAACGGCGTGGTCTTCACGCCGTTGGGCGTGAAGTCTTTGGGGGTCGCTTGTCAGGTCATGTCCTCAACAAATGACGACGAGTTTTCGAAGCTAGGCTAGCAAACTGTTGAGGGCGGCTATCCTGGCGATATTCTGGTAGGTGTGGCCGAGTGCCTTTTGAGGAGGGTGAGAAATCGGGAGGTAGTTATGGGTAGGAAGTCTACGCAGAAACCGGGTGGTGGTGCCCCATACCCATAAGGTGGCGCATAGGTTAAAGAAAGTAGCGCAACGCCATGATGTTCCTGTCGTTTTCTCAGCAACGGCCAATCTGGGACGTTTATGTGCGAGGGTGGAGAGGGGATCGGTTGTCAGGGCCGCATGTGATAAGCAGCATAAAAACAAGTTTGTCCCTTGCGTGCGGGGTGTGGTCTACAGTACTCCCTGACTTGTAAAAACGTTTACATCGGCCAGACCGGTCGCTGCATTAATGATAGATTACGTGAACACGCGTGTTCAATTAGGGCATCTCGTTTAGGGAATCTGACGATTCACTGCGAGAGATGTGGTTGCTCTCCGGTTTTGGAAAATACCACGGTACCGAAAAGACACAGTCTCCAACGAACTAGGGAGATAACTGAGGCTTTTTACATTTCCAAGTCCCAAGACAACTGTGTCAGCGCGCCTTCGATAGATATTTATGATTATGAGTTGGCATTTTTGAAGGGGCTTTAACTTGTGACGATCATGTGACGGTCATGTGTCATGACGTAATTTTTGTTTGGTGTGACCACGCCGTTGGGCGTTTCTTTCAAAATAAACAGTTGACAGTCAGCGCTCCGTCTGTGTGCATCTTCTTTGTCCTGTGTCCTTGTTCGCGCTGCTTTACCCGCAAACACGCTTCACCAACTAGCCTAAATTTCAACAGTATTACAATTCCTCTCATTCACAAGCTCCGTGACCAAACCTACCGGTGAACTTATAAACATTTAACTGAGGTTAAGCAATTTAAATGTTAAGATTAAGGTCCATGTGAGTATCTTGTGCTCGTTTTTTATTTATTATATTGTTAGCTTTCTTGAGGCTGTAATAATAATTCAGAGCCTTTTCCTAAAAAAGTAAAAGACCAAAACCAAGACATATTCCCGGCGAATTCCAGTCCCTCATTTCGCCGCGATGAATAATCAACCCGCTGGCAAAGGTTCTTGCGACATGAAGGCGACATAGCAAGCGTTATCAAAACCCTTACCTTCTTTCCGACATGAGGTCGGCATACTGACTTGTAGAAGCACACCCGTCAATGCATGTCGGTGCGTTGCCATGCAAACAGCCGTGCCCAAGCGTGTTGTGCGCGCCGCGAATGAAAGTCGTGCAGTGCAAGCTGTCCGGGTAGCGTGAAGCTCAGTGGATCATGTGAACGCTATGCGGTGCGTACTCGTGGACGTAATGAAAGACGCTATTAGGTAGTGCGAATGCTGTCAAATCACCATGCGGTGACTCGTCACCCGGACTCGATGCGAATTCTGACGTCCTTTTGGGGAAGACGAAAAAAAAAAACACTACCATCGCTGTGTGTCTTCTTTCAGAATTGGTGTTTTTGCTTTTGTACGATTTCAATTTCCCAGAGAATAGCGCGGAGCAGAATATAGTCGTCTGAATATAGCATATATGACGTATATAACATATACATTTTGATAACGAGCAACTCATTTTCGATTGAAATTAAATTCGCCAGCTAGGGGGGATATTTTTAAAGTTAATGAGTTATTTTTATGTGATTAGTTTTTTATTATCCCTTATACTCGTAAAGCGACGTCTGCCAAGTCTAGGCGCTATACTCCCACAACTATATTTTAATGCCCTTTTTAAGTTGTTTCTATCATAGGTAAATGACCTTGTATAGAGCGCCACTTTTTTATAAAAATCGAAGCAAAGAGCGACCGCAGTATTAGTTTTTGTGCTTTTTCTTAGCCACAATCGACTGTGCATTGCTTAACAAGAAAATATTCCAACAATAAAAGCCAATGTAAGAAAAGCACAGATTACATGACATTTGAAACTATTCCTTATTTCGTTTCGGGAGCTTTCTTTTTTTGTTTTTAATAATTTTGGAAAAAAACAACAACAAAAACTCACTATAAAAATAGAGAAAAACGTCAGCTCAAGGACAACATTATCCACAGGTCTAGTCAATGCGGTACTTACCGGACGAAGAATTTGTTAGATTACATAAGTCAAGAAAGGAAGTTGACAAAAAAAAAAATAAAACGGCCCGATTTGTTTACATTGCAAATCTAAAACCAACTCGTGTCATCGATCTTTCTTTTCTTGCTTTCTTCTTGAAAGTTCTTTTATCTAAAAACAAACGTTTCTTCTACTTCTTTCTTTTTTTTTTTTCTTTAACGGCAGCACAAACTTATACGCACGCTTCTTCGATGGCGCGAACGAGGGAACAAATATTGAACCGCGGGCTCATGTTTTCATAGGAAGCTATATTCAATACACATCCGCAGCAGCTTGATCTCCATTTTTGTTTACGCTTTTTTCATTTCTGTCACAAGCAGGCCCGTGTTCCAATCTCCGACGAACAGTCGATCGAGTAGACCGCCAGAACCGGTTCCTAGGCGTAACTTCTGCGCTAATCTTATTAAAATACAGGAATATGCAAACTCGAAGTATAAAAGTAGATTTACATTAAGCATTCCCGAATATTTTTTTTTTTTTTTTTTTTATTTTTCACCTCCTAAAAAAGGCATAGGCTAAAAATGAAAAAACCGGCAACATTGTCTGGCGTTTGTTTGCCCCTGTAAGAGGTCGCTTTTTGACGACATTACTCTTTAGAAGGGGAAGCCAACTTCACAAAGGCCAATGTATATTTTTATTTATTTATTTTTTTTTTTGCTTTGTAGGGTGCTATTTTTATTTCAAACAAGATAACTTAAAACAAAAAAGCGACACTTACAAAGGCAGAAAGACTCACACTTAAGGCGAATATTTTCGACAGGCAATATAAAATGCCACACAATTTCTTTCGTGAAATATGCCCGTCCTTGTACACTTAGTGAACGGAATATGTGTTGCGAGGGGAAAATAATATTTTCAAAGGAATGAGGAGTGCAAACTGAATTAAAATATAAATATCGTTCAGAACAATGCATTCAATCGCAATAAATAAAACTTTTTTTAACTGGTAATGCGTTTATGTATACGTGCACATACGTTTTCTATTATAATTAAACTTTTTGTTTCGTGATTCGATCCTCGGCATTCTTATCGTTTGATCCTGAGACCTTTTTGAGTGGTGTGAGTGATAAAAAGAAAGAAAAAAAATAACCCCTAAAGAAGCGGGTGCGAAAAATCACTCTGCGCCTGTAAAATCGTCTTAAAAATATTTTCAATGGGTTTCAGGTATACCCAGATCTACTAAGACTGCTGGAGCTAGTGAGCGACTGCATTCGCTTCTTAACCAATCGATAAATAAACTTGTTTCTACTCTAATCAACAAACCATGCGCCTGTCAGATTTAATTGTCGTTGCATTTTAGTGTCACACGCATGCACCTAAGTTGTCCGCACTCGTGTTAAGACCAACATAAAATATTCTCCTGGTGAGCTTTTGTCCGTGACTGAGAAAAAATGAATGAGCTTTTGTGTGGTGAGCTTCCTGTCCGGTGAGGTTTTGTCAAGCGAGCTTTTGTCCGGGTTTCGGCCAGGCCAGGGTGTCAAACACAATGTCAGGTCTAGATCACGCAACTTTTTCAGCTGCAAAAAAAAGTTAAAAAAAAAAAAAATTACGGTGTAGTTGCAGCTTTAGGAAAGTATGAGCATCTGCGAAGCCCCAAATGCCGGGAGCACACGTGTCGATCAATGACAGATATGACGTTCCCAAAGTATCTGAAGAATAAAAAAGAAGCACAAAAAACGAAAAACGTCGAACCAATTATCGCATTCCGGAGAAATTCGTGGCAGCGCCCAGGAAAGTGTGGGAGGAAGAAAAAAGAAAACAGGAAAGTGGTACTTCTAGTAACGACATTCTTCTTATGAAGGGCAGGGAAACCATTTGGCGTTGGCATGCAAGTGCATAGCCAGCCATCAGCGAGCCGCTTGATCCCGAACAAAGGTTTGGTTCACTTCATTTCAACTAGAATATTCGCGCTGTCTCACTATCCCGCCACTCTAGCTTCCTCAAGCAGAATGGAGACGCAATGCCGACAGCCGCGTCCCATATACCCTTGCGT
The DNA here is from genome assembly GCA_013358835.2 of Ixodes persulcatus. NCBI lineage: Eukaryota > Metazoa > Arthropoda > Arachnida > Ixodida > Ixodidae > Ixodes > Ixodes persulcatus. The sequence continues at coordinate 769,525 of JABSTQ010010929.1, read as the reverse complement.
GTCTGAATGTTTTTATCTCTCTCTCTCTCTCTCTCTCTTCGTTTTCAAACAAACAATCACATTTTAGTCCTGACTCGAACGATTCCGCGTGGACAGCTTCTGAAAGGGCGACATTCTTGAACTCTTTCGTCCGCAAGGGGACACGGATATTCAATAGCCAGAGTCTCGAATGATTCATGGCAAGCCGCCGAGAAAATTACGGTAATTCATCTTTGGTTCCTCTCGTCCGATCTCTCGCCATGGTTTTTTCCTTTTTTGTTCTCTCTCTCTTTCCCTCTCCCTCCTCCTCCTTGGCCGGACGAAGAATGGGGCACACGAGATATTACTTTCCTACTGCCGGAGACCACGTACTCAACAGCTACACACAAATGCAGGTGCACGCACACAGGACATTTACGAGTAAAAGGGTAAAAGGGTCATGGGTGACACCCCCCCCCCTTCCCCCCCCCCCCCTTCCCCCAATATCTCCTCTCTCAAGAAAAAATTCGGGAACCGACAATTTATCTCAGAAGACAGTATCGGCATCGCGCAATTCCGATGCGAGAACGGTTCGAGTCCGACGGGCAACTACGATTGTTTTCCCGTTTTTCTTCTCCAAAGTTTGGCACCCGATTCCTGTTTCGCCCCCTTTTGAAATCGTTATTATTATTTTTTTAATCTTTTAACTCAGAAAAACTTGTGCGCCAGGTATGGCACTAACTTTACTTAGCTAAAGAAAAACATTTGACGTGTTCTCTATTCGGTAAAAGTCGCTTGTTGGGGCTATTATCGCGATTAGACTCTTTGCACATACACGAGCGGCCGTGGTTTTAGAACGTGAGTTGAAACCGTTTTCGTATAAAGTAAATTCCAAATATAAGTAGCCTCACGTACTGCCTCACAGTCGCGTGTAATCACTTATATCATGGTATAATTTAAAGCTCTAAAAATATGCAAAAGAGAACGATGCCAGATATCACCAAATACAGCAGATATAGTAATCCACTGCTCCCTTGTAAATAAATACGCACATCATATAGTAACCTAGCTGCGTAAATGTGGAGTAGAGCTCGGCAGAGAAAGTTCGCTCTGAAAAAGTAAAGACTAGCACTACTTCGTGATCGGCGAGTTAAAAAGCATGTCTGTTTCTGAAGTGAGGAATGCGCTCGTAGACTTCGCCCGCCAACATAGATGGGCGATCTTACATCTCACTTGACAACAAAGTTTGTACATACAGAGAAGCACGATGCGCGAATTGGGACGAAACAAAATTTAGTTCTTGAGCAATAAACAAAAATGGCGGGCAGACGAGCGTCCCCATCTCCCGAGCAGTCGAGAAGACTTGAAGAACGCTATATAAAATGCCTCCGTATCTTTTTACTCTTGCAGGGAAGCAGGAAAAAAAAAAGGGGGGGGGGGGGGGCTTTTGAAAAGAGAAATATACCCGTATCGAAGTACATTTCTTTCTTGAACAAAATATTTTCTTCTTGGCTATTTCTTTTTTGTTTCTTAATTTGGAAATCGATACGTTGGCTTCACAGTTTTATTATTTTTATTCCTTCTAAACTGATGTCATATTACAAATGCACGTTCGACCACTTTTTATTAAGATTTACGTTTTATAATTTTTCATTCGTGGTGTATTTTTCTGCGTTACATAACTGGAGCAGCACAAAGAGTAGCGTTCAAAAGAAAACAACAACAACGACGAAAAATGTGGAACGCGGATCCCCTGCCAGTCAAGCCGAGAACACCATTAATTTTGCCACTGTCGACTACGAGGACACAGGTCACCGCCCAGCGTGCGTTGAACACGAGCGCATTCGCATACACAAATACATAGATAGATTAATGTCTAAACACACAAAGCGGTGAACTTGCACACGTGCCTTTATAAAGGGATTTACTTTTTCCACATCGATGTACTTAAAACATTTTAACTTGGAATAATCGAATATTTTTTTAACAGGGATTTCGACCGCGGCGGACGTTGGGGCGCGAGTGTAAGTGATAATCAATATGTGTGTGTGTGTGTGCAGGGTAAACAAAAAGGGGGTGGGGGGGGGGTGGGAAGGGGACTGCCTACCCGAGAAAAATTCCAATGGATTTAACATATACGTCTTAGATACACGTATAAGATGCAGTGCAGATTCCCCGAGTTAAAGAAAAAATTCCTGCTGAAGTATTGACCTACCCCCACCCTCATAGCCTGCTTCCTCCTCGTGCGTGACGTTCTTATTAAAGCTACAGTCTAAAAATACCATCTCTGCGATCTACGAAATCAGCTCAGCGAATGGTGAGGCGGAACATCCGTTTAGACCTAAATATAAAGTTTTCGCTGTGTCATTCTCATTACGCAATGCACAGCGTCATGCTTTCATTGCGTAATGCCACAGCGCAGACTTAATTTTGCGGTCCAAACGGATGCTCCGCCTCATCATTCCCTGAGCTGATTTCGTAGATCGCGGAGATTGGCTCTTCGAGTGCTTTGCGGGTAAGTAGACGCGCAGGCATTTCTTAGAGTGTACTCGGGGCGTCTGGGTGATGCGGAATTCCCTAGGTAGACTTGAAGCGATTCAAAAGGGCCCCATGAGGGCGCCTTTAGGGCAGTGAATGCATTCACGCGTTCATGCACCCACTGGCACGCCGTTTGGTGCATGAACCCGTAAAAAGACACCAAACAAAGTGCTCCAAGACCTATCAAAATCCAACACGAGCATTTTTCCTTAGTAAGACCCCAGTGTGACGTGTCTCATCATGCCGTAGAGGTTTGGCGTATTTTGGGCTGTACGCATACACCGTTTACCGTCGAATTTAGCCTCTAGTGTATAAGATCCGCATTTACGTTATGTAGAAAATGAAGGATAAAGTTAGTTCAACTACTGACAGGTGAATGTTGCGTACAGGTCTCCTTTCTGGCCACTTACATTTTGCTTGTGATAAAAATCCCAAACCGAAAAATGATTGGGCCCGTCCGTGAAGCTGAGAAAACAATAAGTGTTGAAAAGACTGTTTTCATGCTTCTGTAATTGACGCAAAGTCATTCGTGGGTCAAAATTAAAATATTCTCATGAAAATCATCGGCACTAAAACAAGAGCTGAGCTGCAAGTCAATCAAAGAAAATTGCATAATCAGTTTGGACGTTGCTGTACTATGACTGAAATGGTTAACCGTTGCAAGCGAGACACTAAACTTCCAAACCCGCCTTCACTAAAAAAAAAAAAAAAAAAAAAACGTTTGTGCAGTGTTAAAGAATTCACTGGGATCAATATATATATATATATATATATATATATATATATATATATATATATATATATATACAATAAAATTTAAACACAGAACTACCTTAGACAAGGCAAAATCGCACAAAGCACGCCCAGAAAAAAATTATGTCAGCCGGCCGTGACTTTTCCGCGGCCTTAGCAATCGCTTCGATGAAAAGAGGGCGGCGGAAAGTTCGTTGCCTGTGGCGAAGCGCTTGAATTACGCTCGGTCGACGGTGTGGGAGATCAAAGACCATCCTGCGGCGCCTTCGCCACCCAACCGCTCCTTCAGCTTTCGCTCTTTGCGGGGATGTGAAGTGGAGGAGAACAGTTTAGAAAGTTGGTTTCCTCGAAATCGTACGACAGCAGATCCATATGTTCATGGATGAAGAAATGACGCTCTCAAGGTGTCGGTCGGTGAGCGAATTTTGTTGACAGCTCTGAAATACGATGCGTGTGCAGGTAAAGACGAAAACGCACTACGATCGTGGAAGTGATCCTCTCAGAGGGCATTGAAAGGATGCAATTTCGGTTTATGTATAGCGTCCCAATTTATTTTCCTCACTGATTTGCTTGAGGCAAAATTAGGGACGCTCTTCGATTACCCATAGATGGCAGAACAGCTTTGAGAGCCAAATCGTGTGCACTCAAAATAAGCGTATACTTTGTAGGCTTGCCAGTACAGGTAAGAGAGAAATTGAAGTAGTAGTTGTGTTTTGGAGAGCTTTGTCGCCTTGTATATGAGAACTCAAAATACTAAAAAGTTGGCGTCTTTAATGTTTATCTGCTCATTCAACTACCCGCCTTCCTTCTCCGCATTTTCTTTTCTCTAGTGCCGTCAGAAACAAAAACAAAAGGGAAAAATATGTTCGTGAATATAATAATTGAAGTGCTGCCACCAAATGTCCTTAACATTTTATTTGAAATCCTTTTTCTGCGATGAAGTTTGACTCACGAAAAAAAAAAAAAAAAACATTTCCTATAATGGATGCAACACTGAAACGGGATCCCTCGACGTTGGGTGTTTCAGCTTCTTTTTCTCTTCAATTTAAACATTTTCAATTACGAAACTTTTTCTGACATTTTAGGCTATGGCTGACTTGGAAGCCGGTTTCCGCATAAAAGCAAATGGCCCGTACAAGGAAGGCCTGTCACGCTGTTAAAACCGCTGACAGCTAGCTAAAACAAATTCGTAAGATATTTGTTTTACTGCCCATACAGCAATATATGTTTTTTGCGAAATTCTAAAAACAGTCCAAACTTTGTACTTTAAATATTTTTTTTTGTATTAATCACTAGTATTTTTATTCCTACGCCACACGTGTCCAAAAGCCGATGGCTCAATAAAAAAATGTTCCATTGCTTTCATGCCCATGACCAGTCCTGGGAAACAAGCACGTCATTGTCTTGGACGGTGTCTCAAGTGCATTGGTACACTTTTTTTCTACAAGGCTCATTCTTGTCAAGATAACTCGGAGTTTAACCCGTACGATCGGGCTTTTGTTCTCACCGTGAATTCTTCGCGCATATTCTCGCCCTTCAATAACGCTGACCGCCAGTCACTGTTGTGAGTCTGAAGGCTGCCCATGCACAATTTGTGTTAACCTCCACTGTGACGACCAATGTAGGTAATTCTCTCATTTTCCTGGCCCTCTTGGCAAGCTGCATTATATGCAGTACCTCGGCATATTAAAATGACTGACTGTTAACAGCTTTCTGCGTAGGATAATACACCCGCATGGTCTGTTTTTATATGTAATTTTATAGGAGTAATTTCAACTCACAGGCTTGTTTTCCGGGACTTTCGGCATCCATAAATTAGTGTAGGACAAAGACAAACGTATCCTGTTGTTGCGAGTCAGCACTAGGCTAAATTCGTCAGGCTTCCTCCCGTCCTCACACCTGCGGCGGTTGTAATATAAATGAGAGTCAAAATAATAAATAACCCCTCCGAATGAAAAGACAAACGATTAAAAGAAAAGAGGGAAAAAGGGTTAAGGGGGGGGGGGGGGGAGGGAGGGGGGAATAGGAGGAGTGAAACGAAGCAAATGACAACAAGACGTCGGCGGTGAAGAATCGGCCGGGACAGGGACCCTTATTTCGGTTGAATAATTGAACGACGTCTCAATGCGATGAAACAGGTTGGACGACGACAGCGCCGCCTAACAAGAGAACCCATTGCCGGGAAAGGCGCTTCTACTTCCTTCCTATGCCACGTTTTGTTCGGTTGCTTCGTTCTCTAAATATTTCATGAAGACATTTAGGTGGCTCACACTGCTCGTTAGAGTCGAAGAAGAGTGCACTAAAGGGGGAAATGTTAAAACCGAGACTATGGTTCTCATGAGAGCATGTGAAATCGTGAGTTTGGAAGAAAGCTGCGTGCGTCGCGCTTGTCGATTTGTAGGTAGAATCCGTTACATCACTGCATGCACTTTAAAAAAAAGTCCGTGCGTCTACTTTCACGCACAACACTCGGAGAGCCAATCACCGCAACTTACGGAGGCAGCTCAGCGAAAGACGATGCCGAAACATATGTTTAGACCAAAAAACGCAGTCTGGGTTGTGGCATTAAGCAATGCAAAACGTCATAGTTGCATTGCTTAATGTCACACCTCAGACTGCGTTTTTTGGTCTAAACGTATGTTTCGGCATCGTCCTTCGCTGAGCTGCCTCTGTAAGTTGCGGTGATTGGCTCTCCGAGTGTTGTGCGGGAAAGTAGGCACATCGGCTTTTTAGAGTGTGTAGCAATGGCACATTATTGAGCGACAAGCTTTATGATAAAAATTAAAAATGCTAATGCATTTACGCTATCGCGTAACCTGTGTCACAGCGACACCAGCTCGTCGCTCGCGCAATTGGCTATCATTGTGGCGTCGTTGTCTTTTCTGGGCCTCCTCCTGAGCACGATCTTAAGAATTTATTCTCTATTTTCGCTTACGCTCTCGATTCCGCTCCCGTGCCTGATCCGTGCTCCGTCTACAACGAGCCTCCTCAGCGCTCCGTAACCGAAAGTCGCTTTCTTCGGACCTGCTACGAACTTTCCCAGGTCTAGCCATATGGCCAAAAATGTCGTCTGCTCGAATGGCCGTGCGCACGAGCTGGAACAACGAGGTGTTGACGGCAGCAACTGTCAAAATGAGAACGGCAAGGCGTATATTTCGGACCTTTCGGACACCTGGCCTCCAGCACGGGCTCGTTGCTTCTCGACGCGTGCTCTGGATGCGCGTGCGCGCTCGAGGCACCGGGAGTTTTCGCCAAGGACGACAAAAAAATTCTCCGGGTAGTTCCCACTAACAGCCGCCGCTGTAATATCAAATAAGGCGTTTGGGTGAAGACAGCGTAAAGTTGGTCTACCTTTGAGGCATAACGACACTGGTTTACGCTGAAGATAAGAAACTTGGCCACTGCGGTACCGTTGCTACTCTGGAATATTCAAGGCACACCACGCAATAGTGATAAACAACCGCACGCCGGTATAATGCTCACCTAGATCTAAACAAGCGTGGGTGGGGTTCCGCGGCGCGAGCTTTGGATTCACGAGCTCCGAGCTGCAGTGCTAACACACTAATCGTCGTCTCACCTTCGCATAAACTAACTGCAAAGGCTGAGCAAGCGCGAGCGCTTAGCCTGACTGCCTTGATTGGAGCCATAGCCTCCTTTATTAGCGGCGAGATGTTTTGGTGGCGCCCTCCTGTGGTTCCCCCTTGTGACGTCATTACCTTGCAAACAACAAGTTCGAGGGTGTTTGTTATTAGCGTGGTGGAAGCTTGAAATCATTGCGCTCTCAAAGGAACACTGCCAACACCGTCAAAATTAAAGTTCTTTCATTCCTCTTATTTCCGTCGATGATAAATCCCCTTTCCGACGTCATAGTCAGCGTTCGGCCAATCGTGGAAGGCCGACCACAGCGACGCTTTCGGTCGCGCACGGGGCTAATACTCACAAAGCCTGGCAGTTCGACGGCGGAGCCATAGAGCGCACGGTCACAGATTTGGAGCGCGAAAATCTGATAGCAGAGAGCATTTATGGTACTAAGCGCACTGCTTTTGCAGCGGCGAGGGCCGGGAACTTGGTTTTCAAAACCAACAAGAAAAGAAGCGGTAGCGCGAAAAACGACAGGAGCACGAGCGGACATTCCATCGCTCGGGACAAGTGTGTTTCGGCGTCTCGCCGCAGCGCGGCGCCCGTTACATGTCTGTCCCAGAGCCGTTAATTGAGAGAGTTTGGCCATACATTGGTTTGAATAGGCGAGCATCTCGGGGCCAACCACAGGCCGCGAAACAGCCCCTAGCGGTGGTCGTGTGCTCTAAATTTGTGACACGACTATACTTCGTTTCACCTTATGTGCGAGCGAAGGCAAAACTGGAAGCGCGAGCACGGAAGCTCCGTGCGTTCAGGCTTTGCTCGAGCGCGCGAGCTGGGGAGAAATGCAAAAAGCGCTGGTCTCGCCCTTCTAGCTTTGGCTTCGCTCGCAGATAAAGTGAAACGAAGTATAATTTGAGCCGTGCCGAGCGGAACTCCGCGTCTCAAGACGCTCGCGTACCCCACCCTTTGCACTGCTTTCTTTCAGCCAGTCTCAGGACACTGTTCTAGCAGTGCAGACAAAGGCATGGGCACGAGCGCGTGGCTTTGGAAAGTGCCTCCTATGCACGAGGTCTCGTACAAACAAAAGCGTTTCGCTGAGCTAGGCTCACGCGCCTGTGCCTTTGTCTTCACTCCAGACATTTGTGAGATGGAGTAGAGATCTCCTGATTGGTCGACGCTGTGTCACACATTTAGTTTACGCTCTAAGCGTGGGGGGAATATTCGGCGCTGGCGGCGGCCTTTGCTCCACCTATTGGCCAAACTCTCCCAATACACGGCTCTGGTCTGTCCTAGGGTGCCTACATGTCTGTCTGTCTCAGGGTGAAGACATCAATTGTTGCCCTGAATGTGCCAGCGCGCCACGCTCTCGCGCACTCGGTGAGTGACTTGGGTGGTAAAATGGCGTCTATGCATTAGCCAAAGCTACGCGCTCGAGTTGTGTGACACCGGATTTCACGCAGTTCAAAATGCACAAAGAAACGATTGGGCGGAAAAACGTCTGAGATGTCACCACTCAAGCAAAAGCGCTCGTGTGTATGAAGGCACTCTATACTTCGTCTCACCTTAGTATAGACCCGTTGCTCTCGGGCAGGGGGCGCGAACGCGTCCGCAAAACGCGACCATGTTATGCTGGCAGCACTATCCAGGCGGCGCTGTAACGTTCGATTTTGCACGTGCCACGTTCGAATACAAGCAGCTGTCAGCAGCTGTAGATGCGCGGTAACAAAACGTCTAAAAAAAAGAAGAAAGAAAAAAGAACAGAGTTATGCAGCTCGCGGCCGCAGTGTCCCAATAAACATTCCTTTCATCTTTGCTTTCTTTCATAGCTTCCGCGAGCACGCATATTTCACTTTACGTGATAGCGAAGCCGAAGCTACACTCAAAGAAATGCCTGCGCGTCTACTTACGCGCAAAACACTCAAAGAGCCAATCATTGCGATCTAGGAAATCAGCTCAGCGAATGATGAGGCGGAACATCCGTTTAGACCTAAAAATGAAGTCTGCGCTGTGGCATTACGCAATGCAAAACGTCATGCTTGCATTGCGTAATGCCACAGCGCAGACTTCATTTTGAGGTCTAAACAGATGTTCCGCCTCATCATTCGCTGAGCTGATTTCGTAGATCGGAATCATTGGCTCTTTGAGTGTTTTGTGGGTAAGTACACGCGCAGGCATTTCTTAGAGTGTAGTATCAAAAGCGCGTCTTCCCGAACGATGCTCGCATTGCACGAGCGCGCGTGCTTGGCAGGTACGCTGAAAGCTCGCAGCCCGCTCTTGTAGCCTCTGCTACGCTGGTACTTACAATGGAACGGAGTAGAAAAAACTCTAGTGGGGAAGCGTATTGATGCATGTTCGAAACGCGAGCCAAATATTCCATTTTTCTCGCCTGGAGCGCTGCTCAAAACTTGAGAGCTACGGGCCTATGGACTATTGTTAGCCGCGCGTGCTAAAAGCGCGAGCTAGTTGCTTCGAACGAAGCCTCGGCGGCTGCACGAGCGCTCGTGCAGCGAGTGCTCCAGTCAAGGCAGTCAAGGTTAGCCGCTCGCGCTAGCACAGCATTCGCGGTTAGTCCATCCTCTTATCCGTTGTCTGCCGCTCCACCTTTTCACTTTCGGTGGCCGCGTCTCGTGGCGATCTGCCAGTCTTTTTCCGTATTCACCGATGTTTGTTTGCAAACAAGCTCACTACCACCCCCTATCGGCGGACCCCTGCGCGCTTCCGGTTTTCCTCTTCTTTTCCATTTCTCTCGCCCCCTTTTGTTATTTGCACTACTTTGTGCAATGCACTAATGTTCTTACAAACGTACAGGCCGGCTTGCTAGAACCAGCGTCTCAGCTGAGACTGGGTGAAAGACAGCACTGCCAAAGCCAGCGCACGAGCTGAGCGGGACTCAAGCTGCGTCTCAAGACGCTCTTGCGCCCCAGCCTTTGCAGTGCTTCTCTGAAGAAAACTCTTCTTATCCGATCGCTGTGCGTTCCTGAAGAAGAAATAAATACACTACCGGAAGTCTACTGGGGCACCAAATACTGTGGCGCCCTCGTGATATCAACTCCCACCAAATGTGGTGAATATAGGAGGCTATGCTGGAGCACTCGCTGTACGAACGCTCGTGCAGCCACCGGGGCTTCATTCAAAGGAACTATACTTCGTTTCACTTTATCTGCGAGCGAAGCCAAAGCTAGAAGCGCGAGACCAGCGCTTTTTGCGTTTCTGCCCAGCTCGCGCGCTCGAGCAAAGCCTGAAGGCACGGAGCTTTCGTGCTCGCGCTTCCAGCTTTGCCTTCGCTCGCACATAAGGTGAAACGAAGTATAGCTGGCGTTTTTAGCACGCGCGGCTAACAATAGTCCATGTTAAGGTGAGACGAAGTATAGGCCACTTTAGGTTAAGGAGCTCGAAAATGCAGGCTTGCGGGTTAATGACCTGGTTCATGCTTGTTGAGCTCTCAGGATGCCTGATGAGCACTGCTAAAAATCTTGCGCCGTTTTTTTGTTTTTTTTTTGTTTCAGCAATTTATTCCAGAAAATGGCAGTATAGTTCACAAATTTCACAACTGCTTAATATGTAACGTTTGTTTGTTTGTTTGTTTGTTTGTTTATTTATTTTTGACACAATTGTCAGGGAGGTTGGGACAAAAGGCGAAAACGAATAACCTGACTACGTCCCAACCCCCGTTACAGCACTCAGCAGCAGGGCACAGGAAATGAATCAAAAACAGTATAAATCAAAAATAAAACAATATCTGAGAGGATAAAAATATGAGACACAAAAAAATGTACAATCTATTTTGATGTGAACTATACTAGGAACACAACACTAGGCACATTGAAGTATACCGTAAGGTATTTTTGAAAAGAAACATGGACGCTATTGTTTGGGCTAATTCGAATACACAATAATTTCTGTTAAGAAAATCGGTTATCTGGTAGGATATTTTTTGTGTACCGTAATTAGTTCTTATTTTAGGTTTTGAAAACTGCTGGTGTCTCAAGTTGTAATTTGTTTGCTTGGATAAATATGTTTCGTAAAATATTGCGGGATTCGTGTTTATTTGAGTATGAACTAAAATTGCGACCTTTAGGCAAAAAAGATTGTCTAACGTTAATATTTGATGTTTAATAAAGCTAGGGGAAGTCGATTCAGTCCGAGGTAAATTATCAATAGACCTAACTGCGCGTTTTTGCAATGTAAATAATTGCTTAATATTACTTGCTGTAGTCGTCCCCCAGACCAATAAACAGTAATGCAGCCTCGAGTGAATCAGAGATATATACAATTGTTTTTTTAACCAGGCTGGAAGAAGGTATTTTAACTTACAAATTAAACCAATTGATCTAGAAATATCCCTTCGGATTTCGTTCACTTGACAAGTCCAGTATAGATTTTCGTGAAAACGAACACCAAGAAATTTAAAGGATTCCACGCGTTCAATATTCGAGTTTTGAAAAGATATACTAATTTCGCTAGTTATGGGCTTATTTTTTGCTCTAAAAATAATGTACTTAGTCTTTGCCGTATTCAGCTCTAACTGGTTTGAGCCTAACCATAAATGAAGTTGCTCCAGCCAATTATTTGTTTCTCTTTCTATGCTATCCAAACAGCAACCAGTAAAGAATACATTCGTATCATCTGCATATTAAATTATGTTAGGTGTTTGTGGGATGTTTACTATATCATTGATGTAAAGAAGGAAAAGTAATGGCCCGAGAATTGACCCCTGCGGCACACCGTATCGAATTTTTGCTAAAGGAGAGCGCATATCATTGAGGACGGTATATTGAAAACGTGAGGTCATGTAACTGCTTATCAAGTTTAGCGCACTGCCTCTTATTCCATACAGCGGTAGCTCTCGGAGTAGGATGTCGTGTTTTATAGAATCAAAGGCCTTCCTGTAATCTAAAAAAACACCCAGAGTATAGCATTGATTTTCAATAATGTCTATGATTTTGTTTCTGATATTTAGCAGTGCCATTTCAGTTGATATACCTTTAAGGAAAACGTACTGGTTGTTTGTAATAATATTATGTTTATTACAGAAATCACTTAAACGTTTGTAAATAACACGTTCCACTACTTTAGAAAAGACCGGAAGTACTGATATTGGTCTATAGGTATTCATTATATTCTGGGGACCACCTTTATGGATCCCACAGACATTCGCTATTTTCATTTTTTCTGGAAAGATACCAGTACTTAAAATAAGGTTGCAGATATGCGAAAGCGGAGTAGATATGAAAGAGGAAACTGCTTTGATTGGCTTAGAACATAGCCCATCTCCTCCACAGGCACCGCTATTCCCTAAGGATTTAATGATAGTAATTATTTCTAGTTCACTGGTAGGTGCCAGAAATACTGTGTTATGTAAAGGGTATCCAACATAAGACTCACACGTAGGCGTTCTCGCTGAGGACATAGTTGAAGAACCGGATTCTAGAAAGCGGGAATTAAATTTATCTACAAGAGACTGACCCGAGTAAGTAACCCGCTCGATTGTAAGTTCTTTTGGAGCATGTGCACGAGGCCTAGAAGCAAGTTCATTTACGGCTTGCCAGACTTTCCGCGGATTGTTATATATTGCATTAAACTTATTTTTGTAGTATTGAGCTTTAGCTTTCTTGATATCAGCGTTGAGCTTGTTCCTCACTTTCCTAAATTCCTAAAATATTGAGATATCTCTTGTCTTGACGAACTTATCATATAATTTATTGCGCTCTTTTATACGCTTATATAACAGACAGGAGATCCAAGGTTTTTTTTTTACTTTTTTATATTTTTTAAGCTCTTGCCATGGAAGTGACTCCTCATAACACATTTGTAGGAGATCCAAAAATATACCATATGATTTATTTGGTTCCGTTTCAGTTACTACCGACTCCCAGTTTATATTCGATACCCTAGAATGAAACAGCTCAATTGAACTATTATCAATTCTTCTAAATGTCTCAGCCGCATTATTAGAGCTCAATTTTAAATTTACTGGACCGACAATAAAACCAAATATCGGAAAATGGTCACTTAAATCACAAGAAAAGACACCAGCAGCCTTGGTATGACAATTTTAATGCAGAGATCAATTAGCGTTTCTGTTTCCACCGTGATTCTAGTCGGCAAGTTTATTACATTATCAGATCCGTAGGACTGAACAATATCAAGTAGTTCAAGAGATCCACTCACGGGCGAGGTCATATCAATATTAAAGTCACCTATTAAGATTATAGAAAGGTTGAGTGAGGCAGCATATTCCATAACGTTCTCAATGAATTCAAAAAACTTCATCAACGACCCGGCGGGGGGTCTATAAGCAGTGACTATTACCAGGGAACGACATTTAGCCACAAGTGCTTCGTAGTCTGAGCATATTTTTGAGAATTCAGGCAATACTTCATAATGTAAGTTATCACGAAAATAAACAGAGACCTCTCCTCCCCTTTTATCACATCGATATACTCCCTCACTATTATATCCTATGAACGCGACAACGTCATCCCTGCTCGTAAACGTGTTAATACCAAGTGCCTCGGCAAACTTTTTTGTGCTTGTGACACACGTTCTCTCTCTCTCTCTCTCTCTCTCTCTCTTTCTCGGTTAACACATTCTATGCTATAGTCAGTTTCAACGTATAGTAGTCAGTAGTAGTCAATGGTCAGTCTGTAGTCAGTTTCAACGAATAGTAAGTTTCAACGTAATTTCAGCGCTGTGTCAGTGTCCTTCCACTTTTCCCTCGGTCTTTTGCGCTGTTTCGCTTTTTATTTGGATATGTATCGACCGATTCGCCCAAACGCAAACATTATCAACGCATATGACTGGAGGAGTGGCTCCACGCTTTACAATACCCGTAAAGCAATATCGTCATCACGGAACTCAGTGCGAACCTTATTATGATTTTGATGTCGTCGGCATGAACGAGCCTCTGTACCTTCGCTTCTTTTCTTCAAGGGTTGCCTACAAAAACGGAGCTCAGCACAGTTCTGGATGTCCAAGGCACTACTCCGCAGTCATAATTGAGCGTTTCCTATCTTACAACAGAATTTACGTTAGTATAATGACCATGAGCCAAAAATAATGCCACAACATAAGACGGGAACAACGAAAGAATCAATGCAGTGTTAAACTGTTAAATTCCCCCTCCCCCCCACACACACACATAAAACGACAGTCTAGAAAAATCTTGCAACTGGCCTACTCACTTCTGGTGTGACTTTGTCTTTGATTTTTAGCTTGACACGTTTGAAGCTATGCGCAACATTAAAAAAAATAAGTACTTGTGAAATAATGTAATTAAAAATTTGCTGAAAGGCAAGATGGGCCATAAAATAGGACACGAAATTGAGGCCGAAGGTTGATAGGTATAGGATATTTTTGAGCGCAATATGGGCATTAAGAATCGCACAAAGAAACCAAAGAAACTTTTCACCAAGATTTCTTTAGGTGGTGAACTTATCATACTCAAATTTCATAAGTGTAGGTTTTAGGGAAAAAATATAAGCCTTAAAATTATGTTGTTGTGTATTCGTTTTTTATGCAGAGAGAGTGGAACGGTAAAAACCGTCCGGTTCACGGTTCTTACAGTTGGCAAGAGATCCGAGGGTTTGTGAGAAGCTGCATCAACCAGATGGTTCTTACTGCTTTCCTTTCTTTGCATGGGAAAAAAAAAATAAGAAAAGCCTTTGGTCTGCAGTATTTTCTGGTGTATAGTCCGCAGACTATACATATTTAAAAGTTGAAAAATTAGCTGTTGTGGACTATCTACACATGCGAACTATACAAGGCTTTGTATTTTTCTAGATCGTTCACTGTGACAAGACGTGAAGAATTGTATAAATAACGGAGTACATTAATGGTGATTTATGTATGATACAAGCTCCTTTTTGAGCTAATACAGGAGGCATTTGTCTAGATGTGCCATGTATGATATTTTGTTACGTTTGGATTATGAGCTAAGTGCGGACTATGCACCAGATGCGGACTATCTAAGGAAAAAAATATTCAGCTGAAATCGGCTTCTGCGGACTATACACCAGGTGCAGGCTGTTGTGCGGCAAAAACGATGCATTTTATTCCAGAAACACAAACAGATAAAATTTTAAGAGGACAAAAATGATAATAATAATAAATAATATTAAATTTCATTGCAAACGAACAAAACGAATGTGGAGTCAGACCAGCCAAAGTCATATCGGCTCGACTGGAAGCGTCTTACAATCAATGAAACCACCGACATGCAAAAGGAAAGGTGTAAAATAAAATCCGCAAAAAATATTAAAATAACAAACAACCAAAACATCTAGTGAGCACTTCACAAACTAACATTTCTCAAGGCTTTTTTGAGGTTGTATTTTGCTTTTAAATTAAGAATACTAGAGTGTAGTTTGTTCTGAAATACTGGTACATATTAATTAAAAGCTCTTTTTCCAAATCTTGTCGAACATCCAGGTATCCGGTAACACCCTTTGGATCTAAGAATACGAGAGTGTTCATAAAGAACTTTAAATTGACTATCCCGAAAAAGCCTATGGTCAACAGATTTCATCAATAGCAAGTTAAAATCAGGCGAATTCAGTGCTTTAAATTCGTCAATGTGCTTTTCAAGGCATAAATCATATGAAATATTCTTTAACAAAAAACGCAGCATCGAATTAATTCGAAATTGCGAACGGAGAGGGCAAAGAGCATACACTGTAATGCCGTAACGTGCACTGTACACTAGGGCACGTAAATTTTCGAATGAATAGAGGCATAAAATGTCTAGTGTTGTATAACAAATAAAGTACTGCATAAATTTTCTAACATACATGAGAAAAATTAGTGTTTAGGTTAGATCACGGTCAGAGAATAAGTCAAGATTTTTTTTAGAGAAGATATTTGTTGTATAGGCTCACATGCACATGACAGACATCAAAACGTATGTAATTGTAAAAAAGAAGTTATATTAAATTTTTTTCAGTGAAAACATATCAGTTGCGTTTTGGATGCGTTAACATTAATTAAATTAGCTTTAAACCAGTTCATAGTTTTAATTGCCGCATTTTGTAAAGAAGAAAAGGCATGTGAATAATTTGACGCTATAGATAAAATAACGGTATCGTCAGCATATTGAAATAGTCAAATTGGTGACACGATGGAGAGGTCATTAACATAAAGATTATACGTATAATAGTAGACTTAAGACCAAGCACTGGGGACACCAGCTTTAATTGAAAAGAATCCGAATAGACACCCTCCAAATGAAACACATTGACGCGTATCCTGTAGAAAATTTTCCAGTAGCACCAAAAAAGAGCCTCGAAAGCCTGACTTTCAAGGCTTTGTTAACAAAATGCGATGCCTAACACTATCAAATGCCTCGCGGACATCTAGGTACACTCCAAGAAATGTCTGCGCGTCTACTTATCCGCAATACACTCAAAGAACCAATCTCAGCAATGTACAAAATCAGCTCAGCGAAGGATGAGGCGGAACATCCGTTCAGACCTAAAAATGAAAACTGCGTTGTGGCATTACGCAATGCAAAGCGTGATGCTTTGCATTGCGTATTGCGTATGGCATATAGCCTATTACTCTAGTTAATCAGAAAGTGTTTACCAGTGGTTATAAAACAGATAAAGTACCGATTATTTCTAGTTTAGCATTTTTAGCCTAGTTGCGGTGTACACATTCTATTAAAAAAAAAAAAACAGATAACATACGTGCAACGACATTATTCAGACGCTGCTTACGGAGCGTTCATTTTGTTTCAGCGCCTACTGACTTCTTGGTTATGATTTCAGTTTGCATAGAAAATATGAACTGATACGTTAATAGAGAGTTTTAGTAGATCGTTCCGATACCTCCGATACCCCCGATACCCCCGATAACGATACTATATATGTAAGCGCAAAGGCGGAGGCAGAGTATCGGGTATCGTTATCGGAGTCATCGGAACGATCTACTAAAACTCTCTATTATGTATTCTGAAAACGGTAATTATGTATAATACAAAATGGCAATGAATAAAACCGAACTACATCTAATTCTTTCCTCAGGTAATTATATCACGGCAACATATAACAAATGTGTTAAGATGTAATTTGATGTTAGTTATTTTAAAATTTCACTTGGTAAGGTATCTACGTGCAACTTATAAGATCTGCGTGGAGTTGGATTTAAAGTACCGCCAAGCTTAGAATGTGCAATATTAACCAAACGTAAAAAAAAAAAAAATATATTAAAGGTTTTACGAGCTTGATCAAGCTGACAAAGATTTGTAGGCACAGAATGTGCGATAGGCCTTTTACAGAAGAAGAGAAGGGCGTCTGAATGGCACTGTCTACCGAAGATTCGCTTTCATTTCTGACACACACCGCGAGAAAGGCCATGACGAGCGCGAGCCCATTGCGTGGTCCCTACGACCGAACCTGGATAGCTCATTGTATGACGTTAGGGTCCTTTTTGCATGTTCCCTAGAGAGGAAAACTGAAGTGAATTGTACATTCCTTGTTTTTTTAACTATTTCCGAGCTTTCTAATGTTTTGTATTAACGCTCTCAATTTATAGGCTTCTAACTTGTAACGTACTTAACCGTTCGCTTCTTTCATGTTTTTTTTTACGCTTTGTATATGACGTAAATTTTATATAGTGTTCTCGGTTATATAACCACGTAACTAAACAAAACAGTTAAAGAAGAAAAGAAGGAATACCCCTAGACAATAAAAACGAATACCCTGAATAGCTCACTCGGCAAAGTAATGGGCACACTATCTCAAGGTTTGTGAGTTCAAATCCTGCTAAGAGACTGAAGTAATTTCATATGATTTCCTATGAGTGTAACGCATTTCGGTGTCGGTTTTCGTTACAACCGGTCGCAACAGCCAGCCGTTGAGCCGGCTGTTACAGCGGGCCGTTACAGCCAAACGTTACACAACTTTTTCCTTAGTTGTTTTGTGTATGCGGTCTTTTTTTTTTCGATTGACAGGGTTCTTGTTTACTCTGGCTTCTCTAAATTATTTGTTGCGAGAACCTGCAGCGTACATGACAAAATAGCGAACGTATTTTTGACGGGAAATATACGCGAACTCTTGGGCTCAGCCCCGTGAGGAAATTAAGCGCGCAAAATATTTGGCGTGTAATTTTGGCGCAATGAAAATACGCACCTAAAGAATAGGTCAACCGTGTCTCGGAGAGAAGGGTACGACGTTATCGGAAAGGCCAGACAAGGTATATGGGCTTCTGGGAGCGCCTAAAATCGTGCCTTGCATCTTCGTCCTCGGCGAAATAACAAGGCGCAGGGCCAGTTCACACTTCGGAATCAAATAAATATATTTGCTACAGTCGTTCAGCAATGTATTCGGTTCCCTACTCGCGCCATCCCAGTCGGCCGGTTACTAAACCGGTTACTTCGTCGTCATCATCGTCAACCACCGCCAACGCTACGGCTCGTCCGGCGCTGGCTATATGCCTAGAAGCTCCGCCTTCAGCGCGAATTTTCTGCCCTTGCAAACACAAGTGTGAACGCGCAGGCACGCGCAACCAAGGCACTGCGGAAGCCAGCGAGCTTGCGCGGAAGGCGGAGCTTCGAGTCTAAGCCCAAGGGCATAGGGTAAGTCCTATACTCCCCATGTATTTTAGGCCATGTTGAGGAACATTTTTCTCTGTAACTATTATAATATTCCTGTCATATATATTGTCACGGTTCTGGGTCCAACCGTTGGAGAAGAAAAGAGAGTGCACGATGATGGAAGAAATAAAGCTATATTACATAAAGAGAGAAGCAAAGAGAGCACTAATAAACTAATGTGCAAATGTACAAATATTGTCAATAGTCTCACATGTTCGTTTGCACGTGGCGATCTGATTCTCGGTTTCTGCTGTTGACGGTGTAGCCCAGGTCAGTCAGGTCAGTGTGCGTTTTGAAGTACTCGTTGTGGGCTCGTTTCGTGTAGAGTGCCTCAATGTCCTTCTGTTTAGGGTGATGCCATCGTTTGTAGTACCCGATGCCGACAGCACGCGCTCACAGGGAAAATACAAAGAAATCGCAGGAAACAAAATGTCGCCGTAGCACAGTCAGCGCCACGAGCGCGTGCCGGGACACGCTCTTTCACGCGCTTCAGAACAAAAAATAAAAAGAACCGTTCGAAACAAAATGGCCAGATGTCATCACCCCAAGCAAAGCGCACATGAAGGCACCCTAGTTTCGTGTCGCTGCCGGGAATCGTTGTTACAGGTTTTTGGTCACCATCGGATCTGTCACTCGTAAGTTGATCGGCTCCCATGCGGTTGCTTGGGTCGCTGCCGAGAGTCCCACGCCAGCGTCGAGTCGATGCCGAGGTCCCCTTTCGTTTTCTTCGGTAGTCGCCGAGCCTTCCTCTGGTCGTCGCCGAAGTCCTTTCAGTGGCTTCGGGGCACCATTCTGAAGCTGTGCCTCTCTTCGGATCGTCGCCGAAATCTGGGCTCCGCTGCTTCGGATAGTTGGTCGTGCTTCGGATGATATTTTTTCCTCTCGCCTCTTGTCCGCTTCTTTGTCCTCCTATGCTTACCTTTCGTGACGTCATGACCTTGCGAACGACAAGTTCGATGGTGTTTGTAAGGAGCATGGTGGAAGCTTGAAATCATTGCTCTCTCAAACCAACGCTGCCAACACCGCCAAAATGGAAGTTCTTCCATTACTCTTATTTCTGTCGATGAGAAATCCTTTGCTGACGTCATAGTCAGCATTCGGCCAATCGTGGAGGGCCGACCACAGCGACGCTTTCGATCGCGCACGTCGCCAATAGGCCCGTTGCTCTCAAGTTTTGAGCAGCGCTCCAGGCGAGGAAATGGAATATTTTTGGCTCGCGTTTCGAACGTTCGTCATTACGCTTCCCCACTACGGGTTTTTTGTACTGCGTTTCATTTTACGTGCCAGCGTAGCAGAGGCTACAAGGGCGAGCTCCAAGCTTTCAGTGTGTCAGTCAAGCGCGCGCGCTCATGCAGTGCACGTGAGCATCGTTCAGGGGAACGTGCTTTTGCAAGCTTCGGCTTCGCTATCACGTAAAGTGAAGCCTCTGTCTCGTTGAGTGAAACACACGTGCTCGCGGAAGCTATGAAAGAAAGCAATACAAATATCAAAGCGAAAGTAACGTTTAATGGGACGCTGTGGCCTCAAGCTGCAATTTTTTTCTATATTTTAGACGTTTTGTTATCCCGCATCCACAGATGCTGAGACATGCTTGTATTCGAGCATGGCACGTGCAAAATCGAACGTTACAGTGCCACGTAGATGGTGCAGTGAGCATAACATGGTCGCGTCTTGAGGACGCGCTCGCGCCCCCTGCCCCAGAGCAACGAGTCTATGGCGGCAATCTAGGCGTCAGGGTGGATTGTCCCAGCGGTGCTGGAGCGTGGCCAGCCGCTGGTGCACTTGCGCCGGAGCGATGCCGAGGCCCAAGCCTTGCGCAGAACGACCGCCTGGCGTTCTTCGATGCTCGCGCTTCTCTTCTTCTTCTTCGTCGTGAAACGTGACAATGATACCCTTCTTCAGAAGTTATACCCAAATCACACGGCAGCGTAAAGGTACCTTTAGCCCAGGTACCTGTCATAAAGGGAGCTGGAGATCGTGATCACACGACGCATAGAGGTCCCTTTCGCTAAGGAAGGACCTGTGTTAAACGGAGCTCGCCGAGCTCCCGTAACAGCTACAGGGAGTAGCCTCGAACCCAGGAACTCAAAATAATATCACAGGTATATAAATGCATCTTGTTTAAGGCATTATAACAAATTGAATATATATAAGTATCAAATTATGAAATGATTGTGAACACAAATGTGATGGAATAATACAATAATAATGAACACATACTCTAGCTAGCAGGTAGCAGCGGCGGCACGTGGAAAACAATGTCTGCTACGAACCCGAACGCGATGGACCACTGCGAGCTCTTTTTCGAGGTTGTAGACGAGTCGCCCGACTCTCCCGCCCAGGACCCTTTATCTTCGTCGTCGTCCATCCCTTTCGATCGCGTGACTGGCGTAACCGTGAGACTCTGTCGCGGTTCATTTCTGCCGGGCACTATTTAGCTACTTCAGTGAGAACTTTGCAAGAAAATGGAGCTGGTAAACATAAAAAGGTCGCCCACCTCGCAATGCAAACTCGTAAACGCAGATGATTTTGGGCCAGTGTGGCCAGACGGGTAAGACGTTTTAAAGCAAGACTCATTTAGGTGCGCCCTTAGACTTAGAGAAAAAAGTAAAGTACCGCAAAAGCAGACAGAAATAATATTTCACATCCAATAATAAAAAACACTTCGCGTCAAACCGATTTCGAGGAATACTTATTTATCACGTGCTTCTCTCGCGGTTAAGCTGGAATGCAATCGACATCAACCTAAAGTGCTCCGTTTATTTATCGTGTGATCAAGAACGCCGTTTACTACAGGTACCTTTAGCTAAGGGAGCTAAGCTAAAGGTACCTTTACGCTGCCGTGTGAATGGGGTATTAGTCGCACTAACTTTTTCACTCGTCACGTTGAGCGACCACGACACACAAAGTTAATCTCGTCCCTTCACCTGGTACCATGTCCTAGCCTTACCAACTAATAATACACGTCAGACTGATTCCATTAGTAGCCCACTCAGCAGGCTATTTTTCTTTTCATTCACGGCAGCCCAATTAAACTGAACATTTCTATCAATCTCATTCTCCACACCTCTCCACGCAGGCTCACCAAATGTCATTCCTTCTCAGACCACTTTTTGGGCGAGCTGCCCTCCTCGTTTCTAACGTCACACAAAACAACTACGCCAATGCAGCACAGTCTACAATCTTTCTTGTCATTCACTGCCGCATTACTATACTTTACATTTCGACCACCCTTTCAAAGCAGCTTTGCCTTAAGGAGCACTGTTCTGTTCTGAAACACGCCCATAGGTGGTTCAAACACAATTGCTCTTCTTTAGCTTCTGAAAGTCCCCTCAATATCAAGTTTTCCGGAACCAACCGATAACCCCAGAAGTCACTCAAAATTCAGTCAGCCCAACCCAACCAAAAGAAAACAGAACTGATAGACCGAATGCACTGGGGTAGACACTCGAGCCTCTCCTCGACCTTGTCGATGTCGCGTTCTGTGCGCCTACATGTATAAACTAGGATTCCCACATACCAATTGTGCAAAACGCTTCAAGAATTCAAACTTGAATCTAAACTTTGCATTGACATCAGGTAGATTGGCACTTATAAGCCAAAGAATATGTCATTCAGAATTCTCGCACTACTATAAGCAGCATTTGGGAGGAACGTACAAAAGATGAAACTCACGGCAAAAGAAAAACAAAAGCTGTACGATCATCGTCTCTGACATTACAGGTATACTCGGCCCCTCTATTCACCAAGTATGGGTCTACGTGTCCTGCCAATCCCACGTGGGCTCTTTTGTCATCTTAGTGCTACAAGAAACATGATCGTTCCTTCTTGTCTCTGCCCTGTCTTCAGAACACTGATCACCTTGTTCCTTTTTGAGACTCCCTCTTTGATTCGCCTTTCCCTTTGAGCCCTTACTCGTTTTGGTACGTGGGTACCTTCGGCCGCGATCGCTAGTTATGGCTACGGGTCTCATCTGAGGTAATCTGCACTTGTCATCATCATCTTCGAACGGTTTTCGACTTTTATGCCGCGTTTCGCATTCCCTTCCGCGAGGACACGTTTGGCATTTCCTTCTGCGAGGACACAACGTTACACCTCTAGCCTTCAACTTGTCTTTTTGCTGTTTATCGCCCAATTGACTTTCACTTTTGCGGGAGTCGCTTGTGCCACTGCCGGCCACTACATTCAAATTCCTAGGCATAATACCTTCACGCACGGTCGCCTTAACATCTAGAATCACGCCTATTGCTTCACTTGTCTGATTTGTCACTGCCGTTTTTGGTGTGACCGGGTGCAGACACGTACACGCCCCGTGAGCACTTTCATTGTTTTTATCACGCAGTGATTCAATTCTTCTCGTCAGCTCGATTTGTTCCTTCAGTCGGTGGTACTGCAACTCGAGATTGCTCGTTTCTGTGGTTAACTTAACCAATTCTTCCTCTACATTAGGATACTTCCCAAGCGATATCACAGCTTTCTCTAAATCATGGTTGTCTTCAATCCAACTTTTCAGATATGCCACTTCACTAAAAATCCAGTCATTTAATCTCTGCCCCTTAAATCCTAACGTTTTTCCTGCCGCAATAAGCCTACTTAACTCATTCATTTTTCTATCTACTCTCTTTACAACTGTCTAGTCGAATTTCCCAATTATGTTTCCAGCTTCTGAAACGGTATTACATTTGGTTTTATATTGAAACATCGCTTCTTTTTTTTTTTTCTATGATGACATTACTCTTTCGTGTCAATATCAGATCTGATCTTAAATCGTGCAAACTTTTCTTCATCCTGCGGTTGGATCCTGGCATGCTCGCCAAATATTGTCGTGGTTCAGGTTAACCGTCTGAGTGAAACAGGAGAGTGCACGGTTGACGGTATAAATCAATTTATATAAAAGAGTGACATACGTAAATAGAAAAGATAACTAATGCCTAGGTATTTACACATATACAGGCAGAAATGTTTGGAATTCTCACGTCCCTCTTCAGGTTGATGATATCAATCGCTGGGGTCACAAGTGTCCGTTGAGACGATGATGTTTTCTCGACGGAGCCAGTTGCCTTTTACCATGGATCGTTGCCAAGGTATCTTCGGGCTCTATTGGAGGTGGTTCAGGTTATGCCCAGAAATCATTTGCTGGATACCAGGGTTCGTCACCTTGATACTTTAGATCCCTGCAGAGGGCTGCGGGTCCGAGTTACGGTGGTGTCGGCTTGCATCTGCGGTTCACGGCCGAGGACTGCAGCTTTCTCGGGTTACCGTGGAATCCGTCTGCATGTGCGGGTCCCGGCCGAGGTATGCAGCGTTCTCGGGGCACCGTCGAATCCGTCCCCTGCTCGAGCCCCATCTCCTCGAGCATCTTCTTTTCTTCCTCTTCACTTTTTACCGTTTAGACTGGCACCTCTTCTTTCCTCCTCTTCGTTGTTTCACCGCGTAACGTGACATAAATATATATATTTAACGAATTGAAAATTAAACGTTTTACCAATTCTTTGTTCTAGTACTGACGTTTCAACTCTCTTAGTGTATTAAAAAATCTGTAACACATAACTGTTAGGTACATTTAACTCTAGTTCAGTACTTTTCCAAACGCTATAGGTGGTCGGAACAAAGAATCAATCCTCTATAAGGGCAGGTTAAGGAAATAATTGTACCTATGTATTGAAGAGCACTGCTTTAATATAACTAAAGTTAAAGTAAAAAAAAAAAACTGGTGAATAACAAATTGCTACTGGCGTCAACACCGTCAGGATCATTTTTTCAATAGCCGCCAGATTTATAGTCACTGTTAGAGTCATGTCTTCGCTTTTCCGCTTATCGCCTTGCTTCTCAGGCCTCTTTTCTCACTTGTCGTGTGTCGCTCGGTCTGCAGAGTATATTCGAGTGTGGTCAGCTTCCCTCACCCACTTGATGGTTCTTCACCCAGGGTTCAATCCATGGGAGTTCAAAATATTGGCTCTTGCGATACTACCACCATTGAATGAAATAACAGCATCCAATGTCGCCATTTCGTCATTAAAAAACACAGGCGCTTCAAATTACAGACGTGGAAAAAAAGTACACAGCGTCTCGGGATTATCTTGGTTAAAAAAGAAATATTGTCACGAATGACAAGTGATGACGCGGCGAGTGACTGAGTAAACTGAACGTTTAATGGGGCGAACTTGTGCCCAAAAGTAAAAGGAAAAAGAAAGATAACAGCAGAGCGTCGCGGGCGTCGAAGGCGGCGAAGCAGCGGGATCGAACGCTGGTGCGAAACTGACTTGGCTCGCCACGCGAAGCCCCTTATGTACACGCGTGGGTTTCTGGAATAATCGGCGTAGAAGGTTCGGCGTGTAGAACTTTTTAAACTCGAACAAGCAACGCGGTTCTCGAATTTACCAGAACATTACATTAGATGTCAACAAAAAGGCGTCCCCGCGGCCAGGAATCGAACCCTGGCTTTTCGCGTGGGAGGCAGGCGCTATGACCGTTAGGCCGCGCGCGCGCTGCCTACTTGGCAAGCTGCGCGCGCGGCATTACTCCCACCCTTTAAAAAGTGCATCACCCCTATGCAGCACAAAACAAACCAAACAAAAAAGAATTGTAAGCTAAAGAGTCATTTGGAACACATAAGGTCCTCAGCAGTGTTGCCAATTTAGCGGTTTTCCCACTAAACTTAGCGGTGTTTGGTTCTGTTTAGCGGGATAAATTATTGTTTTGCGGGCGGCGGGATTTTTAGCTAGTTTTATGTAATCTTGGCGGTTTTTAGAGATGTAGAAGTTTTATATCGATTTACTGTCGACTATGCACCTTTTATATTCATAATAATAAGGATAATAAGCCACAGTCGTCTTCGCTTACTCTCAGTAATATTCTGGTTTGTGAGAGTAACGCCTGTGACGTCATCAAAACATTAAGGCGTCGAATATCGGAACATGCCTCCCTGTTTTGTGCGCGCACGTTTGAACAGCATGAATGTTCCAATTTTCCTTTGACGTTTTTGTCACTGTTTCGTGAAATGGGCGCGGTGAAGTACGCTCAAAAGTTTAGAAAAGACTGGCTATAAGACCCCAAACTTCAAGACTGGCTACTGGAGGTTCCTGGTGATAGCAGACGAGCCAGGTGCCGCTATTTCAAAAGGGAACTATCTTCGAAGAATGTGGATTTGGTCGCACACGCTGCAACGAAGAAGCATGTTTCGGCCGCTGCACCTTTCTCCTCTGGTAGCAGACGACTCTACGAGTTGAACAGGTCTGACTAGTCACGCACTGCTGAAGGGTCCCTTGCTATGTTCGTATGCGCTTGCTCTGCAATTTTGGCTTCGGATCACTAGCTGGGTGAACTGTGGCGTGGCGTGACAGATTTCTAGCCAAAACAAAAGGAAAGCTTCCTTTTAGATGGCATTGATATGATCTATACTGTTATTATACCTTTGTCAAGAATTAAAGCAAAAAAAAAAATGTTGAAAAAGTCGTTTTGCGCTGTGTTTTGGATTTAGCGGTTTTTTTAGCGGTTTTCGGGATTCCGACTGCGGGGTTTCAATTTTTGAGTTGGCAACACTGGTCCTCAGTCCTATCGAGCGTAGCACGGCTTCATGCGCACGACGTGGACGACTTCTGGTCGTGGAGGGCGGCGTGATGAAGTCCGTGTTCCGTCGGGCATCACCTCGTAGTTCAGATCCCCGAGTCGACGAAGCACTCTGTAGGGTCCGAAGTAGCGCTTCAAGAGTTTTTCGCTGAGACCACGGCGGCGGATTGGTGTCCACACCCACACCCTGTCACCGGGCTGGAAGTGGACGTCCAGACGACGAAGGTTGTAGCGGCCAGTGTCGACTCGTTGTTGGGCTTGAATACGGTGTCTGGCGAGCTGGCGGACTTCTTCTGCCCGTTCGGCATCCACCTGGGCGTCGTCGCTTCCGTCGACAGCCGATTCGTGGGGTAACATCGCGTCCAGCATTGTCGATACTTTGCGACCATGAACCAGCAGGAAGGGTGTCACTCCGGTGGTCTCTTGCACGGCCGTGTTGTAGGCAAAAGTGACGTACGGCAACACCTCGTCCCATGTCTTGTGCTCCACGTCCACGTACATGGAGATCATGTCGGCGATGGTCTTGTTGAGTCTTTCCGTCAGCCCGTTGTTTTGCGGGTGGTACGCCGTGGTGCGACGATGGCTGGTGTGGCTGAGACGAAGGACTTCTTGTGTCAGCTGGGCCATCAACGAGGATCCACGTTCTGAGATCAGGACTTCGGGAGCGCCGTGCCGGAGGACGACGGATTCAATGAAAAACTTGGCAACTTCCACGGCAGTCCCGGAAGGTAGGGCTTTCGTTTCGACGTACCGTGTGAGATAATCTGTGGCGACGATGATCCAGCGATTTCCCGACGTCGACGGCGGAAAGGGGCCAAGTAGATCCATTCCGATCTGCTGGAAGGGTGCTGTTGGCGGAGGAATTGGCTGAGGAGTCCGGCTGGCCTCGTCGGAGGTTTCTTGCGTCGCTGGCACTCGTGGCATGATCGTGTGTATAGGTGGACAGGTCTTGGGGAGCTTGGCGTCGGACTTGCACTGCGGGCCCTCGGAGGGGTACGCGGCAGGGGCATGCGATACCCAGCACCTCCACCAAAATGTCACGAATGACAAGTGATGAAGCGGCGAGTGACTGAGTAAACTGAACGTTTAATGGGGCGAACTTGTGCCCAAAAGTAAAAGGAAAAAGAAAGATAACAGCAGAGCGTCGCGGGCGTCGAAGGCGGCGAAGCAGCGGGATCGAACGCTGGTGCGAAACTGACTTGGCTCGCCACGCGAAGCCCCTTATGTACACGCGTGGGTTTCTGGAATGATCGGCGTAGAAAGTTCGGCGTGTAGAACTTTCTTAACTCGAACAAGCAACACGGTTCTCGAATTTACCAGAACATTACATTAGATGTCAACAAAAAGGCGTCCCCGCGGCCAGGAATCGAACCCTGGCTTTTCGCATGGAAGGCAGGCGCTATAACCGTTAGGCCACGCGCGCGCTGCCTACTTGGCAAGCTGCGCGCGCGGCAATATGCAGTAGTTGCCAGATAATTTTCAAGACGTAGCTCATTCCGGGCATACTTTTAGATATAACGTTAGATTTGTTTTTAATTTATTGATAAAGTTTACGAAAGGCCGCGTGGTCGCCCGCTACTTGCTTTCAGCAAAAATGTTTTTCAGCCCGAAATATTACTTTCTAAAAACAATGTGACAATAAAATTTTGCCAAAAAAAATGTTCAAATTGTAAAAAAAAAAAACGTTTTTTGCTTGTTTTGTGTTTTTGAGGGGTGAATGGAGTATAGTGGCCGCATTGACTTTGGCAGACGATATTCTGGCAATGGCGCGTCTGGAGCTGACTGCTGCGTTCACGTGCGCGCCTATTGACATTCGGTGGGCATAGAAGACGGACTTTATCGTGCGGAATGCATGGCCTTGTAGCGAGAGCAAGTGCGTGCTTCGGCTCTTTCGCCGTGCTTTTCAATGGGCGAACGTGAACATAAAGAGATCAAAATAAGGACCTAAGGCAGATGACTTATTTTTTCCAGCGCCAAGTATTTTGACGAGACTTGCAGGAAAAGACTTGCATTTCGGCTCAAAAGCTAAACTTTTTTTTTACACTGCAACATGTTTAAATTACTTATATGCCACTCTGTAGAAATCGGCTGAAAAATATTCCGCATAAAAGATGGAGACTTGACAACTTCTCAGTACTTTTGTTCTTTTTTTTTTTATGGCGCACGCAAAATTATTTTTACGAATTGTGGCGCGGTTTCTAAAACTGCAATAACGTCGGCGAGATTCGAACCCACGCATTCAATGTGCGCTATTTTAAATTAGTTTTGTGCCGCTGGAGTCC
Organism: Ixodes persulcatus; assembly: GCA_013358835.2. NCBI lineage: Eukaryota > Metazoa > Arthropoda > Arachnida > Ixodida > Ixodidae > Ixodes > Ixodes persulcatus. The sequence goes on along the minus strand of JABSTQ010010929.1, from coordinate 741,253 downwards.
AAAATTTTATATCAATACGTACGGTGTCAAGCAATGTTCTGACTAAACCAAACACATCCTTGCTTGATGGAACATATACGCATACGTGTGAAAACAAACATTTGAATGGCACACGGCCTGCGGTAATAAGCGGAACACGCTTCCTTTTCCTCTGCTTGGAGCACAAGGTAAGTCTACTGGTGAATGACCAAAACGTGAGGCAGATCCGGATGGTAGGCTGTAACCTGCGCAGAAGAATCAGCTCCCGAGGCAAAGATCAATACAAATACTTTACCAGAGTCACTAACAGCTTAGTTAGCGCAGGGTGCGGCAAGTTCTCAGCCTTTTGTTGTCGCTTCCTAGCCCACAGCGAAGAACGAATCCTGAATCAGGAAGCGGGTGAATATCAGAAGGCACGCCCTGCGTTTCTTGGATACTCAGTGACGATAATACGTTCTACTTCGCTCATTTGCATTAAACATCGCGCCTGCAGTACCCCTTCGTACCCCTAGCAGTGTGGGTTACTTCGAGCCCGAGGAAACACACGCTAATCGCAATGTCCACGCCGTCGCGCATTCACTCGACGCCGAGGAAGAGGGCTGCCGCCGGCGCGCCGAGATACCGGATTCGCCAAGACAGCAGAGACGGCTGTGTCCGCTGTATCGATGGGTGCCCATGACGATAGAGGACGCGCGGCAACCGCCCGTCCCGATTCAAATGGGAAAGCCCCGGGGCTGTGCGCATTTAGCTGTTCAACTACGTAAAGCCTGTCGGCGCCAAGGTCATTGGATTTTCACGGAGTGAGATGCGTTCCCCTAGTGGTATTTGACCGAGAGCTCGCGCGTCTTAACCTATGCCGAATTTGATATCATGGTAGTGCGGAGTACATACCTGTTCTTCTCTGAGGAGAAAATAACTTATCAGTTCATTAGAAGCAGAATTTATAAAAAAAAAATCACGTGCACTCCTTTGCGTTTAGTGCTTGAGGCTAACTGTTTGTCAAAAATTGCATATTTTACGGTGAAAAATTGACGCCAGAATCGTTTGCTAATATACTGCTCAGACAGACGCGCTACGCGTGACATGCGCTAAGCGCGCACGACAGATCTGAAGGCCGGGTGTGACGTTTACAGCCACATTCCAGCCACATATATCTTGTACTATAGGTAATCATACTTTTGAGCCACAAGACAATATAGGAAAGTGCTTTTTTTTTTCGATGATAATCACAAGAAATATTTTGACGTGACAACGTCTTACCCGAAGGGGTGCATGTATAAAAACGTACGCAACGGAAATCGACCTCACTATATATAGGGCGGTTCCACGTGACGCACCTACGGCTCAGGGTTTTGAATCCCCGCGCCAATCGCGGTGACGTGCCATTGCATTGACAGCGTTTTTCGTTAAAGGGGTGATGCAACGATACTCAAGATGTTTTTCACTTCACACGAGCTTACTGGCACTAGTGCGACTCAAGGATACTGGCACGCAACGCCACTGGCCAAGAAATTTTTTTGTTACGGTGTAATTTCAAGGAAAAAAGCGAGCGTCTTCATTTAATCTCTCTCGACAAAACTTGATGACGTAACTGGGCTGTCGCAGCACCGTCCAGTGACGATATTTGAATGCGGCTCATGGATTGGACCCGAGCATTGCGACGGCACTCGCGAAAGCTCGAGAAACATTCGGGTAGTGGCCCGTGTCCAATCGCTGCAATGACGACCATAGCCGAACCATAACAATGTCAGGAACTCGGCGCATGTCCTATGCCTTGCCAACCACAGCGCCTGGCTATGATCAACATTGGCGGCATATAATCGGCTCCACATCACGTGGCCGCTTGTTCTGGCCGTGACAATGGCCGACGCCGAACGTCTCCTGCACTGCACTGATCACGTAGAGGAGCGCACCAACCTCCGTAATGCCTTTTCCCGCCTAGGACTACCTAGTACAAACTTGGAGGAACACCTGCGTCCAAGAGCGTCACGAGCTACTATACACCAACTCATGTTTACAAACAAACCGGAGCGCCCCTAGCGGACACCACCAACGCCGCGCATGCGTGCTGGGGGTGTGGGCAAGAAGCTCGCCGTCGCCCATAAACATACCATTGAAATGCGATGTTGTCGGCGTCGCTGTGAGTCCCCCTGCTCTTTTTAGCGTTGGAATTGTTCAATCTACGTCTTCCTGGCGATGTCTGACTACTTGAGCGGCCTCAGCGAAATTAACAACGCTCGTTACACCGCAAAACTTGGCGTGAATAATGTAACATGCGGCGATTCATTCCGCGTGAACACCGCAGAATGGACGCTAAAGCCTGATTCACATGGTGAGGTTCTGCTCGCTATTTTCACTCATGACGTCGCTCGGGCCTGCAGAAGCCTGAACAGTAGCTGAGATGTCGACGGCGATACTGAAAATCGCAAGCAGAATGGGACCGAGTGAATCAGGCTTAACAAGTCGGTGATGGTCACTGGTAACAATCATCAACATCTCCTTATATCTACTGTTTACACCGAGCCTAATTACCCGAAGCAACCTTCAAACTTAAACGCCTTTTGAGGTCTGCACTTCTTATCGCAATTACCGGGTCAACGTTCGGTCTACGGGCCGCTGTCGTTTGAACGAGCAGACGACAAACAGAAACGTTTAAGAGAGCAGACGATACCTCCAACGATTAGGCGGCCGTTTGAACTTGATGACGCACTGAACGTAGTCCGCAGGTGGTCCGTGCAACTTTTCGTTTTTCCCGCGTTGATGTTGGAACAAAACAAATAAATCTGACGACCACAAGTATCCGTGAATCCAATTCAAAGTGCATCCCTCCCAAGCAATTGTGGTCTGACGGCGTCTGTTTTTCCTTTTTCACGGCCCCTATTCACGTTCTCGGACGAACCGAGCAGGCAGAAAACGCATGACAACTGACCTTCAAACTTTTTCCGATTCTTTTGGTACAGCCCCAGTCACGGCATTTTGAAGAGAAGGCAGGTTTTTGTCCGGTTTCTTCCACAGTAAGACAGGAATGCACGTCCCCCATGGCGACTTCCGCCCACAGTCCCAGACCGGAAGTGCGCCCGACGCGCCACCACCGCGGCGTGACGTAACAGAGATGAGTTCGTGTATAGACAAGGCACTCAAGAGTGTAGTCAGCTTCCTGAGGAGCGCGGAACTCCTCGAGATCCTCTAAGACTTCCAAGAGATGTGGGTTGCTTTCGGCTCCTGGGGCTCCTGAAGATCTTACATCCAGAGGTTTCAGGAGTTTCAGGAGTCGCGACTCTGTACCGAAAGCCGTAAGAAAGTTAACACTCTGAAAATATCCCCTTCCCCCTTCCCCCTCTCTACTTCTCTATCTCTTTTCTCCCCTATTTCCCTTTCCCATCGACAGTGACATGTGCGCCCAAAGCGCAACTAGCAACAACGTCGATTTTCTAATAAACATCGCTCCTTCAACGACAATGAACGCTGCTCGTTTTTCTTTGTTTTTGTTTTCCCACCGATGCTGTGCGACAAAATAAACGCAGGGATCTACACCGTCTCTCGCGCAAACGTGGAGACTCTATGGGGCGGCCATGCTTCTATTCCCGCTTTGATGATGATGATAGCGCGACAGTAGCGCCACCTCTAGGTCGATCTCAAGGCCAATAGCCTAGGATGCCTAAATGAAGGCATCATGGTATAGCCTAGAGCAACTGCATATGCTACGCTTGCGGGCAGAGTAACGCAATGGTGCTCCCCGGGCGGCCATGTGTGACCCAAGGCCGCACTGCGGGAAGCGACCGTCGCCTCTTCAGGAGATCCGGAGGCGCGGGTGATGTGGCTGCGAGGCGGCGTCAAAGTTATTAGAGAGTTTTAGGGAACCGCTTTTGCACATCCGATACGGTACGTTGGGCCCTCCGGTACGAAGTGCGCATGCGCTTGTGTTCCGCGATCTTACCGTAATGCGCTGCTCGAACCGTAAGGCACGACCGGCACGACCAATGGCCGACATGGACGGTCTCGCTTGGTTAGCAAAACGGCTATTTCGCTGGCGGAGAGAGCGTGCCGTGGCTTCAAACATGAATAAAATAACTGGTGGTAGTACCTAGCAGGAGCGCCATATGTGACAGCAAGTGCATAAAGTTGGAATCAGCAAATAAAAAAGAAAATACACATCGAAACGCAATAAGACATCCTCGATAGAAATAAATTAATTTTGTAGTGGATTAGAGCGTTCATTTCGTGAGCTCGCAGGGGTGCGGTAGTGTCGAGTTCGAATCCGGCTGGCCCATCCACCGTTTTTTTGTTTTTTTTTTCATATTTTAGTTTGTTTTTATTTTAAGTTTTTCTTATATTTTAAGTTTTTTATATTTTAAGTTTTTTATATTTAAGTTTTTTTATATTTTAAGTTTTTTTCATATTTTAAGTTTTTTTCATATTGTAAGTTTTTTTTTTTTTTTTTTTTTTATACAAACGTTGGGATGTACATTTCGAGCTCTTATCACCCGTTTTTACAGCTGCTTTATGACTGAGGGTTATCTGTAGTGTCAACAGAGTGAGCAACAGCCTTCTGGATCAAGGATCTGGATACTTTTTAGTTTAAAAATTTTGCATGAATTAAAAATTTGTGTTTTAATGCTAATCACATATATTCTATAAAACGAGCCCTTTAAATATTGGGTAATAGCTTTAATAAATGCACAGCAGTAAAGTTACAGGTTTTCCTTTATTAATTAATTTTTTTTTTCCGTGATAGTACCGTACACGGCACAACGATCGGTTCGCGGGCGTCCGACCGTGATCGTCTGCTATCTTTACCGTAAGAGAGCAACATGAGCGCCGTATCTACCTCCGTCCCTCCGCCTCGTCCTCGCAAGCGGGTTTCAGCGGAAGATGATATCTTCCTACTTTGGGAGGTGTTAGGCCCTAATCCTTTTTTTACTCCGGCCCTTTGGAATGACGTCCTTAAGTCGAAAAAGAACTTCTCGTTGCGAGGAGCGAAGGAACGGATTGACCTCCTCGTAACTTTGTACAAGAAAAATGACCGCCTTAACTTGAGAAAGCGAGTATGTTTTTGTTATTTCTGTATTTTCTTCGCGATTTAATATTCCTATTTTTATTTGTCCATAACTTTCTTAATACTCGACCCTGCAGTGGGCCTCGAGGGAAAGACACAGGATCGCTGGCAGACGACTTCGAATGTTGATGATAAGCGCGCGCGAGCGTGTTCTTATTTGTGTGTCAAATCGAGTTTGCTGTCGGCGACTTTTCAGCATATCAGGACGTGGTTGAAGTAAACATCATATTTGGTTGATGTAAAACACCAAAGCTTGCCCACTGAGAACGTATGACTTGCAAAACAAGTTACCACGTACGATCGAGGAACTATTTTATTTCCCGAGGATATGAATCGGGTAAACTAAAAAAAAAAAAAATAAGGTGGAAAACGAGCCCCTGACACCCAGATTCAGCCGTTGGTTGTCAACGTCTCCGGGATGCGCAGCGCCGATCGGAGATGAAACAGATCCTCCTTTGTGAACCTGAACAGCCGTACGACGTCCTCCTCGTCCATCGACGCTAAGTTGAACGTCCCATGCCTTGCCGCCAACAAGCACCTTCTCTTAGTGCGCAGACAGTCGTACAAAAGAACGTTTTGTAAATTGTTTTCTCCGAATAGAGCCAACTCCAAGTCATCGTCAAAAAGATCGAGCGTCTTTGTTGTCGGAAAGCTCGTCTGCTTCTTTAGCAGACGAACATTTTAGAACTTCGCAGCGCCAGTGGCGACACGGCATGGAGCGCCAGGTTTTGTATTACGGAAGCGCATTCATTCCAGTAAAAAAACGAGACGAACTATAAGTAGGTATACATTGTTTTAGGTTCTCTTTATTTTTAGGATGAGATTTTTATTTGCTTCAGTTTCTGCGATTTGTACAAACACACGCAAATTTGCTTTTCTCGATGAGGCCGATGCAGGTTTCCGTTGCCAGGGGGCGCGACCTGTACCGATCGTCTGCTCTCGTCTGCAAATACGGTTCCCCCAAAGCCGTTTAGAGGCACACGATCGGTCGACTCGCCCGATCCAAGGTATCGATCGTTTTTGTTTATCGATCGTATTTTGTTCCGGTTCCCTAAAACTCTCTATTGTATTAGCTCAGTTACGGAACCGCTCATAGACGCTGCATGCACAAGCATTACCCCCCCCCCCCCCCCCCCCCATCACCACGACTCGCCTCCCGTCGTTCGACGTGCCGGACGGCTGCTTTGGTAACTGCAGTGTATTCTATGGGATACGTACGTTTCAAAGCGCAGCGTCTAGATGGCGTTCCACCGTACTCTATAGAACACACAGTTTGTAAACAAAAATCTAGATGGCGCTTCGAACGACGGGAGGCGGACTGAAGTGAGTGAGGGGGGTACTCCTTCCGCGGGACTTCCACAACTGAGGTAATCAAGTAACGTTGGGTCGAGTGTTGCAGCGTGCGGAGCAGAGAAGATATAGTGCAGTGAGAAGCCGCGCGTGCGCCGTCATCTCGTTATTTGTCTTCTACTTTTCTCTGTGCCGTTGGTAGAGCATAGTAGCCGACGAAAACACCGTCCCTTTGAAAGCCATAGCTACGCGTTGCTGTCTGGTCCGAAGTACCGGTCGCGTATCACTCCGTGTGCGCCACAGACGCGAGCAATGCGATCGTCCTCCGTGTAGTCTGCTTCCCAGACTTTGGAAACGTGTTTTAAAACATCGTTCGCGCTACAATACAACGTGATTATACTGTATCCAGTGGCTACGCATAATGGTCAATGGTCAAGGAACCTTCTAGTTTGGTGGATTTTAGTACAGGATGTATTTTTCGCAAACGCAATGCGAGAAACATGCTCCAGCCGAAACTCGGCGCCTGCAAGGTCGTTTTCCCTCATGAATATGGGATCCAGTTTGGCGCACGTGACCGCTTTGCCGCCAATACGGAGTTGGCGGCGTAAAGAAAAGGATCGCGAAACTCTAGCTCTGCGAGCAGAGCCTACACAGTTACTCTATACTTCGTTTCACCTTATCTGCGAGCGAAGCCAAAGCTAGAAGCGCGAGACCAGCGCTTTTTGCGTTTCTGCCCAGCTCGCGCGCTCGAGCAAAGCCTGAACGCACGGAGCTTTCGTGCTCGCGCATCCAGCTTTGCCTTCGCTCGCACATAAGGTGAAACGAAGTATAGTACTATAGCCTATCCCGGAGGCAGTGCAATACTCGTCGGTCGGCGCTCGGGGAGGCGCGAGGCCACATCGCCGCTAAAACGTTATCATAGCTTTCGTATTTCTCCTACCATTGTCCTAAAATCAATCGCGTGTAACCGCCAATAAGTTTCGTCTCCGAAGATAAAATGTAATACTTGTTTCGATTTCCACTTGTTTTGATTGATTGCGTGACTTATGACTGAATAGGGTTCTGTTGTTTTGATATTTGTTTCGTTTGGTTTCTTGTATATCGTTCAGTAGTATAAGTTTATCTCATGTTTATATATTTGTCTTGTCCAATTGATTTTGTGAATAACAAATAAATGTGTTCCTTTTCATATTTGTGTTTCATTCCATTACTTCCGTTACATCAAAATGAAATTGTTACATTCGATACAAGCATTCCATTCCACTGGACCAGGCCCGTAGTCATTGTCAAACCTCAAACTTACGGCCGTGTCGTAAACACAGCCTACCCGATTTTTTTTTTTTTAATTCGGTTTAAGGCGGGATTGAATTTATATTCCTTCCGGGGAAGAGATATGCATATGACGTCAGAGGCAATATGGAGAAAAATAAGTCGAGGTAAACCATGACGCTTGCTTCTTTTACATCAAATACATTTTAGTATGCGATGCAGCGGAAATTGAATATTGCCAGCGGCGTCGTGTCTGTATAGTTTATGACAGAAAGTCAAAGGCTTTTTACAGTTATGAACTTCTTTTTTGCTAAAATGTGGTCTGCTAGTTCTGTTCGCGAGAAGGACGTATTGCGATTTATTATTTTTGCACAAAATACTTCACAGCGACATTGACTCTAAGCTTTTGTGCACTTTGAATTTAAACGTACCCGCTCGTTTTAACAGGACTGCTCTTGCTTTTTACCCTCACGATCAATACATGGCATCACCCGTAACAAGAATGCAGACACCTGTGAAGAGCTTTAGTCATGGGGACCTAGACATTTTTGTCAACTCTGCGAATTCGAGAAGGAGGCTGCAGGACCTGATTTTTTTGTCTTTAGTTGTGGATTTCACTTCAAGTCGCATGTAAGCAGTGTTGTACGGAACGGCGTTCCAAGGAACGGCGTTCCAAGGAACGCGTTCCTTTTAGGAGGAACGAAGGAACGCCACCGTTCTATTTTAATCGGTGGAACTGGAACGGGAACTCGTTACATTTTTACTGGAACGGAAAGAATAATGGCGTTCCTTTTTTCGTCCAGTGTTGTAATCTTATTTTACTTCTAGGAGAGGAATTCTAAAGGTATAAAACAATATCCTTACGAAGAGCTGGATCTCGTTAATGTTTTGGTTACTTAAACTAGGGTTTATTTTGTGAGCTCCTCGCTTGGTAACAGTCGGGTAGAGGAGACCTAGTGGACATTGATTCTTTTTTCAATGCCCGAGGCTGCGGTAGAAAAAGAAAAATTTTTAGTCAGAGGGAAGGACACAAAAGAGGGACGTTTCGAACTCAGCTACTGTTTTAGCTTCCCCGAAACCTCATACACTCAAAACTCTAAGGCCGACTACAGCCATCACTGAATTTCCACAAAAAGAAGTACAGTTAACACAGAAGAACAAGTTACCGGACATCGAACGCACCCTTCCATCCCGAACATTGGTCACTAAAAATAAACACAAAAATTAATCTTTATTTCTTCTCCCTTTGTCTTCCACCTTCAAACTGAACCACGAATCGAACCTTCACGAAGAAGGACCTGTATTCATAGTAACCCTGAGACGTCTCAGGGTTACTGAGACGTCTCAGGGATACTATTGATGTGTACGTTCCAGGATTACTATGGATGTCTACGTCTCAGGTTACTATGGATGTCATTCACCAGCTCGCCTGCGTTTTTTTACCCTTCTTCAGAAGGACTTGTAGTTTTCAAGACTGACCTTCCAAAAGCGCTACCGTCTTCTTCACTTGCTCGTCTTGCGGACAGCAATATCGAGAAGCAACTGTTGTTAAGTTTGAACAAGGGACTTTAATTGTTAGAATGAAACTTGTGAGGTTGTTGTAAAACGCTCGTGCAATGTTACTTACATTTGGCTTGTCTGAATCGCCCACCAAACATGAATATGGTTAAAAGCAGAGATCTTTAAAGGTGAATATATCAACAAATGGAACTCTGCTTCCGCTTGTTTTCTGCTCCTGAGGATTTAAATTTGTCAAAAAGAAAGTTGGAGCCGAAAGTTCTCAGAGCGCGCTGATTGGACGTCGGCGAAACAAGCGCGAAGTCATCGTCGTGATAGGCAAATCGGTTCGCTCCGTGAAATTCGGCCCCAACTTCGTGTTTGACGAGTGTAGAGTCCCCGGTGCCCTTCCATTACAGCATTCAAATTCGTATGCTGCCATTTAATAAAATGGATTAAAAAGAAAAATCTGCTGGATCTAACTAAATATGGTAATCAGCAAAATACAAATGTAACGTATATGTAACGATACGTTCCATTTTTTTTAAATTGTAACGGCAACGAGTTCCTTTCTCACAGATGGAACTTGTAACGGGAACGCGTTCCAAAAAATCCGGAGGAACGAGGAACGAGCTTTCGTTCTTTTTTTTTTTTTTTTTTTTTTTTGAAGAACGTGTACAACTCTGCATGCAAGTTCAGTGTCTCTAGCATATTCGTCACTTATATTCAAGCATGTTTTATATATATGTTACTTTTTTGTTGAGCCACATTAGAGACCTATACTGGTTGTTTATGGGCGCAGAATAAAGACATTATGATTATGATTAGCGAGCGCTTTATATTTTCCTCGCAAAAAATTTTCTTTTTTTTTAAATTTCAATTATTAAAAAGAACGCGAGATCGGCCGATACTCTAATCCCACGCCGTATTTTAGGATAAAAAAAGAATAAAATAAAAAACGCCAAAACAACGTTTTCAACGTCGAACAAATAAGCGAGCGGGCGGGGGCAAATCCTACAGGTTCACGAGGACCGACGGGGATTTACGCTGAAATTCGAGTAAACAGGCGAATTGCGATTGCCTCTTTCCTAACAAGACTCTTTCTTACGCACCCGAACACACGATTTTTTGTGTGTGCTGTTTGGCCTTGTTCGCTCGAGCTTCCATCTCGGTGCCGTTTGCACGTCCGACACTTTCCAGTTTTTTTTGTTTTTTGGCGGAGTCAAAGAAAGAATCAAAACTAGCAAGGCTGGGATTACTGCTGCTCGTAGAACGGGGGCTCAAAATCGCAGTACGGCGTGGTCTGGTCGCTATTAGTGAAGTAAGCTGCCCCGTTTTGAAGAAAAAAATGCATAAAAGACAAAACTATATTCGCTTTTCAACTGAAATCACTCGGGAACACATCGTTATAGTAAAGATTACGTTAGGATGGCTGCGGCGGCTCGGTAAATTTTCGGCAGTTAGAGTGCCATTTTTTTTTCGAGGCAAAATAAGGACACGACCGAGGACTGAGTGAAATGACAGCATTGCTTGGCACTTCAAATAAAAATGTAACCGCCTTAGACCATGATATTATAAAAAAAGCTGTACCTACACATATCGTGGGAAACTAATAATAAAAAACAAATTCCAGACATTTATAAACCTTAAGTCATTGTAGTCATTAAATTCACGAGTAAAACAAACGTACTATTGCACTGGACGTGTCATACGTTACGCTGTGTAAAAACAAAAACAATTATTACTGCAGCGCTTGTCATTTCGTGAAATGACTAATGATTATAACCCGAACGTTGGACGATGAGTTTACGTTTTGAGTTCAACTTAATATTTTGTATGCACATGTAAGTCCTCATAATTACCGGTAAGCCAATCAAACTAAGAACACACCGACCTTAGCAGGCTTGTCTACCAGAATAAACATACAATCGCACATCGTGTGTGCGAAGTAAAACAAAAGTGGGATGACCTATATATCACGGTGTGCACTTAATTCCTTCAGAATTCAATTTTAATAAAAAAAAAACAAAAAGAACCGACGGTCACTTGTTCGTGCTTATTGAGTAGCGCTTTCTTCGCAAAAACAAGTACACGTTCGCTTTTACTTTCCGTATTCCAACCATTACTTTACAACTGATGTAAATGAACACGGTCGTTGAAGTCGTTTCTTTAAAATATTTTGTCTTACGGATGCGATATTCGATGAAGCACTGAACAGACAATCGTATACTCCCAGCATACTGGGGCAAATTGTGTTTCGCAGTTGAGCGACCATCCATGCATTTTTATATTGTGCGTCATTCCGCGCCCTCATTGTTTGTGTCTATTGTTTGGCCTCATGTCCCGTAGATCATTGTTTTGAGAAATACACATAAGGTGCTTTGAATATGACACAACGTGTGTGTCAGGTACCATTACTTCAAAGCAAAACGTGTTCGTCAGTATATGTTACAAAATAATCCCTAACCCTAATATCTTTTTCTTTTTGGCGCAACATCGCCGAAAACGATATGACAGACTTCTGGTCAAATTATGCGCTGTCGGAGGCCGCGATACGATATCACGATGGGCGGCCGCGTTATTATCCTACACGCCGAACCGAACGCGAGCTCTTTGAATGAACAATGTACAGTCACGATAGCGCAAAAAGAAGACAACGACGAAAGGGTGAATGATAGCGAGCAGCAGCATGGCACGATAAGCCAAAAGAAGGCCCTCAAGATGACAACAAACCAACAAACAGAAAGTGTGGGTGGAAGTTGAGACCTCTCCTCGTCCTTCCCCATCCTTTCCCTGACTCTTCCAATCCCCAGAGCACGATGATTCCCCTCAGCCGTTATGGGCGGCTCTCCCGACGCCTATCTCCCGGCGTTGGGCTCCACAGGCGTTCCGGGGCCCTCTTTGCTTCTCGGCGGGGGACGGACGCGAAGGAGAGGCAGAGGGCTCTCGAGTTTCCTCTGACTTGCCGCCGTTTCTCTATCGATCCGACCAGCGGCGTGCACGCAGCGCAGAGCGTCACCTGCGTTTTATGCGCATTAATAAAGAGAGCATAAGTCTCTCTGGGTTCCCTCTCTCTCTCTCTTCCTCCTCCTCTCTTCTTTCCTTCCCGCTTCGGGCTCAGTCGTAAGGCAGAACTTCCCTTTTCACATCCCCTCCCTCCCTCCCCTTTCCCGTCACGGCGTTTCCCGTTTCGGCCAAAAGGAGCGCTGTATTCCATCTCTGTCCAGATGCTATTGTTTGCATCGTTAGCTGTTGTTGTGAACCGATGAAGCCTAGTTGTAGGAGATAGGTGACGCCCCGGGCGTTGCAAAGTTGGAGGACGAGGGGCCATCCAAGAAGTCGCATAGTCGAAAGAAGAGGTGATAAGAAGTGAGCGGCCGTCAGAGTGGTTACCCGACCAATCGCTGCGCTGCAATGTCACGGCAACTGGACTAACTAAATTGTTGAGCCAGAGTATCGCCTTCCTTTTCCTCTTTCACCGCCAACTCCTCGTCGGCGGAGAAGGGATCGCGTCCGGCAGATTTGGCTATGCTCTTGCGAGCAAGCGGCCTTGCGGAACACCGGGTTTAGGGGCAGGACATACCTTTCGCTCTGCGTTCGCGAAATCTAGATATTACATTAAAGTCTGAGGAGGGGGAAGTTTCTTAAACCTTCGGACATTGTGTTCCACTTACACATGTGTGTAAGTGGCAGTAAAAAAGTGGCGTTTCAAAGTGGCAGTAAAAAAGAAGACGACACGACGACCACGACGCAGCGCGCCAACGCGCATGCTACCGAGGGCCTCGGAAGACGCACAACGGCGCGTGCGCGATGAGGCGCGACTTCATGTTGTCCCGATCAACGCGTCTCCTGCAAGAGCGACGGTCGCTTCACCCGCAATACTTGGAGTCAAAAATGTGAGACCGTTGCGATGCTCAGCTCAGCAAGTGGGGGGTACACAGTAGATGTACGAAAACCAGAGGTTGTGAGGAAACGCCTTAAGCGAAACTGACCGGGCTTTTTTTCTTTTTCCCTTATCTTCTCCCTTGAGTGAGTCATTATTCCCGAAGTTATTTTTCTTCTGTACTGCGCGCCCCGCATCCCTTCTCTTTCGCGCTGGAATTTTTCTAAAGGCCGTATCTTTGGATACCCTAGAATTCTTCAGTTTCTTCACCCCCCCCCCCCCCTTCCCCGCCTCTTGTTACCTAACTCATACTGAGCTCTACAGCTCCCTTCGGTCTCGGCAAGTGTGCATAGCCACGGCTGTGGATAACAAAGGATATTTAAATGCACTCCCAGTGCAGAGAAGACGGAGACAATGGAACCACTTTAGGCACATAAAATCGGAAAAAAGAAATATATATATTTATTGTATTCAATTTTCACATTAAGGCAGGCAGGTCGATGGCTAGATATAAAAACAATTGAAGGGTAATAACTTAGGCCAGTAGTGGTTTGAGCATGTGCCCAAGCAGTGATCGAGTAATCACGCGAAGCACAGGCAAAATGCAGCATCGCGTCTGCGCCAAAACTAACATAAATTAAAATCGTTAATTCTTTGAAAGTCCCACCGATTACATGAAATAATCGTTTATCTCGTCATTAAATGTAGTACAACTTGCCACCTATGTAACTGCTCGAAAAACTTACCGCGTTTTTCGAGCACGGTTTAGACATTTAGTTTAATGCAACGAAGGTGCGGTTGCACTTGATGGGGTTTTTAAGTTACAGCACATTGAAATTTTTCCGCACTAAATTATTCTACTGATGCCTAGTACGTAGCCCTTGTTCCCTAATGCGTAGCCCTTGTTCTCTTGCAGCTGTAAATGGGCGTGAGGAGGCAAGTGTTGGCGCACCGCGTCCCTCCCCCGCCAATCATATACGGGCGGCGCAGCACCCTTGTTTTGCTCGCCCTGAAATCAAACGAGCAGCTGCGCTCCATTGCTGAAATCCTCTCGCATGGCCTTGTTGCAGTGCTACATACTCCACCACCAACAAAGCAAGGTCAGTGCGGGGTTTCCATATATTTGGATGTCCCGAGCGAACCTTCCGTTATGAAAATGAGGCGGAAAAATTGGCGCCTGCCCATAGAAAGTTCGATCTATCACCGAATATGCACTGCGCGGGTCCGTTTTACCATGTGCAATTTCAAGGCGCAGTTCTCCTCCTGTAAGACATGAGAGCGGAAAACTTGACGAAGTCAAGGCTGGGCGCGTTTGCGGACGACCGAGTGAGTGACGCTATTCACTTGTGGAGCCATCTCCTGAGGTGTGCAGCGAGTAGAGGCCGCAATCAATTGTCTGCTCGCTGTGCCCATCGGGAATGGGCGTCACAAGTAAATAGCGTCGCTAGCTCGGTCGCCTGCTAACGCGCCCAACCTTTATTTTGGCAAGCTTTTTGCTCTAACGTTTTACCGAAAACAAACTGCGCCTTGAAATTTCACGCGGTAAAACTTACCTGCTCACTGCATATTCGGCGAAAAGTCGAGCTTTCTATGAGCATGCGCTGACTTTTCCCGCTCGTTTTACGGAGAGGGGTCCGCTTAGGGACACCTTATTTAAAGCTCTCGTTTTGAAACCCACGCAACCGCAGAGTCCACACCCGCGCGGCATCCGCCCTGCCCTCGGTGTGCGAGTAAAGTAACTCGATACAAATGTGTACGCAGAGTGCGCATAATAGAGCCCCCTTATCCGTACTCCTTTGAGTGCGAACAAGAACACGGCGCACGCACTCTCCCCTCTGCGCCGACGCCCACAGCGAAAACCGTCTTGTGACCAATTTGCAAGATTAACACTTTAGTGCGGCGGGGAAGAAGGGGTCGCCCTGAAAGAGCCCGCCTTAATTGGGTCCAACTAGCGCGCTCAAGTGCCCGCTGCGAAGGAAGTATAGACTGTACCCCTTTTGTAGGTGCGGTTGTCCCGGGGATGCTATCGCTGAGGTCAACAGAAAGCCGTTCGAGCTTCTACAGCCCTTCTCGACATAAAGCTTCTGGTAGCTGCCGTCAGGATGGCGCGGTTCTTTGCTCTGGGTTTCTGCTGACGCGTCAAGATGACGAGTTCAGTTCCACGAAATGGGCATTGTGGCGAGGGTTTCGTACGTCCGTAAATAATTTGATATTAAGATATCATGCTACTTAATGGCGGCTCGCAAAAAACGCGGGTTACGAACGGGGCGGTTTTAAGAATAACGAGGGCGAAGAGGGAGATGCGCCTCGACAATCGGAACGCAAAGAAAAACAAAGAAAAAAAAAAGCGACGCTTTAGATTAGTATACGATACTTCAGTCCCCTTGGCGCTTAAAATTATCGTTGCCATGTTATCTTAATTGATTTACCCGAAATCGCAAGTAACGGGTTTATCATCCCCCAGAAATGTGAAAGCAATTCACAAACAAGTAAACAAAAACAAACAAACAAAAAAAAAAACACTATCGCCCGAGCTCCTTGCTCCCTTAAGAACCTAGAGTTCAGGAAGCCACACTTTCGAATCGTATAAGGATCGCCAGATGCGCCCGCGTTGCACGGAGAGGTCTGCACTCGCAAGTCTATGTTGTCTCTCATATCTTTTTTTTGTGTCTGCAATCTTTTGGATTGTTTATTTTTATCACCTATTCGCCCTTCACTTGCGGGTATACTTTTTTTATCTCAATTAAAGACTGCCCAGTTCTGACTTCAGTCTTACAAAAAACCTTTACAACATCTACGAAAATAAAGCGCACTAATTTTGCGGTAGACTCAAATAAGCGATCTGTAGCGAACAAACGAACTAAGTAAACCAGTATGGGAAACAAAACAAAACCCCATAAAAATGATAACAATCGTTCTGAGAAAGAAACTCTTAAGTGTGTCGCTTTGAGTTACATCAAACGACCGTCTGCTGACAATAAAAAGAAGGGTAATGTTCATTACGCCATCACTATGCCGGCGTTTCGGTACATCTTAGGGGGGCCAACAGAATCCAGTTATGTTCCGTCACGTATGTGTGACGCATGTGTCATGTACGTATGTTGTCACCGGTGCTAGAATTGTTCAATCTAAAACCCATCGAAAATTTTTTTAGATGTTTTTTTTTGTTTGTTATTGCGACGCCCTTGCACTTAAAGGGGTCATGAAACGATTTTCCTACTTCTTCCTCCTTAGCTTTAATCCTCAACTCAAATGCGAATTGTGAAATCACGTGGTCGTGACATTCCTTCGGCACCGGTGCGATGACTCCAAGCTTCCACTGTGCTTTTTATGCACACCATAGAACTTGTCATTCCCCAGTGACAATAAGTTCCGTCAGGGCACTCATTGGCCACGAACGCGAATCCAAATATTCGTCGACGGATTGATTGTTGACGAGCACATACGTCCGAGTGACGCAGTTCTCGTGTCCAGTGGGTGAGCTGGGCTCGGCTGACGTCAGTTTGGCGCCGGTGACGCGCTTTTGGAACCGCGGATGTATCATAGTGAAAAGGCGGAGAGCTTTCGAAGGCAAGAAGGTACAAAATAGTCCGCTATATTTTCAAATGTTCGTATCGAAAAGCTGGCTTTTGACTTTCTAGCCTCTTTCTTTTGGCCAACTAAACGATATGCGATTAGTAAAGTCCCAATTTAAAATCATTCATCCCAACCCAAAATTCGTTTCATGGGCCCTTTAAGAAAACAACAAAACGTCTACAAGTGCTTTTGTTTCTTCTCTGTCGGGCTGCCAAAGAACTGCGCAAGTGCTCAACAATGTACCACATGGCCATCTACATATATGTTAACAAAATTTATTGAAAACAAATAATATTTGTTTTTACAAAACTGGCAAGAACGAGCAAACAACCTTACTTACAGTTTCTATTAGAACAAGTTCCCACAAAACCCCCCGTGACCCAGGCACATGACCTGCCTTTATCACCCCCAATCTTGCCGAAGCAACGAAACATTATACCCAGCTTTGAATTATATGAAAGCAGAGCGATATGAGAGTGTTGCTGCTAATAAGGGCCGGCTTTGAAAACAAAAAATAAACATATGTAAGAAGAGAAAAAGAGATGAAAAAAGCGAGCGGAAGGCATGTTGCGAAACGGCCGGATCAGCTACTAACCAAGGGTGCCGAGAGATATCTAACTAAAAGGGCAACGGTCCGAGAATGAATATAATAATGAAAAGATGAAGGCTGTTGCAAACAGTTCGAAGCACTCTGTGATCGACAAAAAGACAAAGGCAAAAATGGAAAAGAACATGCGCGTAGAACGCCGGCTGCACATAAGTACGGACCAAAGAGAAAAAAAAAATGTTCTCGCTCACAAAGAAATCATCTAATCAACCCGAAATGGGACATTAGGAAATGGCAGAAGGGAAACACGAGCACGTTGCCCTGGATGTAATTTATTTCTTCGTGATGATCTTTCTATCGAACATTAGGAACGATGACGATATAAGCACGCCGACATCTGGCGGCGGTGCAGCGCGAACCCAAATGTTTTTTTGATGGAAGAAAATATGCGTTAATACAAATACGATGAACGTCTGGTAGTGATAAAGGGGCCCCAAAGGGTCAGTGGTACCTTCAAAAAGCGAAATAGTTTTTTCCATGAATATTATGTGTAAGGTGCTTATATAAAAAAGGTGAATACCTTTTTGTTTCTCATGAAGTGCTGACGTCAATTAGTCCGGCATTTCTGAAACGCACCGAGAAGATGGATTACCCATATTTGTTATTAGGATGATGCAATCACAATTAAGATTAGAGTGTACTAATTCTGAGTGATTTTATAAACTTGCGGAGGTTGCAGTGGAGAGCTGATTTCGGCGCCACAGGGAATCAACTGAGTTGGATAGCTACATTCGTGGTTACTGATCACCTGGTAAAACGAAACTTCTACCAGTCGCCTTTTAATCACGATTAGCTTCACGTTTCAAGATGTGTTCAGTCTAACGGACCAATATTACTACAGCGTGCTGCACGTTAAAGACGCCTCATGAGCACTCGTATACTGCACTAGCATAGCCTCCTATACTCCAGAAAGCCTGTCAAATCACGAAAGAACGTGCTTCATGTAAAGGAAAAAGGAGAGCAGAGAAGAGGAAATGGCTCCCTCTGGTAGAGCCAAACAAATCCCCAGCGGTAAAATCCAAACACGAACGCGCTCCTTTTTTCTTTTTTTTTTTTTAGGAAAGAAGAACATTTTGTGTCGATCATCCTCTATTCTGGCCCTCCCTCGTTTCTCCACGCGCCGGTAGCCACTTTCCTTTTTTCTCCGTTGCGGTTTGTTTTTGTTTCGCGGAGAGGCACCGCGCATACTGGTGGCACTGGCCGAAGGGTTACCCTAGAGTTCCTTTTAGGCTCCCTACGGTAGCCAAGAATTTCGCGTTCATCCCCGTAGCGCCGGCTTTCCTGCAGGGCATTCGTAGTCAGCTCCTCACGTGACTGAATTCGGCGAAGAGCGGCGCCGCGCGTACGAGGCGCGCGGCGCGCTCAGAAGCAGGGGAACGTACGCC
This sequence comes from Ixodes persulcatus, assembly GCA_013358835.2. Lineage (NCBI taxonomy): Eukaryota > Metazoa > Arthropoda > Arachnida > Ixodida > Ixodidae > Ixodes > Ixodes persulcatus. The sequence goes on along the minus strand of JABSTQ010010929.1, from coordinate 722,711 downwards.
GGGGCGCGTGCAACGTCTACCCTCCTGCACGGCATTTGAGTCTGCTCATCACGTGATCGGATCTCGGCGAATATCGGCGTGGCGGCACGTGGAAAACAGACGCGCAACTATGGCTCCCGTAGGGAGCCTATACAGGAACTCAAGCTTACCTCAGAAGTGGCTCTGCGCTACCATATGAGTAACCGTTCGGCGCTGCTCCTCGCCTTTTCCCGGCTGCCGGGCGCTTAATGACTCTGTTGTGGAATTGACAGGAAAACTAGAGACAGAAGAGCGAGCGCGACGCTTTGAGCAGGGCTGTCATGCACGCGCGCTCGTGAAATGAAGGCGCCGTACATGATAACATAAGGAGTATTCACTGGCGGCCATATCTGTGTGCTTGGTTGCTGAGCGCGTGCTGACGGCGAGATTCCACAATTATTTTGCAACGTGCATTCCGCACCATCAAGATTGCCGGTCTTAGCGGGCTATTAATGTACGCTCGTTCTGAGCATGCGCCCTAAACATCACCCTCAAATATGGCGTCCAGTGAATACCCCCTATACGTCTGCCTGCAGCATCGTCTTTACTCGCACTTATGGGGAAGCAGAGTATAAAAAGAAACGATGCGGGTCACTACACATACCACGACAAGACATTCTGCTTTGTAGACAGTCTACCATGAAGAAAAGTAGCAATCCGGGAGAGTTTCTTCGAGACTTTAAGCGAGGACCAAAATATCACTTGCAACGCAAGGGCGTCTACACTGCTTGGACACGAGGCTCAGCGATGTGGACCTGGAACAAAGGTGGTACCTTCCCAGCCCTCGGGACTAGATGAATAGCTCCTTCGCACTTTCCTAAATTAATAAATACAGTAAAACTTAACCTTTTGCGAGAGATGCGAGTCGTTATTTTGGACCCGCGGCGTTCACTGGGCCAAACCTCGTTCGACGCGCCTGAGGGAAAACCTTGGTCGCGTTTGAGACCAGCCGAATACCCCGTTCTCCCGTATGCTGACAATGCGGTGCAAGCTCCGTGCTCGTTGGATCAATCCTGCGTCTATATCTCGTGCCACGGCATCACCCTCTTACCCGTGCCCACACGCGGAGAGCAAGCTTAGGCGATGAAAGGGACGTGGCTGATTGGTCCGGAGAACGCGTAGGTTCCCCAACCCTGTCAGGAGTGAACGGAGTAGAGAGGGTGCCACGCCTGCACTTTGTCTGAACGATGATCCACCGAAGATGCCCACAAAGCAGGCGCCCGAGAAACTGCGCCATTGTTTCGCGCCGCACACAAAGGACCGCTAAGATGTCGCCAGCAGAGTAGCTCGCAGCCGAGACAATAGCCTCAACACCTGTTCTTCAAGAACCGCGTCGTCGTAAACGTGTTAGACGAATTTCATGCCTGTGTGAACGGGAGCGCAAAGACACGTGCAACGAATGGAGTCAAGCAGACGCTCGCATCTAAAACTCGTTGTAATACTGTACAGGACGGTCAATATCGGCTGCCAGGTTTTAACGCATAAAACTCTCAGTAGTCGTTTGTTTTATTATAGCTTATTTTTCATTTTTGTCATTTAACGTGCGTATTCATATCCCGAAGATTGAAAGCATTTTAATTCGGGTCATCTTGTCAATATCAATATAGGCGTCAGTAGGAATCAACACACCGGCCTAGAATGGGTCTTTATTTAAATATAACGCTTCATTTCTAAATTTACGTGCAGCTCATAGTTTCAATCATTTTTAAGTTTGATAATATACCTGAGACTAGACGAACATACGCGAAGCAACCAGAATTGATTAAACCTGAAAAGAACGACAAAAAACAATGTCTGAAGACCGGTTCACATTTTACGTCACGTTATGTTACGAAAGCTTATGTTCGCCTACCTCGAGAGTCACCGAGGCATCTGTGTTTTGTACAAAGCGTGGCAACAAGTCCAGGCGCAGGCTTGCACGCGACATTCGAAACGCGCATGTTCCGGTGACTTATACGTAAGTTATAGACCTTTTCTGTTTCCTGTTGTTCTCAGTCACGTGGGTTCCGTATCTGGTATGCGGGGTGAAAAAATAATGAAACGTTTGAACCTGGAATATGCGAGAAAATATAGGTGAGGCAAATCAAGAATGTGTGACAATCACGCATTTTTCGTAAACACCTTCCAGCTGCGGGGAGAGATCAAAAAGATGTTTTACCGCATACCAGAAGTGACGATATTCAAGATGGCTGCGCGCTTGTGGAAAAGGTGTATACGTAACGTAAGAAAACGCAGGAAAACTCTCCTGTCTGAACGTGCTTTGGACTCACACGATTGTTTATTCAGTATCCCCTCTATATATGCATAATTTTTTTGAAAATCATAACAATTTCCTCACAAAAACTTTTTTGTGTGTTTTAAGAAACATTGCAAGCTTAAATCAGCTCGCCTGCGCCATCACTGTATTATTGCAATCATTGTTTTCTTCAGTCACGACTCACAAGTAGGTTGATAGTATACGACACTGAAATTCGAACAATATACGCAGGGTGCCACTCAACATTTGACTAGACTCAAATGTTGAGTAGCACTATAATCTCCACTGACTTTTGAGTTCTAACTCGGCTTCAGCTAAGCGCAGATCACGGAGGTAGAAAAACATACCCCTACCCGCACATGCCCGTTTCGATGGGGATCATCATGAACCGGCGTGCGGTCGTGTACCACTACTGTGTGGTGCACGTTAAAGACCCCAGGCTAGCGGTTGTACTTCACTGGCTAAATTGCTGATATAGAGCTGAGATACCAGGCCCATTAGGGCTGACTAACTTCAGGCTATATAAACACACCCACAACACTCAAACATATTCCAATAACGTGCATTGAACTCGCAATTTTACTACGTTGTTTTCCTCTCGTTGTTTTACTAAAAGAACCGATAAATATCGCTTAAAATCGCGGCTTTTCGGTCATTGTATCGACGAAATTCCCAAAGGAACTACAGCCCAAAGTTTTCAAGTTCGTCTGTGCTCCTCTATCCGCCTACGCGGTGATTCAGTGCCTTACAGACGGGCTAACGTTGTCAGAAAAAGAGCTTCGATTATAGAAACAATTGCCGGAAGGAGAGCACCAACAGCATGGTGCATGCGAAGAAGTGTGAGCGAATTCAGCGAGTCACGCGCACATTTAAAATCTAACCGCGCTGTAATGTGAATATCAACTGTGTTAGAGGTGAAGATGAGAGCGCGTGAGGACGTCAGAACGCCGAGCTCTGATTGGAAGGATTAGTGGGTACAGGAAAAGGCTGGCAGCCTTTGTCTTTACCTCCTGTCTCCTTCCAATTAGAAGGAACAAGACCGTCGTCTGCTCCTCGCCTAGTGTCTCGCGTTCAAACTTCTTCATACGGTAACTATAAAAACAGAGGCACCAAACTTCTCCATCTAAACGCCTGTATCTTTATTTATTTTTTCAACAAATTTGGTGGCGCCATTTTTTTGGTAGGCCTGGCACACTTCCGGTTCATGTCCACGGTGGAAGAAACACAATTAGGTGATGCCACTCACCGCTCTTCCCAGCGGGGAGCGAGCGGACAGATCGTGTTCGGAGCTAGCCTCGAACCAGGAGCAGTTAGTTCCGCGCCGCCGCGGAGGGCGCTGCGGTATGGGGTCCCTCCTCGGCAGCCATGGTGTCGGCGACGTAGCGTGTTCGCCTTTTTCGCGGTGTGGTGGTGTGGTGGTGGTGTGTGGCCAGTGGCTGGCCTTGTGTTTTGCTTTGGTGCTGTGTCGATCACAGGTGCCATCATCGTGCACGAAGGTGACCCCTAACCCGAAGGACGAAGCCATGCTATAAGGATGGCAACAGCAGTTCGGGGCACCGGAACTGTGCAGAGCGAGTGCCCTTGTTTAAAGCTCCATCGAATTACGCTCGCCTAGAGCAGTGGTGGATGAAACGCGGTTTGGGAGGGACCCCATACTTGGGCGCCATGTATCCCCGTGCGAGTGAAGCGCGCTCGGTGCCCGAACATAATGTGGCCGCCGCGTCGGACGGAGAGTCATCACCAAAATGTGTTTCTTCCACCGTGTTCACGTCTAATCCCTAATTTTTCACTCATCGTTCTACTATACAATGAGAGTGATTTACGTCTAACGGGGCTATAGGCGGCCATTTTCCGAATATATCGCGCAGATTTGATCTCACAAAATGCTGCGAAACCCGCCGTTTAGTACAAAAACGGAACTATATGAGGGCTATTTGCGCACTAGCACCACCGCATTCCAACTCGCGCGTGAAAGAGCGAATATACCCACTAGCGTCCCCGCGTGCTCTAATCTCCTTCTCTCCCTCAGCTTCTCTTCGTATACACTTACACAGCGCTACGGAGGGACGCTCTTCCGTATTTCTTAATATGGGCTCCCCCGAATGCCAAATGAATTATGGTAAACCGACCATCACTCAGCAAAGTAACACAGCCTTCGTGTCCTATTTGCATTCCTGCATTCTTCCAAACCATAGGTGCCTCTACTATATTCTGGTATTTTACGAGGGGTTGTTCGAGGCACGTCCCACCGCGGCGCTCTCCTCTGCCAATTATGCTCGTCCTCCAGTTTGCTTTCTTTCGAAGAGCAAAGCGGAAGTCGGCACGCGGGCGCTTCCGCCAACGGAGGGCCGGAAACCCCTGTGCTGAAAACTAATTTTCCTATGGTAATGGCGCGCTGGCGGGAACGCTCGTACCACATGTTCAGCGGCCCTCTCGTATACAACTACCACGTCCCTTTTTTCTTCCTTCCCTTCCCTCCTCGGTTGTTTGTGGTCTTTTTTTAAATTATTTGCGTCGTTATGTGTTTTGCTTGCCTTCTGGGATGGGGGCTCGCCTTTGGCGCTGGCAGTATGCGCTACAGCTTTCAGCGCTGGCCGCGGCGGTGACAAAAACCGCGCTCGTTGCATAGAGTCACGCGCGCTCAACCGACTCGGCGTAATCTCAGCTCACCGGGCAACGTTCCCTCCTGGGGAATTTCTAGCCCCGAGTTGGCACGCTACCGTATTGTCGCTCTCCGCACTATTTTGTTCTCATTTCGATCGGCTGCTTTCTTTTCTTTTCTTTTTTTCCGGAGCTCAGCGCTTGCTCCCTCCAATAAAAGACCAGAGACCGGGCTTATCGTTCCCCGCGCAACAACAACGAGGTTCGGGTCGTTGTTTGTATTTCGGGAGACATATTTGGAAATCTAAATTGTGCGCCCAGATATAGCGAACCATGTATAAAATGTCATGGCCTCCGAGGTTTTTTTCGCGCGCTGGCTGCGCCCCTCGGGCCGTTGCATTCGCCGGTACAGACTGTTACTCTGGGACGCTTGGTGGCGCTCGCAACCAAACCGAACGATACAAAGAAATAGCCACGAATTATCATCATCACCGCTATCGTCGGTCTACGGAGCTTAGGAGCAGGCGAAATGTGCTCCCCGCCTCTCGCCGCAACGCACAGACCTTGGGCAAGGAAGAAGTTGATCAAACTTTGAAGGTTCACCTTATCTTTTCAAAGCCAGAAAGATGGAGAACAAATGTCTTGAATGTTGTTTTCAAACAAACTGCGCGTCTATTCCTTTAAGTAAGAAACAGGAAAGGCGAGTCAGTCAGAAACAGGAAGGCGAGTCAAAATATAGATTCGCACTGAACCTTGCATTCTGAGGAGCAGCGAATAAAACTTAAAAATCAACAGAGATCGACGTACATTTTTCTATTCTGGCAATGATTACAATAAAAAAGCAAGCTTTATCCCGCGGACTCACACTTGACAGCGTGTTTTGAAACGATTCTGTTTCTATTTCTGGTTTGGTTATAAGCGCCGCATGCGGAGATCTAAAAAAACTGGATCGGCTCACTTTTTCAGCATGGGCAGCCGGGCGTCTCGGAAGTATGTATTATTGCTTCCCTGCTAATTTTACAAGGCTCCAAATTCCTTTATTGTGGGTTGCAAATTTGGCTAGATCTCTGCCAACTCGGCTTTAGTAAACAGCCATTTTACCATTCGTTAGTTGTGTATACTGATATGCACTGACTCTTTTTTTTTTAGCTCCACTGAAAACCAGCCTAAACGCTAATACTTTACTCCAGCTGCAGTGTGAGCCTCAATGTGTAGCTTACATGCCTTCCATATTTATCACAAACAACGTCACGTATTCACCGCATTCGGCGGGAGTTGGTACCACGAGGGCGCCACAGTATTTGGTGCCCCAGTAGACTTCCGGTAGTGTATTTATTTTTTCTTCAGTAACACACATCGATCGGGAAAGAATATTTTCCTTCGGAGAGGTACCTGTAATAGGTTTGAAAGAACCTGCGCGCTTTGTAGAACGTAGTACAAATAACAAAAGGATGTGTGACAAGAGTAAAAGAAGAGGAAAACCGGAAGCGCGCAGGGTCCGCCGATAGTGGGCGGCAGCGAGCTTGTTTGCAAACAAACATCGGTGAATTTGAGACCCAGTGGTGCATCTGGGCCCGTTTGCTCGAAGCTCTAACCGCGACTAAAGTTCGCCGCAGTACCTAGGAGAGGGATTTTGAAATCACGTGACTGGCTCGGTAGGGATGCGGGGAAACATGGCGGTGCCCCGGTGAGTGAGCGCCGCTCGCCTTAAAACTAATATGTTGTTGTAGCTGCAATATTGGGCGCGTTATTCAGCAACGAATGGTGCAGGAGGCTTTCGCTTTGCCTTACCTCACTTAAACCGCAAAGCATGAGCAATGACCTCGCCGCATTTTTTAGAGTCTTTCGATTCTAGCCCTTCCTAAGCCTAAATGAACGCGATAATTGTCGGCATGGCAACGTCTTTGGAAAGCGGATTGCTTTGACTCAATCGGCCGGGTATTGATAGCACACAAAAGAAGACAGCGTCCCATTAGACTTTTTTCTAAATTACCCAAGACTTCTGCAACCGCCTCTTCACCTTTGTCCATGAAGGCGCCCCACGTTCGTCGATCGGGTTAGTTGTCTCTCGACGGGCTGGGGTTCCAATCTGCCAGCACCTTGAAGCAACTCCTTTAGGGCTGATATGATAGGTTTATTGCATATTTACAGCATGTAGCATATTGAGTCCCATTCGAAGTATGCCCCTACCAAAAGAGTCCCCTGCTTTTATAACGTTCACCCAAGGGCGAGTACGAGACGTCCGTCACGTAAGCCGCGTGGCCCGCATGCAGCTAGAGTATCATGTGTCGCCGGAACGTGCCACACCGCCGTTCGGATGAGGCGCTCGCGAACCAGAGCTTGACCGTCCCGACCGTAGTCCAAGGCCGAGGAAGCGACGGGGGGTGTCGTCGACCGCATCCAGTACGGTAGGCCAAGGCCGCAACGTGATGCCGCGCACGTAGCACCTCCGAAAACTACACCAGCGTTCCCCGGCATGTGTGCGGTTGAGGTCATCGCCGTCAATCCTTGAAGGAAGGAAGGAACATACTTTATTTACAGCAGCTCATTGTCCGAGCCGTGTTTTTTTTGGTTTTACCACTTCCATATGGTGTTTGTAGTCAAGTTACGAGAAGTGTCCGTCCTAGCTTGCATGTTCGTTGTTGTTGCATGGTGTTAATCCGAGGACATGTTCGACATGGTTCTGCAGTTGTTGCCATAAGGTAGCTTGCAGGTCCTGCGGCGGTGCTGCCCAGCTCTCCCACGTGTGGGGGATGTGGAGTGGTAGCAGAGTTTCTTCAAGAATGAATGGCGAGTTCTGTGCCCTCGGGCACTCCCAGTATGTATGGCTGTTATCGGGAGGTTGTGCTCCGCAGACTTGATAGCTGGGCAGTCCTCCGAGGTTGTGTATGTAGTGTAGCGTCATGTCACACGGGAGCAGACTTGGACGTAGTTCAACTACTCTACTCAAACTACTGCAGTTTAACTACTTTTTCGAGTAACTTGGTAACTTTCAATTACAACTTTATTTGAGTAATTAGTAGTTTAATTTAACTACTTTTTTTCAGGTAACTTCTACTCAAATTACAAACTACTTTCGAAATCTAGTGCTAAGTTTGCTCATCACAAAAGTTTGAGCGCAGAAATAAGTAAGACGCCGGCAGATGAAGTGGCATTTCCGAACAAGGGACCCCCTCACATTCCGTTCCCACGCACTTATAGACCTTTTCCGCTTACTCTCGCCCCCGACCGCCAAGTAGGCATATCCGGTATGGGCGACGAAAAAATATCAAAACGTTTCAACCTGCAAATAGTAAAAAAATAGAGGGGAGGCAAAACGAGAAGGGGTGACGGTTATGTTTATCTTCCAAATGCCTTCTATTGGCGTGGCGACGGCAAAACAGTGTTTTCGCCCATACTGGAAGTGACGACAATTCAAGATGGCGGCGCCCTTTCGAGAAAGGTCTATACTCGGCAGCCGTAGAAACTGCATCACAGGAGCCCTTGGGCCAAGGTGGCGACGAGCAGCCAAAACATAACACCGGCGCGCACGAACGCAGGAAGAGATGCTTAACAAGCCTTGGTCGGGTATTGACCTAATTCGGTGATGCACGCGTCGCAGACGCGGGGCCTCCAGCTGTAAAGGCTAGCCCACATGGTGCGTTTTTCTCCACGTCTGCGTCGCGTCTGCGCCTGCGCTTTGACGTCACTTCCCGCGCCGGGACGAAACGCAGCGTTTTTAGGCGCATTCCGGCGTATCTGGAGGAGCCAGATATTTTGCGTCCAGGCGTCGCGTTTCGCGCTGCGCCTAGAAAGCAACAACCAACGAACGGCCGTGTTCACTAGTTGCAAGGAGCGTTTGAATTTTCTCTACTGTTTTCGCCACTGTAGGACTGTAGTTTTCGCCACGGACCTTGCGACAAAGGTGATAAAAATAATAATAATTTTTATTTGCACAGATTGCGATACCTACTCGGCAGCGTGCAAGGCTAGGCAGACAGGTTGAGACCCTTACGCAGGTGCGCCTGCTAGCCCACCGCCAAGTAGGAAAAGGGATACGGGAGGGGAAAATAAAAATGCAAACACTCAAAACAGAAAGATACACATACAAAAACGAGTAACAGCACTGTGCCATTCCACGGCAGAGCGCCCGCCAACGCTCGCAGCAGGGCGAACATGGGTAGTTACGTCCTTCCCCCCGCGGACATCAGTTTACAATACCTTTTGCACAAATCCAGGGACCTCTCCCTGCTCCGCGGGAGACGCTGACGCTCCTTCAGCGGAACAGAGAGGAGCTAGCGAAGTACAAAAGCATCCTGCATTCTTGCAGGCGAAATTTAAAGAATACAAGGACACCGAGAGACAAAGGAACAAAATTAATACTATCGGCAACAGCCGCAAGAACACAACCTCTGTAGCGGCCAGCTGTAAATGTTTTGGCTCGTGAGATGGTGATGCCGATGGCGTACCGAAAGGTGGATGAGGCGTACGCACTAAAAAGGATGAAAATGAGTGAAATTGAGCTTCATTGCATTTTATGTAATAAAAATGCGTGCTTACTATTAATAAAATTAAATATTTCGGCATGTAGCCATCATTTAACGCGCGATTTTTATCTAAAATTTGCGTTTGTTTCTTAAGCGCGTCTGGCTACGTTGGGCAGACGCTTCGGAAACGCAGACGCGAACCGCTGCCCGGTAGCGCTGCGTGTGGTTTGACTGGGCGCACGCGTCTGGCTTCCAAGCCGAGACGCGCGTCTAGACGCACTGAAAAACGCGCCATGTGGGCTAGCCTTAACCGTGAAAGACGGGGACACTCCGAGGGTTGTTGTTGTTTTCATGTTGTCTGCCTTTAGTGAGTTCTGCTTCAAGCGATCTGGGGGTTTCACGGGAGGCTCTACTGGAATGACCTCGCAGCTGGGCGCCTGTTCCCACGGTCGCCTCGTCGTCAGCGCATACGCCTTTGCCAAGTCGGACTCCCCCGCGCACAAACGCAGACACGGATAATCCGTTCATGGGAGCACCTTCCCGCATCCAGCTGCCTTTTCCGCTTACTCTCGCCCCCGACCGTCAAGTAGGCATATCCGGTATGGGCGACGAAAAAATGTTAAAACGTCTCAACCTGCAAATAGTAAAAAATTAGAGGGGGGAGAAAACGAGAATGGGTAACGGTTACGCTTTTCTCCTAAATGCATTCTATTGGCGTGGCGACGGCAAAACAATGTTTTCGCCCATACTGGAAGTGACGACAATTCAAGAAGGCGGCGCCCTTGAAGAAAGGGTCTATACGAGCGACGATGCTTGTTCACGTAATCTTTCGCGTCCTTCCGACCTTCCACGCCACGGAGACCTCCTCTTTGCTGAAAACTATTTACTTGTCAGGCGTGTCAGGCGCCGGCGAGGATTGCGAGTCACCCTTTGGAGATCCTTTTGTTGGACCAGGCGTCAGCGGCGAATTATACTTCGTTTCATCTTCTGTTAAACCAAAACATTTTTTTTTTCTTTTCAGTAGCGTAGCACTAGCACTGCAACGTGACGCGCAGTCGTCCGGATGATCTCATCGTCGTGGCGCGAGACTTGAACCCTTGACTGTCAGGTGCACTCGCTCAGCGTACTCTCCGAACGTCGTGGGAATAAAGAGGGGCCAGTCATAACAATCTCAACTTGCCGAAGAAAAAAGAAAAAAGGAGACTTTGTTATAAAAGACCCTCTAGCCGAGGCAAACCTCACATGATTCGTCATGAACACCTAAGATGCCGCTTACCCGACCCTTCACAGCCTCTGAAATTCAACGCTGCCGTTCCATCCAGCGCGTCGGTGGAACGTCCTTTTAGCTTGGCTTGGGACGTCTTTAGGAGGAAAAGAGGAAAACTCTCCTATGAAGAACATTGAAAGTCAATTGCTTCTGCGAGCGAATAAACTATTTTGGTGAAAACGCAGGCCATAAAATGACTGCATTTATTTTAGGCTCGCAGGGTTTTTCACGGATCAAAACTGCGGTTCATTTTGCTACCACAAAAATATAAAAAATGTAACTTCGAAAGTAACTTTAAAGTAACTCGCTACTTTTTACAGTAGTTAGTAGTTTACTCAATTACTATTACAAATGAGTAATTTCTACTCTACTCCAATTACTTTTGGCGTCGATACTCACTAACTTAACTTAACTACCTTTTTTGAGTAATTTGTACATGTCTGCACGGGAGTGAGTTTGTTTGTGTTTGCCGTATCAACGTGGCTTGTCTGCGCGATGTACTGGGCAGTGGAGTGGGGAATTTGCGTTGCTCCTCTCGCATCTTCTTGAGGAAGGTCCTTCGTTTTTTTCTCTGCTCCGCTCTGTCTTCTCTTGGGTCGTATGCCTGCGGCCAACCGATCGGTACGCTCGGTTCTGTGTTATCTCGAGACAGGGCGTGCGCCCTTTCGTTCCCTTCGATTGCCTGGTGGCCTCGTACCCATTCGAGGTAGATGTGCAAGTGGGGGTGGTTGGTCATGTATTGGGTGAGGAGTCCTAATATGTGTTCAGGTAAGTCGTTTTTAGCGTAAGCCCTGAGCGCGTCCTGGCTGTCCGTTCTAATCGTGAGCTCCTTCGTTGTGTGTGAGTGGAGGGTTGCGGCTTCGGCGATCGCCTGTATTTCGGCTGCTGTCGCCGATGGGACGTTGGCATGACGCCTGACGACGTGGCCTTTGGGACCCACCGATGCAGTGGTGGCATTGCTGTTTGTGAAGCTTGCGTCCGTGTAGTAGATGTCATGGCCAGGGTCTTTTAGATGCGTCGCTCTGCACTTTCTTCTTTCTGAGTCTACTTCTGGGTGCATATGTTTGGGGATGGGGCGTACTGTTAGATGTGGGATGGACTCCCACGGTGGTGGCGGTGTGGGGATCTCTGGGAGTCGCTCAGTTGAGTATCCAAGACTGCTCAAGATTTTCCGCCCTTGTTGGGATGTGGCCAGCCTGTGTCTCTGCGCGTCTTGTTGGATTTCGGATTTTTCCTCAAGGGTGTTGTGGATAGCTGTGGCGTTCACTAGCGCACTTGCTGCGTACTTGGGCGTTCCTAGTTCTAGACGGTGACATTTCCGCAGCACTGCTTTAATCTTCCTCTTTTGCGTTTGGGTTAGTTGTGTGTATGGATAAGACCACAGCACTCTGGAGTACGCCGTCGCTTCAACTATTTTCCTGAGTTCGTGCTCTTTCATTCCGCGATTGTAGCGCGTGATACGTGCTATCATGTTGTAGATCTGATTGAGTTGTTTTACCGTCTTTGCGGTCCACTCCGTGCTTTTGCCGTCCTGTTGCCAGATAAAACCTAGTATTTTTATGACTGGCCGACGGGGTATTAACATGCCTCCTATTGGAGGTTCATAAGTTTACGCTGTTCCTCTGCCATTTTCTGTCGTGGGTGGTTTAGGACTATGACATATTCCGATTTGTCTGGTGAGCACTGGAGCCCAATGGCGTTTGCGTGTTCGTGGATGATGTTTAGCCCCGTTTGTATCGTTCTTCTTGTTGTCCCGGGTTGCTTGTCGTACACTAGATGCAAATGTCATCCGCGTATATAGCGTGGTGGAGATTTGGGACGGCATTGAGTTTAGTCGGGAGGTTCTTCATTGTTATATTAAAGAGCATCGGCGATAGTATGGAGTCCAGTGGTGTACCTCTACATAGGGGATACGGTTGAGAGGATTGACCCCTCAGGGTCCAGTATTCTCACCGTTCTGTCCTTGAGGAAGTTCTTTACGTATCTGTACATTCCATTTCCAGGGCTCGTTTCGCGAAGGTTTCTGAGGATAGCATCGTGCGTGACGTTATCGAATGCTCTTTTTAGGTCCACCGCAACTATGGTGCGTTGTTGAACCGTGCTGGGGTAGTCGTACACCTGTTATTTGATCATTTTTGCTACGTCTTGCGTACTGACGTGCTTTCTGAACCCCACTTGGGAGTGCGCCAGCTGATTCGTGTCTTCCAAGTGCCATTCTAGCCTATTTAATGCCATCTTTTCCATTCGTTTCCCCATGCAGGACGTCTTGGATATGGGTCGGAGCTTTGCTGGTGTGTTGGGAAGTTTGCCTGGTTTGGGAAGCATGATTACGTGCGCTTTTTTTCATTCTTCTGGTAACTCTCCCGTCGCCCACACCTCGTTGATGTGTAGTAGGAGCTCGTCGAGCTTGTTGTCAGGGATGTTTCTGAGCATTCCGTATGTTATTTTGTCCGGCCCCGGGGCCGTGTTGCGCTTCAGCTGGAATAAGGCCGTTTGTAGTTCTGCATCGGTGAAGTCCGAGTCTATCCCATCGAGCTCTTCGCTTTCCAGTGCGGTTTGGACTTCTTGATCTAAGCGGGTTTCTGCCGTTGGTATTTGCTGTGCCATTGTCTGCGTTTCGTCTGGGTAGAATGTGTCCCTGATTTCTCCTATGAGGTCCTTCACGGTGGCTCCTGTGCTCAGCATGAGTTTCTTGAGCGTGTTCCTGGGTTTACGGTGCCCCATGATTGCGCGGAATATGTGCCAGGCTCTGACCGTGTGTATTTGACCGCTTATGTCATCGCAGAGTTGCATCCAGTTTTGACTGGCCAATTTCTCCGCGTATTCCTGGCTCTGCTGAGTTAAGGCCAGTATTCTTGCCTTGAGGGTTCTGTTGCTCTTTCTCTTTTTGAGGCGTTTTGTGAGGTTTCATTGCTTGTTCCATAGAGTCATTAGGTGTTGATCGACCGTTGGGTGGTCTTCTGTGTTCGCAATGTGTTTGGTGTGACGGTTAACCGTCTCTTGGATCGCTTCTGTCCAATCTTTGCATCCAAAGTGCTTTCAATCCACCCCTTGGAGTTCCTCTCTGACCTTGTACCATGCCGTCAGCTTCGTCGTTCTGAGGCGTTCTTTCCGTCCCCTTTTCTTTGGAGTGATTTTTATTTCTATTATTTGGTGATCGCTGCCGAGCGCGTCTCCTGTGTTCTCCCACGTCGCCCTGAGTGGGAACTGAATCCAGGTTAAGTCCGGAGAGGTGTCCGTTTGGTGCGGTCCACCAGTGCGTGTTGGCTGCGTCGTGTCATTTAGGAGTGTCATACCTTGATTGGCTCAGAAGTTCTGTAACTTTCTCCCTAGTGGCGACTTGACCGCATATTCCCAAGATGGGTGTTGACAATTGAAATCTCCCAGCGTTACCACCGTGTCCCTATCTCTGTTGGGTCCTAGTTTCATGTCCAGGGGCGGGAGGCGTGCAGTGGGTTGGTTAGGTAGCCAGTAACTGTTGATTATATGGAGCCTGTGGTATCCCAGAAATGTGCTGGTTGCCACATGCTCCATTGTGGGTGTGTTGATTGCCGTTGTATCATGCTGTATAGAGGGAAGGCCGGCATCTCGTCTCCTGATGTACGTGGCTACCATAGTAGGGGTTATCATCACGTTCTGCCCGGTAACCCGTTGATTGTGTTGAATACTCGGTTGTGTGTAAATGTCGTACCCCTGTATGGCGTGAGCTCCGTTTGTTTCCTGCAGGACTATTATGTCCGGTTGTGTTCCAATTATTTGCATGTGTTGCAAGAGGTGGCTCCTCTTTCGTCGGAACTCTCTGCAATTCCATTGCCATATGATTATTTCGTCGGTTTTGTCTCTTGAGGTTTTTTTTGCTTGGTACGTCGTTGGTGTGCTGCTGTGTGGCGGGTTTGATTGTTGTCCCGCGTTTGTGTTATTCATTGTCATGTTGTTTCATGTTCGCGTTCACGGGTGCGGGCATAGCGGCACGCTTGTGTGGTCTGAGTTGCTCCTGGTGGGCCGCTAGTTCTGCTGGTATTGGTGCTAGTGCCTGTTGGATCATTTGTTGGAACATCGGGGCAAGTGCGGTTAAGATGGTGGGTATGGACTCCGCTATTATAGTGGATATCTTTTGGCGTAGTTCGGTGTAGTCATTTGTATTGGTTTGCTGGTATTCTTGCGAGGGCGGTGGGCTTGGTGCTTGTATTGTGGCGGGTTTTAGAACCGTTAGTGAGGAGGGAGAGTGTTGTGAGGCCGTGCCACTCAACTGGGTGTCCATGGGTTGTGCCACTTTCTGCATGTTCGGGATCACCCGTGGGTAGCTGCGACTGTTATTTTCCTGGTGGGCTCCTGTTGTTTCTCCTCCTTGGCCGTGTGCTCTGGATGCCTATTTTTGGTGCCACGGGTTGTGTGAGGGTTCTTGGAACCTGGTCCGTTTTTGTTGGTCGTGTTGTAGCTGTTGTGGTTTTCTTTGACTTGCCGTACTGCGGCTTCTGGCTCGTTTATCGAGGGCCACATTTTGCTTGGCAGTGTTGGATCCCCAACCCCTGCTGTAGCTTCTGCTGCGGCTCCTGCCTCTGGTGAGGCTGCGCGATGGGGTATCTAGTAGCTCGAACCTGTTGCTTATTGGGAGGTCCGGCCATTCCTGCGGGTTCCGCTTAGGGTTTGTGTCTGGTGATCGTTTCGTGTTCAGTTGTAGGGCTCTTGCTTGACGTGCTTGACGTGCTTCGAAGTGTTCCTTTATATAGCTTCCGCTACCGCCTGCTTGGCAGGGCATTGCGGGTCCGTGGCGGCGTGATCACCTTTGCAGTTGGCGCATCGCAGCTCGCAATCGTGCGGCGTCTCGCTTGATTTTGTGCTGTGCAGCGTATGTACTCGTTTTTGCACGAACATACCTCCGAGTTATGTTGGAGGCTGAGGCAATGCGCACACTGCCTATTCCGCTGTCGCGGTGGGTGCAAGGGGTACACTCCCGAGTCGCATATGGCGTACCTTGGAAGCGACGGGCCCTCCACGGTGATGAGAATGGTTTTCGTCGTACCGAGTTGCCTGAATCCCAAGGCCGTTCGGTTCTGCACTCTGAGGTTCTCCTTGATGAAGTCGTCAGTTGCGTCCAGCGAGATGCCGTGAATCACTCCTCTCGCGTTTTCTGCCGCGTTCGCCACGTATGCACAGATGGAGTGTGTAGTGCCCACTACTTGAATTTGTTGCGTTGTCATGATTTTTTGTACTGCCGTGGCTCTGTAACTGTCCACGATGAAGAGATTCTGCGGCGCTCGGAGTTTGAAGTAGGTGTCTGCACACTCTTGTTTGGTGAGGGCTGCCGCCATTTTGAGGGCGTTGGTTAGTGCGGCGAGGCCTATCGAGGCGAGGTGCTCGTTGTTCTTCAGCTTCAGCACAACCGTCGTCGTCTTGATCTGTCTTGGTACCGGAGTGGCGAGTTTCCACTCCGTTGCTCGAGAAGTTGAAGAATCCTTCACGTCCATGATGAATAGGTGAGCGCTATCGGCGGTGCGGACTGTTATAGGTGTGTGGGGGACACCCTGGGCCGTCCTGGGTGAAGCTTCGTTGGCGTTAGGCCTCGCTGCACAGCTGTGCAGCTGCCAGGCTTAGCTTGGTGGGCCGGTGTGGCCAGTGATCGAGGACTGATTGCTCACCCGAAAGTGATCGCTGGGTCGGACGTTTAAGTTTCTAGGTTGTCGATGATCTCCATTCACCTCAATGCTGCTTTTCTGTAGATTCCGCGGGTTCGAATTGGGAATATTCGATCTTGAATCGGGAACTTGACATCGGCTACACGTTCCACATCGCCTCGTCGTCGTCGTTTTTGTTTCGTCAGTCCTTGAGGTTTGCGCCGTTCTCGGTGTTGCGTCGATCCCAGATGTTCCGCCGCCGGGTGCTGCATCTTGAGCCAGCGGCTTGAGCACGACGTGATGGCCTTGCCTCCTCCTACTACGCGCTCCAAACGTGTCAGGAGCTCCGTACATGCGCAGTTGAGCCCGACACCAAGCATCGAGGAGAACGCTGAAAGTGTAATTCTACGGTACCCGCGCGCTGGCCTTCCTCTTATAAAAGATTCGAAGTAAATGACCATAATAAGGCTTTGACGAACGCGCGTGCAAGGCAAAATGTGTTTGACTTTTTGATTTCGAACAATTACTACTGCAGACGTCAGCACGTACAACGCGTGTAACTACACTCGTAGCATGCACCTCGGTGCTTGGGAAATTTAGAAAAAAGGTCTATTGGGACGCTGTCTGCTTTTGTGTGCTATCAATACCCAGACGATTGAGTCAAGGCAATCCACTTTCCAAAGACGTTGCCATGCCTACAATGATCGCGTTTATTTAGGCTTAGGAATGGCCAGAATTGAAAGACTTTCTAAAAAATGCGGCGAAGTCATTGCTCATGCTTTTCGATTTAAGTGAGGTAAGGCAAAGCGAAAGCCTCCTGCACCATTCGTTGCTGACTAACGCGCCCGATATTGCAGCTACAACGACATGTTAGCTCCAAAGCGAGCGGCGCTCACTCACCGGGGCACCGCCATGTTTCCCCGCATCCCTAACAAGCCAGTCACGTGATTTCAAAATCCCTCTCCCAGGTACTGCGGCTAACTTTAGCCGCGGTTAGCGCTTCGAGCAAACCACGAGCAAACGGGCCCTGATGTACTTTCTGAGTCTCTGGGCGTCTATTGGCGACGTGAGCGATCGAAAGCGTCGCTGTGGTCAGCCCACCACAATTGGGCGAATGCTGACTATGACGTCAGTAAAGGATATCAAATCGACGCAAATAAGAGGAATGTAAGAACGTCAATTTTGACGGTGTGGGCAGTGTTACTTTGAGAGCGCTATGATTTCAGGCTTTCACCATGCTCATTACAAACACCATTGAACTTGTTCTTCACAAGGTAATGACGTCACGAAAGGTAACCAAACGAGGGCGCCACCGAAACATCTCGCCGCTATTGGCGACGTGCGCGATCGAAAGCGCGCCGCTGTGGTCGGCCTTCCACGATTGGCCGAATGCTGACTATGACGTCAGGAAAGGATTTCTCATCGACGGAAATAAGAGGAATGGAAGAACTTTAATTTCGAAGTTGTTGGTAGTGTTGCTTAAAGAGCGCATTGATTTCAAGCTTCCACCATGCTCCTTACAAACACCATCGAGCTTGTTGTTCGCAAGGTAATGACGTCACGAAAGGTAACCAAAGGAGGGCGCCACTAAAACATCTCGCCGCTAATAGACGATTGCAAACGGGGCATTTGGCAGCCGCCATGTTTCCGCTCGTGCGAGTAAGCACGTGCAATTGCGTTCTTGCAAAGCTATCTTCACGCTTGTGATTCGCGTGCTTGCACGCATGGGGCACCAGTCGGGCCGCCATGCTTGCAAACGTCTATATTACCCAAGCATCAAGGAGAATGCAGGGATTGGTGTTCCACAGGTCGCATGTGCTGGCCTCAGCAGTAGTAACTTTTCTAAAACAAATACTCCAAACGACTTAATTTTCGCGGGCTCAAATTTTCGCGAATCGGGCCTAAGCTGAAATTTGAAATTGTTCGCGGGTTCTGATTAATTTTCGCGAATCGAGTGTAGCTTCCGTAGCGTTCACACATTGCCCGAATTGTTCGCAGGACGCATTTTTCGCGAATTGTAGACGACTCGCGAAATTCGCGAAAATAAGGTCCTCGCGAAAATTTAGTCGTTTACAGTATACCTAAAACAAATTGCACCTTGCACGTGCGTTCGTCAACGCTTTATTTTGGTAATTTACTTCAAATTTTTTACACGGGGAAGGCGTGCGCGTGCGGTGCGTGGAACACCAATCCCTGCATTATCCTTGATGCTTGGGTAATTTAGGTATAGGTCTATTAGCTTTGGTTGCAATGTTCGATAGACCCGTGGAAACACGTGGCTTTGGTTAAACAACGTTTTTCATCCAATCTTTTGCGCGCGCGCAACGACTAAAGACCTAGGAATCCTATATATGTATCATAGTGTGAAGACTGACTTTTGGCACTACTTTATTGTGTCCATCAGATTGTAGCGTTCGCTGCGGTAAGACATAATGTAAGGCAGAATATAAAAAAGAAAAAAAAATATAGTTCACGTATTTAGGATAAGATACGATGTTGAGCGGCACGGCGGATAGACAAAAACAAACACGAAAGTAATCGAGAAGAGTGTGGCGCAGCGAACAAGAACAGAAAGGACACGGGCAGCGAAGCACGGGTCTGGTACAAGCGTGGCACGTCGAAGATGCTTTTGTTCGGGGGGGACAGCCCATTAATCCCGGCGCCCGATCGACTCACCGCCAGGCTGGCCAGTCGGGCTTCTCCTCCTCGTCCCTCTGTGGTCCCCAACATTCACTGAGGCCTGCGGCCGGGCCCGCACAAAGGGACAGGGAAACGTCCCGCCCAGCGTGGCCGTGATCTATTCTCTCCGAGTACACGAAAACTTCTCCATGTGTCTCGTACGCGCGAAAAAAAAAATAAATAAAAATCCCGCACTTTGTTCTAGTGGAACGCACCATCCCGCATTTTCTCCATGCCGCTCTCTCTCGCTCTCTCTCTCTCTCTTTGTTTATTGATTAGGATGCCTTCGTATCTATCCTTAGCTTTCGCTCGCTTAACCAAACGGTACATTGCACGGCGGTGCTTGCATGTTTTTCCCAAGGCGCCGTTACAATATGGTTGTGCACGGGCATGTGTTGGTGGATACATTCGGTTTCTAAAGTTCCTTGTGGGCTCATTGAAAATAGCTCGTTGATCTGACTAGAGCCAGAGACCGCTTAAAAAACGCGAGGCGGGGCTTCTTACTTGCACACGTGTTTGCTTTGGGATTCGTTCCGCGTTCTAATCAGCGACTGTCTCAGTGGATAGGAGCTGGCGGGGTCAAAAATAGAATGCTCCGACTCGCCACGTCCGTCGTTTCCTGACTGTGGGTGATAACAATAAAAACGGAATTTAAGAATCATAGACCACCATGCTAGTTTACCTAGGACGAAGGTATTCTAAGCTTTGTGTTAATTGTCCCTCTTCGCTTTTATCCGGGAGTCTCGAGGTGAACGAGTACCTCAGGCTGGACGGAATGCAGGGTTCAAACACACTTCTACACCGATATTGATTGTGTGTTATATTTTATATTACTAGAAGATATGGGTTCAAATACGAGGTAAGCACTTTGCCTAAAGCTCCTCCTCCCACATCCTCGCTCCTGGCGCCACTGTTTCCACGTGGGATGCGTAGACAATACGCCACCGAGACTTCGCGTCCAAGCTGCCTCGGATAACCCACCCGTTGCCGTGGATGCTGCATTGTCTTAGCGGCCGGCGGAGCGGTTTGCTACGCCGGCTAGTAGGTGATCGTGCTTACGTAGCGAATTCTTAACTAACATTAAACTAAATCATTTTTTTTTTTTTTTTCTGGTAGGTAAAACATAAAACCTGGATAAAAAAACAACTAAAACACGCAATAGACGAGAGCGAAAAGTTGTCTCTTGTCCGCCGTCGTCCTTCCTCGCCCGTTGTATAACTTTCGTTTATATTTGTCATACTCATGGAGCAAGCTCACAATCTTATGACGAAAGCGCGATATCACGCGTAATTATATTTGAGATACAGTACAACGAGGAGCTATAAAATCGCACCTCTGGTACATCATAAAAAAAAAAGAGAGAGGGCGTTTGCTAGAGACACGATGGCGGAATTATTGAGGAAACGCTTAAGCATGTTTGCTTCATACAGATGCATGTTTCAAAAATGTCTGCAAGAAGTTTTTTTTTTTTTTTTTTTAATGGCCAATGTAATAGGATTGTTACCACAAGAAAAGAAACAGGCCTCAGACACTGTGTGCAGAGGCCTTTTGTACGAGTATTTTATGCTCCGTAATGCCTCTATCTCCGATTGAGTCGAGCTTGATACACGGAGCGCGACCAAAAAACAGTTGGTGAAAACATCGGTTGGCGGAAACCCTCGAGAAGGACTCGAGGCATTCGGACGTAGCAGTAAAGCCAAATGTCTCTATCATCTTGGATAGGATGCGCGACGGTGAGATATAGTCTGGCGTGAAGCGCGGCTCGTGTATTCACGCAGCAGCGCAATAGAGATACTGCCCCTGAGTCTCCAGGTTGTACAACACGCCGATACGGTTACCCGGATGTACGCCGCGGGGCCCAGAGTTCAGTTGAAATAAAACCCGATAAGGTAGATATTTGCACCCGAAATTTTTTAAGCATGCAGCGCTGATTTTTTTTTTTTTTTTTTACGCATTGTCTTGAGTGCAGCGTATTACGCCACTGTGCACAACGCACCCGGTCCTTGTCATAATATCGACCCTCTTTGAGTCCCTAGGGACTCCCCTTCTACCTTTCAGCCCTTCGAAGGTTTGGGTCAAGCGTAATGCTGAGATGCCATCAATCTCCGGGAAAACGGCAGACCCAGTTGGCCTTCTACATCATTGAGGTCAAAAGCCGCACGCACGAACGACAAAATGCCACGTGTTAAGCTCGTTCCTTTATAATTGCCGTGTCAATATCGAGACTCGTTCGCGTTTCTTGATTCCGAAGAACATTGTTTCGAAACTTAAATCAAATAAAAACCATATTATCTTACAGGAGATTAAAAATCAAAATGCCTACAATACCCCGGAAATTAAAAATTCCTAAACTTAAATTTTAAAAAAAAAGGTGAAAAAAAAGAAGATATTTTAGGGCTACCGGTTGTAATTAACTACACACGAGGCAAAAGCCAGAAACGTTCCAAGGGGCTAACGAACCAAAGGAGCGCAATAAAAAAAGGATAGAAAAAATGCTAAAAAAAGTCAATCCAAACTGAAAATTTTCTAGTGCATAATTGAAAGTGTCGCTTCGAGAAAAAAAAAAAAAAAAAAAAAAAATACAGTCGCAGAGGGGTCGGTCTCCAAAACCTTCTCATTTCACTCGACGGCCAAAAGCTAACGACTCTGTTTAACTAATTGCATTCTCTCCCCCCGTGTGTCTCTCGCGCACGCGCGTCCCCCGGTGGCAGCGGGCGCTAGTGGGCCGCCGACGCTGCCAGTGACAGCTCCGTACGCCGTCTTCCATCATTCGACTCGACACATTTTCAAAGGGATTAAAAAAGCAACAAAAAAAAAAAATTACCGTTTCTGCAAGCAGATCGAAAATGTGTCAAGCAGATTGTATACACGTATTTTCAAGGTGCAAAGCCGTGGGTCATGCGTCTATTTTTTTTTTGTTTATTTTTTTGTCGAAAAGGTTGCGCGGTGCAAAATGAAGGGAAGAAACTGGAATTTCAAGCCGTGGACAAATGAAACTACAGAACTTCTGGCCCACCTACCTCTTACGGAGTGATGCTGGGAGAAAGACATTTTAGTTTGTTGAGGATATCTATTTTATGCGTCCTCGACACTAACATTACATGCGCTGATTTGATACCGACGGTGCTCATTTGGGGTTTCGACTTGTTCTATTCACAATTGAACTCTTTTAAAAAGGACAGTTGTCTTCATATAGAAACGTGAATACTAATACGCAGCACCGGAGACAGCTTGCACGTTTGGCACGAAGTGTATAGAAAGTGGCTGTGATAGAAGGAAATTTTAATTCGTTTGAGAGGCTTTTCTTATGTGTCCTCAACGCTGGATTATGTGAGGAATCTCGAGGGCGACGGTGTTTTCTAGTGCTCCATTTCTCGTGGTCACGATTAAACTCCTTCGAAGATGCCAGGTTTTTATTTGGTGAAAGAAGAGATACTGAATTGAAAGGACACCACGCTGACCTCAAATTTCATACGTTTTACTTCCATAGAACTATTGTGTTGTTGGAATCTCCGACAGCCTCGACGATTTTATAACGTTGCCATTTTATGGAACATTTTATAAGGCGCACCGTATGGTTTTTTAGATGTATTTATCACTGTACTCGTATATTCACTACTATTGTTGTTGCTTTTTTTTTTGTTTTCTGGGAATTTACCAGTAATTTCCACCTCGCACGTGGTAACCCAGGGCAAGCAGCGTATCCGGATTATGGGCTGCTCAGCTGAGTAAACATGAAGCTGCATTTCTAAAAAAAAAGTAAAACAAAAAAAAGTGTTTGACCGCAGAACGTTTTTGCCGCATACTTGATAGCCTTCAAGTATACGTTGATTCTCGTGACGTGGACAATGAACAGTGGCATCCTAAAACGCCCACGTCGACTACCCGTTCTCTAAACGTGGCGATATTGCCTCCTTGTGTTTACGTCGTCCATTCTTCGCTTTGACACTTAGCAAGCTCTTGGGTGAACGCCTTATTTTAATTAATCGTATTATAACACCTCTCTCAGGTGTTACATTATGAGCAACCGGTTGTAATTAACTACACATAAAACAAAAGCCAGAAAGCTTCCAAGGTGTTGACAAACCAAGGGAGCACAACAAAAAAAGGATAGAAAAAATTATAAAAAATAACCTTGCGCGGAAAACTAAGAAATTTTCAAGTCGAAGGAAAAGGCTACAGAATGCGGAGAGCAAGTTCGTGTGCTTCTTGCACAGGGGTTGCAATGATGTCAGAAAGCCGAGCTCTGATTGGCTTTGATCGAAAAAACAAATATTGCGCAGAATTCGAGGCACCTAGCATTGAGGTCTACCCACTATCCTGTCAATCAAAGCCAATCAGAGCTCGGCGTCGTCCTGACGTCACCGCAACTCCTGCGCAAGAAGCAGACGATTTGCTCTCCGCATAGGGAACGTCTTAAACTCAGCTAATTTCATTTATTTTTCTCGCTCCTTATATACACCCGATGCTAACGTCAGCGACCTCTTCGCGGGTGCGCTGTATGTAGACGTAAGTTGTTGATTCTACAAAGAGTGTATTCGTAAAGATGTCTGTGACGTCAGCGTACGGTGCATATAAGGAGCGAGAAAAATAAATAAAATAGCTGAGTTTGAGACGTTCTCTTACTGTCCCATCTTCCTTCAAATTGAACGTTTCTTCATTTTTCCGCGCCGCAGCTTCAGGTGTCACATTATGGTTAATTAACACCAGCTCACCTTCAAACTCACTGTTTTTCTCTCTCGTTATTTTTAGTATTTAGTTAGTTTCAATCTTGCATACTGACAAGGCGAGCATGTTCATCGAATGTACAGTGTTTACGTTTCCAGCATTCACCTCGGTACTCGACTTATTTGGCAAAAGGTCTAGTGGCGAAGGGGCATTTGCTAATTGTTTGAATTACAATGTGAACTAGGTTATCCATACTATAAGAGGCCGACCTCACACTGTCGCCACATATTACGTCTAATTTCCTTTCTTTTTTTTTTTTTTTTTTTTTGCATTTAGAAGTTTTTAGCTAGCTTCCTAGAAACAGCGTCTCAGCTGAGACTGGGTGAAAGAAAAAACTGCCGAAGCCACTGCACGAGCTGAGCGGTACTCGGACCGTGTCTCAAGACACTCGCGCGCTCCAAAATTTGCTGTGCTTTCTTTCACCCCGTCTCAGCTGAGACGCTGAAGTCAGAACCACGGAAACTTTCTGACGAGATCAAGCAAAGAAATCGTCGCAGCGAGAGAAAACATATAAGGCAGTTCACCGCAGGTCCTACCTGTGAAGGTGTCAGAAAGTGCCTTTGCAGCTGCGCAGGCTGTCCCCCCACATATGGGGAGTGCAAGTTCGTCTGCTTCTTTTGCAGGGGTTGGGGTAACGTCAGAACGACAAGCTCTGATTGGTTCTGAATGAAAGATAGTGGGTAGACTTCAAGGCAGCTTGCTTTGAGGTCTACCAACTATCCTTCATTCGGAGCCAATCAGAGCTCGGCGTCGTTCTGACGTCACCGCAATTCCCGCGCAAGAAGCAGACGACTTGCTCTCCGCATAAGTCTCATTGTGTTGACACCTGTTTGAACTCAAATGTAGTAATTCTGCTACGAGTGGTTGTGAATCCCCTTAATCGCAAAATTTTAATGCGAGCCACCACTTTGATGCTACATAAAATTTAAAATGTGGATGTGTTTGAGTGGACGCAAGCATAGAAAGCTACGCATTGGTCTATTTTAAGTTTTGTTCATCAAACACGGGAAGCGGGGGTCCATTATCAGCGAAAAGGTTTCCTGCCACAACCGTTTCCTGCGCTTCAGAGATATTCGCTACACAGCAATAGCAGTACTCACTCGAGGTTGTTTCTAAAGTTTCGCATCTATTGGGTTGTGTTGCTTCACGTGTCCAACTTTTTTCTGCTTTCAACCACAATGTGCTTTTCAGGCGCGCAGAAATTCATATTTGTAGCAGTCCAACAAACACTTTAGAAAAGCCCACTTACGAACGCACGTCAAATAAAAAAATCCGGGAAACTCTAATCGGAAGCTTCTTGTATCGCGAATGCCTATTGTCAATCAGCCAGCTGCCTTATTATAGTGGCTAATCTAGGTGTCATTCTAGCTTCTCCCCGAAAAAGCCTGCGTTAGTTCCTTTCTTTTTTCATTGTATAAAACGGAATCTACGTTTCAGAAGCCTTTCCTCATTACACGCAGTAGGCAATCTTATTTTTGTTTTTTTCAAAATCAATTAAAAAAAAACAAAATGCTTTGTTATTTTCGCTGGTATGTCACCTCATACTTATCAAACAGTATTATCCCGCTGATAAGGGCAACCTAATGTTGCAATATCCCTTAGCAATCTGTGAATCGTCCCGAGCCAGTTTTTAACGAACGCGCGCCTCAAACAAAGAATCGTAATCATTTACCGCCACTACTGAGAATTTTATGTTATGCGTATAATTATCGCTACAATTAATAAAACGCTTAAAGCGTGACACAGCTAACTTTTAGGTCCCCAAAATTGCAAAGACCAAACAAACACATCTTACTCGCGCTGCAAGCTAGGACAAGCACCTCGGCTTGTGCTGGGCGCAAGCAATCTCTAAGTTTTCTTGTAAGTTCTCTGCTTCCTTTTATTTCGCTCTGGCGGAAGACCTGACAGCAGCCAAGCGGCATAGCGTACTTAAATGTAAGCAACTGCTGTCACCTTCAATTTGTAATTACTTTGTCCCGAAACACCGACCCACGGGCGCTTTAATAACACGCCCAGCCGTCTTTTCATGTGCGACCGAAAACGAGGACACTGAACACTGTTTCAGATGTTTGACTATTTTGTACGTATGGAGGGATCACGCAGCAAGCGCATTTCTTAAGAAAATGTTTAAAGGATTATTTTTGTCACAATAGTCCTTCCAGTTACAATAAAATAACAATAAAACATAAAATTCACGGTTTCTTTTTTTCTTTTTTCCTTTCTCCCTTAGTCGCTGCTGCGATGTTTCAGTCGAATGATTATGAAAGGTTCTCTAACATAAAGGTACATGCTTGTGCTTTTTATTATCGTTACTCTGGGGGGGGGGGGGGAGGGCTTCTGTGAAAACTGCGTGCCCTGCGTGCCCGTGCCTCTGCATTTCTCCAGAATTGCTCCCGAGCTACACTTTCACTCGTCTTCACAATTTGCCAGTACTGTCAGGGCATTATTTCATCCGCAATCGCCGCGGACGCTGTACTGATACGACCAGTTAGTACTGGTGTCTGCCGCCGTGAAGACTTTATTCGACTCAGCTGTTTATGCATCTGGTAAGATACCAGCGACAAACTGCAGTATGGTTGACAATTGAGCTAGTTGGCCGTGCGCAAATAAAAATAAAGAACCAAGCAAAAAAAAATCAAGGACAAGTAAATAAAATGAGCAAACAGCGCGCTCACTTATAGTAGTAGGTTTGTAAATGAGCACTGCATTTGTTTACTTCGCCTACTTGTCCTCCGTTTAGTGATTTTTAAAAAAAAAAAACTTTTAACACAATGAACAGATAGTAATTGCTAACAGAGGACTAAAATTCACTTCAGTGTTGTTGCTTTTTCTTTCAATGATATAACAAATTCTAACATAAGACAGGACAAACGTGTTGTGTCCTACACCCATGGCTAATAAAATCGCATTATATTGATTTGACACATTTTTATTCTTATCGCGAAGTGTATCTTTGCGAAAGGCTGCAGAGAAATAGGCTGATAATCTACCTCCTGCACTTCATATTTGTAAGCCAAAGTGTTTTTTTTTTTCAATTTTCTTGGGTCTTCATTTTTTAGGTCCTCTTAAAAAAACGTGACTAGCATTTTGAAAAAGTATTTCGACATATTTGTTTTTGTGTTAAGCCGGTATGTCGTCAACGTTAAACAAAGTGGTCACATAAAACTAAAAAGCTGCTTCACGCGAAAACCGGATTGCAGTTGTATTTTATTTTTATAAATGTAGTAAGGAGTCGGCTTATGTATACAGTCTTTACGGAGCTTGAACGTTTATCCTCTATAATGCACTAGTCCTTGGTACGCACAAAACATTCTTATACTCGTAATCACGTAAAAAGGGCGTTCTTTTTGAACAAAAACCTTACAACTTTTAACACGATTTCGGTTTAAGTAAGGTGCACAAAGGGTGCAACTGGGATGTCGATAAACATAACACCCCCTGTACACCCACTTTACACCCTTCCAACACCCTACAGAAACTAAAATCGTGTTAAAAGGTTGTAAGTATGGGACCTCCTCAAAGCGAAGTTCTCCATATTGGCGAGAACTGTCCGCGAACCGTTCGAATAGAAAAGCGAATACTCGTGATCACTTTTACGGGAAATATTTAAGCCGGAAAACGTCTGTCTTCCGAAAACGCTTTAAACACTTTACGTAGCAGAACTTCATGAAAAAAAAAACAACATATAAGTATACTAATGGCTAGAGGTTACTAACTCAAAAAAAGGTCCAATAAAAGATTAAAAAAAAAAACTAATTTATTAGAAACATGTTTTTTTCTTCTTTGTTTTCCGAGTTTGAGTAAAATTTTTCCGATGCCGGAATGATTTTCGGCAACTTCGAAAATTAATATGCGAGAGCTTTGTAATTTTCGCTGCGAACAACCTAAATCCAACGTGCGCAAAAAAAACAAAAAAGAAGAAAGAAATCTATGAAGTGAATGTAAGGGCGCCAACGAGCTGGTTTAGATTGTACACGACGTAAATCCTGAGACTGCAAGAAAAAAACGACACGAACCACTAAAAGGTCACTATATTCATTGTTGAAACCGGTGATTTCTGTTTCAATCAGGATGATTACATTTTTTTTTCAAACTGTTTTTTTTTTTTTTTTTTACCCACGAGATGTTTAAATGAATATCCCAAGCTTGAATTCCAAAACTATTTTTGGGAAATAATTCTAAGCTTGCTCAGTTGCTATGGTACGTTTATATTTGTTCTCTTTAGTTAAATTATATTTTTACGTCAGATATCTGTGTCCTGCTAAACTAAGGCGCTTGAACCAATAATTTGTTCATCAGGACTGCTTTATTGATCGCTGCCTCGCAGTTGATATGTAAATAAAGTTACAAATTTAATTGAGAACATTTGTGTGTCGTCAGACCGGACCCACATTTATGCATGCTTTATTCTCATTCGAAATTCACTCCAACACTTCTTAATTATTTTTTGCGACGACGTGATAAGCCATGTCGATACCCGGACATGTTTGCGCAATCTCCTACCTAACCAAAGAAAAATGTAAGTGCAAACGTGAGGGCGTTTCATTCTAAAATTTCAAAAAGGAGATATAGGATAAATACTTTCAAAAGACAGCCTCAGTGGACCCCTTCCACAATTGCACTACCCCCCCCCCCCCCCCCCCTCCCAACCCCCCGGAGGTGGGCGTTTCGTCAGTTTCGATTTGCACAGAATTATCGGATAGCAAATCGCCATGTTTCGGTCAGTTTCCTCCATGGTGAGGCATAACCCTACCGCGCTGTTGCATCGACACGTCGTGTCGTCATTTCATGGTAGTTCTCTGCCTCTTCATGAGTGACGCCACCTCAGTTACTGCAGTGCTAGCCTTGTTGTGTTGTAGACAGCAGACATTACCTCCTCGTACGCGGACAATGTTCGTAATTCCTCTACTTCGGACACCATGTTTTATGTCATCAGACGAGTGCTCATAAGCACCGCGGTTCCTTGTTTCATTCAAATCCAGATAGAACCGACCTGCTTCCTTGTGCCCCGATTCTGTATGTGCAGTTCCTAGTCTCGCGCACCTAGCTCGTTCTGGCCATCATGCGTGGCCAGCCGACACTACACGTCGGCGAGCGTGAAATTCTGGGCAGCAACAGCGTTGTGACGTCTGTCTTCTGCTAGGGTCACCTAAGCATGGAGGCCTGTCCTAGCTCCTCTGCGCAGCACTAGGGTCGCCCTATTATGCATGGGGTCTATTATATTGGTCAGTCAACGACAAGGATGTGTGGCGAGATCTGACGTTCAGAAGAAAAAAAAAGTGAACGGAGCAACAATAAAAAAAAGTGCGGAGAGAAATAAAACGCGTAAACGAGATATATAAGTTAAAAAAAAAACTACCTCGACAAAAAAAAAAGAAAAAAAAACTACAGCGCCAGCAATATTTTTTAACATATTAACTCACCTAGTTGTCGCTTCTGTTTTCTCGGATATATATCAAGGCGTATATAAATATCCCGCAATTTGATCAAGCTTTTCCGGAGAAGGCCTGATACCAGAGAGTTGATACCTAGTACCTGATATTTTCGGTTGAGCGTCAAAAGATCTCCATGCCCTCTAAACGAACTATCAGCCCATTGTTGAGGCGTGTTAGATTAGCTTCGCTAGTTTGGCACGTAAACCTTTATACTTTAATTCAAAGTACATTAAAGCCACTAGTGTGTTGGCCGTTGTAAAAATTGATTCAGTTGGAAATAAAGGTAAATGATTGGCACGCGCTGAAGTTCATATTGTATAAAATAAAATGAAAAGAAGCCTCTTACCACCTGCATTGGTGATGGTTGTGGGCTTAGCATCTGTTATGGCATTCAGTTTAGGAAAACTCCGTGAAGCCCCCCTCCCCTTCCCCCGCCCCCACACAAGGACAGAGACAAGGGGCATACTCCCACGCAACAAATGAAATAGAAAACAAGAACAGATTCCCTCTTTAGAAGGACGGAAAATCGCGAAACAGATTGCTTGACAACATATATCGAGATAAGAAGCAAATTTACATGCTGCAACAAAAGACGTCCTATCTTCCTGCCACTTCATGTTTTTTTTTTTCTTTGCGTTTCCCTCGCTTGCTTAAGAAACAACCAAAAGTGATTAGCAAAACGTAGTGCGTATAACGTAAAAAAAATCGAACATTGAGTAAAGGAAGTACTGACATCTACATGCCACTGAACAATGCACAAACAAACACAGCAACAGAAAAAAAAAATCCTCGGGGACGACATAACATATTAAAGATATAAAGTGCTAGGCCATTAGAGCCGGCTGTCCGAAACCCCCCAAAAAATTATTATTTTGCGGGTGTATTTAAACTTAAAAATATACACATTAAAGCTTAACACGGAACAATATATATACCTACGTTATACACGCACGGCGAAACTAGCTGGAGGGGGGAAATCCAGCTGAGCAATTTTAACGTCTTTCTACATTCAGCCTGATGTTCTGTGCCGGGGGGGGGGGGGGGGGGGGGGGGAGGTTGCTACGCTACGGTACGTAAATCCAGGACCGCCGAGTTACCCGAGGGAAGAAAGGGGCCAAGAAAAAAAATGAATTGGCAAAATTGTTAAAAGGCAGGAGATATGTGTGGTGAAACGAAGTGAAGAGGATGACAGATTTCCCAACAAAGGACTTATAGTATTTACTTTAGATTGTGATTTAGTTATTTTGTCATTTTCTTTGCGGTTTCCTTCATTCTTTTAAAACCTGAATGAAGAGGGGGTTCTGAAGCCGGTTATTTGATTGGAACTGTCGTTCAACTAAGGGTGCCTTCCTTCGGCATGAAGTACTACTAAGGAAGCGGACGGGGGATCGAGCCAGTAAGAACAAAGCGAATGAAATTAAACTGGCATAATCAGTGGGCGTGATTTGAGTTAACATATCTCCTCCTTGAGAACTAGCCGAACACTAATTGAATTTTCTCTAAACTCGTTAAGAGCACTCATTCGCAGTTCCTTAAAGTTTTTTTATGTGTGTTTTTTTTATATTAGCGGAAAATGAATTCGAGCAATAAGCATATATTAAAAGCCGTCTTACGACAAGCCAATTCAATCCCCCCGCTTCACAGTTTTTCACTCCAGCTGTCTACGTCCTCGTTACCAACACTCCTCTTGGTACGTCCCTCATTTCGTATTCCCAAAACCGGGAAACAAAATCTATATAAAATAAGTACACGACCGCTGCGTACTACGGTTCAAAAAAGCAAAATTTATAAACGGCCGTCCAATTTCTTTTTTAACCTCCAAGCCTGCTTAATTGAAACAAGTATACAAAGTGAGTCATTTTCGAGTTCACAAGAGCGTCGTGTAACGTAACATTTATATCAGCTAATATCCGGTATCTGACTCTGTAATACCCCTTTGGTAAATCCTTTAGTTACCTACAAAATCGGACATTTTTTGGGCACAACCAATCATCGCTCGATAGAGAAAGAAAAACAGTTATTCAGATTGGCCAGGTTTAAGTACCTCGAGATACCGACAAAGCCAAAGCTAAGTCATTGATAGAGTCAAAGTCACACACAGCCAGTCCGCACATGATCGTTGCCAGGCCCAACTGGTTAGTTATTTAACGCACCGTCTCGTTGTGATTTCAAGCGAAAGTGGACGCCAACCGCATTAAGACTAGCCAATCTGTGACCACGAGTGCCAACGACACGACCGCCAGAGCGAAGGCTGGAATCAAAGTCAAAATAATCCCCCAGCGGGCGCCGGAACGGGTTAACCATAGGGCTACCCAACTCGTGACTAACATTTATGATGGGCCCGAGGCTTGGTATAAATAATAAAACGTCGAAACGCAGGAACCACTTCTATGTGCTTGCATTTATTTGTTTTCATTTTTATTGTATTGTCTTCGGTTTGTCCTGGATGTCATTACGACTTTCGTCCGGTTCCCTTCCGAAGGAAGACAATACGGTCGATGCGGAAACAGACTTCCGTGGCTCACGAAGCCAAGAATAATGAGGTCTGGAAAAGGACGACGTTCGTGGCAGTCTGTTGTCTCTGAAACGGGACGCGCAGTGCTTGACCGGATGACAGTGGTTCGTTAGAGGACAAAAGGAGTTTCGTTCTGGTTCTAAGCTGCGGAAAAATGACGGATTTGCCGACTGCATAACCGTTTCCATTAAACTATACTCTGTTTCACCGTTTCAGAACCCTCCATTAAAACGCAGTTCTTTCAGCCAATTTTATTTTTAAATTTTGAGTTAGAGAACATCCAAACCTGACCTTCTTTAGCCGGAGTCTGGGTATCTTGGCCCTAATTCTCCAAACATGCGTCAAACTTAGGCTTCAATGCTGGTATATTGGCTGTCATCTGGTGTCTTTTGGGCCTAAAACCGCCAAACAAGTGTCAGAATTATGCTTCACTTAAGGGCTTTCGGTTTTCACGTGGCAACTTTGGGCCTAAACTGCAAAAAAGTGCCAGGTTAAGACTTCCCTGCTGGTTCTTCGCTTTATATACTTGGCATCTTACACTTAACTCGGGCACTTTGGCAATTATGTGGCGAGCCAGAGAAGAGTCATAGAAACGCCAAAGACAAATACGCTAGCACTAACTAGCACCTTGGAGCAAAACCGTATTATAGGCCCAAGATAGGCCTCTAGGATACCAAGCTTGCGCAAAGTTAGGAGCTTCTCTGGCGTGCCGTATGAATCAGGACGTGCGCTGTGACATTAGGGGTCATGCGCTCACAGCACCGAAAACGTCGGGACGGCTCGTAGGGTCCGCTGCGGTCCAGCGGTGTCTATAGCGCATAATTTCGTTGCACTGTCATTTTGTTAGTAAACACAAGTGCCGCCAAATAAGGTGGTAGAGTTAAGAACCGTGCCCGGAGTCATTTAGAGAAGCAAATATGCGTTGTGAGCTCTGGTGTGCATTTTGTCATGCAATTTAGAATTGCTGCTCTTGTAATGTGGTTCTGTGCTTTGGTGATTTAATGTAGTGGGCGTGAAATAAATGATCAACATAATATAAGGGCGGGTGGGGGAATTTCTAAATATTTAGTATTACACAGAACTGTCGACAATCAGCGTTAACGTGCAAAGCTCCGGTTACCTTTATTGTACAGAAAACATCCCTAAAATGAAGAGAAATGCAGTAGAATTTATTCTGAAATGGCAATCTGCACTTTAAAATATACGCTTGGGCGCAAAAATTTACACTGCAAGTGTGGTTGTTGGTCCGTAGACCTCAAAGTAAGCCGCACGAATGTCGAGCGCCAATGCGGCACCTTCGGTGTCCAAACTTGGGATGTAGTACTAATGCAGATTCGGTTAGTATCAAATGATAGTCATGCGACATGCAACCATCAGATATTACTGTTTTAGCAACTGCATACATGCGTAAGAGTATCAGCAATCTTATTGAATGAAAGTGAAATAAGATTTGTTATTTTGTGCTTTTTTTTTTAACCTGCCGGAGTAGCAGCAACTGCAACTTATATTTCAAGGACGTCAACTGACCGCAGAAAGATAACAAAAATTGCTTCCTCGTATATTGCACATAGTCGTGATAATGCGTGCACAAATTTCACTGGTAGTTCATGGGCTCTTCAAGAATTTCAAGCGTTCGAATTTGCTTGCACTAGAATGTTTAAACGAAACAAAATTTCCTACAGACACTCTCTAGCTCAGACTGCGGAATACTTAGAAAAGGCGAGCATATCTGGCATTTGCTTGGATCCCAACCCAGAAAGAAATTTCTAAGTGACAGTCAAGACAGAATGATTGCGAAACTAAATGTATTCCATGATTCATCGCAGCAATCAAAATCTGTAGCCTTATTTGTTAGAAGCTCTCTTATTCTCACTGACTAAATTCTAATATCGAGTCCGGAATCCATCAAACAGCAAAATCTTTATTAATTCTCGCCTTTTTTATTTTTACAGAAATCGATATTTTTGCTTTCACGCAAAAGGCACAGATGAAACGTTTATGAAGATAGTACATCACCGGAATTCAAATGTATTTTTGATGGAATTAGTAGGTGTGTTCTAAGGAACTGAACCATTTTGAGCGAATCTTGTTCGTGCAAAATTAGCAAAACAAAATACCTCAACGTATTTAAATTTTGAAATAATAATTGGGGCCAGATAATCTCTTTTTATCAACTTCTTTTTTTGCTTCAACGAACATGCTTTTTTTGTGTGGGAAATAAAAAAAATATTGATACAAAAAATGGCCAACAAGTTTTATATGGTTGGTAAACTTATCATGGCGGAAAACAAGTATATACGGCGAAGTGTTATATTTCGTTTATATAATTAGCGGTTATGTGTCTACTAGAGATCGTATCGCAGTTAGCCCGTGAACAACCAATCACCGCATTTCTTCTGTTTCTCATTATTAAATTATTATTACAACAATGTCAGGATGAAATTGAGCTCATCCTGGGCACCAATTTACGTGGTACAAATAGATGTTCTTAATAACCCTGTCTGAACAAAACGCGAAAATGTGCCAATACTTTGTTCGTGCTAACTGTGACATCACTGTATACACACGTATAAAGATTTACGAAAAATCAGTCATGCTTCGCATGTCTGTTTTTGTAAAGTTGTACCAAAGGTGTGCAATATTTTACAGCGAAGCTGTTAAGGGCCAGTGTCTCCAGGATCGTGTCCGCTAGCAAACAAGTGTCGACACAACACTCTGGACAGCTACCGCCATCTATGAGCGACGGCGGCAACCAGAGAACCGGCTTACCGGTTGTCTGGTTGCCGCCGTCTTTCATAGATGGCGGCAACCTTTCCAGCCTTTCCACTCTGGCTTGCCAACTTGAGGCCGGCCATTACTTCATTCCCACCATAGTACAGCTTCGCTGGTCTTCCTTCTTCTCAAAGTAAAAAGGATAAATGTTTTTTTTTTTTTTTTAACTAATTTTTAATATTTCGTCCGATATTATGCAAATACTTAGGGGGTGCATGCAGACTCTTCTTCCGCGATACATTTCCAGCTCGCAATTATTCCTCAACCATCCACGCAGACGTTTTCGAAGACTGAGCTATTCGCTAAGTTTGACGACATTCAGAAAAGATTTATTCAACTAAGGTAAGGGAGCTGTCTCTTCTTCCTGGCGCTAGTTCCAGAATCGAGGTACCAAAAAAATAGTCTATACAAAAAACAAAATTAGCGATCTGTGGGGTAAATCTTGGAAACCTGTTTGTTGGCTAGTACACTTTATACTTCGTTCCCCCCTAAGCTGAGACTTTACCGGAAGCTACGAGCGCGTTGGACCAACTGTCCGTCGATCCTTCGCTACGTGATCACGCTCTGGCATACATCCTCGCGCAAAGAGCGGGGTCAGGTGATTATAGGGAGGCGGTTGATTGCTCTGGCGAGAGAGTACCTCGCACCGCAGTCTCAGCGTATGGGTGAACGGAGAATAAAATACGCGTGCGTCTGTTTTTTTACAGAGCACATGACAATTGACGAAGCCGATGAAACGTTTGAACAAAGAAACAAAGTCTGCAGGGTAAACTATCTCTTGCGTAAGCCTGTGAAGCCCTAGTTTCAGTGTCACATCGACTCCGCTTGTTTTGCGTATTTTGCATTCTCGCTATGCACTTTTCCAGCCCTTATTGCAAGCACCTTCTGTACACTAAAGGCCGGTTCAGACACTTGCGTTTGAGTGCGTTTGACTGCGTTGCGTCCAGAACCGAAAGCGAGTCACCGGTACATCTGTACTTCGTATGAAGCGTGGAATCCAATACAAGGAATCATCTTGGCACGCAATAAAAGCAGCAAGGACGTCCTGGTTTCTCGAAGCCGCAACGCAGTCAACCGCAATCAAACGCAACTGTCTGAACCAGGCTTAACGCTTCGAACCCACTCTAGACTGTCCGCAAAAATCAGTTTCTCAGCTGAGATTTGCTACAGAAGTGCGGCAAGGTGGTGGAAGCATGGAGTGGAAATATTCACGGATAAACTTACCTCGTTCAAAAAATAAAAAAAAAAGAAAAACAAACCTATTTCGGGCAATCTACGGCAGCATTTGCAGACGATAAAATGACCCTTCTCGCCTAGTTGTATGTGCTGCCGACAGGTGGCGCAGAGTGAGACACAAGAATATACGGCGCCTCGTCCTCTCATCAGCGGGACTTAAATCGCTGTTTACCTATTCAGTTGTTTTTATATCATGTATTGCATTTTTATAGTTTTTTATAGTTGTACGTTAAAGAGACGCGCGCCGGAATAGTGAGACGTTTCGGAGAATCATCTGCTGGCTAAGCTCGGCGCCGGCGCGCTAGAGAGCCTAGGTTGAAGAGAGAGTCCATCGTAAACAATGGAGAGCGTTTGCAATTTAATGGCGGAGCGTCACGCACCGATTAGTCGCAGGTGCGCATGCGCTGCGTTGTCGCGTGGCTTAGAGAAAAGCAGGCGGAAATTCGGAGACGCTCGCATATGTTCAACGCGTTGGTCACTACCTCCCAGCTCGTATTGCAATCGTGGCCCGTAAACAACGTGACCCCAATCGAGCACTTGGAAAAACTCTGTATTGCAAGCTCTCAACGACGCGCCTTCAACGCTTCCGACATCTGTCGGCGGAAGATACAACTAGGCCAGCACGGTCATTTTATTGTCTGCAAAACGCTGTCCTGAGTTGCCCAAAACAGGTTTTTCTTCCGCTTTCTTTAACTGTGATGAGATTTTTTTATTAATAAAGTGGACATGTATTGGAAAACCCTCATATATTCAACATAACGTCCTCTCTTCGCATCAGCCTTACTTTCTCTACTTGTGTGCTAAATCCAAGTCAAGAAATAATTCATAGAAATACATATTTAATTAATAGACGTGCAAATGACGACGACCAACCTTCGCGATTTCGTATTTTTAAATGTACGGATATATATTTCCAAAGCATATATTACATCTCTTTTATTGGATGTTTTAGACCAGTGGTTCTCAAACATTGATGTTTCGCGGACCCCTTGTGGATCGGCGGAGATGATGGAGGACCCCGTTCGTGGTGAGGGGAGGGGAAATTTATAATTATTGAATAAATTGATATAACTAAGGGCCAGTTTGAAGTAGACTGGTCTCATTAACATACAAACGAGAAAACTCACCCGAACATTTGAATGTTTCTTCTCAATCTGAAAAGAATACGACTTTTATTGCCGAGCTTGACTGATGAGGCGGTGCTTCGCGGACCCCCATTTGAGAACCACTGTTTTAGACCCTACCAAAGGCTCTTCCTACCAAACAAAAAATACATTTAAAAATATCTTTTTTTTATTTACATCGAACTGTGAACTTTTAGAGTTTCCTTTTGCATTCAAAAAACCGTTTTTCGCTAAGATAATATTTTTGTTCATAACAATATCCTTGTTGAATAAGTATTTGTTTACACTTTCATTTGATATATATGTCGGAACATTGATTGTTACATAAGTTATCATCCTCCAAACCTGGTAAATTATCGCCAAAAGGGCCAGGTTCTGGTTTTTTGTTTTTTCAAATAAAACTCAGTAAACAGCTACAAACTTTTTTATGAACATCCTGCGCGTTTAATGCAGTGTTGTACGGAACGGCGTTCTAAGGAACGGCGTTCCTGGAACGCGTTCCTTTTAGGAGGAACGAAGGAACGCCGCCGTTACATTTTGCATCGCTGGAACTGGAACGGGAACGCGTTACATTTTTACTGGAACGGAAAGAGTAACGGCGTTCCTCTTTTTCGCCCAGTGGGGTAATTTTTATTTCATTTCGAACAGGGAAATTTTGAAAGTACAAAAACAATAGCGTTACGAAGTGCAGGATCTCGTTATCTTTTTGGCTACTAATCTTATGGATTATTTTATGTGGTCCTCGCTTGCTAACAGTTTCGGGTGCAGGAGAGCTGCTGGACATTGATTCTTTTTTGAGTGCCGGAAACTGAAGAAAGAGGGTTGTTTCAAACTTAGCTACTTTCTTTGGTTCCAAGAATCCTCATACACCCAGAAATCTAAGGCCGACTACAGCCACTTGTGAACTTCCATAACGAGACCTACAGTTACAACAAGATGAGACTGCCAGACATCGAACGCACCCTTGTATCCCGAACACTGGTCACTTAAAAGATACACACAAAAAAACCTTCATTTCTTCTCTTGTCCCCCACCTTCAAAATGACCAACAAAGCCGACCTTACAAAGAAGTATTTGTAGTTTTTAAGACTGACCTTCCAAAAGCCCTACCCTCTCCTCGACTTGCTCGTCTTGCGGACAGCAACATCGAGAAGCAACTGTTGTTAAGTTCGAACAAGTGACTTTGTTCAATTGAAACGTGTCAGGTTGTTGTAAAAAGCTCGTACAATGTTGGGTAAAAGCCCATTCGGGTCGTCTGAATTGTCCACTACAAACATGAATATGGTTAAAAGCTGAGATTTTTAAGTTGAATATATCAACAAATGAAACCCTGCTTCCGTTTGTTTTCTTCTCCTGTTGCCCTTCCATAACGGCATACAAACTCGTATGTTGACTACTAATGGGATAGATAAAAAAAAAAAAAAAACTCTGCTTGATTTAACTAAATATAGTTATTACCAAAATAGAAATGTAACGTATATGTAACGATACGTTCCATTTTTTAAACTGTAACGGGAACGAGTTCCTTTTTCAGAGATGTAACTTGTAACGGGAACGCGTTCCAAAAATCAGAAGGAACGAGGAACGAGCTTTCGTTCCTTTTTTTGAGGAACGTGTACAACACTGGTTTAATGTTATTTAAAAAGCCCTGTAAAAAGATTTTTCTTTTTTGTTATGCGGAAGGTATATTAGCGTGGCGAAGCTCCCAAATACGCGATCTGTGACGATTGCCGAAATCGTAAAATCTGTCTCTCGTCCTTTGGTGGTCAAAAAGTTAAAATAAGACGCAAAAACGGTCTTCAGATTCGTTTTAGCGAAGAAGCTTTTGCCCGGCACAGATATATATATATATATATATATATATATATATATATATATATATATATATATATATATATATATATATATTAGCTTTTTTTTAGATTTGACCCTTTTTTCTGCAGGATTTGAAATGAAATCGCCCACATGTGTATAACTCTCCTAAAGTAGGTCTGGAAGGTTAATAAAAATGAACAAAAACGTAAAGATACGTCTCGCTAGCAACCATGTTTTACGTATGAACCCTACCAACTAGTTACAAAGTAACATACAGCTTGAGAACAAACAGTACTGCGGAAGGTTGCTTGGCTTGCCAAAAAAAACCTACTTTGATATCCCCGTAACCAGTGGCTCGTTATATGATATTCTGACTGGACACGCACTAAACTTTACATCATAATACGACCAAAGCAGTAGGCGTAAAGTCATTATTATGCGAGAAATCTGCATTTCTTTTTAATAGCTTTCTAAGTGAAGAAAGTCTTAATCAGTGCTTCGTCAGGTTTGCGACTGCTGACCCCCGTCAGATTGCACGATACAAATTCCGCCCTTTAAGTGAAACGATTGTGCGCGTTAGCTACAACTTCATTTTAATTTCTACCTCAGTCGTGAAAGCAAAATAGCGAGTTAAAGTTACCCGCTGTATTGTTTTTTTCTCTTCTGAAGTTACGTTTTTTGTATGTCCGCACCAAGGCTTGGCTTTCATCATCATGCGCCGTCTGTCCCACACGGCGTATACCAAGTTCTAGAGGAATCTATACAACAAGTTAAGCCATGCAATAACTCCATAAATCTGAAGAATCTGAGCTACGAAAATGCTTATTGAAAACATCTGTACGAAAGACAATATCAATGAATTTTTACGAGCGAAATGAAAGCGAAACCGTCCGAATATTACCTACAAACGCACAAGGTTGTGGTCAGAATGCAAAATACGTGGAAGAATAGTTCCCGCTAGAACCGGGGAGGAAAAAAAAAAGCTAGTGTCGGGAAAAAAGGAAATCAAGATAAAGACGTGAAAAAATAATATGGGGAGACGAAGCCTGATGGAGATGGGTAGAGTCGACTGGAGAACGTTGGGGGAACAACAGCAAGCGAGGCTTGAAACAGGCGGGGGGTTCCCTCCAGGGACAGGGCACACGTTAGGGGAGAGTTATTACTCGAGAGACGACAGAGCTGACCCAACGCCAACGGAGTCTCAAGAGCAGACAGACGAAGCTGAAATTGGGTGGCAACGCGGGGAGGGCAGAGAAAGCAAAAAAGAAAGAGAAAGGGCTCGGTAGAAAGCGGCGGAATTCTCCGTCGATGGAAAGAGGTGTTGCTCCTTCGGGGAATCGAAGCAGGTAGTCTGAGCAGGAATAAAGGAAGTCTATAGATGTGGAAAGAAGGAGCCTCAATGCGGGAGGTAATAGCAAGGAAAAAGCTATAAAGCTTTATAAATAACCCCCCCTTTCCTCCCCCCCCCCCTTTTTTTCTATCTGCCCCGTCAATGCCGTACATTGCTGCTGTTTGCTAGGGGGAGTCCGATTTCGCTTGCTTAGTTTGTGTTGTCGCGGCGAAGGCCCGATTGAAGTGGTTTTCCCGGAGGTTCGGAATTCGGGGAGCGTACGGCAGGCACGTAGAAACGCAACATTAACATCAACATTTGTGCTCTAAATTAGTGCGAACTTGCTTCATTATGCAAATGAAAAGTTGTATAACGCGAGCTTAGAATCAAGCCGAGAAGTTAATAAACGCAAAAGTATGTCATCACGTAAAAGAGTGCAGCGATAAGCGTGTCCAGGTAAGGAAAGGTCGATCACCTCATTCGCTGCACCAAAGAAACGGAAAATTGACGCATTTTCTATTGGTGAGCTCAACGATGAAAGTACCACTACAGACGCTTGCCGGGAAACCTTCCGGTAGAGTGGGTGCATAATGTCCTACTGGCTACTTAATGTACAGAAAGTACAAAATTTGTTCTTCGGAAGACATATTCTGAAAGTCATGTGAACAAGAGATTTACCCTCTGGTGGGTATTCCATACACAAATAAATTCCAACGCGAATAACTAACGGCTCCACAAAATCAGTACAAAGCTTTGTTCAGTGGGCAGTTGTATTTTCCGCAGCTGCAAGCCGCGCATTTTGTTTGCAGCTCTAGTGTGCCGAGGCACTTAAGGCCTGTTCACACGTGCAGCGGAGCGTTACAAGCATAGCACTTACCTCGCGCTAAGCACGTGCAGACGGGAGCGTTCACCAGCTTTGTTTTGCACCGTCAAAACTGTTGCTCATGGCAGACGATAAGTAGCTGACCACACGTAAAGAGCGCTACACCAGCGCTTTATTGCATGTGAGAATCGGTCTTTGTAAAAACGTCAACGCTTTATTTTTCTCGGGTTTGACACGGAGAGTGAAACCGACGAGCGGGAGATTAAACTTTCAAAAGACATTCACGTTGCACGATATCTCGTGCAGTTTAAGGATTCCAACTTACTCTTGAGCCTTGCCTAAGAGCTGTAACGGTCGCTCCTACCTTGCTACACGTGCCACGTGCATGAATAGTGACAGAATGGCTTTCTTTTTTTCTTGCCCCTCACCGAGAGTAGGCGTTCAACAAACACGCTTATCCTACTGAGACAACTACAGTTTCGCATCTCCTCGTCCCCAGTGACCAATGTATGATTTCCGTGTTTACATAACGTGACCTTGTCTTTCTAGACGCACGCCAGCGAACGTATCAAAGGAGTGACAAAAATAAATGACGTCACTAGTTACAGCTTTTTATCATGGTCTGTACGCAATCCCAGGCCATCAAAAATGTGCAATGTTGGGCGTCAGGCAAGCTCGATTCAAAGGTGTAAGCTCGCCAATTATCTCTCACTATTACTTAACTGACGCGTTAAATTATGAAGTTTCCAACTATGCAGGAAAGAAATACGCACAAACGTCCCTCGTTTGGTACCCTGAACAGGACCCGTCTAAAAAAAGAGTTCCCACAAAAATTCAGTCATACTGTAGGAACATACACCCGACAAATAGAATAGAATAGTTTATTTCAGACATACACGTGTCTGGGGGGGCTGCTACAAAAGAAGACAAAACACCCTCCGATGTTGCCACCAGCACCCCCCCCCCCCTTCCCCATAGTAGGCAACAAAAACAGCATCCAATAATTAAGCAACAAAGTTAAAATAAACATAGACATCTGTGAACCATTCCGATCAATATCATCCATATAAACATATGAACATAAGCAATGTGCCGCAATAAAAACTAAGTAATAGAAAGAAACAGAACAAAAAATCTTGAAACAAAAACACGAGAAAACTGCATTCAAAGACATTAACATCGTCATTATCAACAATATCATCCAAAGCACGTCTGACATCAACAAATAGCAACACTTCATAACACCATGAAAGGAAGACATAATGAAGGCACTATATTTGCAATTAGCACACATAAACGTTGCATTCTCTTACAATAATCTAAGGTAGGCGATCAGCTTCAAGGAAATATGTTTAGACTTTTTCCCTGAACGTGTGGATTGTCCTACACTGCTGTGCTATTTGTGCAATGCTTGGGTGTTTATTTAGAAGGTTAGGAGTTTGGTAATTCAATTTTCGAGTGCCATAGTTTGTTCTAACGTTTGGTTTTGCATAATTG
This sequence comes from Ixodes persulcatus, assembly GCA_013358835.2. Taxonomy (NCBI): domain Eukaryota; kingdom Metazoa; phylum Arthropoda; class Arachnida; order Ixodida; family Ixodidae; genus Ixodes; species Ixodes persulcatus. The sequence continues at coordinate 680,533 of JABSTQ010010929.1, read as the reverse complement.
GTACGCCTGAGATCGTCTTCCGCAGGTTTATGAAGATAAGTGTCAAAGAAATATGTCTCATCATGCTTGATCTAATCAAAAATTATGATCTCCAATTTATGTGAGAGGACATGTTCTATTGGTATTAACTCGTATTTTTCGAATGAGGGTCATGTATGTTCGATGCAGCCTAAATTGTCAATAATCCTTGCAATGTTCTTTTGTAAAACGAATATTTTTTTTTTCACTTTTAGTTTTTTGTTGTTGTGCCACACACTAAAATACAATATTGTAACCTAGATTATAAGAGAGCGTAGTACAGTTGTAGTTTGAGCCAGTTTGGTAGTAATTCCCTTGATTTGCGCAGCATTCGAATTGAACGTTAGATGTTACCTTCTAGGTTATTTACATGATTTGTCCAACTTCGAAATTCCTCAGCCTATACTCCAAGAAGCTTGTGTGCCGTGGTAGACTCTATTGTCGAATTTAGAAAGGGAATATATGGTTTATACTGCAACTGTTTGTTCTTTGATGTAAATATTATATATTTCTGCTTTGTGTTTAATTCTAGCTGATTAGGCTCTAACCGTACAGATCATTCTTTAAGCCAGCTATTTGCAGTTTCTCCAAGGTCTTGCAGATTATCTCCGGAAAAGAACACTTTAGTATCATCAGCATTCAATATAATATAGAGAGTAAGCGGCACGTTAACAATGTCCTTTATATATATTGGGAATAAGAAAGGTCCAAGGTCCAAGGATGGAACCTCGTGGAACACCGTACTGTATGCCGGAAATCTGCGATCTAAAACCATTGAGGACAGTAAATTGAGTGTTATCAAATAAATAGTTTTCGATAAGGTCAAGCGCTATTCCTCTTACTCCATACCATGGTAATTTCCCTATAAGTATTTCATGCTTTATGGAATTGAACGCTTTGCGAAAGTCTAAAAATGTTCGATCGTAGAACCATAGTGTATAAAGGCGAGACTCCATATTACTGATTTTTTCCCCTTTATCTTCACCAGAGCCGATTCTGCAGATTTTTCTTTTTGAAATCCATACTAACAATGCGTTATGACATTTTTGTAAAATAAATATTTAGAAAACCTACTATTTATCACTTTTTCAGCGCGGTAATCCATGGTTCCTTGGGTTTACTGCGCTTCTTGTAATGAACAAGAGGGAACGCTGCGTCATAATGTCCTCTTATCTTAACTAAAATGTTAGCATATGCCTTATCAGGGTCCAGTTCGAATAAAACGTCGTCCCAGTTATCACTTGAAACGAGAGCGTAAAACTGCTCACTATTTTGGTTAGTCGTGTCGTGATATGTTATGTTCTCATGTGGGTTTGATCTCTTCCCTCCTGAGTAGTCGTAGTGTATAAAACCGAAAGACTGAATTATTTTCAAGAAGTTCAACATTCGAGGGGTCTTTGGACACCAGATCTACGTTCAAGTCGCCTACTATGACCATGATCACGTACACGGAGAAATTCAAAAGAATAAGAGGAATAAAATTAAACCAGAAAATTCAACAAGAACTTGTGCTCGGAAAAGGATTAAGTCAATAAAATAAATTATCGTTAAAGTGAACATTTTGGTAAGGAACACCGGCAAAAATCTTGGACAAGAGTAAAGAAAAACACACGACAGGAGGACGCTATCATCAAAGCATTTTAGTCTGCTTCGTGAGCCCCAAATACCTCTCCATATTCGACATCACGTTCGAGCACGATCTTGCTTACCCTCGCCCCCCCCCCCTCCCCCCTTTTTTTTTGTGTGTGTGCGTGCATATGTGAGTGCTCCCTCTACTTTGTGCTGGCTGGAGCCACTCGGAAAGAGATATCAAGGGCGGAAATTGCGCGGGCAACAGGCTGGCGCCTTTTGCTCTGCCGCATCTCGAGAGCTCGAGTGGGACGGCGGGGGTTGTCGCTCGGACTGCTTGCGAGGCGCGCTTGCCACCTTTTATTTGTTTTTTTTTTGTGTGTGTGTGAGGGCGGTGAAGAGAATTTTGCGCTCGAAGGGCGGAAACGGGCGTCTGCAGCAGCAGTCGAAAAGACAACAATCACAAAACGCCAACGCTAGAAAAAAAAAAAAAAAAAGCAAGTAGAAAACAACGGGAACACGTTGTTGTGACTTGTATTTCGCCGCTTGTCGTCGTTGGGCTTGTATTTCGCCGCTTGTCATCGCTGTTAGTTCGTTCTTTTTTCTTTGCTTTTTTTGAGGGAACGCAAACGTTAACATTGTTTCGTTTGGCTGCCGTCTTTTTCCGACGAAAAGGAGGACAGGATAAAAAATGAAGAAGTTCCTTCGTTCCGCTAGAGTGTTCGTCGCTTTCGTCCATTATTTCGCGCGGAGCTTCCCACGTTGTTTCTTGAATACTCCGGAGAGCAATGAAAGTTCCTTCGAATTCCGCTCTCATTGTACCGCGGCGCGAAGGCTTGAGCGGAAATAAATCGATCGTTATTTACGAGCTTCTTTGGGGCTGCAGTGTATTTCGGATGCGAAGAATTTGGCCACGAGAAAATGTACAAGCCGCTCTATTTGGTTCCGCCTGAAACACTCTTTATTGGGGGAAAGAGCGAGTAGCCTTTGCTGTCGAGTAGAGATTTGCGAGTCGTGGACGGTAGCAAAAGAATGCGCTTGAACGCCTTTTTGAACGGGGATGTGCGATTGATTGATTAACTTTTAGTTTAATCGATGAATACTTTAATCACGAATTAGTTTCCAATAATTTAATCAGTGACATCTTAAATATCGCGATCCTTCATAAGACGGAAGAGAGGGCTGACTAAATATAATGTACAAAAATGTGCTACAATATAAATACAAAATACTTATAAAAAATCTTTCAAATTTTTTTAGAATATCTTTGGAGGTATTCTAGACAATTCGGATATTGCGATGCAATTGGTTAATCAGGTATATCAGTGGGGCGCGTCATAACGAGCGGCTTGTCCCGGACCGTCTCGAGAACTTGACAAAATGTAAACTATGCTGCTCTGCGACGGCGTCGATGAAAAAAAAAGTAAAACAGGCCGTAGCTTAACGTTGAGCAGGAACTTAGAGTTGCGTGTCCAAGCCCCACCCTCGCGTTCAGTAACTCTGCTCCAACAGACAAGCTTCGTTTAGTCGTAAGGAGCAATCATACCTGCTGTCATGCATGTTTTCCCCTTTTGCGTTTATATTTAAAGTCGTGGACAACTTTATGTGACGTTTCAGAAAAAGTGAAGACTGCTCGCGCACAGCTTTGATCGGTGCCCAAGATTCTCGAGCGCTAAAGCGCCCATAAATTTGACTGTATACTCACAGAAAGTTGCCCACGAGTATGGCCCAGCTGCTTTCCTTGTGGCAGAGAGTTGAGAACTCTCGAGTGTGTGAAGTTGTTTCTTTTTCTTGTTACATCGTAATATAATTAATTATATTACTCACTTCAAGAAGGCGGTATTGCTCTTGCTATATTTGGTGTTTGTGTCAGTCCGCCCTTTTAATTAGTTCGCTCGGTTGCGAATGTTCGTTGTGAATGTGTGCAGTCGAACTGGTGTTCGACTGCACACTTTTACTTTGGTAAAAAAGTGGTCATACATGTAACAGTTTAATGTTCTGCGATTTATTGCCGAAAGATGAGCTGCTTGTAAAAATATCCTAAAGACACTTTCATCTTAAAAGTATATTTGCTTATTCGTTTTGTGTACTTAACAGCACTGAGTGCTCGAAAAAAACACACACTTTGCCTTTTCTTGCCCAAGTAAACATCGTCAGGGACGAATTTTGTGTTCTGCCTTTTATTTGGGATTATGCACCCAAGAAAACAAACAAAATAATTTACTTAAAAAAAAAAGATAATTGATTTGTCTTAAGGTTTTGACTGACATTTTCCCATATTTGTTTTTTGTTTGTTTTTGCACCAAGATTGTAGACTTTGTTTTTGAAATAGATTGGGTACATGGGGAGTGACGACACTTATTCACAAACATTCCGGTTTTGACAAAAAGATCGAAAAATCAGCAAATTTCGGAAAATTCCGGTTTAGTGCAACAAAACAGGCAGCAGAACTTCTTAAAAATCTTATTATTTCCGTACGCTACCTGAAGAAGAAGAAAATAAATGGTGCTATGGAGAATTTGGCAGCCTTGAAATGGCGCCGGCTACTCCAAAACTTGAAGCTGATATGAACTAAGACCTAAAAACCTTTTTTCTTTTTTGTCTCTTGTGCCGTTCTACTCATTGGGACATTAAATTGTATAAAATTTACATGATTATAATCATCGACTTTCATTACTCCTGACAATCCCTTCATAATGTGGTAGATGTTTAAGAAAGACCCGCTATTATTTAAAATTCGCTGACCGTGAGACTTCCGCGAAAATGAAAGGGACATCTCACAAACCCAAATATTTCTAACAAGAAAAAATCCGGGACCTCTTAAGTGCGGGTATGCAAATAGTCTAGGAGTCCGTTTTTTATTTGTGCGAAGTTAAAAAAAAAAAAAGCAGTCTATCGCGTCGCAAATGGAATCCCACCTAACTTTTAGGGCTTTTTTTTTGTAGAAAGCTGTGGAAACTCTGTAGGTTATGTTATACCATGCAAGCAAAACTAAATACATGCAGTTAATACCTCATCGTTGTATTTTCTGTTTCGCCGTCCCATTACTCGTCATTTGGAGCTTGTATGAAACACAGAAGGACAGAAGGACTAACTTCAAACAAATTTAACACCCACATACTTGGCTCTATTCCCAGAGAAACTCCCGAAAACTCATTTAATTAGTAATAAAAAGAGTTTTATTATTAAAAGAAGCCACAGAAGCAAGTGATGCATCGTATAATTTTTACGAATGAACTCTTTGGGCACCAGAATTTTATATATTCTTTTCTATCTTTCACAGTGGAACAAAGCAGCCAGTTTTTGTGACTGTGAGATAAAGATAATAAAAGGAGACAATAAAAACCTGGAGAAAGAAATGGAGACAAATGGAAGCTTAGTCCGGGTCACTACTTGCATTGAAGTTTTTCGGGCCGCGTGCGACCGCACAAAGAGGAGCTTAAAAAAAAAAATAAAACGAGTCGACGGCATTAAAGAGGACGCGCAATTGTCTCCAATTTTCTGAACTTATTTAAATCCGACGGCGAGATTTTTTAGTCCACCATTGTGTTTCCAAATGTACGTCAATTAAAAAAAATATTACCATAGTCAGCTTGAAAAATGCAAGACGTGGTAAGTCCCGAGCACGTTATGATCACTCCGCAGCCGGTCAGATTGCGACGTTAACTGTAACTAACGTCCAAGAACGAATCACAGAGCAAGACCGTGAGCATAAAAACTCACGCCTTGAATTTCTTAAGTTGTGAATGATGAAACGGGCTCTCCATTAATGCGCTTAACCATTTTTACAGTATAAAAATGCGAGCGTGTAAGTTTTTCAAGCAACGCAGGATATGCAAAAATGCTCAGATAATGTTTTGACGCTCTACGCATAGGTATTTATCGAGGAGGTTAATGTATAAAGAGTCGCTGGAGGAGAATCAACACTTTCTTAATAACAAACGACTTGTGTTCTAACTGACTGAACAGGAGTGTAAGCCGAGCTCTGATGCAGAAATCGTGTCCAATTTGTTTCCAACGTTGGCCCTCTTCATGTAACGCCGTAAATTCAGCACTACGGCTTCAGTATCTAGGGGATGTTGTAGCCTGACTGGCGGTTCCTTTGTGTTTCCGTAAACAACTCACAGGCCAACCAGGCTTGCATTTGTGTTGCATGCCGTTACGCATGGAGTATTTAGATATTATTTTCACCCGAACACGTCTCCACACCGACCTCCAAAACCGGCGTTGGCCTTCTTTGCTGCCACTTACAAAATGGTGGAGCACCGAGCATTCTTTTGGCCGGAGCGCCACCGTCTTGCCATGGGAGCACGCTGGTTTTACTTGAAAAAACACATCTCTACTGCACCCATTTTGTATTATAATTACCTTGCATTTTTTATGAAGTTTTGCATACGCTGCTTCTCAACGAAGATTGCATTTCTTTTTCGTATATGTTTACTGGCCTTTTTTCCTAATTCCTTCCACAGAGGTAGGTTATCAGTTCTTTGTAACTAAATGATAGGCAAGCAGCCTTGGCTAAGCTCTCAGTTTTTCTCGTCCTGTTTCTTTCTTTATGTACTAGAGATGATTAAAGGGGGGGGGGGGGTGCAAGGATTTTAAGATTAAAAGAATTTGTATCTCGTTAATTTTGCGTTGTTTATCGTGCCCCGGAGGACAGAGAAAACATCTCCTTGATTAAAAAAATGATTCCGCTGCATAATTGCAAAGCAAAAGTCGAGCTCACCCCCCCCCCCCCCCCCTGCAGCCGCGAGTGGCAGCCGAAGGAACTACGTCGAGAAGCTTACGTGACCTCACTCGGCTCTAAGCTGCAACATAACGCCTGCTAATGTCAACAGAGAGAGGAAGCGTCCTCCGAGAGAGCACACGGGAACCTACACGGCACCCCGAATTGCGTCACTAGGGGTGCGACCAGGCGTGACCTCGAAGACTGGGAGTGAGTTGAGGGGTGCCAGAAATGTCAATATTTATCTTCTTTTTTTATGCAATAACTAGGACACGCAGGCGAAATCGATTTTCTGCCCTTCACTTCAGAAGTGTCAGTGGGCAACGTCCACAAATTTTTGACCCGTCCGGAAATCGTTGCACCCTCCCCCCCCTTTCCCTTTAAGGTACGCGATGAAATATCCTGGCAAGCAGTGAGCGATCACCGTCACTTTCTTCAGAGACATGGTGGTGTCGACAGTATGATCACTTTCCTATTTTTCATAAATGAATGAATGAATGAAAATGTGTGTTTGTGTATTTGTCTGTTTGTGTGTGTGTTGTGGGGGAGGAGGGGTAATAACGAGACCGTAACAATCACGATCGTTCACCTAGACAACAAAACCTTGACATTGAACCTTGTAGATGACGGATGTCCCATCTAAACGCAAACCGGTGTAATTTGCATATTGTAGCGGCATGCTGCGCGCGGGACAATAGGGTTCTTCCTTACGCCACTTCCGACTGCGTAGGTGTTGTCGACAAGCATAAAAAATGAAGAAGAAATCTCCCATATGCTTCGATCATTCGACGAAAACGTGAGTTGCGAAGGGAAATGAGATGTGGAGGTGCTCAAAGAATATATTTTTGCAACTGATCTGTGATCGAGTGACTTTAGTCGATAGAGGTACGAAACTAGAGATTTTGATGGTTTATAAAAAAGCGAGAAAATAAGCGTACTCACCTTCGGTGTTCACGGTGGAGATGTATGTCCAATTGTACATGAGCAGGGCGTCGACCATCATCTGCGATTGGTACTGGTCCGAAGGGACCACGCGCAGAAAGTACTTGAAGAACTGCTTGTTGCTCAGCTGGCGGGAGGTGGCCGAGTAGCCTATCTGCGGAATGTTAAACAGCTGCAGCAGGTTCTGCCACCTGCGTGAGCGTAAGAAAAAAAAAAAGTTAACGTCGATTATGTAGCGCAAGTCACGTAGTCTCTATTACAGCCCGAGATTGAAGCCCTACAAAATGGCTGGCTTGCACGATTACTGAGGCAATATAAGTACTTTTTCTTAAATCAAGCACTGGAGCCTGGTCACCTGCTATGCAACGAAGAACTTTGAATATAATGTAAATTTGAAAATCAAACTTTTGTAGATTCGTCAACGTACACCCATGAGCGATATGAAGGTGAACAGCCCCCTTCTTGTTTTCGACGCTCCTGCAAGTTTTGGAACAAGCTCTCTTCCAGAAGAGGGCTCGAACCGCAAAGTTTAGACCCTTGGCCACGTGCCATTTGAGACGTTGAGAGTAAATATAGCTTTAGAGAGCCGTAGAACAGGCAAGAAACCAGGTAAGGTGTTCACCTTCATATTGCCAGCGGGTGTACAACGAACCTCCAATGTAAAATCTAGGAGCCACACACAATCAAATAAAATTAAAGAGCTCCCTATTTGTATTAGAAAAAACTTTAATTTTTCTGAAAAATGTTTTGCTTCGTGAATAGTTACATATTGTAGTAGGTGTCACACCGATAGACCAAACGAATGGTCTTAATAGATACTTCACCATGAACGTACAGGTTATTCCCACGCTTACGACTTCACAGGGAACTTTTAGGTAACCGTCTGCACGCCAATGGCAATGTAGGCGAAATCTCTTTGTGACAGTACAGGAAAATTTTAACATGGTTACGTTTTGCACAAAAAGACAGGGAGAAAGAAAATAAACAACCGACAAGCGCGTTTTTTTTTAGAAACACATTTACGAATTATTGTTTTCTGTCCCTGTCTTTTTGAGCGCAAATTTAATTATGTTTAATCAGTACCAACGCGCCTCCTTGACCAGCATACTGCAGAAAAAATTCAGTATTTCAAGCGGAAATGTAATTTTTCTAATGCGTGATAATATGCTTGAATTTAGGAGCACTCAAATTTGTTGCTGGTACCGTAGACAGTAGAACTCTTATACAGTGCACATCGTCGCAAATAGTTCTTATAATAACCTTCTTTTTTCATTCAGTGCATGCTTCCTCTTTGTTCTCTCACCCGTAATAGCACTTGTTGCAAATGGAAGATGAAGAAGACGAGCGGGATCGAGGGCGCGAATCCTTGTGAACGAGCTGAAGCCGAACAGTAAAAGAGTAAGGTCATCCTGACCGAATCGACTATCTTTCTGCCTCTGTTTTTATGAGTTCCGTAACATTTGGTGCCGAAACCCGGGACGCTTCTGCATCACAAGGCCGCCAGCTACACGCCAAAGAAAGACCAATCCTACAGCTTCGACGGACTTCGACGAATCATAGGCAGAAGCAGACCACTGGGCAAAGAAAAGAAACGGAACATCGGAAGGCACTACATTGCATCGTAACTACTGATTGGCAATGGAGAGGCTGAAGGCTAGGCGCTCGGCTCGACGGGCACAGAACACCAGGATTATAAATGACGGACATCGAGTTCTACAGGATCCCAGCCCGGACATTGCTAAAGTCCGTTCGATCAAGGAAAGGCTCACTACCAACAACGCAGAGCTTCTGCAAATTGACGGTGAGCTAGAGCCACTCATTCCAGGTAGAGCAGTTGGAACAGGAGTGTATCGCTACTGCTGAATATCAAGACGATGCAGTCATGATACTCAGCGAACTGCAAAGCAAAATTGAAGCCCTGGAACCTCGGAGAATAGAAAATTCAGTGGCGAATATGGCAGCGCAGGCCGTCATTCAAGACAACTCAGCCAGTCGAGGACCAAAGCTCCCAAAGCTTGAACTGTCCACCTTTTGAGGGAGAGCTAAGCAACTGGCTAGCATTCTGGGAGCAGCTTGATGGTGCAATTCACAAGAATCCAACATTGGCATCCACAGATAAGTTTCACTACCTTCGTTGGTGTCTTACTGGAGATGCGGCAGCAGCAATAGCCGGCCTACCAACGACGGAAACATGCTATGCTGAAGCAATCACCATTTTACAGCAGCGGTTTGGAGACCAGAGACGAATAGAAAGACAGCATCTGAATGCCCTTAGGAATCTACCGCAAGTTGCGTCGGCCGGCGATGTTAAAGGCCTGAGAAACCTATACGACACCACCCAGCTCAACATTCGATGCCTCAACTCTCTGAAGGTACCCACATCAAGTTTCTCAGCCATGTTGTGTGACATCCTTGTCAGGGCGTTACCCTACGAGATTACAGTCGAATATCACAGACAACTCAGCAACATGACTTTCGGTAACTCTTCAGCTCTAGACCAAGAGAACGGTCCTACAGCTTCAACTTCAAGGTCACCAACTATTCCGTCGGATTCAGTTTCAGAGCTGAATGGAATGCTCCGCTTTTTGCGCGTGGAAGTGGAAAGCCGAGAAAGAAGCGGGCTCGAGTACCCAAGAACCAAGAATGAGACAAAGATGAAGTTGCTTCCATCTGCATCCGCTCTGTACAGCACCACCAATGTAAAGGCGGGTGAGTGCTACTTTTGTCATTCCAAGAAGCACGACACACCATCTTGTGATTGCGACAAACAGCTAGCTGAAAAAACGAACCTGCTGTCATCGGACTTTAGGTGTTTTCGATGCACACTCAAGCGTCACCGGGCAAAAAATTGCCGAAGAAAACTGAGATGTGCGATATGCGGAGGTAGGCACGCAACCACAATGTGCGATCCTGCGTTCGTCAAACAGAAAAAGGAATTTTCATCTGCAGAAAACGAGACAATTTGTGTTTCTGCATCCCGCGTGGCCACACGCTCCGACAGAAAGACAAGTGATGGAATATACCTACAAATGTTCAAGGCTTGGGCGGTCACTAACGAAGGTACCAGCTATGTCAAAGGAATCTTCGACGGAGGTAGCCAACACTCATTCATTAAAGAAGAGCTAGCACAACGTCTTGGATCGAGGGTCCTTCGGACAACAGGGATTGCTCTGAAAACGTTCGCCAGTCGTAACACAAAAGTTATAGAGCACAATTCCGTTGTGGAGGTAAAGCTCAGAAGCCAATTTAACAACATTGAAATAACGTTTGAGGCTATTACCATCCCAGTCATCTGTCAGGACGTCTCTACACCATCAATCGACACCGCATTTGTGCGACAGCTTCGGCAGGACAAGAAGAACCTGGCGGACGATGTAATCTTTCCAGGTATAGAATTAGTTCCTGGGATAAGTCTGCTGGTCGGTTCTGACCAATTGTGGAAGTTCTGCACAGGAGAGGTAATGAGATGCAAAGACGTAGATGGTTTGGTGGCGATCAATACGAAACTGGCTGGACGCTGCAAGGTCCTTCAACACAAGTCGGAAAGCTTCTAGAAGATTCCTGTCTTATGATATGTGTCCTTGGAGCGCAGACAACTGACGCCAAGGTAGAAGAGACGCTGAAGGCCTTCTGGGAACTATAGACAGAATGGGTATTGCCGAACGCGAATTGGGCGACACGGATGCAGAAACCATCAGTCGTTTTGAACAGACGATCGTTAGGAAGAACGAACGATACGAAGTGGCTCTACTGTGGAAAGAAGGCGCTACTGATCTGCTGCCAAACAATCGCAAAATTGCAATTTCACGTCTGGAAAGTCTGTTGAGGAGACCTTCAACAAAAGAAGGATTGTTACAGCGGTATGATGAGGTAATTAGGCAGTACCTGCTTAATGGGCATGCGGAAGTGGTGCCACACAGAAAAGAAAGTGACAGAGCGAAGGCCATCTACTACATGCCGCACAAAGAAGTATTACGAGAAGATTCAACGACAACAAAGCTAAGGATAGTTTTTGATGCATCTTCTCACGCCAAAGGGTACAAGTCTTTGAATGAGTGCCTGGAAACAGGGCCCAACTTGAACCCCGAGCTTCTACAAGTCCTACTCCGGTTCAGATATTACCCGATCACCATGACTGCCGACATTGAGAAGGCATTTTTACAGATTGGTATTCGTGAAGAGGATCGTGATGCCTTCAGATTTCTTTGGTTTGCGGAAGAGCCAAGTTTCCCTTTGAAGGAGAAAAACATACAAGAATGGAGGATGACCAGAGTACCTTTCGGATCTACATCAAGTCCATTCATGCTCACGGCCACTATCCATCACCACCTGAAGCTGGTCTGCGAGCAACAGCCAGTGTTAGCAGACAAACTAAGAGCTTCATTCTACGTCGATGACCTACTTCTTGGAGCTGAGAGTGTTGAGGAGGCTGTGAGACTTTACAAAACGTCTATTGACGTTATGAAAAACGCTGGAATGACCTTGAGGAAATGGACAGCTAACAACGAAGAATTACAGCTGCGATTCGACAATGATGAACCTGAAATTATATCAGAAGGAAAGAGTCTCACACCTTCGCAAATCACCAAAGTACTTGGAATGATCTGGGACAAGCAAGACGATTGTTTTATGTACAAGGTAGAGTCTCTTCTGGAATTCCTCACTGCGAATCTGGACAACAAGCGGTTCATTCTCAAGGCAGCTTCAAGAGTATTTGATCCTCTCGGACTGATCGCACCATTCGTCCTAATGGCTAAGTTGCTCTTCCAAAAACTATGGCTAATTGGGATGAGCTGAGATGAAGTACTACCCCCAGAGTTGGTCAACGAATGGCACGCCTGGACGACGGATCTTGTGCAGCTGCACTCTTTGAAAGTACCGAGATACATAAGGCGTGGTCTTCTGGCAGGAGCGAGAAAAATACAATTGCACGTCTTCGTAGATGCAAGTATGAAAGCCTACGGCTCGTGCGCATACTTGAGAACTGAGGATTACCAAGGAAATGTAGCCACCATGTTGGTTGTCGCGAAGACCAGGGTCGCACTGATAAAACCTTTAACCTTGCCTAGGCTTGAGCTCATGGGAGCTAATATGGGATCCAAGCTATTACAATACATAAAAGACTCCTATTATGACGTAGACCTGGACTACATCATGTGGACGGATTCGACGGTTGCCCTCAGTTGGGTGAGAGCAGGGCCGGAGAAATGGAAGCCGTTTGTCAAAAATAGGGTAACGGAAATACTAGCAGTGACGTCACCGGACCATTGGAGACACTGTCCCGGTCAAGACAATCCGGCAGACCTCTTGACAAGAGGATTGACTATTCATGAGCTTCGAGACAGTGTCATTTGGTGGAAAGGACCCAACTGGTTGTGCCAAGAGCCTTCAAAATGGCCTGGAAACGCAGCTTCGTTGGAAAACACGTCACAACCGGAAGTCGAACAAGAGACACAGGTGTTGTTGGAGAACGATCGAGTGGTGCCAACATTGTTCGATGCCGGAGCTTATAATAATTGCCAAAAGGTTCTCCGGATAACTGCCTGGGTCAATCGGTTCGCTAAAAACGCGAACAAAAAAAAATGGCAAGTTCCGAGGGGGTCTAAGTGCAGCGGAATTGGACACCGCAGAGCGGTATTGGGTTAAGCAAGTACAAAAGGAAAGCTTTGAGACTGACATTTTGTTAAGAAAAAATGGCACAATGGAACTGAATCCAACACTCGCTCAGTTCCATCCTTTTTTTGATGATAACAAAATCCTTCGAGTCGGAGGACGACTCCAGAGGTCTACCGAAAGTCTCGATGTGAAGCATCCAATCATACTTCCCAACGAACATAGCTTTGTGAGGTTGGTCGTGATGGACGCTCATTGTAAAGTTCTGCACGGTGGAGTAGCAAGCACGATGAGTCATCTGCGAGAGCGGTATTGGATTATACGTGCCCGACAACTGACCAAGAAAGTAGTAAAAGGTTGTCTTATATGTGCACGCTTCAACGCGAAACCCACAGCAGTAGAGCAAGCTCCACTACCGACAGACAGGATTAAAGAGGCGAAGCCATTTGAGGTAACGGGGGTCGACTTCGCTGGGCCATTGTATGCGAAAAAAGGATTAGATAGTTGCGACAAAGCATACGTCGTACTCTTTACGTGTGCTACTACCCGAGCAGTCCACCTCGAGCTTTCAACGAGTCTCTCCGCTGAAGCCTTCTTGCTTGCATTTCGGCGGTTCATATCAAGGAGAGGCATACCGCGAGACATATATTCGGATAATGCGCTATCCTTTAAGAAAGCATCAAAAGACCTCCAGCATATTTGTCGTGCATTACAGCAAGAAGCGTTTAAGTCGTTCATATCAGAACGCAGAATTAACTGGAAGTTTATTGTAGAAGGCGCTCCATGGTGGGGTGGATGGTGGGAGAGGCTCATCCGATCTGTTAAGACAGCACTTAAGAAAGTGCTGGGAAGAAATAGCCTGTGCTTCGAAGCATTGATGACGACTCTCACCGAGGTCGAAGCAATCCTAAACTCAAGGCCATTGACCTATCTTCATCAGGGAGTGGGGGAACCATCAATCATCACTCCTGCCCATTTTTTAGTTGGACAAAGTTTGGCAGTTCTGCCAGAGACCAGTGATTCCAGCGAGGTTCAGGGATCTGTGACGCACCAGGAAACGGTTCGCAAATTCCAATATAGGAAAAAAACTTGTGGATCATTTTTGGAAACGCTGGAGGTCCGAGTACCTGCTGGAGCTAAGATCTGCTCATCGGTACCCCGTCAGAAACACTCGCAACCTAGAGGTGGATGACGTGGTAATAGTGGAAAAGCTCCGAACTTCCAAGCCATTTTGGGAACTTGCGAGGATTGTTGAGACGTACCCCGGAGCCGATGGAATTGTTCGCGCCTGTCTCGTGAAGCAGCAAAATGGCGCACTCGTCAAGAGACCAGCGCAGAAACTCTACTTGCTGGAGATTCACGAAAGCAAACCTAAGGCTCGGGAGGATGTTGCAAATGGAAGATGAAGAAGACGAGCGGGATCGAGGGCGCGAATCTTTGTGAACGAGCTGAAGCCGAACAGTAAAAGAGTAAGGTCATCCTGACCGAATCGACTATCTTTCTGCCTCTGTTTTTATGAGTTCCGTAACAGCCCTTACTACAGTTTCTTTCCACTAAACAACCGTAAAAACAGCTAAATCTAGCGAGAAGTCTTATAGTTCGGCAACTATTGCCAGAAAGAAGGTGTAGTACCAACAACTGCAAGATACCAAAGCCGTAGTGCTGGATGTCAAATCCTACGTTACCTACCTGAGGCGATCTCGATGGCGCACACATTAAACACGAGTGCTGCGTTGGCATTCGGCTGCGACTCGAGCTCAATCAGTAAGGACACGCCGACACTGCACCTGTGTCCATCCGTGCCGCAAGTTCGCCTCGTAAGGGGACGTTTATAGCAACGTTGGTTTACAGTTCAGCCCTCATGCCCTGCTGTCCGGAAGGTGGTGCACGCCCACTCTCAAAAATGGCGTCGACCGCCAGAAGGGAAAAGAGGAAGAAAAGGGTGTTCCCCATGAAGAGGCGAAACTGGCGTGAAGATGACAAACTGGCTCCCCGAGAAGATGAGGCTCGCGCCACGTCTTCGTACACGGGATCTTTAGGCGTACCTGGATGGTGACTGCCGAGGATCCCGGTCCTATGACGCCGACCAGATTTTTGATGCGTCTGGACGGCGGTCCCCGACTTGGGCAGTTGGCCGGCACTTCGCCGCCGGTCACGTTGACGCCCCAACCGTGGTGGTCCTGAGCGCTGATGGCGTCCCGGATGAACTCGATGCTCTGTTCCAGGGCCGTGGGCGAGTACCAGCACGAGTCCCTGATCTCGATGCCCAGCGTCACGTTGGGCAGCAGCGTGTCGCTCCGGTTGATGTCGTCGATGGTCTGTAGGGACGCCTCCACCCGCTGGATGCCGTAGTGCTCCCGCACCTGCGGACGCACGGGAAGAAGAAAACCAGAGCGAAACGTCACGTGCGAGGGTCACATCAATGCTACGAATCAAGGATAATGAACTGCTTTAAAATGTCTAACCCCGCCTGGGGCGCGCGTTTCATAGCCTGCTTTGAAGTGTTATGGCTACATCCCAATAGTATCTGTGCCACAAAAGCCTAATCTACTCAAGTTCACTGGTCGTCAGAAGAACTGTTGAGAGGCTTCAACAATACTAACTTAAGCAGGCATACCTACTATACTCCTTGTCACATTAAGGTAAAGCAAAGAAGCTTCGCGCATTATTCCTGCGCTACGCAACGTAGTTCTTACAAGATTTGGTTGTCGAGAGAAGAAACGATGATTCTGGTGTTTGAAACATGTAGGTCTTGATTAAACTACATAAATATAATCTAAGGTGCACCTACATATGCCTTAATTAAGGATGTGAAGGGGAATTTTACAAACGTTCTGCGAGAACCCGCACTTTTTTTTCTACTACGGTTATGAGCTAAGTAAGTGTATAGACACACCAACCTTTTTATACTTTTTTTTATTATCTTAATTGTCTGAATTGTCTCAAACCTGGAACGAGCACTTAAGTATCAAAGGCACTCGACTGATTTGGTAGCTGTCCATGACCAACGCTCGCGCGTCTATTTTGTCTATAGGCCACGCCTACATTCACTCACCATGAATTCTGAAAGCCGTCTAGCCATGGCGAGGCACTGCAACTGTTTTACCCGACGGAGGAGTTACGATGGGAGACTCTGTCCCAACTCCACCTATAACGATCAAAAGCTTGTGAACAGTTTCCTCATGATGTAGAAAACCCGAGAGTGTGGTAAAGCAGGGAAACTTGGTCGAAGAAGAAAGATAGAAAAAGAACGTCTCAAACTCAGCTACTGCGTTTATTTCCTCAATGTCTTATATACCCACAACCTAACCACCACCACCGACGTCACAAGGTCAACCTTTTTTATCTATACAATCCTACCCACACTGGTCTTCACCTCAACCGTAAACGGTGACCTCAATCCCAAACTGAAAGCTTATGACCTTGAACAAAAAAGCAAACACAACAAAACAAACACAGGGACCCCTTCCTTTCCAGCCGGAGTCTGGAAAGGCTTTATCCTAAACAAGAACTGATATGACTTCCAACTGAACCCCTGCCCGCAAAATGACTCATTGCACGTTCACTTACAACAATTACAAAAAAAAAATACACATTTCGCATTTTAAGAAACTTCTTGGAACTACTTCCGAGTTGCATCGAAGCATGGCTGATACAATTGCCGATGGATTTGATACGAACTGTCTCTCTTATGAGCCTCTTAGTGTTGTTGCGCTATCTGTGAATAATGTCAGTTTGCGACCAATGTGCCGTACAATCGTTACACTCACTAATGTGCTTAGCAATCTCTGAATTGGGTGCGTTTATTTTTACATTTCGTTTGTGCTCTATAGTAGGTTACCAGTCAAGAAGGTAGCGGCAAATGCCCCTCAAAGGGAATCATATATCCCTCCGCCACCTCCGCATCCAATAGCGTCCCATCGTTTCCGTGACGTTGCGGCCAACGCTCGAGGAGGGTCGTGCCTTTCTGTACATATTTGCTTTATCTCTCGACTTTGACTTAGCATTGTGGAAGCCACGAGAGGGAGATTAAGTCTTCCCCCTTCCGATGGAAACAAAGACGACTTTCGGGGATCAGCTTCCCCCTCCGATTGATACAAAGGCTGCTTTCAGGGGCTCGGTTCCTTCTCCGATGAATACAAAGGTCGCTTTCTTAAAAAGTGGGGGTCGGAGACAAGTTGGCACCACGCTGTGGCCATTATCTATCCATTGAAGCGGGACAAGGAGCGTTTCCAGTGAACTCTTCTTTCGATTGCGGAGGGATTTGAAACCGGCGCACCACGCTTGTGGGAGGAGCTTCTCCTACCTTCTTAACTTGTAACCGACTATACCAATCTATCATTTACACACCTTGCCGTTTGTCCTACATACTTGAAACCGCATTCCAGTGGTATTTCATAGACCACCCCTTCCTTGCAATCAACCGACTTATCACGGTGCGCTTTCTGACACACTTTTTGACTGGTCTGGAACGGTGTCAAACGGTTCAGCTTAAAGTCGGACTTAAATGCTACATCTACCCCAAATTTTTTTGCGCATGCTTTAAGGTTATTAGAAATTCCGTGAAAATACGGAATAACCGCATAATGCCTTTTTGTTACCTTTTCTGGTCGTTGTTTAGCCTTTTGCTGTAATTCCAATTGTCTTTTTATGAACACACTGTCACAGCCTGCATCTTCTAACCTTGACCACTGCCTTTCTACCGCATAACCCAAAAAACGGGCACACGACTTATCCAGTGCGTTGCTGATTAGAGATCTGACTACACCTGATTTTACTGATTTAGCATGACAACTTTTCCTACTCAAAACGGGTTTTGCGGCCATTTTTCCGTACTCCCAACATAAACCCCCCTCCACGTCGTAAGTCCAGAAATTGTAAAATACCATTGTCCGCCTTTTCTAAGGTGAACTTAAGTTCCGGCGCGGCTCCCCTCACTGTCCGTTCCAACTCGAGTATATCCTCTTCGCGAAATGAGCAGATGAATATGTCATCGACATATCGCCTTACAAAGCCCGTACTCGATGAAATACAATTCAATTTATCTGTTATGGCAGCATCCATGTTGTCAAGGTATATTTCTGCTAGCATTGGAGCAACCGATGAACCTATACATACGCCATCTCTTTGTACGAATTTGCGTTCATTGTACTCGACTACCGTTGCCTGGAGATACAGATCCAGAATCGACAAAAAACTATCCACCGTTATTCCTAAGTTGGATTGAAAATGAACCAATTTAACTGCAAAGCCTCACGAACCCTCTGCATTCAGAGGGTTCGTGAGGCTTTGGAGTTAAATTTGGTTCATTTTCAATCCAACTTAGGAATAACGGTGGATAGTTTTTTGTCGATTCTGGATCTGTATCTCCAGGCAACGGTAGTCGAGTACAATGAACGCAAATTCGTGCAAAGAGATGGCGTATGTATAGGTTCATCGGTTGCTCCAATGCTGGCAGAAATATACCTTGACAACATGGATGCTGCCATAACGGATAAATTGAATTGTATTTCATCGAGTACGGGCTTTGTAAGGCGATATGTCGATGACATATTCATCTGCTCATTTCGCGAAGAGGATATACTCGAGTTGGAACGGACAGTGAGGGGAGCCGCGCCGGAACTTAAGTTCACCTTAGAAAAGGCGGACAATGGTATTTTACAATTTCTGGACTTACGCATTCACGTGGAGGGGGGTTTATGTTGGGAGTACGGAAAAATGGCCGCAAAACCCGTTTTGAGTAGGAAAAGTTGTCATGCTAAATCAGTAAAATCAGGTGTAGTCAGATCTCTAATCAGCAACGCACTGGATAAGTCATGTGCCCATTTTATGGGTTATGCGGTAGAAAGGCAGTGGTCAAGGTTAGAAGATGCAGGCTATGACAGTGTGTTCATAAAAAGACAATTGGAATTACAGCAAAAGGCTAAACAACGACCAGAAAAGGTAACAAAAAGGCATTATGCGGTTATTCCGTATTTTCACGGAATTTCTCATAACCTTAAAGCATGCGCAAAAAAATTTGGGGTAGATGTAGCATTTAAGTCCGACTTTAAGCTGAACCGTTTGACACCGTTCCAGACGAGTCAAAAAGTGTGTCAGAAAGCGCACCGTGATAAGTCGGTTGATTGCAAGGAAGGGGTGGTCTATGAAATACCACTGGAATGCGGTTTCAAGTATGTAGGACAAACGGCAAGGTGTGTAAATGATAGATTGGTAGAGCACAAACGAAATGTAAAAATAAACGCACCCAATTCAGAGATTGCTAAACACATTAGTGAGTGTAACGATTGTACGGCACATTGGTCGCAAACTGACATTATTCACAGAGAGCGCAACGACACTAAGAGGCTCATAAGAGAGACAGTTCGTATCAAATCCATCGGCAATTGTATCAGCCATGCTTCGATGCAACTCGGAATTAGTTCCAAGAAGTTTCATCGAAGCCGTTTCATCGAACGCCGTTTTATCGAACGCCGTCTTATCGAACGCCAGGGTGGCATTCCCGCTTCCTGAAGCTGGTCGGAGGTGCCCATCCCGGGTTCTGGAAGTTTTTGACTTGCATCGCCGCACAACATCAACTGACGGAAGACAAGCTGGAGGCGATGCTGAGTTCCCTAGAGCCTCCTCGCCAGAAGAAGGCCATAGCGGCAAGAAATGAGAAGGTCCGCCTTTTTATGAGAAGCGACGGAGCACGGCAGTGGGGGACTTTTTGAGAGCAATTGTTCATCATTTGAAACGGTGAATGGCTGTCGCACGAACACATGAACCCCCGAAAGTTTTCAAATAAAATTTGAAGTGACGCACTTACTTTTGACTTCATTGAGTCTTAGAACAAAAAAAAACAATGTTTCGTTGTAGTTTCATAAATAGCACCTCAGCTTTAGCTACTGCAAGCTTCAGGAAATAAAAAAGTATCAATAGAAGACAAGAGAGGCTAGGAGGCTCACTTGGCTAAAGTTGTTGCGCCTGCGCAAAACCTAAGTCGCCTTCTGGCCTCCATGAGTTGGAGTGCGCTCTTACCGGGAGTGCGACTTTTTATTTTTATTTTTTGTTACAATACCCTCAATGCCATCGGGTAATACAGAGGGGGTGAACAGATAAGCACAATATGCGAAACAAATATAAAAATCGGTACAAATATCCTCATGGGTTACTTGCATCAAAATAAATTGTAACAGCTACAAGTTCGGACATTTAAAAACCTGACGATGAAATGGGTGAATGACACGAAAATGCACTCGATTCGTGCATAAAAGAGCATCTTTCACACTTTTTATATAAAAGACATTCGATGAAACGGCCATCAGTGATTCGATGGAACGGCGTTCGATGAAACGGCGTTCGATGAAACGTCCGTTTTTTCGATGAAACGGCGTTCGACGAAACGGCGTTCGATGAAATGTCCGGGAACCCTTGTTTAGATAAAGCCTTTCCAGACTCCGGCTGGAAAGGAAGGGGTCCATGTGTTTGTTTTGTTGTGTTAGCTTTTTTGTTCAAGGTCATAAGCTTTCAGTTTGGGATTGAGGTCACCGTTTACGGTTGAGGTGAAAACCAGTGTGGTAGGATTGTATAGATAAAAAAGGTTGACCTTGTGACGTCGGTGGTGGTGGTTAGGTTGTGGGTATATAAGACATTGAGGAAATAAACACAGTAGCTGAGTTTGAGACGTTCTTTTTCCTGTCTTTCTTCTTCGACAAAGTTTCCCTGCTTTTACCACAGTCTCGGGTTTTCTACATCATGATCAACATCCACCAGCTCGCCTGCGCACTCACTGTTTTTTCATCAACAGTTTCCTCTTCCTCCACGTAACGCCATCACTCTCAGATGACACTAAATCAGCAATTGGGTCAAAGCCCGATGCCGAATGTCATTGAACGCACTGACCGGACACGAGGTCCAGCCGAAAGCCGACGCAGAAACCTGCGCCCCCACCTCTATCTTCACTCAACCTCACTTTGACGACGCCGAGCCCTACTAAGCTCGGCAAATCAAGCCTGGACAAAAGAGACGAGGGAGTTGGCGCGAAAACGAAGAGTGCGGGCGACGAATACTACGAGCACTACTAGCACACCGATTGGTGTCCTCCCTGTCGTTAGATACCATCTAGCCGTTCGTTCGAACCGAGGGCTACTCCGCCTCGACCGTAGTCTTAAATTACTCGTGAGTAATGGTATTAACGCGATGTTGTTCTTATCATAGCCAGAATTGCTGCTCAGTTATTCTCATGTGGCATAGCCATGACAAACCAGCGGCCGCAGCAAGTTGTGTGCCTGCGGAGTCGGATTTATAAATTCGAGATTGCGCAAGGAGGAACCAACAACAGTTTACAAACACACAAGAACCTTTGTCTATGTCACATGAAGTTAGAATCGTCCGTGCGTTGTACGGCTGTTAAATTAAACACGCATGCCAAAAGAACCATGCGAAGTGTGTGTGCGTCGTCCGAGGGTTCGTGGGAATGGCAAAACAATCGAAGCGAAAATATTTTTCCCAGTGCTGTAGGCATCACCGAAAAAAACACACACAAAAAAAACGTTAGTCGTTACTTGCAAATGAAAGAAACGCCTTGCCGACCTACGTTCTTTTTTAAAATAAAACGAAGGTGTTAACGTTATCGATAAAAGATAACGCACATTACGTTTCCGCTACCTTTGGACGGCATCTATGCTCACTGCCTGTCATTGACAGTGACAGTGTTTTTTGATACTGGTACAAAGGGCGTGGGCGTTGGGGTTTTTCTAAAGTGAGTGTGTTTGCGGGGGAAAAGAGACGCAAAAGCTTGAAGGTACTTGTGGCATGAGTCAAGAATTCGTAACTTAGTGCCTAGAACCACGACAAAAATTAAAGTTTAATTTTTTTTTAAGTTTTGTAAAGAAGAAAGAAACGAGTAACCCAACTACGCTATCCGTTACTCGAAATACGTAACGTAAGTACGTTATTCGTTAGCCTTAAAAATGTAACTAGTAGGTTACTACGTTACAGGAAGAAGAAACGCGATACCGAAAACGCCATTACTTGTAAGCTCTTACCGCCAAAATCGTTTTTAACTCAATAAAAACGCTACATCAATCGCTCATCTCCAAGCTGACAATTAGTCGGTGGTCATCTCGTTATTCAAGAATTAAAGAAAAAAAAAGAAGAAAGAAAAACGTAGAGCCCGATATATCTGGAAGGATACGTAAATATTTTCGGAGCAAATAAAAAAAAATATATGCTATTTCTTGCGTTTCTATATTCTATAATTTAAGCTAATCTAATTTTGTTTATAACGATGAGATGTTGGCAATGCCAGAAGCAATGATTATAAAGCTGAAAACCGAGCAAAGGTTGTACTCGCACTCAAAAAAAGCCCGTGCGTCTGCTTTCCCGCACAACACTCGGAGAGCCAATCACCGCAACTTACGGAGGCAGATCAGCGAATGACGATGCCGAAACATATGTTTAGAACAAAAAACGCAGTCTGAGTTGTGACATTAAGCAATGCAAGCGTGAAGTTTTGCATTGCTTAATGTCACAACTCAGACTGCGTTGTTTGGTCTAAACATATGTTTCGGCATCGTCATTTGCTGAGCTGCCTCCGTAAGTCGCGGTGATTGGCTCTCTGAGTGTTGTGCTGGAAAGCAGACGCACGGGCATTTTTTAGAGTGCGGCATGATAGTATTCGGTTCCACGAAAGGGCCCCTTGCTGGAATCGTCACTGCCACCTTTATTGCCGGTCAATATTCTTAAGCGTAGCTCGTGTGCGTTTGAGATCGTAAAATTCACGCATATTGTACTGTATGCGGAGGGCAAGTTCGTCTGCTTCTTGCTCAGGGGTAGCCGTAACGTCAGAACGCCGAGCCCTGATTGGCGGATCGCGACCCCCGATCTGTGCGTCGTCTGCTCCTTTGCAACGTCGTCTGCTCGCAACGTCGTCTGCGTCTGTCTTACCTTTCCTGCGACTTTCGGAAGTGCAGGTCTTTACGAGCGAGCTTGACTTCGCCTTTCAGAGAGGGCAGACGAAATAACTTGAGCGGTACGTTGTTTTTGTCCAACAACTAGCAGACGCGCATCAAGGAGAGAAGTCAAAGGACTCACTGGCGAGGTGTCCCGAGGCGCCGAGGTTTGTTTGCTAAGAACCGAGAGTGAGGGTGGTTAGTGTCCGCAAGTTCCCTCCCAAATACTTTTTCCATCCTTCCGTGTGCGGCGAGACTCCTCACGCTTTAAAGGCGTCGGCGGGTTGGCGCGGTTGGTTGCCTCGGTGCCTCGGGACACCCCGACGGTGAGTCCTTTGACTTCTCTCCTTGATGCGCGTCTGCTAGTTGTTAGACAAAAACAACGTACCGCTCGAGTTATTTCGTCTGTCCTCTCTGAAAGGCGAAGTCGTGCTCGCTCGTAAAGACCTGCACTTCCGAAAGTCGCAGGAAATTTAAGACAGACGCAGACGACGTTGCGAGCAGACGATGTTGCAAAGGAGCAGACGACGTTGCAAAGGAGCAGACGACGCTCAGATAGGGGGTCGCGATCAGCCTATCAGGGCTCGGCGTTCTGACGTCCCGCTACCCCCTGCGCAAGAAGCAGACGAACTTGCCCTCCGCATACTTCGCAAGTTTTTTTTTTTTTGTATTATCTATGCATCAAATTAGTGTTTACCAGTTAGATGGTTTACGGGCTATTCACGAGCCTTACTAAATTATTATTTTAATAAAACTATTAAGCATTAGAGTCATTCTGCACCATTTTTTTTTTACAAGTTACAAAGTATTCCTCATCGTAAAATGTAAAGAAAATACGTGAAACGACTACATAACGGATTTTAGGCTCCTTGAATCAAATTTAACGTAATTTCTTTAAACAAATTGCGCCAGGTAATGCTGTCTCCTACAGCTCTCTCGGGACAGAGTTATTCAGAGCGCGCTCTAAACAATCATCTATAGCCCATTGATTTGGCGAGAAGGTAGCTTCATGTACGGGCATGGACGCATGTTTCGCATTCTGTCGTCAGTCCCTTTTGTGCTGCGTGTTTCGATATTCACCCATGTTAATAGCCGTACAATATTTAAAAAGGCGTCTTAAATATCGCGTCCTTGAAGCTGACGAATAAATATTTATATATCAAGTTACATATCAAATTAATGGATACCCCGCATTTAATTATGGTCAGCTTCGTTGTGAAAATATGCTGCTTCGAGTTACATTTATTGAACTCGGATGAAATACTCCCGTTAAATTCTCAAAACACTCGAGTACACACAAGAAGTTGAAAAGCTCTATTCATTTTGGTTTTTGTTACAGTGATGAGCATAAAACTCAGTCTACTCTTTTAACAGTCGGCGACCCCGCAGTACTTCACCAGTTGCCATCCCTCGCCATCGGTGTGTGAAGGGCCATTAAGCATCATCCCCTTCAGTAACTCAAAGCCCGGCGCAAAAGTGAGGAAAAACTACTGCTATTGGCTCGCAGGCCACTGCTGAATAAGGAAGTGCCCGCTTCATTGAACTAGAGAGCTAGCGAACAGATCTGTAAGCCCACGACGTTGCCTTTAATGCCTATGGTCCGCCGGACCACTGATGATGGCGATTTTCGTTGCCAGGTCGACAATGGGTAGACGGGCCCCGCGGGAATGGGCTGACGGGGTTTCTCCTAAAATGACGACGCATTAGTCGACTCTCAGCGGCGTTTATTCCGCCCCGCGAGTGTGAGAGCACGCCGAAATTGCACTCGCGCATTCTTTCGCTACATGCGAAATGGCTTGAATTTGAAGAGGACTGCGCTCGTTCGAATGAATGGGAAGGAAAAAAAAGAAGGTTATAAAAATGATGTATAGAGCTGAAACTTGGCGTATAGACCCCTTCCAAAAACCAGTGTCATCTGATGGCTGGAACACCAGTTTCGCTTTCTACAAAATAATGGCGATCTTGAAACCGTTTCATCGCGCAGATGACGTGTCAATAGAAGATGAGAATTGGTGCTTCAAACAGCTCATTTTTCCCTTCAGTTTCGTTGGTGTGAACAAAAGAACGGACCAGTGCAGGGCGGCGCCCCATGAGCGCCGTGATCAAATTTCTGCCATCAAAATACTTTAGGGTCAAACTTGCGCCAAGAGATCGATTGAACCACGCTCCGAAATAAACGCTTCCGTAGTCGTTTCATCTTACTCGTGAGTCGTGTTCTACTCACGTGTCAAAGGTATATGTCTCACATATCCTGCGCTTGGTAGTATCTTCAACTTATTTCTTCATCAGGCCCAAGAAGGCCGCTATTAGTTTGGCACATATGCCATGCACCAATTCGATTGGATTCGATTGGATTCGATTGGATTCTTTGGCTTCCCCTTCTGAGCGGATGATCACAGAACTTTGGATTCTGGATTTGGCCAGTAGTAGCCTATACGACTTTCCCTTCCGCTGTCTCTTCCGTCTGTGTCTGCAGTTCGGTGACTTGCGCACGCACTACCGTGCTTTCCCCCCTTCGTTGCGTCTCCTGCCACCACACCTCCAGTCGCCTCTTCGCCACCTCCATCTTCAAACGAATATCCTCCTGTTGCCCCGTCGGTCGCTCCCTTCTTCATTCTGTCCCTCGGACGTTTCTTGTTCTTCGCCGCCGCTCCGGAAACACAGGGCGACCGACAAGGTGATCGTCAGAGGCTACGGTGCGATGCGCTGGCATCGTAGTACCAAGCGCTCCGTCGCCTCGTCCGTAAGTGCATAAATCGAACAGGCCCTCTCCTTTCCCTCCGTAAACTTGTCTCTCCAGACCCGAGCTCGTATGGCCCCCATGCGGGCCTCCGCGAGAAGCCCACTACCCCTTGAGTTGTCACAACAGGTCTCCTTCTCAACAGCCTTTCGCTCTGTGAGGTACAGTCTAAGGGAAGGTTTGGTCTCCATTTTGGCTGTCCATCTTCTCGTCTTTGGCGCCCCTGTGGTTTCCTGGAGCTCTGCGGGTTTGACTCTGCACCTGCCTACATCTTCAAGCCAGTCCGTCGGAAATTTGTAGCGCTGCCGTAGTTTTCGCACGCGTTGGATCCACTGCGTGCCTCTGTCTCTGTATATTATGTTGCGCAGCGTGCGGTGAGCCCAGTTTTTCTACAGCAGCCCGTAGAGATGGCTTTCGTAGCTCGCCTTGGGTCCGGCCTCTCTCGCTACAAAATGTAGACCAGCACAGGTCCCCCTGGACTCTCTCGTTGGGCACTGTTTTTGTGACCGCCAGGGCCATCCTTCCCACATCCCTCTGCCGCCTCTCCAGGAAGTTCCTTGTTGGGGACAAGAGTCACACCATTTGCAAAAGTGATACCTAGAACGAAGACCATCCTCCACAGGTCTCGGATCACTTCGAATCTGTTAAACGTCCAGAAAGATCTCTTTGCCAGGACTTCGTTTCACCTGAGTACGCCTGTCTTTTTGTCACGCTCATGATCAGAGAGCTAATTCCACCCCGCGTCAAGGGTCACCATCAGCTTTTTGGTGGTGTCCCACAACTTCAACGTTCCGCCCTGTAAGATGCACTGTTGGTCCAACAGCTGATTATTCTGCAGGTTGAACTGATGAGTGCACACTTGCTCTGGCTGAACAGCAGCTTGAGACGCGTGCATACGTCTCCACATACTTCCAGTAGCTGCTAAAGGTCCTCCGGTGAGTCGGCGAGATTTACTAGGTCATCGGCATACATGAGAGCTGGCACTTCCTTCCTTCCTTCCTGCTCCAGGGCTTTTTTGCTTTTTTTTTCAGCGATGTTATGCGTAGGGATAGAGAGCATCCTTGTGTCATGCATCTGTACACTAGCATCTGCTTTGTCTTGTGTCCCTCCCGTTCAAAACGTATAAAGATGCCGGAGTACAGTGCGTGTAGGAGTTTAACATCTATTTTCGTACAAACCCAGCTCGTGGAGACTTTTCCATAATATACTCTGATTAATTGTATCATACGCCTTTGAGATATCAAGGAATGTTGCTTAGAGCTGTCTGTCTTCCTAGGCTGCCAGCTCGGTGCACTGTGTGATTACGATTAGATGAGGATAGTAATCACAGTCGTCAGACTGAATCTAAAAAAAATTTAATGTGTCAGATTTTTTTTTTTAGCTGCTAAAGCTGTTATTGGTGAGGTTTCGCTGCGGATCCACGCGTGTGCTCGTGGTATTCGTCGTGGCATGCGACGTCGCAGCGCCGAATGACATCATGACGTCACGTGACACCTTGACGTTGGGCGTATAAATTTTCCTGTTAAATGGAACGGAAAAATGTTCCCCTCTAAAGTTGGCCCGGAAAACTTCTATCGCTAATTTAGCGACTAAAACTATTTTTGCATGCGCTTTCCAAGGCGGTAAATTTCGTGGCAAAATTTCAACGTGGAACAATTACTTGGATAAATTAAGCGGAAAAATTTCTGCCCTAAATTTAGAATGCGAATTTCTCCGCTAAAGTTAGCGCTGAATGACACTGCGTAAAGACAATAGATGCCTATGTGCTGGATGACTGCCGCAGTCTGTGAGCAGCAGGTTTTGCAACGCATCGGCTGTCGCCGCACTTTATTTGCAAAAGACGTCGCGAAACCGAGAAGTTTTGTTTCAGCATTTTGAAAGTAAAGTACGAGGAAAAGAACGATTAAGTTAGGTTTGTGTCTGGGAAAATAGAACCTATATTTGGAGGTTTACGAAGGTCAAACAAAATGGGTGTCAGCATAAAAGCAGCATTTTCTGTTTGATAGAGCTGAGATTGCTCTTAAGTTTAATTTAGTGTCATCGAGAGTAAAAACAGGCGCGACGGATATGAATCGTCATATCTTACCCTCATCCTATAGTATAATTGATCCAAGTACCTGAAGACTATAGTGCACGAATTTAGCGTGCAGAAACAGAACATGTCAGTTGGAGTTTGCATGCCTAATTTTAGCGTCAATACAGTACTGTTTTATGGCTTGTGTTCTTGCCTAATAAAGCGGCAAGGGAGTAAAAAGAATAATTTTTTTTTTATTTAGTGTTTTTAAAATCGCGTTATCTGGTTAATCTTTGTTATCTGGTTAATTTCCCTAAGTGTTTGGTATCTTTACGTGCAAAAAAATAAGAACCTAAACCGACCTATTTAAAAGAACCATGAAGCAAAACTATGCTTCAATCTTACTAACCGCACACCGTTTAATGAGACAGGAGAAGACTAGCACATGAAAACAAGAAGCCAGTAATGACGCGGGTTTTACTGTGACATTTGAAAAATAAGACCGAACGTTTCCTTTCCTTTCTTGTTTCACGAAGTTCGCTCTCTTTTTATCGCAATGCATCCGCTGTGCTATAACAGGTCAGCCGAATCCAGCTCACAAATTGAATACAAGCACCGCGTCTTTCGGCGTGTGCTCGGTGACACTTAATCTGTGGGCGAATATTCGGGTTCGTGTTCGTGTCCAATTAGTGCCACGAATTAGGGATAATACAATGTCAACGCAGAGCATGTGCGATAGGGATTGCCAACCCAGGTGCGAGTCTACAATTAGCAACACGAGCGGGCAAAGGTATTGGCGACGTGCGCGATCGAAAGCGTCGCTGTAGTCGGCCTTCCACGATTGGCCGAACGCTGACTATGACGTCAGCAAAGGATTTATTATTTGCGGAAATAAGAGTGATGTAAGAACTTCAATCTTGACAGTGTTGGCAGAGCGCTATGATTTCCGGCATCCACCATGCTCATTGTAAACACCATCGACCTTGTTGTTCGCAAGGTAATGACGTCACGAGAGGGAACCGTAGGAGGGCGCCACCAAAACACCTTGCCGCTAATACTTGATAGCTTGTTCCGGACACCACGCATAATGAGGGTACTGAAGCGATCTGGGGCACAACCTGACCCGACGCACGTGACTTCTCGTTTCGCAGGTGAGACAACGACAGAAGGAAATGTCGGGTTTTCATCGCATTTTCTTGCTCATGCACTGAAATAAAAACGTGTTCATATGCTTGGTTTCATGGAGATTTGGGATTTTACAATATGGTCACTATATAATAAATGCTGTAAAATAATTTAATTGCCCTCCTAAGGAGACCCCGAGGACATATTCACGAATCCTAACCGATTTTGACACCCAATGCTTGTTAACTGTCATAATCTGAGCAATCAGAATAGACCTTTGAGCTTCGTTCAGCATCATTGACGTCCAACATGTTTTTTTTTTTTTTTTCAACGCTATTTAGGTGAAGCGTGTGATTTAACCGGAGCCAACCAAACACTGGAGCAGAGCTCGTGCCCAATATATGAACATACTGCACGCCCAAAAGACGACTGCCCCAGATAATTGGCGCGGCATATCCTAGGCGATAAACACCTTTGTAAAGCTTTGCTTTTAAACTTTGCCATGAGACGAGGATAGTCGTGCACACCTTTAGGTCCAATATCACTGATGTGTGATTATCCAGTGTAACATAAATTACCAGGCGGCGACGCTGCCGACGCATTCCCCTTAAAGGCCTGACCACACTAGCCGCGACGGCACTGCCGGTCGGCGCCGCTGGGCGGGCCACATTGGCCGCAGTTTGGCCGGCTTTATAGAGTCCCGCGACGCGTCACGCCGGATCTCGCGTTCTCGAGATCGCGCGCGCCTCCGTCGTACTTCCCGCAATTTCGTCGTCTGCTCACCGTTAATTTCTACCATCTCGGCTCCCATCTTTCGCATATAGTATCAGCGTCGAAACCGTACTCGCTGCCTCTATGGCAGGTGTCAATGATGACCTGATAATCAGCGTGAATGTGATCCTCTTAGCCTGCTCGTTGATCTTGAGACGTCGCCGCGCTCCGAAGGGAAGGAGGCGCAGGTTCTGATCTGGGTCATGCCGAGCTGGTGCTAGCGAAACACCGAGGGACAGGCCAGTGCTTTCCCGCCCCAGCTGGACGACAGAGATAAAGGCTACTTTCGAGAGTCACCAAACCGACACGACATCCGTCACAACGCAGTTGACATACAACAAGTGCAATGGAGAAACTTCCGAATTCCTCTCGAATAATTAATTTGCCAGCGGTTGTTCTTATCGTCCTCATCTAGGTAGTCTGGCCGCGTCTCGTCACAGAGAAAGGGGGAAAGGCGCACAGATTTAAGGAACCACTCCGTTGGGAAAAGCATTGGGGGAAATAGAGATTGCAGAAGAAACAAAATTACGCTACGCTCCTTTGAAACCTGAAAGACGCACGGAGAAACGGCTTTCGCGTTGCCATGGCATCGCAACATCACTATTTACGCCACCTCCCATTGGCTCCTTTCTTCTGCGGCAAAAAACAGCGAGCCCTCAACCGCGAGCCGGCCTGTTGCCTGGACGGCTTCGAGCTTTGAGCCACTGAGGACGATAACTGGCTTTCGACGGCAGCCCGCGGCAGCCAGCGGCGGGCGGCAAGCCTACGCAACGCAAGTGTGGCAGGAGCTTAACCGCCCTACCCCTGTCCTTCCTCAGATAGACTTGTTTTTAACTTCACTATTTTCCAGGCGAACCTTCTTCGTGAAGCGAATTTATCGGCTGCGTTTTTGTTTTGTTTTTCGGACTTACTGGGTCGCGTGTGCTAAACAGTTCGGACGGTTATCCTTGATGGGTGACTCACCTCTCCGCAGGTGCGCGTCTGGGCGTTCTTGGCGTCGGGCGACTGGTGGACGGGGAAGAGGGCGCCGATGATGAAGTCCCCCGGGATGCTGCCGATGTGGCGCTGCGTGGTGACCGGCACGGCGGCGGCGCCGCAACCCCCGTGCCTGCGCTGCATGGCCAGCTGCAGGGCCAGGGCCAGCAGCAGCCGCGTCGAACCTCCGCACCACCAGCGCGCCGGACGGGCCGCTGCTGCCGCCGGGGACGCACTACTGGCCGGACGCATCGCAACACCGCCGCCGGGGCCGCCTTACTGTCGTCTCGCAGGGCCCTGCAACAGACGCGATCCCATATCGGCACATTCGATTCGTGGGCTTACACTACAGAACGAAGGAATGATTCCTTCGTTTACACGTTTCCGTTTTGATATGAACGAGGGTCGCAAGGGAGTGAGGTCGTCATGCATTCACAGCGCGGACGCTGCGCTTGGTAGCTGTATAGGAACGCCATATAGTTGCAAGCGCGCGTACAAACATTAGCTTTACGTCTCCAACTTTCAGTGGCATTCCACAGGTATCGAATGGAGCGTAGGCACTGCATTCCTTGGTGCTTAAGTTGCGCGAGTGCACGGGTTCTGACACCAAACTGGCGAAACAGCGAGCGCGAGGCAGTGATTTTTACGCGTTCGGATTGAGATCTGTAAATATTGAGATACGCCGATAGCCTTAGAGCCGAGGTAACACTGATCATACGTCATACAAAAACGACAGCGTGAAAACACGGGTTACCGCAATATTTGTGGTTCAAATGCCACGGGCCCAAGTCTCTCCTCGAACTTATTGCGAGATCCGAAGCACGAATCTCGCGCTGACTCGCGTTCGAGTCTGTCTGCAGACTTTAATTTGCATGATGTATACATGGTGTGACTCCGCCGAGCGGCGTAACCGTAAGAACCGTCACTGATGATCTCACTTGGCCCAATTCCACGCTGTCACGTGACAGCGTCAGCGACGTTTGCTGTGGTTACGCCGCTCGCCACCGCAACGCAACTCGTCTGTTTAATTTTTCTCGCGAGTATTTTATGCTGACAACACGCTAACTCAAATCGCCTTTCTATCCCAGGACAGGGGTCTATACATCGTCCGTCTCCTCGACCTTCCCGCCTCACCTGCGGTTTTCCCGTCGGTCAACCGGGTGGTCGCTGCGGTGCCGGTGGCTGCTTCTCTCGGGACGCTGCTGGTCGTCACGGAGTTCCTCGTCGCCGGCGTCGCCGTGCGCGCGCCTGGCCTGACCGGAGGCACCAGCCGTCGGCGTGGTCGCGGCACGCGGTCATGGGACGATAGTCCGAGGCGCCGCCTGCACGGAGCACAAGCGAGAACAACGCAGCTTGAGAAAGCCATTACGCAGGTATCCGTGCGTTTATCACGCAATACTTGGGTGTCTGGAAACTCGTCTCCGACTGGTGTGTTTAGCGCGTCTCAAGAAGTGGTTCCTCAATTCACGTTGTTGGCGGGTGCGAATCCTGGCGGTGTCGCAGCAGCGGGGGTAGTTGCAGCAGACACCTGTCCTGCCGCAGGTCGCTCTCTCGCTTGACAGTCCACGGAAGCTTCAACGGCTAAGAGTTGGGACTCCGCGACGACCGCGACACTCGCCTTCGCTTCTACGTTTTACCGAGACTTCTAGCACCGACCGCCAGGATCGGGAAATTCAACAACATGAGATGCTGACCTCTGTAACGTCGTATGTAGCCACTTTGGGACAGGACGCTAAACACACCAGTGTAATACGAGTTGCCGGCAGCGTATATCCCAAAACAGACAGGGGGATCGGTGGCCGAGTGTGTTAGCCTCAGCACAACTGGTGCGAAAGCCAAGAGACTTGAAAAACAAAACACGCAAAGCGAAAACTTGAGCTGCTGAACACAACAGGGATCTGGGGCTCCTCAATCCCCACCCCTGCGCGTTTTAATCTGGATGAGCGTCGTACCGGCATGCGGGCGAGTAATTACTCCCGCGTGATTCACATTGAAGACAACAGGAGAGCAGTGGGTACCACACTGGCTAAATACCTTATCTACAGCGGAGACAGCAGACGCCCACTGGGCCAGACTATCTTTGCGCTCTCTAAACAAAGACACAACTCGATTTTACGCCACAGCGAACTTATGACCGCGTGGTTCGCCTACGTACGAAACCTTGCCACTTGGTGGCACAAGCACTCTTGCACCATTTTTGGCACCCTCGTTTGAAAATTGCGGGCGGCCACAGCCGAGACGCGCCTCCGGAAACCTTGAACGTCGCGTGATTTTCCTCCGAGACAATGCGGCTCGTAACACTTCCCGGCGGGCCATTCTGCAGCCGATTCGTGACCGTAAATTTGAACTCTCTCCGCACCCACCCTACTCGCGGGATTTGGCCGCGGTCATGCTACTAATTAAGCGTACAACAGACGGTCTGCAGGCAATAGGGAGTTTTCGTAAAACTTTTTTGCAGATTCGATACGGTACGATGGACCCTCCAGTACGGACGGCGCATATTCGAGTCTTCTGCGGTAGCGCATGCGCAGTTCGTACCGGAGGACCCATCGTACCATATCGGATCTGCAAAAACGGTTCCCTAAAACTCTCTATCATCTGAATCGTGTTTCTTCCACGCATGATAGTCCAGTCACATTGGTTATACAAAACACTGTCTGTAGAGATGTTCGAAACACAAGGAAGCAAGCGTGCTTTAAGTGTACTTGAGGCGTGTCCGCAGATAACTGTCATAACGTCACCGTGTCTTGTGTACGATGACCGAGCACGGTGACCGCGGCTCCAGAATGCGTTCCCTCAACTTATAGACCTTTTTCGCAAGGGCGCCGCCATCTTGAACTGTCGTCACTTCCAGTATGGGAGAAAAAATTGTTTTTCCGTCGCCACGCCAATATATAGAAGACATTTAGGACATAAACGTAACCGTCACACATTCTCGTTTTGCGTCCCCTCTATTTTTTTACTATTCGCAGGTTGAAACGTTCTGAAATTTTTTCGTCGCCCATACCGGATATGCCTACTTGGCGGTCGGGGGCGAGAGTAAGCGGAAAAGGTCTATATGACATTTCAAAGACACTATTTTCACAGTGACAACGTCGTCGTGGAATTTGTGTGTGAGTGGTATGAGGACCAAGACAAAACTTTTTTTTTTCACTCTCTCCACGAGTTAGCAGCACTGGACCACCGCTGGGTAGAGTGCGCTACACTCAAGGGGGACTACGTAAAGAAGTCCTAACGTGCTATTTCTCGCGGGGCACCTTTTGTTTACAGGAACGCACGCAACTTCTCAAAGATTTCCTCGTAGTTAATGATAGGTTAAAGTGCGAGCGGCGACAGCCTTCAAGACTATTGTTAAAGGGATCGTTCACTGTTCTTTGCCGCTAGTGATTAGTTTGTTGTGACGCCGCGGGCTTTTCAGCGTGACGCGTCGTGTTCCGAAGGGGCGTTTGGCAGCAGTGGATTGTTTTTCTCTTTTGCTGTTTAAGAGGTTTGTGGCCCCGATCGGTTCAAAGCTCAACAATCACGGCAAAGCTTATGATCATACCCCGGGAGATCAGTGTATTCTTGTTTGCATTATTAGGGGAGAGGGAGGGGGGGGGGGGGGGGGGCGTCGTTTTGGAGTTAAAGAAAGTAGAAAAGTAAAAAAATAAATATGAGTCTCGTAGATGTACTTTTTGAACTCACCGGTGCGCGTAAAAAGAAACCGATCCATGTTTCATGCATTGTGAAGATGGAGTGTTCGGCATGACAACTCAACTATGTTTCACGGTAAAGGTCATATCCAACATTTGCGTGGGCTACGTCCGTACTGCAAACTTATTAGGTTAGATATTCCCTCACATGTTACCTTTTAGTTTCTGGTTTCACTCTCGGGCTCAACAGCAAATGACAAGACAATTGAGTTTTCCTTGCATCTATACATTGAAGTATCGACTGTAGATTTAAACACTTCCGATGGTGACGATTTATGTTAAGCAACCTTTCCTACTCCAGAACAACGCTCAGTGGAGATGGGTGTTTGACCACGAATGCGGAGCATAGAAAACTGTTTAACTGCGAGGAAAAGACGAGAAAGGGATTTCCCAGTAGTTCTCCCACCATGACCGGGAAGCCAGACGCCGAGGTTATACGAAACCCTTGCATACAAGTTGTTAGTATTCAACAAACTCTTCTAGCCGCATCTTTTAGCGAACCCCCACAGTCGTTCACACGTCCCACCAGGACGAATGTAAGCGTGCTATTTGTATCAATGTTGCTTTTTTTTTTTTTTTTTTAGTAGAGTGCGGGATTTGTGAGGTCGTTTTCTAGTGGCGCGCGATGGAGGCCGTGATTTGTGCAAACACTTGGTTTGTCGTTTTTATTTTTTTTTGCTTTTATTTTTATCCTTGAAGTTTTTATGTTTTGTTATAGCATGTTTTCTTACTCTCCTGGCCTCAACAGTTTCCTCACGCTTTCTTCTTTTTTTTTAGTTTATTCAAACTATGGAGTTGCCAAAAAAGCATTGTTTATCACGCTGCCTACACGCACCAGGCAGCGAGCTCTCCGTCGAAGTGCTTGCAGTCTGTCTCGGAAAACTGCGCCATAAATCTTCCTCGAGTGCTCCTGGAATACAGTTGCCGCCGTTCTCTCTAGTGAGAGACGGGCGCCCGACGTGTACACTCCACATCTTTAAAGCAGGATACGGAAGGCTCTATCTGACTCGCAATGCATTGCCAGACACCTTTCCCAGGATGGTTTAACCCAGTCGGCTCGGGCGCCTTAAAGCAAACCGAACTTTATATACCAGTGTGCTTTTGAAGCCCAGAGGTGAGAGATTGTCCATATCGTTAGCGCGTTTTAGAGTAGCGTAGGCAAGGAACTAGCTTCATTGCCATGCGCGTACGCCAAGCTTTGCAAGGAGCGAAAGTATGCAGGCGAGCTGGTTGGGAAATATGATAAGATAAACCCTGAGGCAAGGAGACGTCGCTACTTCTTAGCGTACGCGAAGCTTTTGAGTGCACTGTTCTAAAACTCGCGATTAGGTTGTCTCAGACGTAGGTGATATTCAGCGGCATTGTGCAAACGATAATATATCCTTCCGCGTTCAATGTGGACTGACGTCCAAATCAAATTTATCATGATGGACGTTAGGCAGCGAAACGTAATTCAGCCTAGAAAAGGTGTAGTAAGTCACCGTTGGGTCAGGTAAATGTGAGACGTGTGGTATAACAGTTAACCTCAATTCTTTAATGACGTGACGTTTGTATTGAAACCCGAGGCAGTAAAAATTAGCCTCTCTCTTTTTGATGGGGAAATTGAACCGGAGCAACTTCAAAGCCTTGTTCTCTCGCGCCTTTAGTTCAGTTAACGTTAACTCGTGATTGCGTGTGCGTCAAAATATGAAACATAAAGCGAGTCCGAACTTTTCCAAATTCAAAAACAGATAACACAAGGTGTCTCCAGTGCGAGCTTTTGGTTTTTAAGATGTAAAACTGCGGTGCGTGAGGCAGTACAGACTATGAAATAAAAATATATCGACCTAAGAAGCCTTAATATCAAGGCTTTTCTAAGTTTATGTGGGAAACGGCAGCCTCATTATATTTCAGTAGAAAGACAACTGAAGGGTGAGGCACCATTTGGTTTGGTGTGTGTGCGGTCATTAAACGGATTCCCAATAGTTTATTTTGATCAGAATACACACCCACCTTCAAAAGTATGATGACAAAAAAAAGTAAACTAATGACGCAAATCCCATTTATTTGAGTCATGATAGAAGTGATCGGCAAATAATTTATATATACCTGACACGTGAATACAAAGCGAAGAATGCAATGCATAAAACAAATGCATTCATAGAAAATAAAAATGTATTCCGCCACGTAGTCTGTCTCACAGGCGCATGCAAACGACACGTGCATGTGCATGCCACAGGGTGCAAAATCCCTACCTACATAGCATAAAAATCTTAAAGACGGGATGCAATGATTTTTTTTTTTTCTTTGCGCAAATACCGCTTAGAACAGATCCCTGACGTTAATGACCTGTGAAACATTCGTTCGTTTGCTACCACACGCAATCAAAGTCCCCCCAAAAAAACGCATAAAAACGAGCTGCGTTCACCTTTTTAATTTGCAGCCAGAACAAGCGAACACGTAATCTGGAGCCGATTATATGCCGCCAATGTTGATCATAGCGGCACGCTGGGGTTGGCAAGGCACAGGACACGCGCCGAGTTCCAAACATTGTTATGGTTCGGCTATTGTCGTCATTGCAGCGATTGGACACGGGCATAGCCTCCTATATACTCACAAAGACTGGCAGATCGCCACGAGAAGCGGCCGCCGAAAAGGATAAGGTGGAGCGGTAGACATCAAATGAGAGGAGAGCCACGTGACTGGCGCCTCGCTGCGGCGAGACGCCGAAACACACCTCTCCCGAGCGAACAAAAGTGTTTCGGGTCCTCGCCGCTGCAAAAGCTGTGCGCTGACGTCCAGGTTTCCCGAGAAATGGATCTTTGATGCTCTGTGCCACCAGATCCTCGCGCTCCAAATCTGCGACCGGGCACTCTATGGCTCCGTCGTCGAACTGCCAGGCTTCGTAAGTATAGAGGAGGCTAGGACACGGGCCACTACCCAAATTCTTCTTGAGTTATTAATTATCGAGAGCCGAAATCAAGTGCCCACGCAATTTTCTGTTCCGATCTATGAGCCGCATTCAAATATCGTCACTGGGCGATACTCCAACCACCCAGCTAGGTCATCAAGTTTTGCGAAGGAGAGACTAAATGAAAACGCTCTCTTTTTTTCCTTGAAATTACGCCGCAACAAAAGAAATTCTTGGCTAGTGGCGTTGCGTGCGAGTATCCTTGAGTCCCAGTAGTGCCAGTAAGCTCGTGTAAAGTGAAAAATATTCACACTGAATGTCGTTGCACTGCCCTTTTAATATTAACACCACAAACACCTATATAAAAGCGCGTAAATTGAGACGATATAAATGAGAGAAACTGGTAAATCATCTTTTCAATTTCAAATATTAAAAAAGCGATTTATTAATTAGTCTCGCAATGAATGGGAGAGTCAAATAAAATTGCAGAGAACGATTATTTTATTACACGACTTTGTTCACTCTTGCGTTAATAAGATTACTCGGAACCTTTCGAATTACCTAATAATCATTCAATATTATTCTAGCTCACACCACTATCAATGGAACTCAAAATCTCGAATTGTGGTCTTCATTTGTGAGCTGACAGGAGGTAACATTGCACAATAGCACATTGTTGTAGTTATTAATAACGTTTTTAAACCACCGTTTTTTGTGTTTTTTTTTTAAGTTGCGTGGGAATGTTATGAAAACCTGTTACATTTGGTGGCGTTGAGAATGTTATTACGATATACACGTTTGACTAGCATGTACCCACACGCGTTAGATGATAAATGAACAAATACCTTAATGTCACTATCGTAAACCGTGTTCTAAAGACCAAAACCTAAAGTGCAAGGTAGTTAATCCTTTCAACTTATTTATTTATTTATTTTATTTACCTACAAGATACTGCGGGCCGGTAATCCGGCCCAAGCTGGAGTGGATGCAGTTTCTCTTCCATGATACCCAGAATTTATACATCAAAAGAAAAGGAGGGGCGATTAAAACACATACACCGATAAAACACAAATTACACTTCAAAAAGGGTGTTGAATTGATCGTAGAACATTGTCCGAAGTAAAAATATGGGAAGGCAAAGAGTTGCAATCTGTTACACTCCTGGGGAAAATTAGTATTTGAAAGCATTTGTGCGAGCGAATATGGGAGTTATTTTAGAGCGCAGCTCTTAGGCGCCCGTTTCCGGCTTGAGCGGCGTCGGCGTCGGCGTCGCCGTCGCCGTCAGCGTAACCGTAAGGTCACGTGACCCCCCGAGGTCCCGTGACCCCCGCCCACTTGAGGTCACGTGACTCCCAGATCAAGTACCCCCAGGTCACGTGACCCCAGGTTATGTGACCCCAGGCCACGTGACCTCCCCCGAGGTCACGTGACCCCCCTGGTCACGTGACCCCCCTCCCCCCTGAGGTCACGTGACCCCCCCACAGGGAGTTGTAAACGGCTTTCATTTTTTTTGTGCATGGTCATGTCTAGTCTGTCTCGTAGATGATGTCTGAATGTAGAATGAAGATTCAAGGCGAAGTTTGTGATTCCAGAGATGAAAAATGAATTTTAATCTAGCTAAATTTCTGCGGGATTCTATAGGAATGATGTTAGTTCTGATTAATTCTGTAGGACAGTCATGCCGGCGATAACGATTATATATAAAACAAACTGCTAGTATTTGGGCCTGCTCAAGCTCTTAATGTCTTTCTTCTTAAAAGGATCCCATACAGTCCAAGCGTACTCCAACCGAGACTTTATTAGTCTGTTATAGGCCAGTAGTTTGACATGAGAGGGTACGTATTTAAGCTTGTGCCTCACTAGACCTAGTTTACGACGTGCAGATGCACAGATTTGTTTAATGCGTGAGGACCAAGAAAGATTGTTAGTAATCGCAACTGTAATCGTAACTTGAAACTGTCTCTTTGAGAAATGAAAACACATGGGCTTACTTTTTGTTGGTGATACGCATAAACAGATTTGTCTTGATTAAGTTTAATTTCCCAGAGATTACACTAGTTAGGAATTGCATTTAGACTTTAATTCAACACAACCTGGTCACTAATAGAGTTAATTGCCTTGAACAGTAAGCAGTCATATGCAAATAAAAGAATACTCAAGCTCTTATTGATGCATGAGGGTGAATAATTAATATTAATTGAAAAAAAGTAGCGGACCAAGGACACTTCCTTGCGGGACACCAGAATTTACAGAAAGGGGACCTGAATGATAACCGTCTACATCGACAAATTGTATGCGCATTTCAAGATATGAGGAAATCTATTTTACAACCGTACTGGGAAAGCCAAGTTTGTTAAGTTTGAATAAGAGGCCGGAATGAGGGACCCTATCAAATGCTTTGCTCAAGTCGAGAAGGATTACGTCGACTTGGCCGGGTTTATTGACCACTGAAGCGAAAGAATTAATAATAGAAATAAGTTGTGGGGTAGTATACAAAAGCCTTTACGGAAGCCATTCTGAAAAGGCGAGATGATGTCATGCTTGTCTAAGAATTCAGTCAAGCATTGAGAAATGATATGTCCTCAGAGCTTACATGATGAGCTGGTGAGCGATATGGGACGGTAATTAGGTAAAAGCAAAATAATCTCCTTTAAAAAAAAAAAAAAAACAGGTACAACCGGTACAATACGCCAATCTGAGGGAACAGCACCGCATGAAAATGAGGAACGAAAAATGGCAACAAGAAACCTAGCTGGTGATTCAGCGTAACGACGAAGGAAGGCGTTGGGAATGTTATCAGGGCCACATGATGATTTCGGCTTCAAATTACGCATCATGGAAAAAATGCCGTCAAATGTTATGAACTCCGGACTAATTTCGGTTGAATTATCGAAGGAAGTTTGTCGCGGGCTGAGATTTAAAAACACAAATTCGAAGAACAGAATAAATTCAGTGGCTATTTTCTGCTTGTCGTAGGAACACAAAAGACAAAGAGCCAAATAAATTCTCCCCAAACCATGACTTAAAGTAAATTGCGCAATATTTATCCACATGTCTTTGTAAAAAGTAGCGCTTTGCAAAATAAACAATTTGGTGTGTTTAAAAAACGACTAATCTTCAATTCCAGTCAAAATTCTGTACTGCACTCGTGAGGTTTAAACTAAATCCTATCCACTACTCAGAACCGTGTGCGAATAACATGTACTGGATCTATACTGTACTACTTTCACGAATCACAAATATATATCTATAAATTTCCAGATTACCTTCTTGCTTTCAAATTGCACGTTCCGTTTGTAATGCCCCCTCCCTTTATTTCATTTTTTTTAGTCAATCTATTTCATTTGAGTTTTTCGAGAGTTACTACGCTTCAATCTTTGGTTCCCATTGAAATAAGGATCACATTAAAAAGAAATGACAACTGTACCATACAAGCACGAACGTTTAAGAACTGTATAAAAAGAAGTCCAAGAAAAATTAGAAAAAAAGGTTTAGGAAGGTAGTTCCAAAGGGTTTCAATACTAGAGTCACATCTCTGAGTCATCGCCTCACTAACACCAAGTGCATTACGAATTCCTGCGAGACCCGGACATAATTAATTGGCGTGGATGGAGCGAATCTATGGCAAACAAAGGGAATGCATGAATTCGCAATGCCCGACTCCCTGTGTCAACTGTTGCGACGAGGCGACATTAATAATTTTGGCTCGTTTCCGAGCCCGGATTAGGCCGATGGGACGACGGCGGAGGAATTCGCGTCGGCCATCTCTCTCGGCAGCTTTTTACCCTGAGGCTGCGTGCGCGTGTGGTATTTGGAGCCAGGATACAGATAACACGAACAAAGATCCTGTCTTGCGCCAACGGGCCTTTGGCCGGACGTAAAATTACACTAAGGTTCAATTTGACATAATAAATATGCAGCAATGGGGAAAGAAAAACTTGCAGAAATGCGTTAAAAATGTTCATGATTGTTTACGATGGCCTACGGAATAAAATTTCCCAGTAGGTTAACAATGTTTTAGAGCATGAGATGCTTTTGAACTATACACCCCCAATCCAAGAAGTTTTCCGTCCTTTCGAGAATTTTCCGCTAAATTTAGCGGTGAAATTGATGTCGCGTGCCCTATTCACAAATTCAGTTTTCCCGGTTAATTTAGCGGGAAACTTTATGTCACGTCACGTGAATTCACGCAACCTAGAGACCAATTAAGTTTCCGCGCTCAATTTAGTGATAGAGATGACGTCACGTGATCTGAACACCAACTCAGTTTCCCCGCTAATTTTGGTGGTGAAACTGATGTCACGTGTGCTGACGTCCCATGAACAATACACCAATTTAGTTTCCCAGCTAAGTTTAGCGGGAAGGTTGATGTCACGTGGCCGGACATCACCTGACCTATACTATTACGTATACATTTATGCTACGTCACCTAAACTATACAAGACTGTGTATATTCTTCTAAACAAATTTCTAGTTATCTAGGTGGTCATCGCAACTCTTTTCGGGTTGATAATAGCTACTCCGACGAGTTTCTTTCGAAATCTGAGGTGCCTCAGGGGCCGGTTTTTGCTTCTTGTATTTATGATAATGTTTCCTCTGTTAGTGATGCAAAAATTATTATCTTTGCTGATGATGTTAAGCTGTTTCTAAGTGTGAAATTCGTGTTGGATGGCACTCGATTTCAGGCTGATATAGAACACATTTCGAATTGGTGCGCCAAAGACTGCTTGCCGCTTAATCCCCAGAAATCTAGACACATTGTGCAATCTAGAACGCGTGAGTTAATTTGTTTTTTCCTACAACCTTGAGGGCACCTCGATTCCCACGTATCTGTTATCAGGGATCTCGGTGTTTGCATCGATTGTGCACTGGTTTTCAATGAACACGTCTCCATAACCGTTAATGCTGTGCTCAAAGTGCAAGGCGTAATTTCTCGATTATGTCACCGATTTTCATCGCCCTTTTGCCTGTTGCATTTGTTTAGGTCACTAGTTAAACCACTGCTAGAATTCGGCTCGGTCATCTGAAATTCGTTATCTATATCACAGGGGCAACTGCGATCGAAAGCGTACAGAAAAGAATGACAAGAATAGTTTATGACCGCTATACTCGAAAAGAATGTTTTTTTAATTATGAAACGTTACTTAGACGATTCGTGTTGCATAAGGTCGCCGTGAGGAGGCAGTTTAGAGATTATATATTTATTTACAAAATTGTCCATGGCCATGTTAACTCGATGGATCTATCGCTATCAATAGACTTCCATGTTCCGTCAAGGGTCAGTCGAAATTTATCTACGTTTTATCCATCTTGCACGCCCCCTGTATCCACTTCGTCACGGATTCAGTTTGCCCTCAACAAAAAACAGCATCTGGATATTTGCACGTGCCTTAGGGAATTTATTTTTCTCGTTCTCGAATGGATCTCTAGCTGATAAATATGCAAGACGATTGTGTTGTGCTGTGCTTCAGAAATCTATGGCAGTTCTTACTATATTACGTGCACCACTGTGAACACTGAGAAGTTCTTTGTAAGCACAAAAAATACAGAATTATTTATTTATATATTTTTTTATAAAACGATAGTTTCTTAAAGGGGCGATGCAACGATTTTTGAATTTTGCGCAAATACCGCTTAGAACGGATCCCTGACGTTAATGACTCGTGAAATACCCGTTCGTTTTTCATCACGTGCAATCAAAGTCGCAGAAAAAAATAAAGAAAAACGAGCAGAGTTCACCCCCTCAACTCGCAGCCAGAACAAGCAGCCACGTGATCTGGAGTCGATTATATGCCGCCAATGTTGATCATAGCCATGCGCTGGGGTTGGCAAGGCACAGGACACGCGCTGCGTTCCAGACATTGTTATGGCTCGGCTGTTGTCGTCATTGCAGCGATTGGACACAGGACACTACCCAAATACTTCTCGAGCTATCGATTATCACGAGCCCAAATCGAGTGCCCACGCAATGCTCGGGTCCAATCTATCAGCCGCATTCAAATATCGTCACTGGGCGGTACTGCTACCGCCCAGCTACGTCATCAGGTTTTGCGAAGGAGAGATTGAATGAAAACGCTCGGTTTTTGTCCTCGAAATTACAGCGCAACAAAAGAGTTTCTTGGTCAGTGGCGTTGCGTGCGTGTATCCTTGAGTCCCACTAGTGCCAGTAAGCTCGTATAAAGTGAAAAACATTCCAATTGGATATCCTTGCACCGCCCCTTTAAATACTGAAGTTTGTGCATTATAGGACGTGAAGGTAAAAGTCATTACCAACCTTTTTTGTGCTTAATTTGATTTTTATTTTGGAACAGATTAAAAAAGAGGTTCAATGAAAGTTTGTTTCAAATCAAATTAATACCTGCAGAAATGAAATATAAAAAACATCCAGACGCACGTTAGTACACTGTGTCCTGTCGCTTGGTTCTATATTGTTGAAATTATACCATGTTCATTAATTTGCAATTGGCGTCCTAGCCTGTGTACGTGCGGCACGCGTTTTTCTCGGATTCCTCGATAACAACAGGTCCTCCTCAGCTGAGCCGGCTTGTCTTACACGCACGCTTCAGAAAACCTCCGATGGTTTCTTTCAACTCGCACTCTCGCACTCCCGCCATCCACGGTATCGGTCGGAAAAGGCAAAGCCAAGGAACAAAAGCTTCGACGGAGCATTAGCGAACGAAGGCCGCGAAGCTCCGAAAAAACAATTAGGCGGGGCAAAGTCGATAAATGCTCCGACTAGGTTCGATCGCCCAAAGCGCGCGCATTCTCATCGACCCGGGGCGTCAGAACCCTATAGCGCGACAATGCTTACCTCAAAGCTGTCTCTAGGGATGTTGTCGTTTCTCCCCTGATCACCGCTTCACGAAAGGACTAAAACAAATGCCAGCGTTCCCTTTCACCGGATAAACAAATGATGAAGACGTTTCGGGACAGGTGTCAGAAGCACTCGATCGCATCGGACATCTCCCGCACGAATTACAGTTGAGGCAACCGCGCTGCGACTCAACCCCTTCCCGTCTCGCTCCGATCAACAACAAGGTTGTCAGATTAGCCGATAACATCTACGTTTCACATATACCATCGCCGCCCAAAAACTCGGACAAAATACCGGGAATACCACACGTTTCCCCGGCGTCACTAGTTCCGACCCCGGCCCGTGCAGTGCCCTTGTATAAAAGAGCGACACGACGACGACACGAACGTATCCCCCTCTACATTTCCTTCCCCTTCTTTTATTTCTCTTTCCCTTCGCTCTCGCTCTTTCTCTGGTTTCCTTCCCACGTTCTTATCTCTGCTTTGCGGCCACGACGTCGGCCGAATTAATAACATCGTCGTCTACGGCCACAATTTTGTTGTAGGCAGGCTGCTACGTTTCGGGAAATGGGCAAGAAAAAAAAAGGGAAGGGTTAGGGAGAAACTGTTTTTTGGGTGGGGGGAAGCTGGGAAGCACAATCCGAGCGGTGCCATGTATTTCGTGGAAGGTCGCTTGGCGGGAATCGTTTCGCCTGGCGCCACCTTTTCTTGTCGATGGAGTGAACGAAAAAGCGCGGGTGGGGATTGATGAGCGGGCCAATGGTACACGGGCGGACAAGCGAGCTCGTAAACAAGCCTCTTCTTATATGCTTTTGTTTAGTTTTGTTTCTGTTTTCGCGTGTGAAGACGCGACGGGACGGTTGGTGTCGTCAAGT
Source organism: Ixodes persulcatus (assembly GCA_013358835.2). Lineage (NCBI taxonomy): Eukaryota > Metazoa > Arthropoda > Arachnida > Ixodida > Ixodidae > Ixodes > Ixodes persulcatus. The sequence goes on along the minus strand of JABSTQ010010929.1, from coordinate 635,835 downwards.
TATTGCGTCTTCCTCGTATATCTTTTATGTATACGACGCGCGCACGCGGAATCTATATTGGTAGTAATTTACTATTTTCATTTTAATCTTGACGGGGTTGAGGAAGGGAAACCCTATTGAAGATGGCAAGCGGGGCGTCCTGCCGTACTTGTGTTTGGAAAGAAAGCGCGAGCGATTGCAGGCATGAGAGATTTCCTTGAACGAGTGTTTGTGAAAAGCGAGAGTTGCGCAGAATCACGCTCTCGCTCCCCTGCTTTTGATGTCTCTGCTGAGATGGAGTATATAGGATAGCAATATTTTAGTCTTCCTGATGTTTCTTGGGTAAATTACCGGCCATCGTTTCTCCATTAGCCTTTTAAAATATTGTACATGACTTTGACAGCTGCATCAGTTGTTCACTTAACTCACAAGGATTAGTACTGGTCGTCCAAGCGTTTTGGACCTCTTTTTATGTAACAGGCCGACAAGTGACACTAATGTTTCTGTATTATCCTGTATAAGCGACCATTCGGTGGTTCTAGAGTCTTTGAAAGCTCTAATGTGTCCGGAAGTAGAAAGCAACCAAAACATTTGCAGATGTGATTACTATAATGAAATTAATTTTTACCTTATGGATATTTTGTCTGAACTTGAAGTGTGAAATGTGTCTACTGACATTTTTTTTTTGTGGAAAATATTTAAAGCGGCATTTCACACCCCGAAATGCATTTTTTTATTTATTTATCAAACGTCTGTACATGATACTCAGATATCACACTCAAATATGAAGCATGGAAAAAGAGTAATTGCAGAGACAACAAATATTTTAAGAAAGCCTAAATTGAAGTTCCCGCGCTCTCACCAACCGGAAATGTAGTTATGATAGATAAATGCAGCCCAAGAAAATAGTATGACCGAAATTATAGACCTATATTTATAACGAGCAAATGCCGCAAAATAACAGACCGTACATGTATATAGTATGCTCTCATGTTGTTTGTCATCTCAATTGCAGTAATTTGTTTACTCTTATACAGCAGGGTTCTCGAACTGGATTATCATCTAGCACACAAGTGATGGAGTTTTATCCCGATCTAGCTTGCGCATTTTTCATAAATGTAATCAAACTGATTGCATTTTCCTCGGTTTTAAACGAGAGTATGATGTAGTTAACCACTTTTGTTTTTCCTTCATAAACTGCCTGGCTTACACGTCTACCAAACCTTTTAGAGTGGATAGACAGTTATCTTAATAAAAGGAAATAAAGCCTTGGGATGAACGGGGCTCATTTATCGCACTATGTAGATGTCTCGTCAGGGGTACAACGAGGCTCCATCTTAGGCTCTCTTCGTTTTCTGATATATATTAACGATATAAGCGATATAATTCCTTCGGATATAAGGTTGTACGCAGGCGATTGTGCTTTATTTAGAGAAGTATGCGGAGGCAATGATGATCATTCCCTACAGAATGATCTATATCGAGATAAAAAAAGTGGAACAGATGGAAGATGTCTAAATATAGCTAAACATATTGTAAATATATTAGTGTGGAAGCTCATCACAGCACCGCCGTCATTTTCCAGGATACGTAATATAGTACCTTCAAATTGTTTTCTAATAATCTCAGCTTGAGCATAGCGCTGAGGCATTATATCTTGGAGTACGTTTAAGTCCGATTTGAAATGAAACAGTCGTATTACACTTCTTTGTTCCAAGGCCTGCAATATGTTGTTGTTTTTTTTTGCGTCGTACCCTTACAAAAAAAAAAAAAAATGTCATGCTGTCTACAAGAGTCCTAGCCGCATTTTGACGACCATTTAAACTTCATATCCAGTCACGTCGTAACGATAACTTTCAATTCTCCGTAGTCTTTCCTTCGATCGAAGCCTATGAAGTACAGACGACAGAAACGCTACAAAATTTGCAATCGCTACGTATGAATAGACTTTCTGTCGCCACATTTCTATAGAATAATTATAGAGCACACTTGATAGAATAATAAGAAGCAGTGTGGAGAAGTGACATCACTAAACCTAGTTGGAATCTCCTTGCGGAGGCTGCTTTTTTCGACTGTGTGAGATAATTATATCTTTTTGCAATGCTTTATAGTTTGAGATACAGTTCACTAACCCTTAAAAACCACGTTTCGTATGAAGTATTGGCGGACAAAAAAAATACTTGGAATCTATTTATCTTCTGGGGTGTCCTTGTTCTGAGGATTGCCTTTTAAGGGTAGGGTATCTACGGCGGTGGAGCAGTCGACGCTACTGAAATTACTAGTGCTACGAGTGCTCCGTGGCGTGTGTATTTGTGATGACAGTACGTGCACAAAGCAATTGGCGAGTACATGTTTCGATTAATGTATTGTGACAACCATACAATTAATGTTCAGGATTTTATATATGTGGAAGTTTTGTCTATCAAAAAGGGATAGGAACGCTGTTAGAATCTCCCTCTGTTTTCTATACAATTTATTTCAAAGCTCTACAAACTTAGTTCTATAAAAAGTCTAGCACAAAAAGCGGCCCGAAAGATATAGACAGTGAAAAGAAAAGTGGATATATCTTCTTGAAGATATACATAGCCTCTATACAACATTTTTTTTAAACATTTTATAGAAAGTGGATAAATATATTGTAAGGGTAATCTTAGAAACATTTCTCCCGGCTTAAAAGTACTAATTTTTCTTACATATGACCAATTTTAGAGCACGCTTGTATCGTTTTGGGTCCACACACTCAAAGCTTCGCGCAGTTCGCGCTTTCCACTTTTCCACCGCTTCCTCCTCTCCCCCCTTCTACCCTGTCCACCGTTGCCCGTTTCCTCCTCCCCCATGGTGAGGAGGATCTTCTGCCTTGCAGAATCTCGAGTCTGGTCGTCGGCCTTTAATCTAATAGATCGATTTCAAAATCAAGCTGCAATGTATGTGACAAATAACTGTACGATTTCCGTGAAAGCACCTCTGAAATGAAGCAATTGTACAGATGGAAACCCCAACAACATAGGCGAAAATGTTTACGCCTGAACTTTTTACAAAACATATATTATAACAACACTGGTATTCACAAATCTAAATTTATCCTAAAACTCCACTAAACGTCTCGTCAATGAAACAATAATAAAAAGATTCGCAAAATTTTCCCGCAATGTGTAAAAAATAAATAAAACGATGTGTAATTTGTAGATAAATATTTTTCTTTACACTGTTCATGATTAAAGCATGCTGCCAGATTTGCTCGTAGAACTGCCCATTGTTTACTCGTTTTTTTAATGAAATAATATTGTTGTGACGTTGCCGTTTATTTTTTTGTATAGCTTTATATTCCTGTTTTCTAGGCTTTGTATGATGTTGCTGTGTTGTGTATTCTTTTAAGCCCCCTTTCCCTCCCCCCTTTTTACTGTAATGACCACCGGACGATGTAGGTATAAAATAAATAAATAAATAAGGATACAACTTACACACACGTGCTTGTCCGTAGTGACGACGATCTAAATTTCACCGACTGGTCGTTTCATACACGCCTTTTGGATTATTGGAGTGAGTTTGTTGCTTCGCTAATTTCACGGTCAAAAGCTTTTATTTTTTTTTTTTCGCTTTGACACGCGCTGATAACAACACCCTAAGACACATTGTTGGCGTGTGACACGTGTTTTTTTTAGTCCGATTTCACGGTCTCGCGTTTTGACAGGCAGGATAGGCGAATATTTTGAATGTTCAGATGCGCTCGGGCACGACAGTTGAAACATTGTGTATCGTGCATGAGGGCGAAGCCGGCTTGGGGCCTCCAAGATTATTCCTGGTGCGAGCTTCATGGCTCGACCATCTTAAAGGTCTACTATAGCACATACGTAAAACAACTCTCCACCCTATTAGCGCGCATTAGTAGAGGTCTTTATTTATTATGCGCCATAAAAAGAAAAAACCGAAACGGTTGCTATCTAGAGGGAGCGGTCTCTGGCGAGCTAATGAAAGATGAATAGACACAAAAAAATATTTGCAAATAATTACTCCTAATTGAGGGGGAAAGTTTATTTGGATCGTTCACGATGGATTCGGGAGTACAGTCTCCAAGTACACGGAAGACTCACTCCGAGATGATGACTGAGGAGACGTCAGCTTGAAGAGGCACTGTTGTCGTTTTGGACAATTTAGGAACAAAACAAAAAAACAAGAAAAAACGCTAAGGAGATTAAAGAGCGCTAACACACAACAACTGTCTGTAACTGTGCTGACCACCTTCTTCAAGTCCGTCGTTCACTGTTTTAGTGATACCGCTAATACGTCGTAAAATAGACATTCTGCAGAAACTGTATTAGAGCATGTTCCTTGCTCGTGTAAAAGTCCCGTGACATATTGGTCATAAAAAAAAAGTGTGATAGCGGCTTTAGACGCGTTCAGAGTACAAATGTACGAAGCAAACACGCTCGAACATGCACGAGACGCGTTCGGAGAGACTTCTGGCGTCGTGTCTGCAGCAAAACACGGTGCCTTTTTTGTGAAACGTGTGAGCGGCGTACATGCGTCTTCGGAGACTGCCCTATGCTGGACTCGATATAGCTATGACCCACGAGCGGTTGCAGATCCACTAGCAGACTCACGCAGGAGGCGCTCAAGCAAATGTCACGTGTGATAGTTGAAATTGTGGCCTTACCTGGTGGACGCGCACTTTCCGCTGCACCAAGCATTCCCACTTTTTTTCTTCGTTTTTTATGAGCGTTTTTGAGGTAGCGCTGGCAGCACGACAAGCGAGACATCGCGTGTTACGCCTAACATAGTTTATTATAGCACATATGTATATCACCTCACTGCATTAGCGCAAATTTGTACAAATTTGTATTTAATGTGCGAGCGAGAAAAAAAAAAAACACCGGTGGCGATCACGTCGTTGTGCTAAAGACGGAGTTTTAGAATAGCGCACGTCCAAGGCTCTGCGTACGCAAAGAATAGCGTCGTCACCACTGCGTATGCGCCGAACGCTAACTGTAATTTGCGCTTTGCGTGTGCGCTATTTTTTTAAAAATTGCGTACGTACGCAAAGAGTCTTTGCGCTCCTCCAAGAAAGATTCATGATGACAAGTTAGCTAAACCAACGTTATTAGAAAAACTCAATTGGGCAACTGCGAAAGAGCCTCTTCTGAAAATGTGGCACCGATCCGTACTCTCTCTCTGTCTGTCTGTCTGTCTGTCTGTCTGTGTGTGTGTGGTGTGTGTGTGTGTGTGTGTGTGTGTGTGGTGTGTGTGTGTGTGTGTGTGTGTGTGTGTGTGCGCGCGTGTGTGTGTGTGTGTGTGTGTGTGTGTGTGTGTGTGTGTGTGTGTGCGCGCGCCGTGCGTGCGTGCGTGCGTGCGTGCGTGCGTGCGTGCGCGCGTGCGTGCGTGCGTGCGTGCGTGCGTGTGTGCGTGTGTGTGTGTGTGTGTGTGTGTGTGTGCCTGTCTGTGTGTGTTTAAATGTTAGGTTTTTATTAGGGCTGGGCGTCGATTAAAAGTTTTAACCGATTAATCGCACCCTTTAATCGATTAATTCATCGGTTAATCGGTCTCATTTATTTTTATGCAAATATTGCAAAAGTCTTTTTTGCTGAATATGTTATAAACAGTGCAATGTACAACTTGGATTATGAATTAATCTCGGTATGTAGTTAAGAACAGTATCAGATACGTTTCACAAAAAATTACTTTTGCTGCGTGAGACAAAGATGGTCGTTAATATTCTTTAGAGAGAGCGACTTCGTTTCATTGTTTAGAATAGTCTCTGCTGCGCAATACAGAACTCAAACGACGTTGAAATGACCGGGGACACGCGTAAACTCTGCACTTGTCTGAAGTTACAAATATATCGCCCTTATACAGTTACTTTATTCTAAAATTTGACGTAAAGTTTGCCACTTTGTACATGTGTACTCGTCCACGTCTGCGTTATGAAAGTGTTTAATTTGACTTTTTTTTGGTTCGTCTAATTTTTACCGATTAACCAGTTAAAATATTTAATCGCGATTAAAGCATTAATCGATTAATCGGTAGGTTAATCGATCAATTGCCCAGCCCTAGTTTTTATTCATTATTTCTGAAAACTTTATTTTATTGATTTGATATAAAAATCTGTAGCAGTAAAAACGTCCAAGATATAAGCTTTCTGACAGGTAACGCGTGTTCATCCGGGAGACCTGACTCTCTATACGCAGGCATAACACCTTCCAAGAAACAAGTGACTATATGTTGTTACTTCTCACTGGGTAGGAAAGTACGTTAATCATTGTATGGGTTCCAAGGAAACACGGCGTTCCCTCGTATACTGCGCGACACTGTTAGCGCGAACGTAAGACTTCGGCGTTGATTTCGCGCTAGACACCAAAATTGTACTGGCGGGCATTAATGTTTACGACTTAGTTTAGTAGCCCAACTCAGCACTTTTAACCACTCCAGTAGTTGTGAGGACAGTCCTTTAATACTAAAAGAAAACAGAAAAAAAACGGCGGTGACTTGTTTGCGTTAACAGTGACGCGGAGTGTTTATAATGTAACGCGCTACACTAGCACACATTACATCCCACGCAATGTAAAGCGCTGCCTGACCGCATGAGATCGAGTGTGCTGACACACGGTAGCGCAGGAAGTGGAACGAATACTCTGTGCTGCAAACTCGGGGCGTACCATATTGATTTACCATTAATCCCTTTGCTGCAGACAGCGGTCACTTAGAGGTGACCGGTGTCTGGGATAGACTCCCCCTGGAGCCGAATGCCCTTGCACCACCTGTGCGGCAGCCTCCCTATGCCCTGCTGGAACCCCATTTTGGAGATGCCTTACACCCACGCCGGTACAGCTGCTTCCAGATCATCACTGACAGCAAAATAACGTCCTCATATGTGTTTTGTTTTATGCTACCGAACAGGTGATAATTACTGGGAGTTCGACCAAGCCATACGCCTGCACAACCTAACCTTAGTTTCGTCAATCACGGTCATAGGAAATGCACGCAACGCAGTCATTGACCAGCGCCTGATCATGTTCAGCCGTCTTTCAGACAGGTCCAACGGTCAGTCAGACATTTGGTCGTGCATGGCTTGTGGCCTGACTGGGCCCCCAGGGGTTATCCCTCTGTTCGGTGGTATAAAGAAACCTGCGAGGACGCCATTTCACGGTCGTTGATAACCTGGAAGCAGCAGTCCAGACGTACGTGCGAGGCACTTCCAAAAACTAGTTCCAACAGGGTATGGAGAGGCTTACACAAAGGTAGTGCAAAGGCATTCGGATCCGGAAAGGGTCTGTCGAGAAGGTGGACATATGTACTGACCTTTAAGTGATTGGTATCTGCAGAAAAAAACAATAATTGCAAATCAAGATGGTAGGCTCCTATGAATGTTGAAATCCCATACCTGACGTTATAAAAACACTGGTATGAGCACTACTCTGCGATATCCGTGGGTGTTAAGGATCCCAAGTTTGTAATAGTACTGCATTGGTCAAAGTTTCTCTCAAGCATGGAAACATCTGATATTATATTTTTTTATGTCTGACTAAGTTCGGGCGATCTAAACTTCTAAACAACAAATAAAACATTCTCATAATACTCACAGAATAAAAAAGTTCAACAGAAAGAAGCTGGTCTAAAGTTGGTGAGAAAAAAATGTATTAACTAACTTGCTGGAAACTTCGGACTCCTCCAATTAAAACTAAACCTGCAGTATGATTAGAAACACCGCGGATTTTCTCCGACAAAAGAACGTTTCTGGTTCACGTCATGCGAAGTCAATGACTTGTTCAAGCCTCAAAAACACATAAACTAAAACCAGGAAAACATAACAGAACGCTATAATAACGCCCGAGGACACAAAAACCGCTAAGCCCTCCTTGCATCACAGCGCCCCCGACTCTCGATGCGTGTTTATAATCAGCAGGCTTTTCAGATCGAACATAGAAGATCGAGCAGATAGCGAAGTGCCGCCGGTTCGCTAACCGGCAACTGGCTTCTAGTGAACGCAGAGCCGGCTGCTCAGACATATTTAAGGGTATCCTTGTCGCGTTTGCGCCAAAGATGCTCCTAATTAGAAGTGCCGATAAGACACCGTTCGTCTCAAAGAGAAGGCATCACCCGCATCGTCCTATAATCTACCGCTTGCTCTAACTTACCTTAAAGCAGAAGGAATGGCGTATCTGGTGGGAACCTTGTTTCCTTCTATATGATTGTCATGGTCTTGTCGTGTTCATTCAGTAACGGTTAAGCGCGGTTCAAACCGACATGTATTCCGGATCCATGTACCGGAACGCTTATAGGCTCCAGCAGTTAGAGTTCAAATATTTCAACTTTTACGGGCGCCCATTATGCGGCGTAGGCGCGCGTATTGAAGGAGTAGCCATTACGGAGTGCGCTTTCTTCCCGCCATTGATCAAGTGATCTTTACGTGCTTGACGAACGAACGCTCTCTCCGACGCTTGCAACAATGCTGCGGAATGGGCACCCCCATTCCAGTCCAATTCCATTCCGTGAATTAGAGTTCCGACAATTTCATTCCTCTCGACTCCTGGGAATGATGTCACTGAGCCCACTCCCACTCCTGAACGTGCGGAACTCCTCCATTCTATTCCTCTAATCCCTGAGCGTAAAAAAATGGCCATTAAAAGCGCATTGTGTTACTGATAAAAAGCAGCATAAAGCTGTCGACGTTATCCAATACGGAGACGACTGCGAAAGTATGCAAGAGCTTCCTCAAATCATCATTCTACTAAACCGAAGGGTGGCCGCACAAAGGACTTCGCAGCACTTTGTGTCATTGCCGACAATCGATTTCGCGATCAAGCGTAAAGCCGAGGTCACACTGCTTATACGTCATACAAACACAGTCTGCATAACGATTAGAACGCAAGATTCGTACTTTGAATGTTGCATGGCAATGAGTTCAAGGGGAAACTTGGCAGGCGGCATTCGAACCACGGAGATTGCGGTGGCTCGTGTTTTGCAGACTGTCGTTTGTATGTAGAATGAGCAGTGTGACCCCGGCTTTAAAGGCCTTGCCAGTCGCAACAGACGCCAAACATTAAACTTTCAATTTGCCTGGCTAGCGCACTGTATACGCTCCACAGATAAATGGTTAGCGTGTTGTTTGTTTGATAAGGCCTTGAAAATATCTAGTTCGTGCGTGACGCAAGAAGAAGCTGGCTTGCTTTCTGCTTCAAATACTTGCACAACAGCACAACAAAGTGCGCTGTTAGAAGCGATGCCGCGTATCCCTGCATCAAATCTCCATGCACTGCGGTAAGTACAGAAAACCGCTGACACAGTGCAATCGGTATACGGCGCCAGCACGAGGGACTGTGGCGCCATATTATGAAACCTGCCTTAAAACGTAAACTTTTGACGTTTCTTGTGCGATTCTTGCGATTTATTAACATATTCAATCCAATTCTTTATTGGTGTTTCGCGCAAACACTAGAAGATCGGCTAGGTTCGGGTTCACTAGCTTTGCATTTTGTTCCGGTTCGATTCTGATTTAGTGATGCTTTTGAAATATCGGTGTGGTTACCGGTTCCACCAAGCGTGAACCAGTTCAAACCGGTTCTTAAAAAAATGTCCACAGCTTAAGTCGCTAAGAAGTAAAGACGATTTCAACACGGCGTCATCTGAGTTAAAAAATCATCAGAAGCCCTGGTATGGAAATGAGGACAGCAAAACAAATATATGCCTAATTTCGTTTTGTGATCTTGAATTTCTAATGCAAACTTTATTCTAGGAAAATTACGTGGTTATACAGGCCCTTGGATACAGTACCTAAGTCCAGTACTCACATGTGAACTCAATAAGCCAGCACGCACAGTGACACCGTGACGGTAGCCCACACGGTACTCGCAAACTACCCCCAAAAAACAAATGAGTCGTTAGTTGTTTAGACAGCAGGAGTTCAGTCTGTCAGGGTATAGCGACATTGTTACCCACTGTAGACGAGAAATTTAGCCAGTGCAGTACGACTGATAGCATGGGGTCTTTAACGGGCATCACGCACTACTAATACACGAAGGCACGCCGGCACGATGCTCATCCAGATCGAAATGGCGAACTACTCACACTGCACTCCCGAACGACGTGCTCAAACGACCGAGTTGAAGAGGAAAAAAACACAGCGAACGCCGGTCGAACGCAGATTAAAACAAAAAGTAGATAAAAAAATACAACAGGCGATTTGCTGCTTCTAGAAAACGAACACACAAAAAAAGTCTCTTCAAGTAGCGTCCAGGGCTCTGGGCGAATGGCTTCCCGGCGACCGGCGCCGCAGTGTAGCGCTCCTCGCGGCTCCGCTTCTTGGCGCCTCAAGGTTTTGCACCGCGGAAAAAACATGCCGACAGTCGTCAATGTTTTGTTTTTATTTTGATTTTTATGCTTACTCTGTCCTTCCTTGAGGAATACTGCTGTGCAGCGAGAAAATAAAATACAGACAACACAGAGAAAGAATAGCTCGTTAGCGTCTCAGCAAAGTCAGAAAATATACTCCGTTCACCTTGCGATGCACCATACTTGCGATGCACCGCGATCAAGGAGGTTATAATGGCAGGAGGTGGCGTCCCTATCCCCAATGCATGGAGCGAAGTGTAACGGAAGTAGGCGTGGCCACGAGCCGCGACGAGCATTTCTTGACCAATGGGAAGCCTAGTGAGTGGGCGCCGCCATTAATTTCGGTGCAAACAACTGCGTTGCGATGACATTTCCGTGGCAACGCGATTGTGTGCACCGAAAGTAATGGCGGCACCCACTGTTATTTGAAACAGCGCTTAACGGGAGACTTTTAAACCGGTATGGTCGGAATTGGATGAGATTATTATAAACGAACGCCTGGTTGCCCAGCAGAAAGTAAGCGACTAGAGTTGAGACACTCTAGACGACGCACCGACTGAATCGGTGTCGAACAGGCGAGATTTCGAGCCCAACACTTGCCTGATCAGTAGGACTAGGAAGTCGGCGTGTAGCGGATGCTCTCGACACCGCGCGACCGCGCCTGGAGCGTCGTCTCGAACGAGTCGTCGTAGCGCGGCTTTGGAAAGCGATCGCGAGTCAGTCATCGTAGGCACGAACGCTGAGAAGGGCATCGCGGGTTGAGAAAGCCGTACAAATTCTGCTTCGAGAAGATGTTGGTTTCACTCCGCCGTGATGAGTATTCGGGTTCGCATCGAAACATCTTTTGGTGCGCCGATCGAATCGAAAGCCAGCCGCGACAGCAAGCAGACGAAGCAGACCGCAGGTACGGAGCAGACGTAGCCTAAGCCTAACGATCGAGCGGAGAGCAGACGATGGGAGCATGGTTGAATATAGTTTGAATGAGAGAGCGTCGGTGCGCGGGGCAGTCTGGGATTGGGTTGTTCTTCCGGCGTCGCTGGGTATGACGTCATGCCGGGTCCTGCCCTATTTAAACGTCCTTGACCGCGATGGACGCAAAGAGTTACGCCAGTCAATCCATAGTTCGGGAGGCACTCACTTGGTCGAATGACGTTTTAGCGAACGCCCACGTTTCACCGATTGACACTTTAGCGAATAGTCGGACGCCGCGAAGCCGCGTTTTCGGGTGGGCTAAGTGGGTTCATATTTTTTGTAATGAGCCGCCGCAGACTGTCGCAGCGAAGCGGCGTGAGCGCAGAGCGACGAATGTGGCTGTTTGCTAAAACGTCATTCACTCATGTGATATGGACCCCTATAGTTCATAGCTTGTCTCGTGACTTCGCGCTCCACGCGTCGCTCCGCCCAACCGAAAAGACACCTGACAGGCTGACACCCTCCGAGCTATGAATCGGCTCCGGTGGCTCACAGCATCGTTTGCGGTTTATCGTAAGCTTAGACAGAGTATATGGAAGTGTGCACCTTCACGCCGACTCGCTGACGCCAATTCGTGCGGCCCATAGACATGAAATATACCTATTTGCTTCACTATAATTGAGCTGTCTTCATATCGTCGTTGCCGTTTGTTTAGTCAAAAACTGAGCCGCTGACGCCACCGTCGCGAATATTTAATTGACTTGACGCCGCAACCCGCAAGAAAGCGCGGCACATGTTTGATTATGCCGAACCGTTTCTAATGAACCGGTGACCACCCCATGAGATTACGGTTCCATTCCCGTTATAGTTCAAAATCAAATGTTTGATTTTGGCCAAAGTTTTGTTCCGATTCCCATACAAAAATGGTCTATGGCCGTCTATGGAAAATTATATGGCAGGCTATCACCCCCTATGGCCCTCTATGGTCGGCCATAGAAATCCATAAAGACAGCTACAGCCAGCTATAGAAAAATCTATGGCCCTATGTCTAAAGGCAAGGAACCAATAAATTTTCGTTCACCCGCCTATAGAAAATTCTATGGCCCTGAGTCTAAAGACTGGGAACTAATAAAATGTCTTTAGACTCCTATAGAAAATATATGGCCCATGTCTAAAGACAGCGAATCAATAAATGTTCTTTACCCGGCTATAAAAAAATGTTGGCCCCGAGTTTAAAGGCTGGAAACCAATAAATTGTTTTACCCGTCTATAGAACAATTTATGGCCCCGAGTCTGAAGACTAAGAACCAATACATTTTCTCTCCACGCCTATAAAAATCACTACCGGCGCTTACTTTTTAGTAAAAACACTCAACGTTAGAAAATTAAATGAATACTAAATTTCTGTAATGCCGGTGACAAACCATGACCCAAGATATGTTATTGCTGTTGCAATGAGTCGTGAAAACCAGTAATATTGTTTGTTTAAAAAATTCATTAAAATGCTTGTGCAACAATTAAAATTAATTATTACCCCCAAAAGTGAAAATAAATTACACTGGCGCCGAACACTGCAATCAAGCAATAGCTTGATTGCAATCTTCAGCACCAGTGTACTGCATGTCATCACTGCATTGTCAACGAGATTTAACAAACTTATTAAAAAGATAATTAATGAATTTTAGTTAATTAGCCTAATGATCTACATTTGCTTCTTTCAGGGTTTTGAATTAAGAGATGGGGGCTATTCCAAGAGAAAATTCAAATAATGTATTAATTACGAGTAATATTTGCTCCGCCTGTCCGTGTTTTTGCGACAAATGATGGGTCACCGGCAAAGTTGGATTCGAAAATTAGACTGCCATATATACAGCTAGTGCGAACATAGCATATGTAGAGAGGGGTCCGGCGTCGCTGCGTTGTTGCTGTTGTGTGGGGTAGTGTTCTGCTTGTGTACTTTGAACTTAAAGAAAATTTTTTTAGAGTTTGCTGGCTAAAGAGAGCCATAGGGAAAGCCATAACGAAGTCTTTAGCCAACCATTAGACAAGCTAAAGAGCGCTATGGCTGGACAACGATAGGGTCATAGGCAAAGCTAAAGAGGCGCCCATAAAGACGACCATAAAAAATGCTAAAGACAGCCATAGAAAATTCTTTAGCTAATTGGGCCAAATAGCTAAAGCCGACCATACAAAGAATTTTCTATAGCCGACCATAGGACATTTTCGTATGGGTTCAGTCAAAAATAACGATTTGCCTCAGGTTTTTGGTTCGGGTTCGGTTCGAAACCCTGGTTAAATGCTACAAGCTAATCGCGCATGATTACAACAGCCGCTTTGTCGCGTTTCGTGGCGCCAGGAACGACACCTTGGCCGTCTACAACTATTCCGATTTGGTTGCTTCACCAAAAACGCTTCATTTTCATCCTCCAAGAGGCATAGGGCAGTGAAACAGTCAAGCCGCCAGTCACCTCTAGGGCAATGATGTTGTTTCAAGAGCAACTTATCGACATAGCTTGCATAAGAACCGAGGCCATTCCATTCCCACTCCATTCGGGGAAAAGGCATATAATTCCCTTCTCATTCCATTCCCCCCAGCGCTGCCGCCATTCCAATCCCATTCCAATCAGGGATCGCGAAAACGCGGAATCATTCCGGAATCATTCCAACTCCAGAGTGGCAACTCCGCAAGACTGGATGTCAACGCCGGTGTCGCCGAGCGCAGGATTGACCGAGTGCGCTGTTGCCCGCTTCTCACTGTGATTTATTTCTCTGCGCCGGATCACGGCTCTCCCGTCGCAAATTTATGTCGCTATTCGCTTTTGTGCGCGGTAGTTTTGGTGTGATGACGTTAGAATTTGCGTGTTCCACCGACAACTGTTCAATGTTTCCGCGCTTGCTAGAGCCAAGCGTCAAGACAAAGCGCCCTTTGAGACCGGAAGAAGGTTAATCGGCGCCGCTTCTTTGTCGGTTCAAGTAGCGTCGCAAATTTGTGGTTGTGTGAGCTTACCCTCGCGATGGTTTCTGTGGGGCGGCGTGGAAGTGGTGTGCTCACCACATGCTCGAGTGACGCACCCACCGTGCCGCCTCACCGGACTCGGTCTACTCCTCTGCTAGCGGTAGTAAATGAAGGATGCCTACTGAAACGTCGCCTTCAAAGAATCGCCTGTAAAGTGGGGTATTCATGCCAAGTCTTGCAGTTTGCGATCAGTCGCGGTTTAATCAGGTAAGCGATGATTGCCTCGTCCAACCATTGCCTCGTCCAACCAACGACGCGACGTAGAAACGTTTTTGTCCCTCTTCTCCGTTTCGTGCGAAGTAGTGAAGACACTTTTGCCGCCTCGTGTCGATGTCGTTCCGCTCGATCGGCACCGAGCTTGGCGCCTGGAACCGATTGACGTTGCCGATGTCGCCACGTCGCGGAGCAGACGACGCGCTATAATCTCGGCAGCGGAGGCCCTTGTAGCGGCCGCATTACACCCGTGGCCGCGAAGTACCTCCACCGCACTACGTATCCTCTCCTTCCTTCGCTCGTAGTTTGAATACGCTCGTGTTTTTCGGATGACCGACCCAACGAAAACCTAAAATTTCGCTCCGTATATGTGGGCCGGAACACTTATATTTTTACGTGTTCCGGCGCAAGTATTTGCGATACGCGTCCGTCTGGACCGCGCTTTACGACGCCGATCAGATTGGAACGTTATTAAACAGCTTAATGTTTTTTCGTTACTGCCAGATATATCTACAATAGCCACCGAAAAATTCTAAAAAAAAACTAAAATAAAAAATAACGGTTTTAAAAGAGAAAACATTTCTTTAGAATTTTTTTTCAGAAAGAAACATTTGGAGCAATATTTACGCTGTTAGACGTAATTTAGATAAGGGTAGCCCTGGTCTAGGCCCTGCCCATAACGAAATGCACTTGTCTAGCTAAGCACTGTTCCTCGGCTCTCATTGTTGGAGAGATGATTGATACGTGAAATGTTCGTTGTAAAGTTGTTTATATATATATATATATATATATATAATATATATATATATACCGGGTGCTCATTTTTAATTCGAACAGATTTATTACAAAAAATCCGTAAAAGATGCACTAGTACGGTTTGTTGAAGTGAGTTATACGGCTAGGGGGACATTATGTGGGTGGCTAATCATTGCGAGAAGTTGGCTAATTACTTAAAATTCGTTAATTAACTTTTAATTAATGAAAATAGACATATGATTCCAATTAGAAATTTGCTCAGCGTCGTCGAAAACCCCTAAATCAGTCATTTTCAGAAAGACTTTGAGCGCGTGAGAAGCGTAGTAGTGAACTGAAGTTACCGCTCGTGGAGCAGGTACAAAGCTAGAGGTTGCGATAAGGCGCCCGTGCGATTTTTCCGTCTCTTATCTAGCCCCAGCCTTGTACCTGCTCCACGAGTGGTAACTTTAGTGCACTGCTATGCTTCTCACGAGCTCAGAGTCTTTCTGAAAATGACAGAATTAGGGGTTTTCGATGACGCTGAGCAAGTTTCCAATTGGAACCTTGTGTCTATTTTTATTAATTAAAAAGTTAATTAACGAATTTTAATTAATTAGCCAACTTCTCGCAAGGATTAGCCACCCACATAATGTCCCCCTAGCCGTATAACTCACTTGAACAAACCGTACTAGTGCATCTGTTACGGATTTTTTGTAATGAATCTGTGCGAATTAAAAATGAACACCCGGTATATATATATATATAATATATATATATATATATATATATATATTTCTGGTTGAGAGGAAAATAATTTATATACAGTCATTACTGTTTTCAAATATATCCCGAGATTGTCTTTACCTCTCCGGTTTCAAACGATGCAAATAAAATGGCTGCCGGCATTTGCGGCGTGTGTAACGAGCGTAGATGGTTTAGCTCGTTTATTTTTATGAGTGCGAGTCTTTCTGCGTTCGCCGAAGTGTTTAGAAGATCTCAATCGAACTAGTTTGCAGCCGGTTGTAGCAAACAGCTGTCACAGGCACGCGTCTTCGGAAGCGCTGTGCGGGTGCTTGTTCTCGTAACGGGACTGGCCTAGAACTATGCGGAGCGGAAGTTCTTCTGCTTCTTGCACAGGAGTTGCGATGATGTCAGAACTCCCACCTCTTATTGACTTATTGAAAAAATGAATAGTGGGTTGACCTCAAGCTCACTCTAAAAAAAAGCCCGTGCGACTACTTTCCCGCACAACACTCGGAGAACCAATCACCGCAACTTACGGAGACAGTTCAGCGAATGACGATGCCGAAACAAATGTTTAGAAAAAAATTGCAGTCTGAGTTGTGACATTAAGCAATGCAAGCGTCACGTTTTGCATTGCTTAGTGTCACACCTCAGACTGCGTGTTTTGGTCTACCCGTATGTTTCGGCATCGCCATTCGCTGAGCTGCCTCCGTAAGTTGCGGTGATTGGCTCTTCGTGTGTTGTGCGGGAAAGTAGACTCACGGGCTTTTTTAGAGTGAGGCATCTAGCATTGAAGTCTATACCCACTATCCTTGCAATCAAAGTCGGTCAGAAGTCTGCGTTGTTTTGACGTCGACGCAAACCCTGCGCAAGAAATAGACGACTTGCTCTCCGCATAGCGTCCCACGTCAAATATTTCGCTTGATCTAACTTGATTTGTTTGGTTGCGCGTGTTAATGCTGAATAAAAATGTTGGTTCCCGTAAAAGCGGTCTGATTGCTCTGTGAATATTGAAACCGTCGTGACTGCTACCATGGTTTCAATGCCGAGAAGATACCTACATTGGTAAGATTATGCGAGCCATTTAGCTGGGGGCAATCGGCCGTTTGGCTCTCATCAAGTTTGTCCAGGTATCTCCACGTCATTTCGCTTCGAAAGGCAAGTGGCTCTTCAGTTTTTCAGTGCACCTGGGACCGTAAACTCGTCAAGCACAAGGTTGACGCAGAAAGTTCGGGGAGCGCACCGATTGGAAGTCGGCGAAAAAAGCGCGAAGTCATCGTCGTGATAGGCCAATCAGTGCGCTCCGTCAACTTTGGCCCCAACTTTGTGTTTGACGAGTTTAGAGGCCCTGGCCTGCCAAAGCGAATATCTTTAGGTCGATCGCCTTGTAATTCTGCGTCATGACGCTCACCCACATTTCTCGCGGATGTCATGCAGAAAGAAAAACATGAACAGAAAAGGTAAAAAAAACTGCCTATTTATTTTGTTGGTTTTTCTTTAGTCCTCTCGGTCGCTTCCTACCTCACATCGACAGACGCTGACAGACGCTTGCATTGGACCGTGGTTCGCGCATGTTGGAAGGCTAGAATGCTGCTTTCATGGTCGCGTCTTACGAGTTTTTAGACGGGGGGCGGAATAAAAAATGGGCGAAGGCGGTAACGGACACCGATGCGCCGCTTTCATGGCCGCCTCTTACGGGCGTTGCAGACGACGATAGGCGGTGGTGAAAAAGCCGATGATGCCGGAGGCTGCCGTGCGTCTGCTCGCACGACTAGCAGGAAGTGCCAGACACCAGACTAGATGCACCGGATGCATACCGGACGTCATGACAGTGAGAAACTGACTTGCGAGCTTGTTCGGCCGAACAGCCCAGTCATCCATCTAGTATAGTAATGGGCAGGGCTACTGATCTTTAGGTGGGGCTTAGAGCAAGCCATGATCTCCGTCTATATTTTGTTACGTAAATTTTAAGGGAAATATGTTTTCTTCGTAAAAAAACTACGAAAAAATCGCTTTTTTGTTTTTTAGTTCGGTGTTCTTTAAGACACGAAGAGAGTGGCTTATTACCGTAATCTCCCGGGAAATGCCCCACCCCCGAAAGATAACCCACATCTATATTTGGCATCATTCGATTTTTTCTTTTTTTTTTAAACACCAAAAAGATTTTTTTAGTAGTAGAAGGGCCCTGGCCAGTGGCCATCTAGGTGGAAATTGTGTTACTTAGCCACGATGGGAGATAAGCGAACATTGCTGACTCGGAAGGACAGTCGTTTTGGTTCACCGCACTTCCCAGCAATCACAAGTTTCGCAGATCACAATACCTACAATTAGCATTTCTTTTTCATCTTTTTTTATCGCACACCAAATGTTGGCCCACTTCTTTTTTCACCCGATTTGCTTTCGATTTTAGTTGGGCTATTTATCGGGATATTAAGGTACGGTCACGTTCCTCTCTTTGTAATGCGTTCTTCGAAGCTCTTATCGGTGAATTTCGCTGCCTCATGGGCGGTGGCGTGGAGCGAAAGTAAGATGTTTGGCGCTCGCCACGCCGTGCGTTTGTTAAGCTGTCATTTACTCTAGCCATCGATGTTGGACGTCAGTGTTCAAGGAGAACTAGACAATTCGATCCTCTTCTCGAGACTCACGAAACGTAATCAGCGCTCATCTGTAAGTCGCCAACCTCCGATCAAAGTTTCTACCTACTCATACAATTTTATGAAAACAAAACTTCACGAGAAGTGTCTTCTGGAAAACGGTAAAGAACGGAACATTGTCCACGTGTTAGTATTCGTCCGCACCATTCCTCGGTGTATACGCGACATGGCCGAGAACGCCGGCTTGCAAGCCAGGTGACTGAATTACTGGTATACTTATGCTGTCAGCGGCGTTGCTTGTAACTCTGAGAACAAACGGCTTTCTTGTTCAGTACTACAATATAGAAGTTCATAGCTTAGGCTCCCTCATGGTCGCTGTTCTTAATGGCTAGTGCTCAATGACGTCGGCTGCTTTTGCAAAAAAATAATATCTAGTTTGTTCACATAAAAAAAGGAGTTGGCTAACAGTTAAAATGATAATTAATAATTGCGGAACGAAATCTAACGATTCTATTCCGATGGGAATCTGCCTATTACTTTGAAATGAATGCGTCTACAGAAGTAATATTCGTTAGGCTTAGAATAAAAAATGGTCAGTGTCCCACTTGTCCCACATTTTTTCTAGTTTTCCGACACGTCGAAAAACCAGACATACGTTTATGTAAAATGGTAGGTTTGCAAAAATAAAAAATAAAAAATATTACATAGGGGTACCCGACGCTCAAGTAAGATAAAGTAAATTGCACCACTTTTCGCAACCCTCAGTTGCACAGAAACAAGAAACATCAATATGGTAAGTCACGAAGGAAGGTCTCACAAGACGCACGCAGGGCTTTACACCGTAGAATAAAAGCTCTGACCTACGCCCCTCAAAGAAGTTCAAAGAGCAGACAAAAAGAAGCTCAACCTCCACGTCGATAAAAACGGTGTAGAAAAAGCAAAACACTTTTTTTTTTTTTTAAACACCAAAAAGATTTTTTTAGTAGTAGAAGGGCCCTGGCCAGTGGCCATCTAGGTGGAAATTGTGTTACTTAGCCACGATGGGAGATAAGCGAACATTGCTGACTCGGAAGGACAGTCGTTTTGGTTCACCGCACTTCCCAGCAATCACAAGTTTCGCAGATCACAATACCTACAATTAGCATTTCTTTTTCATCTTTTTTTATCGCACACCAAATGTTGGCCCACTTCTTTTTTCACCCGATTTGCTTTCGATTTTAGTTGGGCTATTTATCGGATATTAAGGTACGGTCACGTTCCTCTCTTTGTAATGCGTTCTTCGAAGCTCTTATCGGTGAATTTCGCTGCCTCATGGGCGGTGGCGTGGAGCGAAAGTAAGATGTTTGGCGCTCGCCACGCCGTGCGTTTGTTAAGCTGTCATTTACTGTAGCCATTGATGTTGGACGTCAGTGTTCAAGGATAACTAGACAATTCGATCCTCTTCTCGAGACTCACGAAACGTAATCAGCGCT
The DNA here is from genome assembly GCA_013358835.2 of Ixodes persulcatus. Lineage (NCBI taxonomy): Eukaryota > Metazoa > Arthropoda > Arachnida > Ixodida > Ixodidae > Ixodes > Ixodes persulcatus. The sequence goes on along the minus strand of JABSTQ010010929.1, from coordinate 615,847 downwards.
CATCTGTAAGTCGCCAACCTCCGATCAAAGTTTCTACCTACTCATACAATTTTATGAAAACAAAACTTCACGAGAAGTGTCTTCTGGAAAACGGTAAAGAACGGAACATTGTCCACGTGTTAGTATTCGTCCGCACCATTCCTCGGTGTATACGCGACATGGCCGAGAACGCCGGCTTGCTAGCCAGGTGACTGAATTACTGGTATACTTATGCTGTCAGCGGCGTTGCTTGTAACTCTGAGAACAAACGGCTTTCTTGTTCAGTACTTCAATATAGAAGTTCATAGCTTAGGCTCCCTCATGGTCGCTGTTCTTAATGGCTAGTGCTCAATGACGTCGGCTGCTTTTGCAAAAAAAGAATATCTAGTTTGTTCACATAAAAAAAGGAGTTGGCTAACAGTTAAAATGATAATTAATAATTGCGGAAAGAAATCTAACGATTCTATTCCGATGGGAATCTGCCTATTACTTTGAAATGAATGCGTCTACAGAAGTAATATTCGTTAGGCTTAGAATAAAAAATGATCAGTGTCCCACTTGTCCCACATTTTTTCTAGTTTTCCGACACGTCGAAAAACCAGACATACGTTTATGTAAAATGGTAGGTTTGCAAAAATAAAAAAATAAAAAATATTACATAGGGGTACCCGACGCTCAAGTAAGATAAAGTAAATTGCACCACTTTTCGCAACCCTCAGTTGCACAGAAACAAGAAACATCAATATGGTAAGTCACGAAGGAAGGTCTCACAAGACGCACGCAGGGCTTTACACCGTAGAATAAAAGCTCTGACCTACGCCCCTCAAAGAAGTTCAAAGAGCAGACAAAAAGAAGCTCAACCTCCACGTCGATAAAAACGGTGTAGAAAAAGCAAAACACTTTTTTTTTTCGTTTTTCGTTTTTGGTAAGCTTCTTCATAAACAGATCCCTTTTAGTTTGCAAATTGAAGCCCTGTGTCTGCAATAAAATATGTTCAGATTTAGTTTTTTTTTCGCAAAAGACGCGATTATTTGATTTAGACGCCACCATGTGTCAATGTGCAACCGAGAGCGTAATTATACGCACTTCCCATATTAACGGCGTTTAGGTTTTTTGTTCTGGAACACACTGTAAAGCAGCTCTGACCTTCAAAGAAGAGAGAAGCGCCTTCTTTACGAGCAAACGGAAGTCACAACGTCAGTATAGTATGATGGATAACGAGCGGCGGCAAACTTCATAAAGCTTCCGAGAGACAACGCGCTTGACACTATACTGAGACGATGGACGACACGGGGGTTTCAGAACGAAAGTTACTACACGCACACGATACCCGTCTAGACTTTCCATGAAACTATGTGAAAATAAAAAAGCGGTGATGACCTGTCAACGAAAAATCCCTTGTTGCCTGTTTTGTTCGCGAAAACGCGGCCGCTCTGTCGGTGATTGAGGATCCACAGAAACGGTAACTCTGCTAGAACACCCACCCGGTTGGGCTCTAAATCTTGGCGCGAGTCGACGATGCACGCTGGCAAGCTGAAAAAAACAAGATGCGATGTCCCCATAACCTTGACCGATATCGAAATGAATTGGCCGCGTTAATCTACGTGACCTACTTCAGACCAAAAACTAAAAGGGGACAGAGCGTTAATTAATCATAACAAGGATCAAGTTTCCAAAGGACTGATAGGCGCGCTGGAAACTGAGAAGCTCGGGAAACGCAATCCGCTGATCTGGATTCTATTTAAAATACCAACAACAAAAACAAAAAAAAAAAAAATCTTACATTTTTTTTTTTTTTTTTTAGGATGAATGATCTTATTTCATTTGGAATAAGAAAACGCGGTCTCTGAACTATTTTCTCGGGGCTACCGCGGCTTTATATCGATGCGGAGCGAAAGTTCGTCTGCTTCATGCGCAGAGGTTGCGGTGACTTCAGACCGCCGAGCTCTGATGGGTTCCGATTCGAAGGATAGTGGGTAGACCTCAAGGCATCTAGCATCAAGGTCCACCCACTAATCAAAGCCAATCAGAATTCGGCGTCGTTCTACCATCACCGCAACCCCTGTGCGAGAAGCAGGCTACTTGCTCTCGGCAGAATGTTGCATTAAAAGGCGCGATCCGGGATTATAATACGGTGATAGAGCGCAAAAAGTATGAGAGTGTCTTTGTACGGAAGCGTACCTGTTCAGGAATTCTACAGCCATACTTTGTATGTATTACGGCACAATCCCTTTGATAAAAAAAAAAAAAAAAACTAGTTTCACCTTAGTAGGACACGCGGACGCCGGGCTGCAGCCGGGCTTTTGGAGAAAGGTACGTACTACATACGTAGTGCTCGCCGGTTTGTGGAAGGAACTACCTTTATTGAGTTGCGCGTTAAAAGTCTCATTCGTTTGGCGATACTTTCCACAGAAACCTACAACGTGATGAAGCAGATGTATTTAGAAAACACACCCTGTCACAGTAAGAGGCCTTAACGTGGGTTTGACTAAAATTTCTAGATAAAATGAGCACTTCGTGCCTCCTACAAGTACCAATGTACTGTATTATTTGAAGCGCCAACGGCGTGGCAGTGCAGGGTTTAAAAAGCAAATGTCAGCGCACAGCAGCTGAACGAACTGAAAGACTTCGTTTTGCGCCCGCGAGCTGTGGTTAATCATAAATCTTACTTGCAAAAACAATAATTATTAAGGGATTTTAGGTTATACGGATCACAGAACACAGGGAAGAAGATGAAGACGATTAACCTAGCGTGTGACTAGCGTCAGATGAACCAAAAGCCGCTGCTAGTTTCCTTCTCTCTCGGTCACCAAAACAAAAACATATGTCTTCCTACTGTCCCCAGGCTCAATGTTACCCCATCTCCTGTTGTTTCTATTTGTTTCCCGGCCTGAAACTTCTACTTCAGCGACGTCGGTTTTTGAGTGAAGGAGGGAAAACCTTAACGGATGTCGAATCGGGATTGCAATGAATTGTTTCTAGGAGTGTTTTTACTTTCTCTACAGTCTCTGGAAGAAGTGGATTGTGTTAAGAGCGGGTTGGAGAGGAATGTGTTTCAGCTAGCAACCCTAAAAATCTTTGGACTTAAAGACACAGTCCCAAAGGTTATGGATCCTATACCTCGTATAGTGAGAGCCCTTGCGGCGCCCACAAGCCCAAGAGCGCATCTTTTGGGAAGGCGAGGATAGCTGAGAGGGGTCCAATTTAGAACATATCATGTTTGTTCAAAATTATGCTTCGTCATAAGCGTCTGCTGAATTTTGTTGAGCCTCGTCGAGGGAATACAAAAGACAGCCGTAGAAACGCGGGGTGGCCTTGGCCACCTAAAGGATATCTTCTTAAGATACAAAGTATAAAATATCCTCTACTAACAATCTAAAAGTCGAAATTATTCATCACCAGTGAAGATTCCAAATGCCACTTAAAGGCAGACCAATTTTTCTAGACTAAAACGTTCTGTACAACAAATTGAACCTTCTGACCTTGGCAGCTTAATATTCATGACTCGGAAAGGGTCTATAGAAAACTTGAACGGGAACATTTGACTTTAAAAAATATCTACCACAAAACCATCTACTACATCTATTCGACGAGCGTCCACAGCGTCCCCAATACTGTCGCAGCTTCAAATCTTGAGATATGAGTTAACCACTTGTATAACAATGAGTTCACAAGCTTATGATAAGAGTTTGGATTTCCGGGACAAAATTATTGCAGAATCGGGACGAACTCGGGACAGCAAATGCCAAAACATCGGGACACTTTCTGGGACATTGTACGCTTCTGTGTGTATGCTCAGAGTGTTTTTTAGCGTTGAAATATTTAATGAGATTTTTGTTTTATTACCAAAAAGCACTTTCTACCTTCGTGCGTTGAAGTAAATGGTCAGGATCATCTTAAGTGTTTGTTTGCTTAGGCTGTGCCTTTTTTTATTAACTATTTCTTGAAGTCGTAGGACGATCGCTCCACTTCCACAGAGACAAGCGGCCATATCCCAAAGGCTCGTTTGGCATGCAAGTCATAAACGCCATTCCTGGTTCTTGGTGAACGTACCCACCCTATGTCAGGCTTTTTCTCGAGCGACTTACGAGGTTTGTCTTTCGCAGAGCCGTCCAGCTTCTCTGCCACAGAATTCTAGATGCTGTGCCAGAGTAGACATGGAGCCCCGCGGTTTCCAGCCTTGCAATCTCGTTAGGAACAAATCCGTACTTCTCGATGCTGTACAATTTACTGGCAAAAGAGCCGCTGGTAACAATTTCTCGCAGCAGCTTCGCGGCAGCAGTTGTCCCCTTTTATTTCTTCGCAAAGTCTGCAACCTTGCCTTTTTTTTTACGTAGCCCATTGTATTACGCCGCTGGAGGCGTTATCAAAATAATGCCACGCTGACTCCTTGCCGATGCAAAACTATTATCAATGGGTGAAGGGCACATTGCATATAGGAGTTTCAGTGAGGTAACTGGGCACTTAATGGAACATCGGGACAATCAGAACAATATTGAATCTTTCGGGACACTCAACGTAAAATGGGGACAATTCGAGACAACAAAATTGATGAAAACCAAATGGAAATTGCTTGATAGAGGTGTACCAGTAGCTGACACCTTTATCGGGAGACTTTTTCGAAATCGGGGCATGTCCCGGAAATTCCAGCTTTACTTATTATCGAACACGCAGCACATGCGATGGTCAGATCCCGAGTCTTTTTCGCGTATAGCACCGCCTAATTTTCGAATGTTCTCCGCAAAATTGTAAACGTAAGAAAATGCTCGAACTCTAGGTTGTAATTTTGTCTCCGAGTTGCCGGTAATCTCCCCACCATCAACGTAGTAGAAACGACAGCAGGCACCAAACAAGGATTAACACTGTAGCGGAAGAAGAACAAGTCGGGCAATGTTTGTGTCGAAACGCAGCGGAAAACGACAACAACAGGGCGTGCGACGAATCAATCGCACAACGGGAGAAGAGATTCCAGCACATCGAGAGAACGACATTGCGTTTATTACCGGCGCTTCGCTAACGGGCGCCTGCTTGCGTGGGAATGCGACCACATGCCCGACCGTTGTACCCCGCGATCCGTTATTGCGAACGGTATCTAGTGGAACAGGTAGCTCGCGTGGCGGAGTCCGGGGGTTTTGGTCGCTCGGGCGGAGAACGACCTCGGAGTTTGTTCCAAGCTAGCGTGGTATTGAGTGTCATTACGCCGCCGGTTTTGTACGATTGTTAAGACAAGTAATGGCGGGGAGCTGCTGAGTTAAAGTGCCTTAACCAGGCCCTTGTGCAGAAGTAGAGGTTTACATAAATCACTAGTTATAAGGGTCTAAGGACCAAGGCAAAGAGTTTTGCAAATATGGCGTCTTTCCACCCGATGATCAATGGTCGATAATGTATGTATTTAACTAAGTCTTTATTTTCAAAATACCCTCTGGGGCCAAGGCATCGCAGCAAAAGAATGGGCTTTACTATACCATTTTTAGATAAACAGCTGAATGTATACTAATATACAAACAAAGAATCAAAATCCCAAACATCACGCATCTCGAGCACACAGCAACAGTCACAAAAGTAACCGACGACTTTTTGCTTTCTTTCTCTTTTTCCTTCTCCAGTCGCTCGAGATGACAACATAAAACTGAATATATTTTAGAAGTAATCAGCTGCCTCACTCAGGCACACTGTCATTAGTAATATATTAAAGACGCCCCAATAGTAGTTTATATTGTCACTGAAGCACCCACATGCCCGTGGCGACTCTCGAAGAGTCTGACATCACGTTTTCCCCGCTCTGGTCATTTGGTTTCGGTACGATTTTGTGTTATTGTTTCAGAAAATACGCGAATCTCGTAAACAAAACAAAAAAAATATATATAAAGACAGAGAGAGAGAATACGTTGGTTGTGACTTTCCACCGTGCCAGTGGCTTCTCACTAAAATACAAATTATTTCTGGGGGAGGCCGAGGCTACTTCATAAAATTGATCTACGAGTGACTCGCTTGCGCTGTGCACACCCATCTATAGGCTTCCACTGGGGGTGTGCGAAAACCGGCTCTAATATAGTAGCACTGCCTACATAGTCAGCTTTCGGAAACAAACAAAAATAAAGAGCTTTATAAAAAATTTAGTCAACGCGCCACAATGCAATAAAAGGCGGAAGCTCTTGAGAATAGGGGTGTGCCAAACCCGGTTTCAATCCACACATACAGCACAGCGCTATCTCGGCGCTATTAGTCAGTGCTGGAAATAGCTCTCATCTTGCTGACGCAGCGCTTATTTCGCGGTATCTAATGATACAGACGCAAAGTTTCATCGGTGCTGAGTTACGTTCACCACCGCAAATACCTCCAGCTGGAGGTATTTGCTTTGTAATCATGAATCCCGGTTTTTGGAACATTTTTGCGTTCAACACCGCGCAGTATCAGCGCTGTTCCTGGCGTTGATTTAGCGCTGCGATTGAATTCGATTTGTGTCATGGGAGGTCCCCAGAGAAAAAGCTGTTGAAGACAACTTCAGGGTGTCTGGAGGCCCATACAAGCAGCGGCGTTCAATCGACAATTTTAAAATATATTTAAATCTTAAAAAGAACAGCACGACTCCGACATTTTGGCAGAAAATATGAAAACAAGTGAACAGTGGTACAAATTTTGAACATGAACGTAGTACAAAAAAGACAATAAAATGCATATACATTCGAGCACATGCATTATTTTTTTTTTTTTTACATGGGCAGAGTAAAAAATTGCCAAGATACCACTATAGCCCACACATCTAGCGCAGCGGTTTCACATGGCATATGAGCTAAAAAACAAACAAGTAGGCGTGACCTGGAGATTTGTTATATGACAAAAAAGCGGAAACTATATTTTCTTTTGCTATGAAAAATCTTATAAACTTTTTTCGAGTAAAATTGGTTATAATAATGTTTTGTTTATCATATTCATTTAGCAGAAACGGCACTCAGATGTTAGCGACTGTAAAACATATTGTTTGCCGGCGTGGTACTAGACACCTTTCACAGCGGCGAGTGCAACGTCATTTTTGTATCGTTAATTAATATATGTACTTAACAAAATATATTTCAAGTTCTCATTTGCAAAACAAAATAATACAGCAAACTAAATTCATATTATTTTTACATTTCGTATATTATAATACGTGAGAACTGTTCGGTTGAATATAGGCCTGGTGCACTAGCGCCCTTGCCTGTTAGAGAAGAATCTTTTGTATATTTTTATCGTAAGCGTGGCTCGGACACGCAAGTGAGCAGTAATTGATGTTTGAAGTGAACAAAGGCATGATATATCTACCGTTTCAATTTATCTGGAAGAAAGTGCCAACATCGTGATAACGCGCCTGCGGCTGCGAGTAATGATTTTCGTAAACCCTTGATATCATCTGTTCATTTCATGTTTGCCGAGAAAGTAACCACAAGGATGGTATGTTTAGTAAATATTTCAAAAGGTGAGTCCTAGTCGAAGTAACAGATGTTTTTAAATATGTGCCTGCTTGTGTGCGGATTTAAATAAAACAACTTTGAATTTATTGGCATTTGTTTTTGACCGTTGCGGGTTGACCAGGTATATAATTTAGCAAGCTCCCTTACAACTTTCAAGATATTTTTATCGGTATCACACCGAGAAAGAAACAACCTCATATCATCGGGATAGAGCGCAAAGAAAGCTTCACTGTTTTTATAAACAACGTCAATAACGAACATATTAAAAAAGAAGTGGTCCAAAACTACTTCCTTATGGCACACCAGTACTAATTGAGATAAAAATAAAAAAGATGACTTTCTATCGAAACATACAGTTTCCGGCCGCTTAGGTAAGATAAAATAAGGAATGGGCAACTCCGCAGACGGCGAACGCGTACGACTTATCTAATAAAATATAATGGATGTTATAATCCAAATCCTGGCCATATTCTATAAATATTTCGAGGGTAAGCATGTTGTTTGTCCTCAGTCCATACTTGCGTTCAAAACCCGTTCAATATGTTCAACCAACGCGCTCTCCTATTACTTTCATCGCTTAATAATCGGCTCCTTTTGTGTTAATATGGCGGATTCAGTAGACTTCCCTTGACGAAAAACATGTTGACAGTCTGTGGGTATGTTTCGTTGTAAAAAGAAGCTGTTAATCCATAAAAATATCACTCTCCCAAATCCTTCAGAAAACACGGGCAGTATGCACACCGGTGTATAATTGTTAAATATTTTTTGTTTTACCCATAAAAAAATCTAAACCTTTGCCTTTTTTATTGTGTTTGGAGAGACAAAATCCAGGACCAAAATAAATTGTATTCCAGAGAAGGTGCAATAGCATCAATCACGTGTTTCACTGGTTTGATCTAAATGTCGTTTACGTGCATTGCGCTAGTGTTTTTAGACTTTAAATGCAAGAAATTTCTATTTCATCAGTTGGTTGGAGAAACTTTTTAACACTGCACTGACACTCGAGGGAGGCGCGACTGAGGTTATTCGATGTTTCCACCATATTGATGTGTCTGTGAACCGCCCTTAGGTCAGAGCGCACTCAAGGACCAGAACATCAAGAAAACGTCCAATCACAGACTCAGATTTCACTGTGCTTGGTTTGTTTAGTCTACGTGACTTAACCGTGAGAGCACGCTGAAGGCAGTCTGTTGAAGGACAATGGTGGACAAGGCGACAACGGCGACTTCGCCCAATGCGCCGCCGAAAAATATGCACAGACTGTATTCTGCGATGAAACATATCGTGCAGGAGAAAGCAAGCCAATCCGTTTTGGTCGTGATAAAAAATAAAAAAAAACGTTTGTGCAGTAAAATGGTCGAGCTGTCGTCAGTCTGTAAAGAAGCGTATATATACCGTCATTTTCAGTGTATAAGACGCGGTTTGTTTTCATATTTCCGTCGGTGCGTCCTACACAACGGTGCTTCTTATGTCCGTTTATTTTGAGGTATAAGAACGGACCTTCGCTATACAGGACGTAGGCAGTATCGACATCTACAACAGAGCTCGCGCCGATGGCCTTCCAGCTGCATTTACGGCGGGTTGAAGACTGTCCGACGTGGCGTCACAGGCCTGCGGCTGCAGCTATAGTGCCACGCTGGCAGTAGGAAGATTAGGTAGATCGTTCCGCTAAGCCCATTTGTATCGGTATAAAGCATCATTATGGGAGGTATAAAACTACCTAGTAAAACTGCCCAGTACGAAGACGTGCGACTTACCTACCAATTGTTTCGTGAAAACGATCGTGTATAAACCAGCACGCGGCCCTGACGTCACGTAGCTGCGGTGGCGCTGTCGACGGCACTGCGCATGCGCAGACGCCTCACTTCACGCGAATCCGGTTGCACGCGCGGTGCCCACACCTGGTGTGGGCAAACGCGGGCTTGTTTGTAAACAGCATGCCGGTCTATAAAGGGGGGAAAAGGGGGGGGGGGTAGAGTGCGACTTACATAGAGGGAAATTCTCTTTGTGTATAAACGCTCGATCATAGCATTAATGAAGAAAAATAGCTGTGAGATGCCGGTTCGCTAAAATGTTTTCTTCGCTGTGCATTCTGGACAGATTCCGCGGCATGGTGACTGTAGCAACAATATAACGGTAAGTCTATGCTGAAGCTTACTAATTAAATATAGGTGCGGTCACGCGATCATGCTCTACAGACTAGTGTACTCTTCACGCGGCACGATTCTGGGCACCGCATTATTCCACGGAGTAGCTGCGTCATTCAGCAAATCGGTCATCGTCCCCACGCAGCGTCCAGACTCCAGCCACCGGGTTGTAAACAATGCGCTCGTCTACAGACTATTTCATTGCTCGAAAAACGTTACGCACCAGAGTGCAATAATAACAGTCCTGCCGCGCGAGTTGTCCGCTAGGTGAGCGAGGGAAGCGCGCATCAAAAGTTCGCACGCGAAGGAGAACTCTGCTAGAAAGCCCCTTTTCGAAACAATGCATAAACTGTTCCGCGAATGGACAGCTGGAAGCTTCCATGCTGACTCTTCCTGAATGGTGACTGTTCAGGGCTCTATCTGCCCGGAAATGTATCGTGTTTTATATATCTAGCGCACCGTTCTCGACGACATGGCTGCGTCGAGCCGTCTTTGAACACGCACTATCATATCTAACCGCCGCCAGAAAGTTTTCAGTTGCCGGAATTGAATGGAAAAGCTTCATATCTATTACGTCAAACCTCACAATGAAGCAAAGACACATTTCCAATAGAGGGGTTCTGATCGGAACCGCTTAGAGTAATCGTGGGTAAGGCGCGTGCTTCGTTCGCTTTTCAAAGCAACGAACATTCGCGTGCTGCTATATAAATTTTTAAAGAATAAAACGGTGACTAGACACGCAATTCGCCCTGAAAGCATTTGATTTTTGTTAGTTAATTCTTGTCAGTCTACCGTATTCCAGTTACATTATTTATGACCTCAGAAAAGGATGCCTTCCGAACGTTTACCCACATATATAAATATGAAATAAATATACAGTTAAAAAAATGTAATTTACGTGTACAGGCGAGTAGTAGTTCTATCAAAACTGCATGAATGACGTAAGATATTCTAGGTACGCAATCACACTGTACTGGCGAAGTTGCCCATCTAGGGCGTGGATATAATCACGTATAAACGGATGCATTCCTATGTTGTATCTGTCCATACATCACGTTATGTCTGCTTTTATTAAGTAGTTCTACCGTATATATTACAGTATTAATCTTTACGCAAGACTAACGTGCGCAAATTCGTAAAGCTATCGCGCTTCGAGCGCGCAGAGACTTACGGCCTGAGTTTTAAGGGACCACTGACACCCCTCAAAACATTTCATTTATGTTCGCCAGGAGATTCATTATGGTGTCAGAAGACTAGCCAATCAATATTTTGCTACAGAGTCACATATATTTTTAATAAAGTAAACAAAAAAAATGAAAGCCGTTTACAACTCCCTGTAACGCCGAATTAGAGCGCAGCTCTTGAGGAGGAGGAGGAAGGGTAATGGGGGGGTCAGGTGACCTCGGGGGGGGGGAGGGGGGGGGGTCACGTGACGATGACGTCGTCAGTGACGTCATTAGTGATGATGACGATGACGTCATCAGCATCGTCATCGTCATCATCACTGATGACGTCATCAGTGACGTCACTGATGACGTCATCGGCATCCGCATCGTCATCGTCATCACCACTGATGACGTCACTGATGACGTCATCGTCACGTGACCCCCCCCCCCCCCCCCCCGAGGCCCTCCCGAAGGACCCGAGGTCTCCCGAAGGAACCCGAGGTCCTCCCGAGGTCCTCCCGAAGGAACCTGAGGTCCTTCGGGAGGACCTCGTGTTCCTTCGGGAAAATTTACCCATAATGCACCGCGCGGTTACGCCGACGGCGACGCCGACGCCGCTCAAGCCGGGAACGGGCGCCTAAGAGCTGCGCTCTAAAACGCAACTGGTCGAAACCGACACCGAAACTGGTCTGGGGAGAAAGAAGAAATATAGAGAAGGCAAGAGTTGCCAAAAGTCACGTGGCTGCGCAACTTTTTTTTTTCTTTTCTCGATCAACGTATTTGCAGTTTTAAGAAGCCACAAAAAATTTGAATCATATTTCTTTTCTATTTTGAATATTGTGTGTGTCTTAGACGAACCACGACTTTAGATTACCTTGGTGGTTGTATTTAAGACATAAAAAACACACGTGACATCGGAGAAGAGAGTGAGCGCGACTCAACCTGCCACTTTTTATCAACGTTTTTCGGGCGAAAGAAAAACGAATTTCGAGCTGCAATTCTGTTCGGGGTAGTTGGGCGTGGCGAGCTAAATAACCCTGGCATACACTTGCGACTGTTTACGACCGTGTGCCTTAAAAACTCTTAAAATCGCTTACGCCGAAAGAACACACTGCCGTCAACTATCGGGCAGCTTCGAAACACTTGGCATATTCGTGTATTCACGTTTCACGCATCATTGTTCGCTTTCTTGGCTTGAAAAAGCCTTTGACAATGTTATAAGCGACCTTTTGTCCACAGATGATACGTCCGCTTGGGTCCCTCAAATACCCGCGTAAACTACACTCCAGTGAAACGCAGGTCCAGGATAACCTCGTAGATGGCGCCAGCGTGCAATGCCTTCTCTTGTAAGAGGTCGCAAACACTCGGTCGTAAGCAAACACAAGTGTGTGAACGGGAACCTTTAGAGGTTTATATTTGCGTGTCTTTATTACTGTTAAAAAAGGCCAAGGCCGTGTTCATCTTTGAAAATGTCGAGCAACAGTAAGAGAAACAAGGAACGTGCTCAGACAGTATATCCAGCCGGCAACGGCCGGGCGACGCCAGCAGAGTGAGAGCCCACGGCTATATACCCTGTCTCGTTGTAACTTGGCAAAGGGTGAACGCGAGGCCCTACAGTGCGTTCCGACGGCTTCTAAATGCGCTACGTATGAGAGAGAGGCGCACACATATTGGAGCATGACGCACGAAAAGCTTTCATCGCAGTAAAAGTGCACTCAGGCGATGCGTAGTCACGGCCTCCTCCGTTGTTCCTATTGGCCCGCAGGGGCCGTAGCTTCCGCCATACTGGCATGTTAGACACCCAGGGGCTTCGTACCGCTTACCCAGCCATTCTTGCTTCAGCCACTAGGCCTAGCGATGCCATCAAAGTAATAGCTCACGTTTGAACAATCAGCCGCCACTTCCAGACATAACTCATGTTTCTTGCTTCCGTTGCTAAATATATAGCGCCAAACCCAAGCAGCATTGCAGGTTGCCTATTGTTGCTAGATGTTGCTTTTCTTTGTCAACTTAAAGGGCGTGGAAGCCTCGCGGTGCTCGGTGGTTCCCGCGCTTTGCGGACGGGCGAACTGTTGATCGCGTTTTGGGAAGACACGCGGGAAAGGAAATTAATGACCCTGTGAAGCCGCCGCGGTACAGTTTCAGCAAAGTTTTACGAGAGACTGCGCTTAGCAATTAGGAGTAGAGCTGGAATAAAACATATAAATACGCATTAAGCCCCGACGAAACATAAAAAAGTAGTCTAAAAATAAATTGAACATAATAGTAATAAAAGGTTACAGGAAGATTCATTGGTAGATTCTTAGGGAATGCGACCCTTGGGAAAACGCCACAACACGTCACCTTTTGGGAATCGCTACGCTGATCCTTTCACTTTTCTGTTTTTTCTTTTTCTTTTGACTATCACTTTGCTGCCTATATATTGTGCTGCCTACTTTTGGCCTCTTTACGGGGTCAGTGTGAGAGTTTCCTAAAGGGGGGACGTGTGTGGCGTTTCCCATGTCATGCTACGCATTCTCTACAAATTTACCAATGGATCTTCCTGTATTTTTTTTCACCCCCTTCTGTACTCTGCCTGCCAGAGTACGTCGACGCCCTTGGATACGCTCATCCATATATCTCGTGGAAAGAACACATCCATACCACTCGTGGAAGGAACCGACCCTATATCACTCGTGGAGGGAACCGCATTCCATCGTTTCACTACACAAACATACATCACAGTCCGCTCACTGCTACTACGGAAACCCAGAGGGAAGATCAACCGGCGGTGGCAGAGCGGCAACTGAATACGCTCGCATTCCCACCACGCCGCGGAAACACCTCCTAGATAAGAAGTCTAAAGGTGCGTTTATACTTCAACGTAACGTAGATGAGTGCGGCGTAGCGCAGCGCACACCGATAGTGATTGGTCGCAGATATCGAGTTCCTGGTCGCCGGCCGATGAAAGGTGCGCGTTCTGCGCTACGCTGCGTTCACTGCGCTCAACCGTCGGAGTATAAACAGTCCTTAAGTGCGGAGTTTCCCCGCATCACTAAAGAATGCCATCGTAGCCCACTCATTGACACGAGTGCTGCCTCAGCGTTAGGCCGGAACACGTGTTCAATCAGTGAGAGCGAGAGTCCCAGCCGAACGCGAACGCGGTGGTCATGTTCAATCTGTGGCCTACGGTGGCCTTCTTTAGTCACGCAGGAAAATTAAGCACTCAGGCTTCCATATCTAGGAGGTGTTGGCCGCAGAGCGTCCTCCTCTCTGGCTCCGCTCCAGCTGTGAGCGTGACTTTGACGAAAATGAACCGGCTCGTTTTGACGACAACACGGCGGTGTCCGTCAGTTTGTCAGTGCTGGGGAGAGATGGAGAGTTTGACGCGTGCTGACGTCAGCGCTTCAGACCAATGGGAGCGTCGCACGCGTCATGCTTTCTTCCTCCTCCTCCCTCTCTCCCCGGCACTGACAAACGAAAGGCACTGCTGGGTTTTCGTCAAGACGGGCGTTCCAATGCTAACGCATTATGGTACGTTTACACTTGCGGATCCGCTAGCGAATCCGCCCAGCTTTTGCCGCTGGGGCGAAACGCTGGGCGGAAAACGCGGCGGCGAGCCGTTTAGGTCCGGGACCTATTTCTGCCGCCGAACGAGGCGTTTCGCTGACCGGAAGTGATATTCTTGCGCAGCGCGACGCTGCCTACGTCATGAGCACGCGTAGTTCCGGGAGCAGCAACGCCCGGCGAGAGAGCCGAGGCGGGAACTCTCGCGCCTTCTCGTCATATTTGACGAGATGTTACGGGAACCGCTGCCGCAGCTAGCGCCGCCGCCACTGCTCGAAGGAAATAGATGTAAACGCAACCCGCTCGTCGCCGCCGCCGCCGGGAGCGGATCCGCTCCGCGGCAGCGGATTTCTTCTCAGGTGTAAACGTACCATTAAAAAGCGATAAACTCTAAAAAAAACGTCCATCTTGTTTCCCGCAGAACAGGAGAGCCAATCACCGCAACTTACAAACGCAGCTAAATGAAATACGATGAAACATGTTTAGACTAAAAACCGCAGTCTGAGTTGTGACATAAGCAATGAAAGCGTGACGTGTTGCATTCCTTAATGTCACAACTCGGACTGCCTTTTTTGGTCTAAACATATGTTTCGGCGTCGTCATTCGCTCAGCTACCTCCGTAAGTTGCGGTGATTGGCTCTCCGAGTGATGTGATGGAAACTAGACACACGAACTTTTTTTCAGAGTGATTGAAGTAGTGATACAGAATGATGCTACTGGTGTTTCCACGTCAGACCATGTCATGATTGTCTGGGTTATATTTTTTTAATATTTATGCAAGAAATATATTTTAACGCCATGTTTTTCGGAGGAACATTCAGCTACATGCGAACGCCTTAGCTAATTTTCTTCCGGAGATATAATATTTGATACTCAGGGCGTGGAGATGGCCAAGGTTGCGCTATGGTATTTTGCCCCCCCCCCTCCCCTCGCCCCTTAAATATCACACCGAAGTATGCGCGTAGTAACAATTGTTTCTACCTAGTTTATGAAAAGTTTAAATGACAATGACAATTCTGTCACCGTGTCTGCAGGGAACACGGTGTCTTTTTGTATAATATCCGAGCAGCGTGAATGCGGCCTTAGGGGTGCAGGCATTACTCTCCACGGCATCGGTAATAGCGCGGACTTGGGGAGCCTCGTGCACGGGTAAGTGCACAGTTTCACGTAACCATTAGCGTGCAGGCTAAGTGCAAGAACACCCGTAGGCCCACGCACACGGATAGGCACGAGAGCTCGGACGTGCGAAACTGCACATCTCTGTCTGCCTAAACGCACACCCATATGCCCACGCGCACACACGCGACCTCCCACAAACATAAAGGGACAGACGCGTACACGAGCATGTGCACAAACTGATCGACACGGCCGCACATGCTGAAGCGCACAGGAGCATGCGAACACTGCAGCGCGAGCGCAACATCGGCGATTTGAGCGTATTACCATGGCCTCCTATATACTGACAAAGCCTAGCCGATGGCCACGAGAAGTGGCCGCCGAAATGAAAAAGGTGGAGCGGCAGACAACGGATCAGAGGAGAACCACGTGACTGGCGCCACGCTGGGGCGAGACGCCAAAACCCATTTCTCCCGAGCGAACAAGCGTGTTTCGGGTCTTCGCCGCTGCAAAAGTTGTGCGCTGACGTCCAGGTTCCCCAAGAAATGGCCCTTTGATGCTCTGTGCTACCAGATTCTCGCGCTCAAAATCTGCGACAGGGCACTCTGTTGCTGCTTCATCGAACTGCCGGGCTTTGAGAGTATAGAGGAGGGTATGATATTACCCATGATTTATATATATATTTTTTTAACTTTAAACACACATCTTGTATTTATATTAATGCGCCACTCACTTTTTTTCCTTTTCTACTGTTCTTTCAGTTTTGATTGCACTTCTTCAGGTGCCATAAAAACAAGAGAGAGGAAAAAACCGCCTTGACCTATATGTGTCCTGTCGCGCTCTGTCTACGCACGAAGAAACGAGTTCGTAAACAGATCTAAAATAAACTTTTCCTCCCATTCAGACACCAAAGAAAATTCCGCAACCTTTTCTACGTACAATATGTTCCTTGTGGCAAAAACGGGTGCGCCTGTGTGGACTGGAACAAGCTGAGTAGTAGTTGTAGCAAGCGCTTAATAGGAAAGTTGTGAAGGAGCGGGGTCGCAGGGTGTACGCATTGTTGCATTCTCTTGTCTCGTAGCGGGCTTTTACTTGCGCGGTATTTAAACTTGTTTTGTCTTTTTTTTTTTTTTTTTTTTTTTTGCGATCTATTCACTTGGGATTTTTCCGGTTCTTGTGTCTGCGAGTCAATTGTTAACTCATAACAAAGTCCGAGCGCATAACGAGGACTGCGGCAGCTCTGTGGCCAGTTTGGCGGGCCGCCATTAAAATTCATTATTGCCCAGAGACTACGTCTGTGCGAGCCTGTTTCGTTCCGCCGTTTGTCCGCCACTGGGGATTGCGACCGGCAATTAATTTCGTCGGATTCCCTCTTTTTTTTCCTTGCTCAGTGTTACTGGGTAGTGAAGCACTCGATTATTCCTCGAAATGCGTTCGTAGACTTGAAAGTGGAGCTCCCAGTGTGAATTGATGAGTTGTCGGAGTTTAGCGGAGCTCGGACCAATGAAGTGTATCGAGCGGTATATTGCTAGAGCGTGTTTAAATGCTCCGAGAGCTCATTGAATGCAGTCCTGCTTTGGTGAAACGTTCCGCAACCTCGCGTTGTCGATTAATCCTCGGCAGTATGTTGTACACCATAGTTCGGTGTATAGGAGTTAAAGAATGAGCTATGAACGATGAAGGGACAGGAATCTTGTGTCTGCCTTGAACACGTGGTGAACATAAAGTTACAAAAAAAGATACGCGAAGTATCCTGCGAGTTCGACGTTGTAGAGATGCATTTAGACTACCGAACTCTACGAGTACTTTCAACGAGCGAGCTGTTAGTGCCTCTTTCTGGTGAAATCGAGCGTTGTTCGAACGCTAAAACCCTCGTGATCGGGCGTAGAGAGGGGCGAAAATGAGTGGGGAAGAGTGGCAGCGCTCCGCAGAGCAATCACTCCCTCCCTCTCTTCGTCGCCCCTGGCACAGCACGTCATCTCTGCCAAGACGCTCTCTCGCACCCCCCTCCCCCTTTTCCCCTCGCTCCTGCGGGGTTCTTGAATACTCTCCGCGCATTTAGAAAGAGGCAAAGAGAATGCGTCGTTGGCTAGCCGCAAAACGACAAGTTGCTCAGAGCAGCTGAGGCGGCGGGACCTGCACAACGTCGTTTCTTTCGCGGCGGCGACCGCCAAGTTCCAGGGGTCATTCGTGGACAACTCTTTCGTGCGACATATGCAACCACTTGTGGATCCTGAGAAAGATGACGCCCGCGCAATTCAAGCACGTCTCCGTTACGGTCCCAGAGCAGTTTAAAAGTCTGCACGAATTCCAAGCCTGCCCTGCAAAAGGCCAAAGTGCCGAACATGTCCACTAACAACAAATCTCCCAAAGCACCTATTTTAACAACGTAACATCTACCGCTGTCAATCGCAGCACACCCTGCGTTGTCGTTTGAATGTTTTCTTTTTCGAGTACAGCTCCAATTTGGGTTTTTCCGTGGGGTTTTCCAAGGTTTTAATAAAACTGGCTCGGGGGTTATGATGAGCCAGGTGTCGGCAATGGCATTCCGACTACCAAGTTGCGGTTCCACGATATGGCTGTCGGCCGGGCGGTAGCTACGCATCGCAGTTCACCTACAATCGCCATCAGTCGACCCAACCAAATGCTCATGAGTTGGGGGTTTTGGCGCGCGCGTTTATGTCACGTACGACGACCCCAGCGACGAGGCAAGCCGTGGAAAGTAATCCGGAAAGCAAGTAAATGGTAAAACAGAAGAGAGCAAAACCCGGGAATCGTGCGATAAACAGTCCCACGTAAAAACTATAATTGCGTACTACTACGAAATCACCATTAGTACAAGTGAACACGGTTTTCTGATCGACATGCTTGCATCAAACATTTGAGTAGGCACAAATAATTATATTGTAGTTATTTATACAGCGTAACTTAAATATATGCAATGCCTTTATTTTATTTTCAGGGTAACGTCAGAAATAAAAGCGTCCACAAAACACGTATTTATAAAACATGCCTAAAAGAGAGAGAGAGAGAGAGAGAGACAGTCTGACAGACCTATCATGCAGCATGCCGAGCTTGGTGTGACGACAGAAGTTATGAAAATATCTGTTCATCATCCTCCCGTTGCTAAGTTATAACACGGTCTCCTCAGATTGGGAGAATGGAGGCTTAACATTTTCGAAGAGTTTCAGCTTCTCCGAGCTTACTTTTTTCGCGATTTTCTATGTACCTGTTACGTAATTGATATTCGGAAGCTTCCTTTGACCTCAATTAATAGCATGCTATTCTCTATCAGATTTTGTTCAAAGGTATCTATGAGCTTTATTTTGATACCGTCTGATCGGCAGAATCGTGTTTTTTTGTGTGCATAAAAACCACAAAAAACCGCGCAAAAAAAAAAAAAAAGCCCGTTGTGGGACTTTGATTTTAGGCGTTGAATCGCTCGAAGATTAGATATCGGCTGTAATAAATAATTAGTCAAGAGAGGAATTCAAAAGACTGTCTAAAGGGGGACTTGCTCTTGCCGGATTTCGAAGGTACTAAACCTATCATAAACATTTGATACATTCCTTTTCTTCTAACTTCCTTAAAATTCCTCCCCCTTTCAACCAGCCCCTGCGAGCTTTATGCAATCACAGGGGGATTAGCGACACGAGTGGCGTTCCCTCTTTCCCGCTTTCAATTAGCACAGCACACACCAGGTTTAAATAAATGGCAGGGTAATCACGTGGGTCAGTTGCTGCGAACCCACCTGTGACTTCATGTATAAAAAAAAAAGTGATGAGCTTTTATATACTTTTTTTTAATTCTCAAATCAAAAAACAAAAAAGAACACAATAGACAAACAAAACAAAAACACACGAGAGTTCCACTCTGATTTTGTTATTGAAGTTGTTTTCATTGCTTTTTTCTTTAAGCTAAAATTTCAAAGCACACATTTTACCATTCATTCGACCCTAAACCTTCTTCAGAATAAAACTATGTTCCGGCTTTTAATGTATTCATTGTTAATGGTCAACAGATCAAAAACGGTGATAACACCATTCGCTGTTTTAAGCCTCCATAGACCAATTGTGAAACAAACATTGTGCATTTTGTTGTTTATTGCTATTTTTTGTGGTTCCAACTCACCTCTTTAAAGCTGATGACCATACAGCAGTGCTTTAAGAAAAAAAAAATAATCGGACCGTGGCCTACACCCGATATAGTCCATCAAACAGCACCAAAAGTTTTCGTTACACGTGATCTTTGTGTGTGATTGGTTTAGCCGGGAATAGCAAACGCACAAAAACGACGAGCGTCGTGACTATGCACGTTTCTCGCTCCCTGGTTGTCTCCATCGCACCGTAACGTCGACTGTGGTCAGGCATAGAGTGAAACGGATCATATTGCCGCTTGCACGACTGAGAAGGGACGCTAACACTCTAACGCTCTAACGCTTGTCCGTACTTCTAGTAGATTCGAGCTTTTACACTCTTTCCCCGAGTGTAATGATAAGGAGGCCAGAAATAACTTTTTCGAGTCAGTCTCGCCCTAGCTCACTCCCGATCATTCTAGGTCGAATATTCCAGATACCGAGTGTCGTAGGTAAGGAGCCGAGCCGTGGCCTTGCCGACTCACTCTCTCCCTCCCACTCGCAGTCTCGCTCCAGCCAGCTGTCATACCGACGCCTCGACGTTCGCTGCTGCCGCTTCAACGTTCATTCTCCCTTTCGCTTCTGGCAGACGTTTGCCGGTTAAACCTTTATTCTCAGTTTACACTTGTAGGGAGAGTGCGCCATCCGTGACAATATAATGCTTCTACTTAACTTTGATGTAACCGGATCGATAACGGAGCACACAACGTTATCATGCGGTTTAGTGCCGGACGTGCTCAAACGATGTTCACGCCGCGATGATTTTTTTTTAATCCACCTGGCACGTGTTTCGCCGGCAATCAAAAAAGTTGGTCAAGGGTAGTAACTGTTTTACGACACGGTCACGTATAGATTCGTATTGCATATTTTTATGCGGGCCTCAACTTTTGTGGGAATGAAACGTGACGTGAGTGCCACGGAACAGGATAATGTCCGGTCATTCGGTTCTGAATTGGTTCAGGAGAGGAATGCTTTCACGGTATATCCAATGGGAAGGTATATAAGCGTGGTAAAGCCGTTCATGCATACGATATTGCCCCAGAGCACATAACATACGTCTGTAGTGTATGAAGTGAACCAAGATACATCAACCGCTGTGCAGCGCACTTTAAGCCACGAAAGATTTCATGATGTAACTCGGACGTTTAAATAAATTTTCCTAACATAAGAGACGTGCATTCAGAGCCCCAAGTTCTGCAAACCAACAATGCCTATTAAAAGATGGGTACCCTTTAATACCCAATAATTCTACAGACACTTGTATTTTTTCATGTATATCTTGATACAAAAAGAGGTAGAAGAATAGAAATAAAAGAACCAATATGTCAAAAAATGCAAAACAAATTAACATTTATCGGTAGTATCGGCCTTGTACCTAATGCTCAGCATAAGGTGCATACAAATGCCGTAATATCACAAAATTAGCGTTGCAGTCTTTAAATCTGTCCAAAAAAGCGTTTTAACTAGCTCGGGGATCTCCAATACATATTATGCAAAATGTTACTTAAGAAGAGTTTTTATAAAACGTCAAGAGAAAAAAGTGCAAACTTTACACCAGAAATTAGCCAGGCGTACAAATATTAACACGTGCGTTGACGCCGCAGTTCATTTTTAACAGTTTCTGGTGTGTGATTCGTATACCTTTTACAAATACGGTTGTTCATGGCGAGATCGACAGGGAGGGACTTTCACACCACGAAATTTATATGTTTTTGTATTGTACCAAACGACTGGAAATATTTCTTTAATATCAACCTATGAAATCCTAAATTAGTAACCAATTATTGCAACCGTGCAAAATTATAAAAAATACATGAAGATCCATTGGTAGATTTTTAGGCAATGCGTTATAGCATGACCCTTGGGGAAACGCCACACACGTCCCCCTTTGCGAAACGCTAACGCTGACCTCTTTCACTTTTTTTTGTTTTTCAATTTGGCTTTTTGTTTTGCTTACCGAATTTCTGCTGCCGCTTTTTGGCCTCGTTGCGGGTTCAGTGTTAGCGTCTCCCAAAGGGGTACGTGTGTGGCGTTTCCCAAGGGTCATGGTAACGCATTGCCTAAGAATCCCCTAACGAATCTTCCTGTAATATGTTTCACCCCTTTTCTGTACTCTGCATGTCAGAGTACGTCGACGCGCTTAGATACGGTTCTCCGTGTCACTCGTGGTAAGATCCACATCCATACCACTAGTGAAAGGAACCGAAGTCATATCCCTCGTGGAGGGAACTTTAACTACACACACAGTCATCAGAGCCCACGCACCGCTACTGTGGAAACCCGGAGCGAAGAACATCCGGCGACGGCAGAGCGGCAACTGAGCACGCCCACATTCCACCGCGCCGCGGCGCCTCCTCCTCCCTGGCTCCGCGCCAGCTGTGCGACGCTCCTTTGACCAAAACAAAAACGCTCATTTTGACGAAAGCCCGGTGGTGTCGTCAGTTTGTCAGCGCCGGGAAGAGAGGAAGAAAGAGAGCAAGAGGGGTGACGCGTGCTGATGTCAGCGCTTCGGACCAATGGGAGCGTCGCACGCGTCACCCTCTCCCCCTCCTCTATCTCTTCCCGGCGCTGACAAACTGACGACACCACTGGGTTCTCGTCAAAACGAGCGTGCTATTGCTAACGCATTAAAAACAAATTTGAAGCTCGTGTTCGAGTCAACGACGTATTCAAGGGATGCAATGATGACGGATGTCGTACGTTCCCACTTTGTGAGATCATGCGCGCGATTTTTGTCTGGCTTCGTCGAGTCTCCTTGAGCAGACTACCCGTTACATTTGAGCTTGGAAATGTTTTTTGGCATGGCAACAGGTACCTGTTTTACTTAGGTGGTCAAAAAGTCTTCTGAAACTGGTGAAGGGGAAGAGCAGATGTCGCAGAGCTTAGTGAAATATTAGAGTGGCGAGGCCTTAAATGCGCTAAGTCAGGGGCAGCTTCAGTGTGGTGATATTAGACACTGTTGCGTTAAAATACGTTTTCGAAGGGTAAACAATTTACGACCGCGATGTTGGCTGCGATTCCCGAAGGCCGAAAACGGGCTCATACTTCTACAACGTCAATGAGATCAATACGAACGTTTGGAGTAAGTCGGCAGCGCAAATGAATCCTCAACTGGGACCGCGTTAAGCCATTGAAATCCATACGCAGTCAATCAGCTTTAGATGACTGCTGTTCTTGAGGTGGGTCAGCTTAAAGAGATACTGAACAGAATTTCGAGCTCACAAAACAAGGCTGGAAGAATAGGCGGAGCGCTGCAAACCACCCCCCCCCCCCCAAAAAAAAAAAAAAAAAAGAAAAACATCACTCATACAGCGATATCTCTAACGGATCGCCGTATTTTTGGAAAAAAAGCGAGTGATTAAACACGGCCGACGAGGCCGACCGAGACAAGTCATGTCACGATTCTCGTTCCCTCTCCTCTTCGAGACGTCCCGTCGAGCTGGTGAACCGAAGCGAGGAGGAGAGAAGCGAGGCCGCTTCCCCTCATTCTCAAATGCGCTATGAGAACAATGACCTCATAGACCTCGCTTGATCGCGCCCTTCTTTTCCAAAAGTACGGCCATCCGTTTTAGATATCGATGTATGAAAGATTTTTTTGGTGTTCGTAGTGTTCCGTTCAACGCATCTCCGGCTTTATTTCTCGAAATCCAAATTTCGGTTCAGTATCTCTTTAAAGCATTGCGTATGCTGCGTTTTGTTATATTACAAAAAGCGTCCGTATGCAGGGAGGCGAAAAGCTGTGGCAAATATAATCGTATTTTTTTTTTAAGCTGCGTTGCGAAGTCATAATATAACTATTTTATACCCAATGAAGTGAAACGACAGCTTTAGTTTTCTCAGAAATGGGGGGATTAAAACAGTCAATTATCCTACGTATTGTCTCATATTTAGTACTCTATCGCGAGTAATTAATTACGCGCGAAAAAACGTTAAAGTTGTAAAAGGGAGGATGGCGTCTCGTCGAAGTCCCCGCAAGGGTTTCGCAAGGGTTCATTAAAACTGACGAAGCAACGCGAAAGTCCTCCGGAAACGGGTAATTTACGTCGAAGCTTTGGGGCTCAAAGAAGCACGAGTTCTTCATAAATGCGTGAAGTACACTGCTCACTAATGATGCTTCGCTAGAGGCGGACACGGAAAGTACGCACAACGTATTCAGAGCGCGCGTGTAAAGTCTTGCGAGCTCGAACTGAGTAAAGAGCGCCGCGGCAATAACGTTTAAAACAATTAAGGGCCTAATTTCATTAAGCCAACAAAGATCCAATTTCGTCCACTGACTAAAAAATTGTATACGGCTTTTAGCTGCCCGTTTTATAACAACGATATTCGCATTTTTTTTTTCTTTTTTGGCAACAACGTTTGCAGGGACATTTCGTTCCTTTCAGACTGGATGGTGACGCAACACTGTAAACAAAATGTTGGTAGTGGTACGTATTTATCGCCTTTCAGAGGCAGTGTTTCTTTCTCTCTCTCGTTATGGTAAAAGAATTCCTTAGAAACATTCTTTTTTTTAAATAAGCGTCTCTCCTCCCACCACTCCGTTCTTTGTTAAAGTGAGCTACCCGGTGGGTTTTTAGGGATTCTGGGGAATTAACTTCAAGCTCCCCGTATGGTCGCCGTTTTGGTTCAAAGAATGAGAAGTTTCTCCTCAGCCTTTTGATTCTTGGTAAGCCGACCTAAATTCGCTAGTGACGGATAGCTTTAATAGAGACGTTTCTTGAATATCGAGATTTTGTAATCCACACACCGACGAAACAAGCGCACATCTACGCACCGCCACCACATGCGGTGCCGGTGGTTGGCGGCATTAAAAAATAATTTTCCTGCCTTGAAATACGCAAGAACAACAACATAATTGTAAGAGATCAGTGGAGATAACCACGATTCATAAGTGGATTGCATGAACATCGTCAAAGACGCTTATTTGGGCGAGGAACGCTTTCAGTACTACGGTACTGCGATGCCATATAGATATATCTTGGTGTGACTGGTTCAGGACGACCCTTTCGAAGCTTCGAAGATTTAAATGAACCAAGATGGCGACTGCAATGGCATCTGAGACCGATCAGTCAATAGCGTTACGAGGTTTCGTAGTCTGTATGTTAGTACCTGTTTGTGTCCAGCTAGTAGGCAGGGACTTTCAGAAAGGAGAAAGGTGAACGACGGTAATCAGTCAATCTTCGCATGGGAATGAAATTTCTGTTCAATTATACACACAAGAAACGACCGCACGCGTTGTTGCTGACTAGACGGCAGCTTTGTCTGATACCTTTATATCTAAACACCGCCTGTCGTGATGATTCGCTGAAGCGTAGAGGGTAGGGGCCTAAACAAGACGGACACGAAATAGCTCGGTCGTAGCCCTTTCAATCGGATCTCGTTGTTGTGATAGCTTGAACCTTGGTAGGTGGGCGACGAAACGCTTGAAGGCAGGTTATTTAGGTATAACTAACGGCGACAATTCACTTGTGTCTCTCTGCTGCCATGGGTATCTTGACAAAAATTCGCCTTTCATTGTTATAATCTAAACTCATGTGTTCATTTGTTAAATTGAAAATGTGTATTCAAAACGAACGTTCTCCGTCATTCGCTGGAGAAAGTTTCGGCGCGATAGATGAATATCGCATTGGCGACGATGCGAATATGATAGGAAAGTAACAGAAACACAGTTATACCCCAGTAAGTACGGCTCATTTAATCGCATAGCTCAACCAAATGTACTACAAATAGATAGGTGAATGTTAAATATTTGATGATAAAACATAAGCAAACGCTTTCAGCCCTACGCTTCAAGCAGGAATCCATGACAACCCTCTCGTACATATTCGTTCAAAGTACTTCGGTTCCACCGCTCAAGGCAGCATCACATCCTAGGAGGAGAAGAATTGTATTTATAAAGAACTTCGAAACAAACCAATAGTAAACAAAATACACACCAAAAACAGTTTTAGCTCATGTGGTCTAGACGGGTAGCGACACGCCGGTGAAAGAGGCCCCTCGGCTCTTACGGCTTTCTTTGAACATCACCACTAGTCGAAGAAGTCGCATAGTGTACGCACAAAAGAGGTTTTTTGTTTACTAAGCAGCAACTATGCGTATAAAATACTGAAACAGTGGTTCATAAATATTAATCTTAATAAGAAATAACAAAAAAACTTTAGGGAATGTACACTACAGAGCGAAAACCTCATTCGATTTTTATACAAATCATATTTGTTTCGCGAATTGCTTTTTTTGTGTGTATGTGTGTGTATCTGTGTGTGTGCGTGTGTGTGTGCGTGTGTGTGCGTGTGTGTATGTTTGTGTTCTTTTTTGCCTCGACCCTTCCTTTCCGCTTTGTCCAGTTGGAAAGAGAATTTGTCTCGGCTACCATCTCCTCAGAAATCCAAAGTGACATTCGAGCGAACCAGACGCCCGGACCTTGCGCCCATTACCATCGATTCGCCTGAATCTTCTCCATGCCCGCACAAAATCTGAATCTGTCTCACTCGCCCGCTTTATATCTCTCTCCTCTTACTTGTTCAACCCCCTCCCCCCCCCACCCCCCCCCCCCCCCCCCCCCAAGAAAAATAAAATAAATTCATTCTATATAGATCTCGCGTGGCTTCCCCATTCCTAGGAGTGGCAAGGGCAGGTAGGGGCGAGAAAGAAAAGGACTCGCCGAGATTATCAATTTCCCGCTTCGCTGAGCCGTCGTGATGCCTTCCACGTTCAGCCTGGTTCTCGTTGAATTCCGGTAAATACAACACAAAGGCGAAAGAAAACATGTATTGTAGAAGACAAATACGAAAGTCTAAAAGCGAGAACATTAACTTTTTTTGCTGTTCGATTCTCAATGATGGGAAATAGGTTAAAACCACGAACGGGAGAAGTACGGAGTGTGTATGCAGAAGCATTCGGTCCTCCAAATAAAATCGGTCGTAACCCCAAAAGTGAGCGTACTCGAAAACCAGCCTCTCGGTGATACGGATCTTAGACTTCGATTACAGTGCTCAAAACGTGTTAGATAACGCTGATATTGTTGACAGCAGGATGAAGCTCTAGCGTAAATATGGAAGCTGTTTATTTTGGTACTTTGTACCCGACAGTGCAAAACGTTGGCAGATTGTAAAAATGCAAAATAGCCAAGCAGGACATCGCATTCAAGTGAACACCTTACATCCCCACTTTTTTTTTTTCACATGCGCCATTCTTGTATTTAAGAAGACCAACACTACTAACTCGATGTGGCCTTGGGTCCCGTCGGATGCACGTAGCCCTGAAGCGTAGTAAGCTTTTAAAGCATGATATGCTTTTAAAGCGCAGCTCTTAGGCGCCCGTTTCCGGCTTGAGCGGCGTCGCCGTCGCCGTCGGCGTAACCGCGTTGTGCATTATGCGACGCGTGACGTCACTGGTGACGTCACTGATGACGTCATCAGTGACGATGACGTCACGTGACGACACACGTGACGTCACAAGAATCACCAGTGACGTCACGTAGCGTCATCTTGATGACGTCATCTTCCCTGATGACGTTATCAGTGACGTCGCCAGTGACGTCACGTGTGACGTCACTAGCGGAAAAATTCTCCGCTAAATCTAGCGGAACAAATTTCCCCGCTAAATCTAGCGGGAAAAAAATCCCTGCTAAATTTAACAGAAAAAATTTTCCTGCTAAATCTAGCGGAAAAAATTTCCCCGCTAAATTTACCGGGAAAGCTTCCCCCCAAAATTTAGCAGAAAATATTTTCCCGCTAAATCTAGTCGAAAGATTTCTCCGCTAAAGATAGGGAAAAACATTGCCCCGCTTAATTCCAGCTAAATTTACACGCGATGCTCTCACCAAAGATGTGCATTTTCTGCAACTTGCGTTCAGCACACGTCGATCCACGCTCATGTTAGTAGTGGGGGACTTTCCACCTCCCCTCAGTACCCTTCCTTCCTCCTCCTCAAGGGCTGCGCTCTAATTCGGCGTTACAGGGGATTGTAAACGTCTTTGATTTTTGAGTAACGCTACCCCAATCCCAAACTTTTGTCCGTCCGTCTGTGCATTTTCTTCTAAATTTAGCAGGGTAGTTCATGCCACGTGACCTATACACAAATTGAGTTCCCCCGCTAAATTTAGCGGGAAATTTGATGCCACGTGAAGTGCCGTTACGGGACCTAGAGACTAATTCAGTTTCCCCTCTAAATTTAACGAAACAATTGACGTCAGATGACCAATACACCAATTCAGTTTCCCGGCTAAAGTTAAAGGGAAATGTTATGTCACGTGACCTACAAACCAATTCAGTTTCTCCGCTACACTTAGCGGAAAAATTGATGTCACGCAGCATGGCGTCGCGTCATTTTGAAAAAATAGAATGGTCACATCTTAGATAGTGCCTTTTATGCATTATAAAGCTTTAAAGGTAAAGGTCGCTGCCAATTTTTTTTAAACTCAACTAACGCTTGGTCACACTGTTACATTATTTCCAAAGCTATTTCTACATACTTCAGGTGTCACTTTATTTGTAAAAACAAACATGCCCGGAAATATTTTAAATAATTGTAAGCAATTTAAAAATGCAGAAAAGATTCAATCAGGTTACAAAAACGTCTTAACGAGACAATATAAGCAGTCGGAAATAAGTTCTGCGGCGCTCGCAATCACAACTTCGTCAGCGACGACAGCTATCTTGATGGGTGTATCATTAATTGTGCCACAAATCTGCGTAACTCTAGCCACCTCTGTAGGCAAAGTATTTGGATACCGCATAAAATAGTAAATAACATTTATCAATGAAACGGGCCTTTCGATAATATGGGTATATTTTTATTAAGCTTCGTGATACGGCGCAATAACCTCATCCGAACAGAAGTATTTTTCCCCTTCCATCTTATATTTATAATGAAAAAGCATTTCAGTCCATGAACACAAATAATATAGCGTTCTAGAAACAATGCGATGGCGCGTTGCCCTTTGTATTAAGCGCCTTTCTAAGTTACGTTCGCAGGGGTACACGTTGCCAAAAGCTGAAGTAAGAATATTGTTACGACTAAAAAGCAAAACAAAACACTCTACTTCTATTACGCGGTTGTGTGGGAAATGGGGACTCGTAAAACCCTTAATTATCAAAACAATCCATTAAAAACTTCGACGACTTTGTACATTGGAGATGAAATCAGAAGGACGGGTGCATCTAATAGCTCTTGTGAAGCAACTGACGCAACTAAAGGGTAAGTAACGAAAATGATGGCATACGATTGATGTTTTTCGATCTCGAAAAGTCGTTGTCTACGAACAGATCGACCGACATGAACGCTTTACGGAAGATTTGCCGGGACACATATGTCGAGAAAAAACACAAACGCTACATCAAAGCACAGCGTCTACGCAGCTTGAATGCTTATTCTTTTTATTTGCGCTCTACGGCCAACGCGTGGAAGGAATAGTACGCGTAGCGAGAAAGAACGATGTTATCTGCCACCACTAGCAGAGACCCGAACGTTGAGCGATTGCTTGAACAAGAATACTACTGCATGCTTCCGCTTGATACGGTTCGGTGAAATGTTATATAGATATATATATATATAATTCGTACCTTGTATGCAGTTGTATAGTATGTAAGGTAGTTGTACATGTGTGCTTTGTATGAATAAAAGCACGTGTGTGTTGCGAATTTTATAATAGAGAAAGAAATCTAGACAAGTAGAATACATATCGTTCATAAAATTCAAATATCTCTCGATCCCCACCCCTGCCCGTTTCGATCTGGATAAGCACCGTACCGGCGTGCGGTCGTGTATCACTACTGCGTGGTGCACGTTAAAGACCCCAGACTAGCGGTTGTACTGCACTGGCTAAATTGCTCATCTACAGCTGGGAGACTCGTCGCCTGTTGAGGCAGACCAAGTTCTAGGCTGTATAAACATACAAATAACCCAATTTTTTTTCAAATATCTCGTGAAAAGACACGCTTTAGCAGAATTTATGCGCGCGCACGTTGTCATCTCGGTCTTGGTTCTGTAGTATTAACTGAAGGCTATTTAACAGTTGAGCATGTTTATGGACCATCAGTGTGACCCTGAATGTTTGGACCAACACTCATTTCGAACCAGCAATCAATTACGTAACATAAAAAACCATTTGAGCCCGGGATTTTTTTGTAACTTAGCTACGTTTAGAACATTTAATTCTCTATAGTGATGTTTTGCAAAACAATTAAATGTTGGACATTGGTTCGAAGTTCGGAACCCGGAGGTTTCTCCAACGCATTTTATTACCTCTTTTTTATTTTTTTAGACAACCGCTGGACCTAGCATGCCTGAATATATCCCGTGCCCATGGAAGAAGCGTAGCTCCTTAAATAGTATTGTAGTCAGTTTTCATACTTGTCGCCGAAAGCCTTTTAGTACGACAATGACTAAACTTTGTTAGTTCCGAACTTTAGAGGATTGTTCCAGTTTTTCCACGTTCCGCTTGAAAATAGGTCAAATGTTTTCAGATTCCTTTTAAATAACATATTCAAACATTTATTAATCAAAAATGCATTTATGGTGAGCCCGAAATGAGAATAACCAGTCTCGCAATTCATTAGTTTCTTCCCATCTCAATTAATGATCTCTAAGTAACTACATATTTCTTCGGCGCAGCAACATAATAACTATATTGACAAAGATATAATCTTTTTAAAAATGTTTTGTAGTTGTGCATAATATGGGTTTAAAACGACTCAATTTGCTTCAAACTATCATAACATAATCATTAATATTTGTTTTATTTTTTGTTCTGTACCGTATTAATAAATTGGTTGCTCGTGTAGTATTTTTTTTATATGAACCAAATTACTATATTTAAACTAAGTTTACATAACCAATTTAATTATCATCTAAACCCTAAGGGAAGGATAATTAATATAACGCACAAGATGAACGAGAGCTGCATTTGAGATTCTGTGTCGCCTAGTAGCTCGTGTAGAGAGGGGAGGGAGGCGGAGAGGGGGGTTTCTCACTGCTTGTGGCAGCTGGAGGAGCCCCATTTGTCAGGGATTTTTAGATAACGTGTTCACAACATGTGCGTCTAAAGACGGAAACAAAGTCCAACGAGTCCGGTGGAGACACGCATACCCTTTATAGTTCGCAATATCCTGACACGAGAGCAAGATTTGTGGTATTTCACACCCTCGTTTTCTAATACTGACTCAACTGGCTGTTTGTGACATGGAGCGCGGCCGCGTCTCGCAATGCGGCGAGCAACTATTCCAAAACGCGTCTTTGGCACATCGGAACGCAAGGAAGAGCTCCAAGAGCACGCCAATCAAAGGGCAACAATTAAGGAGAAGGCGTAGGGAACGCGCGATGACGAGGTAGCAAAGCGCGCGCCGTCATTGATTGAGGTCGGGGGTAAACAAAAGCACGAGGGTGTGTTTGGGGGCAAGGGGGAGGGGGGAAGGGGGGTAAACAAACGCGCGAGGCGCGCAACAGGCAGGCGAACTTGCACGCCATATAAAATTTATAAACAAACGCACGTTCAAGAAATTTATATGGCTTTCATCACATCTGGTTTTAAAGCGTGAAATGCTTTTTACCACCCACCTCCGATCCCAAAATTGTTCTTCCGTCAGTCCGTCCGTCCGTCCACTCTTTCATTCATTCTTTCCTTTATTATACCCCTAAAGGTACCTCTTTCGAGGGCATTATATAAGAGGGCGAGGGGGACCGGGAAAAGGGAGGGGGGGGGGGGGGGGGTTACACGTAAAACAAAATTACGAGGAACGACACGTTGATATAATACGTCAGCTCACAGGGCTGACGTATTAAGAGAAGAAACATCAAAAACGAAAACAACATAAAGGTGGTTTGCGGCTTACACTACTGACGGATTGAGAAAAGAAACATTAAAAGAACACGAAAGGATAAGCACAAGAACAGTGGCAGGAAACCTTGATGAAAGTGCCAAACTAATCAAATATTAACGTGATTCATTATTTGACATAGGATGTTATAGCATTACGAAACGAGGTGGAGACATCTAGTTCCACTATTTAAGATGGCGATCATTGCCGTCTGTAACAGCATTTCCATAAACTTGTTTTGCGGAAAACTGAATTGGCCTTTAGGTCACGGGATGTAAAACTGTGTCACGTGATCTGGACGTCACGTGACTTATGACACCGATAAGTTTCCCCGCCAAAGTTGGCGGGGAAAATAGTGCCCACGTGGCTTTAACATCCATTCCGTTCCCCGCTATACTTAACGTAAAATTTACGTCACGTGACCTCACGTCCCGTGACCTATACACATATCACTTTCTGGGCTAAATTTAGCGAAACTGTAACGTATATACTTATATATACCGGCAAATATAGCAAAATAATTACGTCACGTGGCCTGATGTCAGATGACCTATACACTAATTCAGTTTCGCCGCTAAACTTGGCGGGGAAATCGATGTCAAGTGACCAAAACACCTTGAGTTTTCCTGCTAAATATAGCGGGGGAATTTACGTCACATAACCTGACGACAAAGACATTTACATTAACTGAATTTTCCCGCTAAATCTAGCAGGAAAATTGACGTCACATGAACAATACACCAATGCAGTTTCCCCGCTAAATTTAGCGGGGAAACTGACGTCACTTTACCTATTATTCAGTTTTGACGCTTAACGTCGAGGGGGAATTGATACAACTAAAGGCTCGGCACTTCCCAACGAAGGTTTAATGTCTTCTAAATAATTTTAAACTAGCGCATTTTAAATACCTGCACTTCATGCATTGCGGGACTTAAAAATAAAGGTTCGCTGGCATTTCTTTTTTCATTACCTTGGTCTCGGATTTTTTATCAATGAATTCGACTATCTCGCATTTTTTATTTAGTACACGAGTTGTACAGGAGTCGACAAAAAGCTTCGGTGAGGCATGCAACATCACTCCGGAAAAGGCCTTATAGAACTCGTCAAATCCCTTTACGCAGGTATAAGTTGGAATAAACGATTATAAGACGAGTGGCTTCGGGAAACATTGTATGGCTCAGTAAAAGTTAGCCAACCGAAGGCTCAGAAATAAAATGTAAACACAAATAACAAACGTGCGCGTGTTCCGTGAAACCAAACAAAAGTGACAAAAAGAATGAACACAAGCAGCCGGTACCGGCAGAGTGTTTTGGGGAGTATCCAGACGAAGGCACCCTCAGATGCCAAAAAAAGCTTAAAGAAGAGACTATTCGAAGGGAGTGAAACTTATGCTCAGTATGACGAAGGGTTCCTCGAAAATGCGAAGACGTTAAAAGTAGTAAAAATGTAAGGACTGGAGTAGTACGCACTCCCTTTTCTCTTCTTCTCTTGCTATCCATAGCAGGCTGTTTGTTAAGGCCCTCTGTGCTTAGCCTGTGACATGGCGTGCCCCTACTGCCGCGCATACATTACGACACACCGGCTCCCGAAGGATCCAAGCAGCCAAACTCCATTCGATCTTTATCGATCCACAGCATCGAGACGGTCACCTTCGACAGCAGAAGTATGTGAACTTCGAACGCAATAAAACAAAATAAGCGAGGTGAACGCCAGGCACATCAATCCCTATAAAGTAAATAAGAGCAAAGAAAAACTCAAGAAAAAAAGATGCGTGTGTCTGGCTTGGGTCTATAGACACATCGCGACTGTGAGGAGAGAGCTGCCAGTCCCGAGCCCCGAGTGACAAGCGGCAGGACGCGAAGACAGCGAGATCTGCTCAGCGTTCTCGACATTCCTACGCTCGTCAAACTCGCCCCTTGGCTCTCAATGCCTTTTTTCATTTGCTGTGTTCCTTTTTGCCCTTGGCGCCCTCCGTCACCCCACGCGCTCCTGTTTTGCTGTGTGCGGTATACCCTTGGGCTTTAAAACTGAGAGAAACGAGTTAAATTAGAAATCTTTTCGGGCGTGCAGCAGTCGTAAATAATGCCCATGGGAGAATAATTTAAGCATTTGGGTACAATATATTATATTATATGTTTCAGAATTTGTTAAGTTTAAATTTCAGTGAGTCGGGTCGAGTCGCATCGTATCGATACGAGTCGCGTCGGGTCGCATAAGTCACAACTAGTTGTTTTGAGATCGAGATGAGTGGGACTAGGTCAGGCTGGGTCGCGTCGGGTCGGGTTGGGTTGGGTTGGCTCGGGTCGGGTTGGGTCGGGTCGGGTCGGGTCGGGTCGGGTCGGGTCGGGTCGGGTCGGGTCGGGTCGGGTCGGGTCGGGTCGGGTCGGGTCGGGTCGGGTCGGGTCGGGTCGGGTCGGGTCGGGACAGATCAGACCGAGAAAGGATGGGATCGGCAGGGTTGAGACGGAACGAGTTGGGAGGAATGGGACGTTTCGGTATCCCGCGTTCAGTATAGTCGAGTTCTGTTGATTTGCACGGAGCAAGACAGTGCCAGTGCGAATCGCGCAGATGAGGGCTTTTATGAAGCGACTTGGGTAATTTCCTTGCTATATATTTGGCGAGTTGAAAAGTTCGGCGGTTTAAGTTGCATTGAACTGAATACAGCAGTCGGTTCCACATTTTATCTCAACCAGCAAATATTACTCTAAAACAAATTAAAGAGTTGATTGCAAGAAAGCCACATTTAGAGTTTACTTAAAGGGGTTATGACACGCCACAAATAAATGTGAGATAACTATACTGCTAGGACCCATTGTATGTTCCTATAATCCTGCTTAATTCGTTTTGAAAACGGCACGATAGTTTCGTGGGTAAGTCGATTTATATGCGGGTCCCTCGGAGGGGCAGATCCGGGCGGAGCTGGGGGCTGGTGACGTAGCCAGCCTCCAGCGCGGCGTCCCCTTGCACGCACTCACAGACTTGGCTCTCTTGGCGTCTCGAGCCTCAGCTTCCTCGTTTACCTTCCACGTTTCGAGCATGCGGTTCGTGACGATTACGTCGACGGCATCGCTCGCCTTGTTAAAGTGTTCGACATTGATCGCAGCAGCGATGAGTGATTGCTATCAAGAGATGTGGAAGCTGTTCATTTTGACTGCGCCCCGCTGGCGACCAGCTCCAGCGACGACGAGTTACGGACGTACTCGCCATGGTCACCGTCGTTCGGGGATATCTCGCAGGCGCATGCAGGGTTGAAGGTCAACGGACTGGGGGCGAGAGCGAGAGCGAGAATAGCTTTCGGGTTACCGAGTTGCGTGAGCGGTTTTGTTCGTACCGCGGCCCGCGGCGAGGAGAGCTTGGGCGATCATGAGGGCGCCTAAAATGAGAGAGCGTTCATGGTCACGTGGTTTATGGACGCCATGGTGTGACTAACTTGGGCAGTGTTGCCTGGTCGCCAGATGAAAATGATAAAAATTCGTAAATTGAATATTGCAGTTACCAGAGCTCTAAAAATCGCGTAACTTGGTGTATATGCTAAGTAGCATATGAGCATTCCATTTCAAGAATAATCTATCCGTTTAATTTCCGTGTCATAACCCCTTTAAGGTATGCCTGTCTAAAGTAACTTATGCGTATTACGAGGATTGAAACTGTTATAGGTATTAGGCATATTGCATAGCAAAATATTCTGTTTCAAATAAGGACTTCTGATTGGTGACATTGTCAGCGTTTGTTATTATGGCGCTTAGTACAGACGCGCACGATATGAAAACGTCCAGTCGACCGCTTTGGTTGGAATACCTGCAGCGCTATCTATCGGGAGAAATCTCAACTATTACCGAGGCTTCAGCGGCCGTAAGTTTTTGTCGTCACTCCCCGCTTGAATGGCTGTTGCACCGGTTAATCGATTTAATGCTTTATTTCCGCGCACATTGTACAGACATTCCGTGACAAAAGACGAAATCAGGCGCGGTTGAAACCACCGGGTCGGCAAGTTGAGCAGTCAGTTTTTGCGCGTTTGATAAGTTCGCGGAACAAAGACGATAAGCGGTTTTTCATTTTACTTCTCTGAGCACGCAAGCGTGATCCATAAACAACACCGAAATCGGTGCAGACTCAGCAATCGTTTGCGACCAAGTGGGGGGTTAACGACAAAAATCGAACAGCCGCTGAATTGCCACTCGTGCACACAATAGCCTCGATGACAGCTCAGCCTTCTTCCGCTAGATAGCACTGAAGGTCTTTGGAGCCACGCGCTCGCCTAGGCTTTTTCATATCGTCCGCGACTGTACTTTGCTTGCTTTCCCGAGGCACGAACGCGGGAGTCTGGGGCAGTTGACTTTTGAAGGGTGCAAGCACAATTTCGGATAGCTATAAATATTTTATTGATTTTTTGTAGGGGAGAGGTTTTAGCTCTAGCTTGAGTAAAAATATTGAGTGATTGCCACATCTTGAGTCTATTTTACTCAAAATCTTACGAGTAGGCCAAGAGAACCGTATTGCAACTTAGGTCATTTGTTAGTTAAACAAATTTAAATAGAATAGGAACTGTAAGATTTATAATCTCTTGAATCGCTTCTTACCTCGTTTATTTACATTATAGCTCGTATGCGGTAGATGCAAATAATGTCCCTTGGTGCGAGCTCGGACAGCCAAAATGAACAAACTTCGAGAAGCCTTTTTTCTTGCACTGTCAAATTGGCGCATTTTGCGAGAATTATTCTTCATTTCAGTTCCAGTCCGGACGACGCCGATGCTACGGGGTAATGGGAATATTCAAGTAGCACCCAAATCGCAAGTTATTCGGCCTTTTCAGTTTATGATTGTTTAAGCGATGATACAATACGTAAAGAAACATGACGAACACCATGATGGTGCGTTTTGACGCTGTCTGATTGTTACCATCAGCTCGTAGCGTCATCCGCGTCTGTACCAAAGTGCAAAGATAGGCAGGATGGGAAACGAGAGCCGATTGGGCGACCCGATTGTGTTCTCACTTCAGGAAAGTTTGTGGCCACTCCACATAGATGGCGTAACTCAAGGAAGAAACGGAAAAAAAAAACACATCCTCAATCATTTTTGCAGGCAACGCGACCCACTGGCAATTTATTTCATAAACTGTGCATGAACCCTGCAAGTTTATTCGAGCAAACTAATAATCTATTAAATATCTATGTATGTTTCGCCCGTAGTGTGATATTACAAGTTAAAATAACCAAAGGGCTGCGCAGCGAGACAAAACGAAGGCGAGCAGAAAAGTCAAGAACGTGTCGACGGCGTCGATTCTACTCCGCCTGCAGATGTGTTCGGCAATCCAGCTTATATAGTTTTCCGCTATTTACGTACAAGCAAGGTAAGTTTTAGTTCAACGTGATTTGAAGCCAGCGGTAAGCCGTCGCACTACATGCTGTACTCAGCACAACAGAGTCAGCCGAAGTCAACATCGTCCGAGTTAAATATCACCGATTTTTCTTTCTCGGCCGTAACCCGACCGACAGTTCAGAAAACAACAGTAGCGGCCCGTACTTCAAGAATCTTGGCCGTCCCCAGGCGCCCAAAAACACAGCGAGAAATGCCAATTTCGTTTGTTCCCGCCAAATTCGTCTGCTCCAATCGCGTTCGGGAAGAAACGAACAAAATGGAAGCAGAGAGCATGTCGGACCGTTCGGTGACCGCTTCATATTGCCAGCCGCTCACGCGGTTTAAAAAGTGCATCAAAGTTAAGAAAAATGTCGATAAATAATGTTGTGGTAATTTTATCTCGCTATGATTTAGTATATTCTACTTTAAATTAAAAACTATCGTTTATACGGTGCGTTTTCTCGCAGAGTTCCATACAAACCCCGGGTCCATCGCCTTCCTTATGCCGCCGTGCCATCTCCCGGAAGGTGAAGGTACCTGCCGAGCGGGAGCCGCCAAGAGGAAACAATTTGGTCGCACCACTGCGGCAGGTTTCAATGGTCGTTTCCCCATCCGCCTCTCTTACACTCTGATCTCGACTTAAGGTGAAACAAAGTAAAAGTCTATGTTTGTTATAAAAAAAAATCGGTTGCTTTTTTTTTTAACGTGAAAAGATTTGCTAAGTTGCGCGGGGCACTTCCATGTTTCTTTCGTGAGAGAATATGTCTCGTTGATCTAGGCAAAATATAGCAAGCGCTAAAAAGACGACGGAAACGTTAAAGGACGACAAACACCACAGAGCGCCCCGTGGTGTTCGTTATCCTCTAACTTGCCCGTACAATCGTTTTAGCACTTTCATCCTATAAAATGAATCACCAACTAGCCTGAGTACACATATCCTTCTACGCTTCCTGCAGATAATTTCGTAGATTCCAATACGCGTCTTTTTTCCTCCGCTCTGCAGACTACGCGGATGGCAACGATGAGATGAACATTAGGCGCAACACCGAGCGTAACAAATAAAACAAAAACTCATAAGGTCCATGATGCGTAACGATCCAGAGGCGACACGACATCTCTTGGCCACGGTAGCGCTAAACGGAGAGTCGGGGGTGGCACTGATAGCCCCGGAACGCAATCTACCGATATCGAGAAAACAAAATCGACGCAGCGAGATGACGTCCAATAGCGTCGCGCCGGCCACACTCTCAGGGAAATACAAACAACGCCGGAGCGCCCAGTCGTTCCGCGACGCGCAGACGCCGCTGACGAAATGACTCCCCAGGGAGGTCTGCAGAGCCGTTATCAGCCCGGTCCAGGCACCCAACCGCGCTGTTTGAACAACATCGCTGAAAATACTCATAAAAGCGAATCTATGGCGAAGCGACGTCCGGACTTTTAGCCTATCCATAAATGTATAGTAACAGCAGCAGCAGCAGAAGCAGCGCGTTACGGCCAAATTACATAACTAAAGTGACAGAACAAAACCAGGCAATAGTCTAGCCAACCGCGACACGCTGGGGAAGACGGCGTGACAATTCGACACGGCCCGACAAATCTGTTGACACCGGTCTGACAGGCGGCAGTGCTTCTACACGGCGGACAGGGACACGGGGCGACAGGCTACACTGGTCGGAAGCGGCTGGTACACTCCATGGCAGCCCTCGTGTCGCGTCACTCGGACTGCTGTCCCTACCTACTTGTCCGTGTGGCAGTAGTCACTTCTCGCTTAGTTCTGATTGTTTTCATATCAATTGCGGCCCGGCGTAGGTTGAAGGGCTTCGACTCAGAATCTGATTGAATATTTTTAACTTTTTCGTTTAATTTAAAAAAGAAAAACCTTTTGCGGCTTCTTTATTGCTAATGACAAAGCACATGTGCTGCTGCACTATTATGAATACTGCAAGCAACTCTGGCATTAAGAAAGCCTTGATTGGCGAAAAAGAAAATGCCGTGTGTAATGAAGCAGCGATTAGAACATTATCTGCTCTTAAAATAAAATGTATTCTTAATTGTAAAACAAATGTAAGAACGTTTTGTTTTTGATGACTAATAAAAATAAAGCGTCTTGATACAAGTAGGGAGAAAAATAAACGGAAACGCTGAGACAGGGCGATACGAATTTTGTACTTGAAGAAACTCGTTTAATGAGACGAACCGACGAACGCAGCTTTTCTTGCAAAAGCCGGCGGTAACCCCCCCCCCCCCCCCCCCCTTTTTATTAAAAAAAAAATAATTTAGTGTTAGACCTTTTCGCCCACTCTTTTGTTTTGAAGAACACGAGAAAGTAGCTGACTTCAAAATGCCTACATTTGGGGATCTTTGCCTCGGGCCCTCTACTTCAGGGCTTCAGTACTTCTTTCAGCAGCGACCTTGCAAACCGGACTCCCCAAGTCAAAGTTGTCATTAAAACTTACATCAAGAGCTGCATACTAAAATAACCTTTCCAACCCTGCCACCTAAGCCTGCTATTACTACTCGTCTAAAATTTGTTCACTACAGGTCACCAGTCTTCATAAGATTGTTTTAAGTTTCAATGTAATACCAACGAGCCACAGTTTCCACCATTTCGAAGCTTACATAAAATAACCTAAGCGCAATTTTTTTTTTTAAATTCAGCCTTAAAATTATTGGTTTTGCACTTCTGACCTAGTACGGGAGTATCCCATAGCACCACTACAGATTGCGCTGACCCGGCTACAAAATTACCATCAGAACTATATCGTCCCCAACGGGAATCCTTTATATATATATATATACGAAACGTATTTATTATATGTATAAAGGGGATTCGTCACATCCTCTTGAGTAGCATCATCTAGAGATCGCCCAGGCGTCCAGCTACCTGCGGTGCACGAGCAGCCAACCTGGATGTTATGTCAGTATACTCGTGTAGGGCTCTCGATTTTTAATACACGTTGTTCCTTCCTTTCTTCCTTCCCGTGACGTTTCTCCTATGTTTTCGCGTTAAGATTTCTTCACTGTGCAAGAGGGCAAACTCATTTAGTCTCACGAAAAAATAACGATCTATAGAAAACCGCAATCCACGGGTCATGTAGCTAGCAGACAGCAAACCATTTACTCGAAATCCACTTAGGTTTGTATCACATCGGAGAGTCGTAATCGACTTAGGTTCAATCAAAGTTGACCACTGGATTCCACAGCGCGTGTCGGCATGCACATATTGCTGCTCTGAATTTGATTTTTTGTTGCTACTCACTGGTCACGCTCGGAGCGGGGCTTTTTGATGCAGCATTCGCAGTGAACATTGAGTCTCCTTTCTCAGTCTGTTTGAGAAAGGGGAATCAATATTTCATTCCACTTTTTAAGCCCTCAGTCGCACTAGCGTGAATTTTACTTTCATTTATTGCACTAATTGGGTCAGTGTGTTGTACGATTCGATGTTCCGATTTTTTTTTATCCTTTTTCCTGATGTGACATCCTTCCTTCTCCATGCCGTCAGGAATGAACTGCGATGGTCTTATTAACGTATATATTCTAATTGCAAGGTCATCTGCTTCTGCTTTTGGGAAGAGGGTTGTATACACCTTTTCCCCAAAGGCGCATTCATCTTGAATGTTGTCACTTCTGGTATGCGGTAAAACATCGTTTTGATATCTCCACGCCACTGGATGGTGTTCACGAAAAATGCGTGATTGTCACAAGTTCTTTTTTTGCTTCACCTATATTTTCTCGCATATTCCAGGTTAAAATGTTTTATTTTTTTTTTTTTTTTTGTCTCGCATACCAGATACGGAACCCACCTGACTCAGAACAACAGGAAACTACCTTTCTCGTACAAACTTTATCATAGATATTGCAGTGCATCGTCTCCCGTGGCCTATTGGCGACGTGAGCGATCGAAAGCGTCGCTGTGATCGGACTTCCGCGATTGACGAATGCTGACTAAGACCTCAGCAAAGGATTTCTCATCGACGGAAATAAAAGTAATGTAAGAACTCCAATTCTGACGGTGTTGGTAGTGTTGGTTTCAAAGCGCAATGATTTCAAGCTTCCACCATGCTCATTACAAACACCATCGAACTTGTTGTTCGCAACAACACGTTGCGCACCACAAGTTCGCAACTTGTTGTTTGCTGAAACCACTGAAAAGCGCCACCAAAACATCCCGCCGCCAATAGACAATAGGATTGCCTTCTATCGTCGATATGTCAATATACTCGCATCGCATGACAACGTCTTCGCTAGCTAGCGCGTGGTATTGCTTACACCTTCATCTTCGTACGCTGTCCTTTTTGCATCCCTCCTTTTTTCTCACCAGCTAAACATCAGAAAGCTTTTTTTTTTTTTTTTTTGCTCTACGTGCTGCTTCTTATAACTTTACAACACAGAAGTCAAAGAAACAATATATTTGCTTGCAATGTGATGCCAAAATATATTTTTTTCTATTTCTTAAATTAAAAAAAAAAAAAAAAAACAAGAAAAGATTGATGTCGAGCTGACGGCTACTCTTTTCTCTCAAGTCGCACTACTATTTCTGCCTTCACATTCTCGGGTCTTATCTTCCCTCGTTTGATTCGACTCGGAAAAAAAAAAAAAAAAAAAGTATGCGCATTAAGTTGACAGGCGCCAACAACGCCGTTGGCTCTAAATTGAAATACGATAGACGGCTTAACAAAACAAAAAAAAAAAAAGAAAAGATGAATTACGACCGGAATTCAAACTGATATCGCCATGAGGCTTTTTCTCGAACTAAGATCAATGAAGAACGCCTCGGGCATTCAACTCCATTGCTATACGAAAAGACGGTTTGGAGAGAAATGACCTTTTACAGTCACGCTGTTTTTGTAGCTCGCTCAGGTAGGGAGTCTACTCTTTGGCTGTTTACATGAACGATCCCGGGTTTTCGTTTCCACCGTTAAAATCTTGTAATCTGAAGTGTTCGCGCTGTTGGGGCCTGTCTAAATCACCCTACCCTTAGCAAAAAACAACATATTGAAAATATACTTCGTATATTTTTAGAGCACTATAAGCAAGTGAGTGTAATCGAAATTCCACAAAAGTACAATAATAATATCAGCCCCTTCTTAATCGGAATATATTTTACGAATATGCTTGAAGTATGTACGCTATTAGTGTATATTAATTGCACTCAAAATATGTGTACATAGGTTTAGAGTATTTAAAGTACGCTGTTAGCAGTAATCTGGAATGCATATATTGGGCACTTTAAATGTACGGCGGAAGTGCCTCAAGAATATATTTGAAGAGTGCGGAGCCACTACTCAGTGTGCACTCGATGCTTCTACGGATACACAAAGGTTAACCTTGGGCGGAAAAGAAATTGGCTTAGACGAGCGAAGGCAGAAATCATAATTGTGATTTTTAGTTTTTCGGATAGATTGGCGGAAGCTACCGCCCATTATAAAGTGGTGCAGCCATTAGCCCATCCGTTTGACCAGTTCGACGTTCGACTAGAAGTCTAGCCGTGCAGATGGGCCTGTCGTCGATGGCCGCTCTCGGTGTGCTGAAGCTCCTTGGTCGGTCCGTTTGTTTGTTCCGCCAGCTTTTCGTGAAGGTGCTCGGTTTTCATGATGACCGCATTGTGAACGCGCAGTCTTGGAAGTGTCGTAATTTGTGTTTTGAACTGGCACGGCGACTGGACGTGCTAGTTGATTCAACCGCTGCGTTTTTGACGCAGTGCATGTATATGCTTTCTGCGCTGAAGCCAACGTTACTAAACCACTCCGTTGGGAAACTACCATAGAGACTGGTCTGAAAAAGTGGCACCGACCCGTCCACCAGAACCGAGCTAATGGCGATCACAACTCCGCCATTTCTCCCGCAGCGGCCACTCGAGGAATGCACGTGACTTCCTTTTTTGCTTTAATCGGCCGTTATGGCGCCGAAACAGATACGTGGAAGAGGCTACAGGGTGCCCACTTTGCACCTCCGTCTTTCCAGCGGACGCGCCGCGAATTACTACCGAAGCTAAGATGCACCTAGGTCGGGACGCGCTACCTGAAATCACCGCTGAGGCATGGTTGTATAAAAACATTATTAATTGTGCCGCAAACCTTGCAAACTAAAAATTTTAGAAAACAACACGCGCCCTCAATTTTTACTAAACTCCAATAAAATTTACTACAAAAAGAGGTTTTTTCCCGTTGGTTTTTACGCAAAAACATGCGTCTGAAAGTTCAAGATGACAACAGTAAAGACAAATGATAAAGGGTGGCGCTGTTGTCGTATTTAGCTCGGTCTCGGTGGACGCCAGCGGCCCATGTTTCAACGGTGAGTTTCCCAACTGAGGGTTCTAGTAACGTTGGCTGAAGCTTTCAACAAACTGTAGCACCCTCACTTTGGGAAGTACAAGCTCACCTGATTGAGCCTCGCACTACTTATGGCACGTTGGTTGAGCTTTTTTTAATTCTGACTGGTGCTGAAGAACGAAAAAAACACCTTTGTCCGCCAGATATCGGCCAGACTCAACGCCGCAAGACAAACAAGAGTGCCAAATTCATGACACCACCGCTAGGATACGCGTCTCTTATTTCTGGGTGGTGGCGTCAAAACACCTCTGTCGCGACGCTTTCAGCTTTCAGAGCAGGCACGCTTCTGCATGCGTGACAGTTTGAGACGCTCAAGTTTGTACTACCCAAAACAAGGCCTAACAAGTCCCTTTTCGCAGCACCCCCTGGGCAAAGCAGGAGGCCCATGATCGAGTGTTTCATCGGTTGTGAGCTATTGGTTGTTTCATCCGTGTGTTTTATCGGTTGTGAGCTATGAGTTGTGTGCCATATATGGCAGCAAATTGGCGTCTTGAATGCTGACTTTAACACAAGAAAACCATTCTACGAGTTTATTTTCTCACGGAATTTGTTTATGGGCTGGCTTTTACGCGAATACCGTCACGCTTGAGATGTGATAAAAAAAACAAAAAAAACCTTGCAAGCAAGCCAGTAAAAAAATTAATACGGGGGGGGGGGGGGGCGGAAAGCCGTCTGTTCTTCCGCGCAGGTCGGTGCCATGACGTCACTTCGCCGGGCTCTGATTGGAGGATGGCTTCGTGCGAGAGGTGTACTTCTAGCGCGTTTCATCGACAACATTCGTTCGTCGACGAAATGTTGTAAATATCACCAAATGCCTCGACAAAACAAAAAGTAAAAAAAAAAAGAAACGAATTTACACCGGGGATCGAACCCGCGTCCGCTTGCTATGAGCCAAACATTCCGGCCCATTTAGTTCAGCGAAGTTTCGTCGACAACATTCGTGTTTTTTTTGTTTTTCTTTGTTTTTTAGTT
Organism: Ixodes persulcatus; assembly: GCA_013358835.2. Taxonomy (NCBI): domain Eukaryota; kingdom Metazoa; phylum Arthropoda; class Arachnida; order Ixodida; family Ixodidae; genus Ixodes; species Ixodes persulcatus. The sequence continues at coordinate 571,832 of JABSTQ010010929.1, read as the reverse complement.
AATCGTAAAAAAGAAATGTCGGAAATATCGCTAAATGCCTCGACAAAACAAAATGATCGAGAAAAAAAATAAAAAAGCAAGCCCACACTGTGGATCGAAGTCGAACCCGGGTGCTCTTTTGAAAGCTGGTAGGCGACACGCCGTAGGCGACACTCCGCGTCCTCGAAGACGAACGAGGTTGACCAGAGAAAAATTGACGACTCACTCGCCCGGGGGAAGGAGGCGGGGGGCGATGTTTAATTTTTTTTTGTTTGCCCGATCCCCCAAAGGTTCTTCTGCAAAGTACTCTACCTGCCCGGTGATAGTTGCACGGAGGTAAAGGGAGAAGAATATTAACTATGGGAGAGAAAAAACGAAAAAAAAAGGAAAGAAAGTTTTGACTTAAATAATTCAAGGCTAGGTGGCGCAAGCTACCCCCCGGTATAAAGGGAACAGCCAATGATCGAGAAATCCATCCATCCATCCATCCAACGGCTGGGACGACATTTTCGGAAGTCGATACGGGGCAGCGACGTTCGTGACGTCACTGCCAAAAACGTAAAAATAAGCAAAACTAATTTTTTTATGTTTTGTGGAGAGCTTGTTACGGGTTGTTGTGTCCAGTGTTGGGGCGGGGGGAGGCGGCGGTTGCGGCGTGTTATTGTTGCAGCGCCATGCGCTAAAGAGCCGAGGCGAGATTCACGAAACGATCTTACGCCAAAAATGTACGTATGACAACAGCTTCGGAGCAGTCTTTCTACGATCAAATCAACATGACCGACAGCGTTGCTCAGTTACTATTGGTCGCGACGACCAACGGACATCTATTTGTCTACGTGCTCTTCTGGCGGGTCCCGATTTTAAGCAGCAAGAAAAAAGAAGGAAGTACTCTAAACTGGCCACGACGAACACGAACGCTGGATCCACAAACTCCCGGGAAAAGCGACAACGGCAACCATGACACCGCCCGAGCGAGCTCGGCAGAATTTGGGCCTAGCAGGCACTCCGACTCGGCGCAGCGTTGCTCCGACGGTCCTTGCCCACGACCGTGTCCCCACGACCGGCTGGCTTGCCGGATGGAATACTCGTCCGCGCGACCCTCGTGGACCCTTCCCTATTATAGTTTGATCGCTGACCTGAATTTTAGATTAAGAGTTCAATCGTTCCCCCTTGTCATCTCCTTGTTTTCCAAGGCAGCGGTGACGAACGCTGTCGTCGATAAGCGACTCTCATCGATTCTATCTCCTTGTTTTGTGTGATATGGAGCTCAATAAACGTCGTATGGATTACCTTCGCAACACGGTATGTACACTTTGTTATTAGTATGCCATTTTTATTCTGACACGTGGGAGCCACGCAATGCCGGTCCCGCCTTTCTTTGCCGAGTGTCACGTCAGTATCGAGTGGTAATCGTAAAAGATCGGTCCCGAAGCACTTCGATCAAACGCGCGCGTCCGCTCCGAGTGTGTACAGGTATTTGCGTGGCTCTTGCTGACACTCGTAGTTGAAACCATGGGCGTACCAACCGGGGGGGGGGGGGGGGCAAGGGGGGCGCTCGCCCCCCCCCCAGTTCTCAGAGTGGGGGGCAAGGCTTGTGTTTTGCCCCCCCCCCCTCAAGCAGCCGCCACTGGGCAGGGCAAACACTGGCCGGCGGCGCCCAAGGGATACCAAGGGCACCACCCCCCCCCCCCTCCCGGCCCGGGGGGGGGGGGGGTCTGGTTTACCCCCCACTCAAAAACAAGTTGGTACGCCACTGGTAGAAACGCGTCTTTTTTAACGTCGGCTCGCTCCTGCATCTCCGAGGCCGCGAAAAACGCCGCGGCGGTTCCATCTACGTCGCTTTGCTGGCTTTGCAAACGACTGGCACGGGCCGTCTTTTCCACCTATGACAGTTGGGTTAACTTCGGAGGAACGAGCTGGGAGCATGCCATACTCCGGAGGAGTGCGCGAAGTAAAGGGTAAAGGGGTGAAGATGTTACGAAAACCGGACATGACGTCACGGACGTCAAACTACTACTCCGCTTTTCTGCTCTGCCCCGTATCGACCTCCGAAAAAGGCGTCCCCCAACGGCTTGGGACGACGGCCGCGCCATTTTGCGCCTCCTACTTCGTTATGTAGCCGCGCGCGGGAGGCCTGGATTCTTTGTTCGGAATTTTGCGATTTCAGGGCTCTCATATGAATAGTAGCAGTCCACTGTTATCGAAGAAGGTGAGTAGCGCCTCGAGGGCCTTTTCTTTTGTTTGCGCCGTCTCATGCGGACGGATGATCTGTTCTCTTGTGCAGGAAAGGCCGGCATTGATGCCGCTTGTCTGCCGCTGGCGTGGATAGTGAGTCATGCCGAACGCCGCCATTGACTCTCCGCGATCGTTGGTGCAGCGCCTCCTCGGTTGGTGTGATCCGCGAACTCGGGCAGGCGGCTGGTGCCCGCCCATTCTCCACAGGTCCCGCAGCGTCACTGGGGACGAGGCACTGCTTGTTAGGAGGCGGTGGATGACGGCCTGCCGCTGCCTAGCGAGGCGGTCTTCCGCCGCGTACCTCGCGTCGGGATGCTTGGCTTGGGCTTCCCGGGCCACCAGAAGCTTCGCGTCCTCGAAAGGCTCCACGGTGGACAGCCAGAATTCAGCGTCGTCGTGTTCGAGCTTGGCCAGTTGGTCGGCCTCCTGCTTCCCAGCGGTGCCGCACTGGTTGGGCACCCCTTCGAAGGCGAGGCCCTCGCCGGTGCCCGCACCAAGTGTATGGATTCCGCGCCGACATTGAAGTTGAAGGAGGTTTATACTGTGTTTGTGCGCGCGACGTTGAGTGTTTAAGACAGCTTCCCTTGTGATTACGGTATATACCAGCGATCTCGGATTACATGTTCAGGCTTGCTGCCTTCATGGTGAGTGCATTATACCTGCCCGAAGTCTTTCAACCAGGGACCAAACCGAAAAATATAACGTTTCGGTTACGGTTACGGTTACCGCTTCCTGTTGATAACGGTTTCGTTTCGGTTTTTTACGGTTTTAGTTTTTACGGTTTCGGTTACCGGTTACACGTTCGTAAAAACCGGTTTATTTCGGTTTTTCCAATAATTCGTTTGATTGAAATACTAGACAGTCGTTTTATAATAACGGTTTAAAGTAGTCCCAGATATCCAACAACGTGAAATTGTAAGGAACTTAGAAACGTCTTAATACTCCTAATTGGTCAAAAGTGGCATACGTTTCTAGCTCCTGACGCGTGTTCACTACATCTACTTACATTATATAGTTTGATACCCGAGCATACATGTTACTTCTGCTACTCGGAGATCATCGTATTCTATATAATATAAATGAAAATAAACATTCCTACTTTGTTGTTCGGCAGCGTTTGGTAACAGCCCTAAGCAAGTTCCCACTGGGTTCTGAAAGAACTATTCGCACCTTATCGTCTCTATAGTTTATTTAAACCTAATACATACAGGCGAGTCTTCGCCCCACACAACCTCAATTTATATTATTAGAACTATAGCCATCCTCTAGTAAAATACTGCTAAGTGGAAAAAACTAATAAAATTGAGAGCTGGGCTAGTTGGTGAAAGTCAAACAGAATGTAAATAATAGCCCAAAACAAGGAGGACTCGGGAGAGGAACGAACAACACAGTAACAACACAGAAAGCAGTAAAAATATGTCATGTGTTGTTGGTTCCTTTCCCTAGTCTTCGTTGTTGTGCCATGTTACACCTACGTCATGTTTGCTATTTCCAAGCAATAGACCATTTGCTATATTACCCAAGCATCAAGGAGAATGCAGGGATTGGTGTGTCACGCGCCACACGCGCACGCCTTCCCCATATAAATTATTCGAAGTAAATAATCAAAATAAAGCGTTGACGAACGCGTGAGCATGATACAATTTGTTTTAGGTTTTTGCTTAGAAAATTTATTACTGCATAGGCCAGCACGTGCGGCGCGTGGAACACCAATCCCTGCATTCTCCTTAATGCTTGGGTATAGACCATATGCAAAAAGAAGCGCCATCTAGTGTATTCATGATCAATGATCAGATTTCCTCCATATTGGGGGGTTCGTACCGACGGTTTCGCCCGAAAAACAATAGTCCCGGCAAAGTGTAAGTCGTAGAACTACAATATGATCACCTGCTGCAAGTAAAGTACGAACCCTTCAGAGGACGTCTTCGGGAAATACCGTTCATTGATCTGGATGGCCCAGTTCACTGCTTGTGTGACGAGTCTTGCGACCTCGTTGCTGACAATTCCTTTTCCTGAATTTTTGCGGCCGTCTTTCTTTGCTTCTTTGATCCGAAACCAACTAGCAACCCATTGAGTGTACAAATAAAGTGCCCTAATATCATGAAAACCGAGTTAAATGCAGAGGCTCCTCGTCCACAACTGGAAGATGTGATAAACCCCCCAATATGGCGGCTCCCAATGGCATGATGACGATAGCTGGCAAGGATTTCGCATATGGCCTATTGCCTATGGTTATCGAAGCGAACGTCTCTCGCCGGCCGAATCTGTCACGCTAGAGAAATGGTGCATTTATATATAAAAAATATATAAAAAGGTGCGGACGCAAAAAATGAAAAATAAAGTGCGGACGTATATATATATATATATATATATATATAGCCGGAGGCATCTGCCCATGCGCAGCGGGGGAAGGTGGAGTGCTGGGCAGAAAGGCAAAGTCGCCCAAACACACAGAAGAAAGGGGGAATTTGAGTTGAGTGAAAGAGGAATTTGGTTTGAAACTTTTACAAACAGAGGACGAAGAAGAAAAAAACCTAGAGCCATAGAGAAAAAAGTAAATGCCAAGTAGCCTGTCGCCCTCTGGAGCGCCTTGAGAGGAAGCGGGCGCTGCAGCGAGCGAAGGACACGAGGAATTGCTCGGAGCCGTTCTGGCGTGTGCGAAATGGTGTCATCGGCTGTGTCGAGCCTGAACCCCAGAGAACCCATGCGTCCGCGTGGGCTCTGCTCGTGTCGCTTAGGTTTAAGTGAAATCCCGACCACAGCAAGTCTCAACGAGAAGGCGCACCGTAGACGTCAACTTGTCTGGGTCGGGTTGGGCGCACAATAAGTCTATGCGAGACCAAGCCCAGAGTCCACGCGCACGCATTTCCCTGGCAATGGCAGTTGCCAAGAGCTGCATGTAATACGGAGCCGGGCGTATCACGAAGGGTATGCGGCAAAAAACGGCAGTAATGGCGGCGTACTCTAAATGTGGCCAGGCTACGGGAGGAGGGATGAAGCGTGATATGGTAAAAGGCCTCGGCAATGCCGAGCTTCACCATATATATGGGTGGTTTCATCTCAACTCAGGCACAAATTTGAAGTCGAATTTTTAATTTCGACGAAAAAAAAAAAAAGTTTTGGGAGCATTTCTGAAATGAAGGAGGGCGCAAACCGCCTATTCCCCAGATTTTTTGTTCTCGAGTTATGGACATTTTAAGCAGCCGAGGCGCAAAATGACCTTTCTCTCGCCTGTCGGAGGTGTCATGTTTCACTCCTTTCTACTTTTTGTCCTTTTTTGGTAGTGCAATGTAACTCTATTGGGCCACTCTCAGAATAGGGATTATTTATGGACAATAATTTTATTGTGATTATTTGTCTTTACTTTTGTTTTAATTATTGTCACAGTGTGTCCCTTTGATATTTGTTAAAGTTTCAGCAGCTCTTCCGTGTGACCTATTTGAGATATTGTAACATATTTAGTATTTTCAGAAAGCTAAGATTATACTATTTCTATTGATAACACATTTAACGTTGTGTCTAAAAGAAAAAGGACAGTGTATTCTCGTAAAGCAAGGACTATTTCAAAATATTGGCGAATTGGAGGTAGATTTTCTAAGAAAAAAAAACACCTTTTATTTGGCAGATTTTTTTTTCTCTAGCTACCTATTGCAGTGCTTTATAAAGTAAAATAAACAGCAAATGCAATATTTTGTTTGTATGGCGGCTATAAAAGCCTACATTTTGGAATTTTGTTCACTTGTCGCCCAGTAATACAAGTTCACTTGTCACCCAGTAATACAAGTGACTCACAAAAATACACTAACTCATAATTAACGCCTCTGAAATTTTTAGTAACTACCTTTGAATTCTTTTAATTAAAAAAGATGCAAACGGGGAGTTATTCCAGTTTAAACGCCTCGGTCATAATATGTTTACTTTTATTTTTAATTGTCAATCGGCCTCTCTGCAACAATATTTGACGAAGTTCAGCAAGCTGTGCTGTGTGACTTAATCAATATATTTTTATGATGTTTAAATCACCTTTGAAAGCTTCAATTAAGCTCTTACTTTTGAGTATAATTTGAATATTTTGCGCTAAACATATGACGCGGAATATTTGCTTGAAAAACGAATATTCCGAAAGACTTGGAACTACCAAGAGAAATTGTAATATATTGTTTGTATGGCCGCTATTAGGAATCGAATCTTGTGTTATGAGAGTTTTGAACGGGACTTCGCATAGGCGCTCAGCTGAGGAGGATTTTGACCTATGTTAGCTTTTGTATTTAATATTAGTGCTTACCTCAATATCTGAGCGGAAAAGCCAGTGAAGCAACAATGTACATCTTAACAATATTGATTTACTTGACACTAGCGTGATTTGAAAGGCGTGTGAGCTTTGCCCTATGTATTGACGGAGAAGATACGTAACATCTAGACTCCCGGACAAACTTAAGTAAAGAGGGAAAAATCTGAGTAACCCGGATTGAGTACCTGAAAATATAAATAAAACCTAAATACATGACTAACACATTTGAAACCTTACACACTACGAAATGCTCGTTATTTTACGAAAGAGTCCATATGTGCACAAGATAAACCGTACTTCCTAAGCGTCAGATACTAAATCGTACATATATATATGCACTGCATATCTGTTTCACATAAGGAAATATGACAATTACATATCACGTTCGGTATTTTAAACTCAAAGCCGAAAGCAAAAGACCCCAGAGGAATTCTTCAACGATCTGCATTCCCCCGTATTAGAGGAAGAAAGCGCTGTGCCCGCACTGTGAATACGGACTTCTAATTAACGTTTTTATGTACACTACTCCAAATTTATTAATGTTTATGGTTGGATATTGAGGTAACTGCTAACGATAAATAGAAAATCTTACATAGGCCAAAATTCTGCTCAGCAGAGCGCCTGTGCGAAGTCCCGTTCAAAACGCTCATAGCCCGAGACTCGAGTCCTAATAGCGGCCATACAAACAATATATTACAATTTCTCTTGGTAGTTCCTGATAGACTACTATATTACCTAACTGTAAATAAAAAATAAAAGAAATAAAGGGTGTTTGTTTTTAGAAAATTGACTCCAAACTTGCTAGTTTTTCGAAATATTCGTTTTTTCAGGCACATGTAGCGCATTATATATTTATCGCAAATATTAAAATTATACTCAAGAGAAAGAACTTAATTGGAGCTTTACGGTGATGTAACGATTATATAAATATGTTGATTAAGTCACACAGCACAGCTTGCTGAACTTCATCAAATATCGTCGCAGAAAGGCGGTTTGACAAATAAAAAAAAATTAACAATGTTATGACCGAGACGCTTAATTAGCAAAAAAAAAAAAAACATATCTCGAGAGTCTTCCCAAAAAGTTATATTGATGTAGTGTAAAATTTACGGGAAAGAGATGGAGTGAAATATGGCACCCCCGATAAGCTGGAAAAACGTCAGTTTCCACCTTGGCCGCTTCAACGGTCCATAACTTGAGAACAAAAAATCTGACGAACTTGTCGTTTGCGTCTTCTTTTATTATAGGAATTGCCCGAAAACATGTATTTTTTCGAAAAAATTACAAATTTGACTCAAAATTTGTGTCTGAGTTCAGATGAAATCACCCATATACGCTTGGAGCGTGAGGGGGTTTACTTTGATGGCCTGGGGTAGCAAAGTAAGGCGGAACTGAGGTGCCTGGAGGTAAGGAGTAAGTGCGGCGCAGTCTAAAACAAAGCCGGAATCGGTGGCTGACTTGGATACGAGGAAGACGGGGTTGAGGTACGTACCACGTGAGGAGCGCTCGATGATGCCACCAACATGTATGTTACGGCGGCATCGATCGTGGGGACCTGGTCAGGGAGAGGGGGGCGGTCTGTGAAGCAACAAGTCTTCGAGCAGAGAATGGAAAGTGCGCCGAAGTCGGGCGGCCCGTGAAAACTACATGCCTCACTAAACACTTCCCGGTCGACTTGAGGTGCCTGCTGGGTCGGGTGGACTGGCGGCGGTGGTCCCGTCGCTTTCGACTTGTAGGCAGTGCTACCCAGGTCCGACTTGGAGTCTTCGACGTCGCTTTGTTTGTCTGTTGTGTGTTCTTTGTGTAGGTGTCGTTTTCCTCCTCGCCATCGTAGGTGTCGAAGGAGTCGTCATCGGCGTGGGGCTCGATGACACTGTCGGTCCTGCTGAGCCACTCCAGAATTCACTCGGCGGCGGTGGCTGTCGAGTCCGGATGAAAGGGGTCGATTTCTTCGGTCCAAGATCAAGCACGGCAAAGGTCGGTCGAGACGCCAGCCTCGCAAAATGTATGGACGAGAACGTCCTCGACCGGGAAAACGTCCAGGAGCGTCGAAGAGACGACCGTGCCGTCGATGACAGCACTGGTGGGTCTCGAATACCCAGAGTAGCTGCTGGACTCACTTAGGATTAGGGGGCCTCTTGGACTTGTTGCCTGGCGGTAGCTGGTGTTCGCGGAGTACGAGACATACGGCGTCAGCGTCGAGGCTGGTTGGATAGCTGGTCGGGGAGCTCTCTTTTAAACACCGGACTCGAGCCCGGATGTCTGATATAGGATTGCCGTCCTCCAGTTCCCGACGACGTGCAAGAGTTCAAGTCAGTCAAAAATGAGGTGCTGGTGTTCGGTGAGCATGACCTCCCAGTAGAACCGATACGGGCGGTGGAGATGCCGGATTTTGTGGACATCTCTCGTGGACAAACTTCTGGTGTTCTGGGCGAAGTCGTGCAGAATATCGTAGGCCTGACGGACCCTCGCTCCAGGAATGGGCGGTGGGGGCTCCACCGGAGCTAGTCGGATCGCGTCGGTGGCTCATGGTAGAAATGATTCCCGTAGAAGCTATATCTCCGGCAGAAGCAGGAGGAGGACTCTGGCGACGCTGGAAGCGATCTCTTGGCGCGTCTGTGGATGTTCGAGCTCACCGTGCGGACGTTTGAATAGCTCGCGTTCAGAGTTCTGCGACAGGGACTGCTCAGACTGCTGGCCGTGTGGGGCGAGACCGGCCAGGGCGTCGACGATTCCACGTTTGAGACAACGTCGACGATCGACGTTGTCTCAATATCGTCGGTCGCGACACGTTTCAGACTAAATGAATTCCAGGTTTTCTTTTCGGCCAGCTCTGCATCATAGTCAATTTACCTAATTTCTTCATACTGGCTACTGCATGTCAGCAACATCGGTGGTTTTGATAGAACCGAGTTGGATAAAAATCTAAGAATTCTAACTTATTAGTTAATACCCTGAAGTCGACACGTACTGTGTACATCTAGCGATGTAGGAGTGTGGTAGATTTAGAAATATATACTTTTTTTATTCTAAGTTCGACCACTGATTTCAACTAAGTATTCTTAATCCTGAAGTTAGATTGAACGGAAATGTATTACCAGATGCACCACTCGCTGACCGTAACTTTCAAATGGCCACGCCATTTCAAGATCCCTCCTCAAGGTCATACTTGAGAAAAACTAATATTTTTATTTTTCGGTTAATATCGGTTAAAACCGGTTACCGGTAAATAATTTACGGTTACGGTTACGGTTATGGTTTTTATAAATTTCAAATAACGGTTTCGTTCCGGTTACGGTTATTGAAAAAATTTCGTTCCTAAACGGTTTTCGGTTTCGGTTACGGTTACGGTTTGAGTCCCTGCAGTTTCAACGAACGTTTGCCCTGTTGCCAGTTTCTAGTGTGCAAGCGCCGGGCAGTGGAGTCTTCGATAAATCCTAGCCTCACCTAAACGTCAAGCGGCATTCTTCAAAATGCTTATTTTCTTTTTGCGTTGTGTGGGAGGAAGAATTTTTTTTTAAATTTGTTTGAAAGAGTGGAGAACGGGGATGTGTGCAAGATACAAAGGAAAAGTTCTTCCCACAAAATACAACGAGAACGGAGCACTATGTAGAAACGCGGGCTAATCTGTGGTGGCATCAAGGATAATATTGGAGCGGTCACAGTATTGATTACGTAGCCTTTGTGACGTACGATAACACCATTCCCTGGAAAGGCTCGCAGTGACAGCTGTTTGTATAAAATGCTATTTTCCGTGGCTGGAGTGGTTATTTTGAGCACAGTATATCGGGTAAAAGCAAAGGGATGGGCCTGCTTTGCATATTTCTTTGCAGCAATAAAAGCGTCGGTGGCCCCGAGGATGAAATAGGCAAACATCAATCGGCTCTGAAAGATTATTATTTTCTAATCTTTCATTTGTGTAGCAACAGAATCCCAACCATTTGCATGGTATTACTGCACTGTCTAATAGGTTGTTTTCACATGACGTCAATCCGCCATTTTGTTGTCAGTTTGTTTCTCCAAACAAATTCACTAATATGAAGGATTACATCGCAACCTGTTGAGGAGATGTCAGCGTAGTGAGACTTACAAGTTTCTGTGCTCTACGCATTTAAGGGGTGATGTAAATCCTTGGAATGCTCGCCTTCGGCACACGCTAAACAGCTCATAACAACAAAATGGGGGACAAAATTACGTCAGTGAAACCTCTCTATAGGTAACAGCTTATTTAGAGAGGTGGAAGAATATATTAACAAGAATATGTCCAAGTAGAATGTTAACAATCCTTGTTTAGTGTGAATTTTCACATGATGACAAGTACTTAGTGGTTAATCATAATTACATTGTGATTACCGTCTCTTTTTTTTGCCAGCTCACATAATGGAGAACTTCTGCAACGAGGACGTCACCAGTGTGCGGCGGTACCTGGCCAGGAAATGCAATCACGAATCGTCAAAAAATAAAGGAAATAAACTAAAACTAGTAACCTGACACGTCTTTTTTAAAGCACATTATAATATGTTTATTTTAAAAATGTGCAAGTTTTTCTTTTATCCTGGATGCTCGAAGTCCATTCCAAGAGCCTCTCTATATTCTTGTGTTCATTTTTAAAAGTTTAATAGTTCTTTGTTTAATATAACTTGTCTTTTATTTTTTTACTTTGATACAACTGTGCTGAGCTTAGGCTAAAAAACTTTTTTTTTTAAAGTGGACTGTGATATATTTATTTAAAAAAAATGTGCAATATTTTTCTTTTTAGCTTGAGTACACATATTTGAAGTTCTTTCATGAGCTTGTTTATATTTTTATGTTTATTTTTAAAAGCTGCAAAGTTCTTTGGGTGACTAACTTGCTTCTTTTTTTTTTACTTTTATACAACTATGCTGAGCTTTTGGCTAGGAACATGTTTCTGATGAAGGTTTTTTTTTTTTCCGCTGTCTAAGGGCACTGAGCATTTAATTTCGTTTATCATTTAAAGCCTACTTTTAGCCATGGATTTGTTTTGGAAGTCATTTTGCACCCTGTACAAGGCCACATTTTGTCTCCCGAACAAGCCCACGAAGAAGAGAGTGAGCGCCACTCAAACCGTCCAGTTCTTGACTGCTCGATCGGCGGTTTTCGGGCGGAAAGAAAACGAATTTCGAGCGGCGAATTGTGTTTTGTGTCTAACCAAGAGTTAGACGTCAGTGTAGCAAACGGGTTTTAACAACTGCCACCAGTCTAACACCAACAAGGCTGAACGGCTTGCACTTTTAACGTTATGATTACAATGCAATTCAGTGCAAAGGTGCAAGCGAGCTGGACAAGAATGGCACTTCGTCATTATTGCTTGCACCTTTGCATTTCCCCGTGCTGCACCTTTGCATTGTCTTTGCATGCAAAGGTGCAGTTCGCTTGCACCTTTGCCATTTAACTGCATTATCATCACAAGTTTGTGAGGTCTTCGATTTATATTATTCCAAGGTCAAGCTTGCGGGCATCTACGGTGATTGATTTTTCTCTCAATGCAAAAGAGGTGTACTGCGTAAATACGGCTTGATTTATGCTATTTTGTAAACTAGCGTGAAAATAGATGTGACTATGTGCATTCGTATTCATTGATTAATGTCAAAGATTTTTACTGAACTGATAAAAGCAGTTCGAGGACGTTCTGAGGGCCGACGATCCGATCTCTTATGCCACGCAAAATGTCGCCTTTTGGCTTAATTTTAAAACAGCAACACGCAATTAGCACTTATTAGAAATCCTACTGGACTATCTATGCTGCGGAATCCTTTATGTATACACGGTTCTTCGAAGCATAGTTGTAAGAAAAGGGACGAATGCTGATCACCGGAAATAAAACGTGTAAATGTAGCCAACGTTAAATAAGCATACTAGGAGAGTCACACGTCAGTACATAAGCTTTACAATGTTATCCCTAACGTGAAAACCAAAATACAAAATAGATTTAAAAAAAAAAAAAACATCCATAGAAGAAGGCGCCGCTCTGGGCCACGAATTGCCAGACTTATGGAGTCAGAAAGGAGAAACTAGATAGGAGAGATAAGCTAGATTGTCCGATCGAAAGAACCCGCTCAGCAAATCCGCTTAGAGGAGACTTCCAGGGATTAGGCAGACTCCGTCCGGCTCTGGACGAGCTGGCCACTTTGGCAACTCCCTCTGTCCCCGTTGTACGACTGACTGACCGGCCAATCATGAACAACGCCCCATATATATATATATATATATATATATATATATATATATATATATATATATAGACAGATATGTTTGCTTGTTTTTGTTGTTTTTTTATCTTGAGATTTTTTGGTACTGCCTCTTTTCAATTTCCTACCAATCGTTGATCCAGATATTGAAGTGCAGCGAATTTTAAAGTTCCAGGCATAGAAGGCAAGTGTGTGGCTATCCTCCTCATGCGACTATATATTTCCGTTCTTGTTTTTGTTGTTGTTGAGAAAAGGGATGCAGCCAATTTCAGGTTTTATTTCGGGTCCGCGTATAAGTCTTAGACGTTTTGGTTTTTTTTTTGTCTTTTTTTTTAAGGAAAATATTGGCAGACTTTAGAAGCTGAAAGTTATTTTTAAATCACATTTGCTAGATTGGTATTAAGAAAGAAAACACAGCATTCGTTTATTTCTTTAGGCACTGCAATTTAATTTGATGAAGTCAGCTCGTCTAAGTTCTTCCCAAAATGGTAAATTTCGAAGCTTGCCGCAGTTACTCATCGAACGGCGATTATTTTTAATATTCAGAGCCCGAAGTTGGGGTCGCCTTGAGCAGGTCTTCGTCGCTGTGTGAGCATTTAGGCTTCGTTGCAGGTACCATGGCTGATGGGAAAGAGAGGCAGCTGCGTTATAAACAGAACGTGTGGGCGGTCAGCGTCCACGTTCTTCTTGAAACATCACCAACCTTGCGATATTAACTTTGGCAGAGTATGCCACATGGTAACTTACCTGAATTAACGCTGCGATTAACTAGTTTTGTTAGTAAAAGACTCTATAACGTAGGGCAACGCACAATATAGCCAACAATTTTGTTGGCTATATTGTGCGTCACACAACCTTAGACACGCAAAGTTAAAATCGTTGTCAAAACTGTAAAAAGTCAAAATTGCCTCATGTATGGGCTAACGACTTTTCTGTGGTGCCTCAATCCTGGAGGGTTTTGGCACCACAGAAATAATTTTATTATTATTATTAATATTATTATTATTATGTTGTTGTTTAACTGTGCTCGCCCCCGCGTTTCTTTTTTTTTATGTTTTAGTAAGGCTGAAGTCCGACTTTTGTCACTAAATATGCTACACCTAGTATATCGGAACTTCGCGCCCCAATTTTTTTTTTGTGGACGCCACCAATATGATGTTTATTGCAAAGCAAGCGGAATTGCTGACTGTTATGATTCGAAAATAAATCTGCAAAATTAATAAGAAAAAAAAAACCTTCGGATAACTGGCATCAACTAAATTACGCACCAAGGTCGCGGAAGTCTTTCTACTCTGAATCGTGGCTTATTTAGGGGCTCTAAGTCAGACTATATAATCGTTCATATTCTACTCAGATGCAAACAAGCCCAAAGCGACGCTGAGTGCGGTTAGACCAACATCAACCTCGTTTCCTGCGCGGACAACTTGACATTCTTGCGCTCAAGTTATGAAGAGCGCAAGAATGTTTTCGGACGGTTAGTCGTGGCATAAACAGCGCTTAGAGCAACCTAAATGGCGTAGTGTTAAAATGACGAAGATACACGCAGCCGAGTATTGGGAATTGAATGGTGCCAATATTTTTTTTTAGAAGCTCTAAAACATGCGCCTGAATGAAACTCAAGCACTATTGTTGTTCGCTGCTAGCCCATGCAAAGGGTGTTTTGATTAGGCACAAAGCAAGAAAATGAAGCACGATGAAACCAATTGATGTTTTTGGCACATAATATCACTTCAAAAAGCCGCCAGTTGTCTTTAAAGATTGCAAGACAGAAACAAAAAACTCAATGGCAGCGAGTGAAAAAATCGAAGACGTTTACAAATCTCTGAAATGTGAAACTGGAGCGCAGCTCTTGAGGAGGAGGAGGGGAAGGGCACGGAGGGGAGAGTATGCCCATCGCCCTGCTCCTCCTCTCCCTCCCCCTCTTCCTCCTCCTCCTCCTCCTCCTACCCTCCTCCTCTCCTCCTGCCGCTGAATTTTTTCATGGATGACGTGACACGAAGTCGTGACGTTACTTTCCCCGCTAAATTTAGCTGGGAAACTGAATTGGTGCTGAGGTCACGTGCAGTGGCGTAACTAGGGGTGGGGGGGGGGGGGGGGCAGGGGGGTACAAGTGCCCCGAGCGCCACTTGGGAGGGGGTGCCGAGCCGAGTCCACGCAACATGTGCCCTGTGGAAAAAAACGGCAGCGGGGCTACGCGAGGGGCACGAAATTTCATTTGCCATGGGCGCCGTCATATCTAGTTACGCCACTGGTCACGTGTCGTCAATTTCTCCGCTAAATTTCGCGGGAAACCTAACCCGCTAACATTAGAAGGAAAATTTCCCCGTTAACTTTAGCAAGAAAATTTACCCGCTAACGTTTTTTTAACGGGAAATTTTTTCGCGCGCGGTTACGCCGATGGCGACGCCGCTCAAGCCGTAAACGGGCGCCGAAGAGCTACGCTCTAATAATTTGGACGATCTCCGGCGAAAGAAGTCCGTCTTGCTCAAAACAAACTAAACACAAATCTCACGTAAGATAATGTGAAAGGCTACATTTTACAGGTTCGTGCACGAGTTGGGTAAGACACCGAGAGTAAAACCTCCACGCGTTTGAGCCCTAACATTAGAAGTGCTTTCTTCGCACTACCTCGGCTCAGAGACTTGCTCGGATTGTTGTAAGCAAAGCCGGGCCAGGTGGGCCTAACAGTACTATGATAGAAAGAAAAACAGTAATCTGTAGTTTACCAAGTCACTTGCAACAAAGCAACATAAACAATAAATTTAAAAAAAATGTCTATAAAACGGTGATTAATATTTTTAGTTTAACTAACTTTATGAGCTAACGCGTGGCGGTGAACTAAAGTCCTCATATAACAGCACATTCGTGTCTAACAAGCCTGCGAGTATTCAAAGTAGCATCGGTTCCAGAGGAAGTAGCTTAATACAACCACCAAGTCCGTCTTGCTGAAAATGGTCTCTTATTTTAGAGAGTGCACGAAAGCACTGCCAAAGCAAACGTTCATTACATAAAGATCGCGTCTCACGCGCTGTCGCACCCAGCATTGGCAGGGCCTTATTCCACGCTGTCTCAGACAAGACGCTGTTTTAAAGGGATGCTGAACCACACATTTCAGTGTCTATAATAAGTGGCGCACGATCTTTCCGCGAGCCAGCAGTCGCCGGTGTGCGCGAGCACTCGCAACAAAATTGACGTCATCATACCCCCATTCACGCCCATTCATTCATTCACGGGGTATGATGACGTCAATTTCGTTGCGTGTGCTAGCGCACACCAGGGGCTGCTGGCTCGTGGAAAGATCGTGTGCCACTTAATATAGACACTGAAATGTTTGGGTCAGCATCCTTTCAAGCAAGCCGACTGGAAGAGTTGCTTTTCGTCCGTGTTCGGCGCTCGCCGTCCTGGTGTAGCTCACATCCCCAGCTGGCGCCGGCATTTGAACCGAGGCCGAAACCAACAGCCGCCGGCCTAGGGCAAACGGGACGACGAGCCAAACGGCCAGCGGTCGTAAACAGTTCCCGTTCCTTCGACCCGCCACATAACCCAGCCCAGAGTCAGAACAACAATACGCCAACACACAGAAAGAAGTAAACAAAATAATCCAGAACTCGGACAAAAAAAGAAAGAAAAAGAAAAGAACAGAAAGCGAGGCAAGGCGAGGTCACTTAATCCGCGACAATGAGCGCTCGGTCCGCCGGACCTAACATTGCCATCAGTTGCTCCCACGCGCGGTCATTTCCGAACCTCGTGGGTGCCCCAGGATGAACGAAAAAAGAAAAGGAAGAAGAGGGTGGGAATTAGGGCAGAGGGGGAAAGTACAACCTTCATATTTAAGGAAGGGGGGGGGGGGGGGGGGGGGGGGGGAGACTGCCTTGCTGTCACTGGTAGTTGGCTTCATCGCTGAGCACCTAAGCACAGTGGTGCGGTCAGCAGTTATTTTTTGGCGACGCCCGCACTTACCGCCGAGGCGGGCACTCCATTTCACGTAAGATCGCTGACTCGACCACGTCGGGAGCCATTATTAATGTGATTTAGTTGGAATTCATGATATAGAGCTTGCTTCCTGAACTTTTTTTTCTTTAGAGAATGGAAAGAAGAAAGTCAATTAATGTTTTGTAGTTATGTGAACATATTCCAGCAGTGGAAGCGCCAATCCTCCTAAAATCAAAGATCTGCTGCCACCATCTTAAATGTTGCATCAAATGTGCATTTTTTTTTTCAATGTACAGAAACGTTTCATCTTGCGATCGTTTTGCGTGCGTGCGTGCGTATGTGGGTGTGTGCGTGCGTGCGTGTGCGCTCGCGTGTGTGTGTGTTGGGGGGGAGGGGTTGTTTGATTGTCGTCGATTGCAGCAGTACTGAGAGAACAAAACGTTAAACAAAAATTACAGCCTTCTACTTCGTCAATTCACTACCAACCTGAACTATGTATCGAAAGCGTTTCTTTATTTTTCTTGTTTCGTCCCATTTTTCACTGCTGTCGTGTAGGTGCGGTGAGGCTGTCAAGCAGTGGGTAAAAGTGCTTTTTTCTCGCTCCCCTCAGTCTGTGTATAAAGCTTAAATAAATTTTAATTGATTTATTGATAATAGGACTAGATCCCAACCCGCTGATAATCCGTGATTGGAGACGACTCTCGCCGACAACTAAAACTCTCTGCGGGAGATTGGTGGCCGAGTGGGTGAATGCGTCTCAGCTCGGAGCGTGAAGCGAAAGCTTGCGCTGCAGAACCTCGTGGGTTCGATCCCCACCCCTCCTCATTTCGATCTGGGTGAGTTTCGTACCGGCACGCGTTCGTGTAATCACCACTGCGTGGTGCACGCTAAAGACCCCAGGTTAGCTGTTGTACTGCACTTGCTAAATTTCTCATCGACAGCTAAGAGACAAGTCACCCGTTGAAGTTTACTTAGGATCAAGGCTTTCAAAACATACAAGCAACGCAAATCTTTTTTTCAATGCTCTCTCTTTTTTGTTTCCGTCGTAGTAAAAACCTTTACGAGCTTCGACGTGGAAGGATTTCGAACTCTGTATCGACCGGTCGACAATCGCTCGACAATCTACAGACAACTTCGGCCACATTGCTCGGCTTTGTTGGAATATTCGATGGTTCAAGTCAATGGCAAAATCGCTCGACCGAGAGGGAGCAAATTCACTGACAACTCCGCATAGAAGAGTGGCCAGCATAAAATTCACTTTTGTTCTATATCAGACTTTTGACAGCCGCGTGCCGATGGCAACCTTCGTACCAGTCAGTCACATGTGTTGGGCGTTAGCATGTGCAAACCTCACCGATTTTCGAGCGAAGCAAACGCCGGAACGCACCGAACAAGACAAAAACAATTTCGCAGTGTAATAAAAACAGTTAGGCGCTGCCGGAGCGAACTCGTCGCCGTCAAATGGAAAACCACATTTCTAAAACAAACCGCGTGGATGGGTCGTTATCTCCTTCGCTAATGATTTCACTCCTCCCCAGTTTCTCTCTCTTTCCTTCTTTTCCTCTCACTTTTTACTCTTTCCGGCATGTTCACTGCGTTCTACCAACATGCTTTATTCTTGAAGCTTCCCTCCTTTTTTCCCCCATTTGTATTCTTGTCTGCTCTCTCCCTTTCTCTCCCTCACATGAGGTTTCCCTTTCCGATTGATTGAATCCTCATTCTCTATTCTTTGATGTATGTTTACCGACACATTCTACGACTAACCCTCTTTTTATTTTCCATATGTATTCTGGTCTGCTCTCTCTCTCTCTCTCTCTTTCTCTCTTTATTTATTTTTCCCTTTCTCTTTCTTCATCTCTGTTTCTCTCTCTCTCTTTCTATCTACCTCTCTTCGTTTCTCTCTCATGAGTTTTCCCTTTCTGATGAATCGAATTCCTTATCTTCCCCGTTCTTTAAATGGGACTCCTGAGAATAAAATCGTAATAAGCTAACTTTGTTTTCGCGAGCTCATTTACGTTTCGTTCAGCTTATTTCGCTGTAACTTACGAAGTGCTTCACGTACCATGTTTTCGGTTTATATATATATATATATATATATATATATATATATATATATATATATATATATATATATATATATATATATATATATATATATATATATATATATATACAACGGGCATGGTGGCGGGAGGCCGAAGGCGTGGGTATAACTGGGAGGAAAAAAACCCTTGGTGAAAACAGCAACAACGGACGATTTAATTTTCGACGTTTCGGCCGGAGTCCGGCCTTCGTCAGGAAGACGTAATCATTTCTTCCTGACGAAGGCCGGACTCCGGCCGAAACGTCGAAGATTAAATCGTCCGCTGTTGCTGTTTTCACCAAGAGGTTTTTTCCTCCCAGTTATATATATATATATATATATATAGAGATTTATCACATCTGGCCTTCTTAGGCCGTCTGTCTTGGCATGGCATGAGTTTCGTGGAAGTGTTCAGAAACAAAACATGGACAAACCGAAATGACACTATTGGTAACACATTATAAGGTGCGTCGAGGACAAACTCCCGGCAGTCATATATGAATCAGACATGGGAGGAAAAAGTCGAGTGCAGTTGACTATCGTCAAGTTCTATGTACTCATGACCCAGCTCTTGTCCTCATTTCATACAACTTTCTGCTAGTTGTCGGGCATAAAATAAAAAATGACCGCTAAATATTAAAGATATCGGTAACGTAATGCGGGAACGCGTTTTTATTGACAAGTAAGATCAAATATAAAGGTATATATAGCCCATACAGCAGCTAAGACTACAGTTGTACAGTGACGCATTAACATGGTATCTCATGGTCGTGCGGTACATTAATTGAAGTCGACGTATGAACGAATTGTCTTTTCTGAAACGCAAATTTTGAAGATAAGAGATAGCGAAATGATTACGTATTTAGAAAAAAATGTGTTGCTTTAAAAGTGTTACCGGCTACTCCATAAAGAGAGAGACATATATAGGAAGATAAAAAGCGAAAGAGATAAAGGGGGAGCAAACGAAAAAGAAACGAGGAAATTAAAACACGGGGACAAGAACGGTTCGTCCACGAACAAGGAAGAGCGGCGCCTCCCTCTGCGAAACTGTGCACTAACAGAGATATGTGACGTCGCGCAAACTTACCAACATGTGGGTTGTAAAACTGAAAGCTGTTAAATAACCCCTCCAGCATATTCTACGATTGATAATATAATATTAAAAAATAAATGATATCGGGGAAACTAATAACGACGAAACCAAATGTCCCTTTCAAAAATTCAAAATTAAAAAAATACAAATCCATGAAGTTTTGATTAAATGCATATTTTAAAGAAATACGCATGCGATGAAAATTTTCTTACGCGCCGAGAACCTGAGGGACAGGAGGAGCGGAGAGCACGCATGGGATGGAATGAGACCTAAAGTAGGTAGACCTAGAGTAGGTATACCTAGAGCTAGGTGCCTTTGTCTCCATTGCATTTGTCGAAAGCATTCGTTCCACTTGGACAATGCGGCGACCTTGGCTCGTGAGCAGCGTTGGGGTCCGAGGAAGTTCGTGGAATCGTGGTTTATCCGCCGGGACCCCAAGGCGTGCAACACAAACCGGGGCCCCCTACCGGACGTTTACGGGGACTTGTTAGATTAGAGTCGACTGGTTTGACTCTCCCCACCACCGGGCCAGTTCATACTGATGATGAAACCCGGATCGGTGGCGAAACGTCTATGTTGTTGTTATATTTTTTGTTGTTGTGTTAAGCCAGTGTACACTTATTTCACTATGACTACCCCTGGCTTTTGGAACATATTTGCATGCATTCGAATGCGGAAGCCAAACACCGGACGCCAGCGTTCCGCGTTCTTACGCGTTCGACGAGTGCAGTGGCGACAAAGGCTGGTAGCTTTACGTCTATACCCACTATAATCCTAGGACCTCCCTTTATGATGTATGACATAAAGAATAAATTGAACATTAGTTTGATAAAACTAAATTATTCGGTCGAATATATCGAACATACTATCCAACGAGATAATACCGAGTTTTCGAGAGCTTGATTACACGACCGTAAAGATTGGAATGTCTCAATCCCTCGAACGTCAATCAAACGTTCTCCTCTCCAAACGCCCGATACGTGGCAAGTTTAATCGTCGAAGTAAACATGATTCCCTTTCTTTGCTATGGGACCACAAAGAATCAGGAGTCCACGAGACGTGCAAAGAACGTCCAAAGCACAATGTGTGTTCGCTAACTTTGAAACCGTTTCAAAGAGATTTAGAACTTCCACTTAGGCCACTTCAGTATCCCAAGACCATTCCAGTAACCCCTCCATCGCTCGACGTCCCCGCTATCTCGCCCGTTCAGATCAAAAGTCTAATTCAATTTCGCTGTCCGGACCATGAAACATCGAAAAGAGACAGCCGGGGCAGATAAACAAAATTCGGTGACTTCCGATTAGTTTTCGATCGGTGATAAATTGATGCACAAAGAAGCAAGAGACGAGAATCATACTTTATGTGCTGGGATCAGAAGAAATACTTTTTTTTTTTTTTTTTGCCCAAATCGAATTCAACCAGACGGCATCAGACGCTGATCAAGACGGAAGGAGGCGGGGTGGAATGCAATCGGCCGTTATTAAAGCTTTTTCTTTTTGCGTTATTTTTAAAAGTATGTTTAGTTTAGTATATTTATTCTTTCTTTGCGCGAAAGTCAAGCGAGCGATTTGATCTATCCAGCAGGAATGGGAAGCTCCGTATAAATACTATCGCGAGCATTTTTCTGCACTATGCCTCACGAGTCGCGTCTTAGATATACTAACTCTTAGAAAAAAAAAAAAAGAAAAACAGAAAGCGTAGAACATGGTCTAATAATCTAACTCCACATATTGTACGCCGCGCACGCAATGAGCCGAGTTTAATCTTTATGAATATTGAGAGCTGACTGCCAGCACTCATTCTATCTGAATTATGTATTTCAACCAATTCGAGCATTTGCATTACAATTTGTGTGAGTGTTTTTGAAATTTATTCAATTACAATAAACATGGGTATCTCAAATACAATTTTCGTAATTAAAACTTTCTCTTCTCAACCAAAACTAACTAAAATACAGCGATCTGCATTTTATTTAATAAGTTTGAGCAAATATCCGAAGCACTAAAAAGCTTCGTGACTCGCTAACTAATTTAAAGGTAAAAAAGGCGTAATAAACAAATAAAAACCAACGATTTCAAATAAGGACAAGCCTTATCTGCTTGGGCTTTCTTCACATTTATGTGGATATTTATATTTTTTCATGTATATAATTTCTAACACTTCTGGCAAGTTTATCTCTACGGTTACTGCTTGACCGCCAAAATATCCTAACGTGCCCGCACCAACCTATTCTTATAACTCGAACAATTCGATGCCCGACACTTTTCCTTCTCCTAGTGCAGTGGTTCTTAAGTATTGATGTCTCGAGAACCCCTTCTAGATCGGCTGCGATGATGGAGGACCCCGTTTGTGGTGAGGGGAAGGTGAAAGTGTAGGTTAATTGTGATTATGATTTAATAAATGTATATGAATAATGGTTGTGTGAATTATACTTCTCTCACTCACATACACGAGAAAACTCATTCAAACATTGGAACGTTTCTTCTCAATCTGAAAAAAAAAATATACAACTTTTATCGCCGGGAAGCAGGGCTTCGCGGACCCCTGGATGCCTTTGCGGACCCCCATTTGAGAACCACTGTCCTAGTGAAAGGATTGGCTGACAATGAGCTCATTTCGCTCGATGGGGAAATAGGAATACATTTTCTCTTCTTTCCCCCGTTCTCATCTTCTGCAGTGTACCTTTAGTATGCGGTCTTTCAAACATAATCTAGTCCCCCATTTGGACTCCCCTCAACCTGTGCACTCAAGAAGGAATAATATGACTCCGCCAGAGATGGGGCACACGGAACGAGGGTTTAAACTTCTCGTAGTTCGGGGTTCTTGTTTCTTCTAGCACGGTGCCTGGAGCGCATCTCCGACTGATGTCTTTAGCATCCTATATCCCGCCCAAACATCAAAAGTGGTGCCCAAAGTGGCAAACAATGCCGTCACAGAAGCCGGAGTGTCATGCTGTCGGATGTCGCGATCTTGGCGGTCGGTGCGCGAAGTCCCGGTAGAAAGTACGAGCGTACGCGAGTGTCGCTGTCGTCGCAGCGTCCCAACTACTGACTGGAGAAGCTTCCCTGAACTGTCAAGCCGGAAAGCGACCCGCGGCAGAACAGGCGTCTGCCGCATCCACCACCAGTGTGTGAGACCGCCAGGATCGCGCCGGCGACAAAGTGACACGTCTGTGATGTCATCAGGCGGAAACCGAGAGGTCACTCTCTTGGACCCGTCAGAGACACGTTTAATGCACCGTACCTCCAGGGGTCGGGCTCTATGGGAAGCCCAAAGTACCTAAGCGATAAAAAAGGTAGCACGCTGTCGTTAGGCTTAATTTGCGCTGGCTCTCATCTCGTGACTGATGATGTTCGAGCTACGTTAGACCTTGTGAGAACCAAAATTGAAACGGCAATTCCCTCTCACACGTCCCTTGCCTTTGTTTTCTGGGAAAGCACTTATGACGCCCTTTCTTTTAGCTGGAGAATCTTGGAAGTAAATGAGAACAAAGTGTTCGCTCTTAATCGGTTTGCTCGGTCTCTCAAAACACCGCCACCACTGCTGAATTCAGCGGAAGGCAGCCTTTATTAGCTTCCGCGGACAGTCGTTTTGGATCCGTAAAGTTGTTGTTGAAAACGTTTTATTTAGGTATAGGAGGGTACGACGCGGCCGGCTGCACGCCTTTCCGCGAAGGGGAAGGGGAGAGGGATATGGGAGGGGGGAGGAGAAGGAAGAACTATATCAGGCCGGCTACACCAGCCGTTCTGATGTAAGCTAACAGCGAGTCAAAGACAAGCTTCCTTGCTTCATTGGGGCCTGTTGGTGCCGTCCAAGCCTCGAGCGTCTTGGGTCGACTCGCTGTGCTGAGCATGGCTAGTGCAGCCTCCCTCTCCTGTCGTCTTGCTGAGCACTCCCACAGCAGGTGATGCAGGGTGGCGAGAGGCGCTGAAGGATGGTCGTTAGAGGCTGTATCGGGAGTGAGGCCTACGGTCCGCTCGGCCTGAGGTGAAGGGGGGCTAGTACTGCAACTTTCACAACCGGCATGCTTCGGGGAACGTAGTCCAATGCGGGCGAGGCGGTGTGGTGTCCAAGCGCAGCCGGTCACCGATACGACGAAGTCGGACCTCGGCCGCCCGCGGATATCCCCGTGGAGTTGGGATCGCGCACTCAGGTAACCGGGTGGACAGGCGCCGCCTGGCCTCGGTGCGGGAGTGCGGTGGTGGTGAGGTATAAGTGTTTGTGTCTGAACCGGAGGTTGAATCATCCAAAAGGCGAAGTAGCGGCTGACCGGCCGAGGCGTAAGACAAGGACGCCCTTGCCAGCCGGATTCATAAGGCAAAGACCCCCACAAAAGTTCAATTTCTCAATTTCTGAGTTAGAGCTAAAAAAATATAAATAAATAAATGGAAATAAACTGTTTCTCTCCACCTGCACCACCTGATGGTTCGACAGGTTTAATCCAATTTAAAATAAAAAAATGAGGTTCGTAATTGGTGAAAAGTTTCTTCAGTTCTTAAAGCCAATTAAAAATAAAAACAGGGAGGCAGCTGAGCCTTGGCATTGGAACGAACTTTGAAAAATCTTGCAGGCATTTATAATTATTTGTGTGTTCTTTTTTTATTGAGGTATTAATTCTTGTTCCGCTTGATCTTGCCCCTTGTCTTTTTTCTTTCTTGGCGACGAGGAAATTGTGTTGTTCTTGTTTAGAATTTCCGTACTGGAATATGCAAGAAATTGAAATAAAAACAAATTAAAAATCTTATTTTCTTTCAATCTTTTTCAACTAATTATGTATATCTGCGTATCTTTGTACTCTCATATTAGTTTTCATTTTATTTATTTATTGTTTTTCTTCCTGTTTTATGTTCTTTATTTGATTTTTTTTTTGCGGGAGGGAGCAGAGAATATTTTATTTCTTCGTTGTTTTAATGTTTTTTTTTTAATGATTATTTTCTTCACAACAAAGAATACTTTATTTGCTTTTTTTGGCTATACATACCCTGGTTTTTACATATTCACATATTTACATTTCCCCCGAAGGAGAAGGATCACACTTATTAAGCTTCCTGTTTTCGTATTTATTTTATACTGTTAGTGTGTTTCCATAAATATTTTTTTTTTTTTTGGGGGGGGGGGGGATTGGAACGTATAAAGTTGTGTCTTGAAGCCGACAGTAAATATTTCGTCGTTTACATCAGCATTACTTTTCTTTTCGTACGTTGTTGGTTGTTAGCGATTGGTCTTGAGGTGCATTAAACAAGGATCAACTTCTTTTTTTTTTCTTTTTTTTCAGTGTCTGTTTTTGTCGTTCATTCCTGGAAACCAACCAAGGGCATATGACTCAACACCATGTTCAGTCATATGCCCTTCCTCGGTTTAGGAATTCGTAGAATTCCACAAGGGTTGTCTCTTTTGTTGCGAACGTGGCTTCAATAGAAGCTGCCATTCAGAATTTCGGAAGAGGTCAGAATGAGCTGTTCGCTGACAATGCCATAAGCATCGCAAATTTGAATTCGGTAACAGAACGTTGTCGTACATCGCCTTAAGATATTTTCGCAGCTTTGTGGAAGGCGCTGGAGTGAACGCGTGGAATGCTGTACTTAGGCGGGTGGTCGTTGGCACCAGCCATTTTAATGAAATACACTCTCAGACGTGAATTTGTCAACTCTCTATCTACACTTGAGACTTGGTATACATTTTATCTTATGCTGAGTTTTCAACACTCTGTTTAGTTTGCTAATCAATATTTTGTCTGGAAAAAGCTTTTTCTAGATTTATTTCCCTACGAGTAATTGTGCTTGGGGCTAGCTGGTTCCACCCTTTCGAGGTTTTCTTGCAAAAACGTGGAGAACGAAAGCACGAAAAGCAACGTACACTTGGCCCCCCGTTTTACCCATTCAAGCATGAGGAACGTCTATCAATGTATATCAATGTACTGCTCATCTTCGGATTTAAGTGATATCGCTTGATATGTCGGCTCAGGATACTCAGCAAGATCCATCC
The DNA here is from genome assembly GCA_013358835.2 of Ixodes persulcatus. Classification (NCBI taxonomy): domain Eukaryota; kingdom Metazoa; phylum Arthropoda; class Arachnida; order Ixodida; family Ixodidae; genus Ixodes; species Ixodes persulcatus. The sequence continues at coordinate 546,024 of JABSTQ010010929.1, read as the reverse complement.
TGATTCCGTGTTGTTATTGCATGTTCTTTGTCGAAAATAAGATGTATATCGAAAAAAATAGATATCATTCGTTTACTTGCTGCCTTATTTCTACTGTATATTTTAATACATTTTAACGTCATTTTTAGCTGGCAGTTGCGTACATTCATAACAACGAATATAAGAGTTTTGTTGTGATGCATATTTGGATGCATTTAATCAACGTATGGTCTATTGTAATAAAATAAATATACCGAGCATTTTTTTTCTGGTTCATTATGTCCTGGTAATTATACTGTGACATGTATAAAAACATTCAACTGGTGATGTATTTGGATGTGCTTATGTATTTTGATAATCGGGCCATAGATGCGCGTGTCAGTTAAGACGTAAGCTTAGCTTGCGTGAGCTCTGAATACTGGTATGATTAAGCGGCAGACCATTTGATTATTACACCTTGAGAAGACAACGTAAAACGGGTGAGTAAAAAAAATAGGTTAAATGAGATAATTTTTTCTCGTCGGTTTGATAAAAGGCCAAGAGTGATTCGTAATTCATAGGAAGTCTAAGGAGTCAATGTGATCGTTCCAAGAGAGAATATCAGATTAAAAATAACATTGCTTTAAACCTCCGCTTGGTCAAATAGAGGTACTAAAAATATATACGTATTGCCGGAGTACAAATAACGCGATGAGACGACGCTAATTTAAAGGGTAATAAGTCCCCTTTCGTTTTGTTAAAGAGAGAGGAAGAGAGAGAGAGAGAAATAAACTGTGATAGTGGAGAGCTTGACAGCTCTAAATATTGCGCCGGCAAGTCCTTGCTGTTGTTCTAGATGCCGCCAAAGGCTTTGCGATTCCAGCAGTTAAGTAAGCAACCGCAGCACTGCTCGAAGTCAGTAATAATACTAGTGCAACTAGTAACACAATAAAAATTAAAGCGGAGGTCGTATGCCGCGGAAAAATATTTATAAGACGACTATGCACCGGCGTACAAGGGAACGGGTACAATGACTCATAAGATGACGGACCGCTTCGGAAACATTACACAATCTCGCTAATGCGATTACGAGGAAGTCACTTTAGCCCCCCCTTATACGCCAAAAGCACACTAGAAGGCGAATATGGCCGGCGGCGAAGTTTGGCATTAGCAATTCATTACAGTGAGCCGTAGAAAGTCGCCCGGCCGACGGGTGCAAATAGTAAAAGTGATTTAGGAGATGTCGCTTAGTGTGCACACGTGGTCTCGACAAGACAGTCGCTTATTACGTACAGTAAAGTGGAAGCAGTAGATAGAGTGCTCCGTCTTAGCGCGAGGGGGGCGGAAAGGGGGGGGGGGGGGGGGGTTACCAGTGATACTCGTAAATCTCATTCCGGAGGACGAGGCAGAGACGAGCATCGCGTTGTATGATCGAGCGGCCAGTCCCGATTACCCCATCGCGATCCTCTTGTTTTTGTTCATCAGTGGCGGAGTTGGTGCACTCGTCGGGGATTCCATTTCTGCGGTACTGCGTCTAGTCGCTTCGGGAGAGAACCACTCGAGTAACGGTGGCCCGAGATTTCGTCATAATATCGCCGAGTTATTACTGTTCCGAGACGCTGAGCATCTATTTTCTTATTTTTCCTTTTTTTTTTTCTCACTCTAATAATAAGGCCGCAATTTTTCTCGGTACTTCGGTCTAATTGCATAGGGTGAAAATCTAATCGTGGACGAAGATTGTGAATAATGATTGAGGAACGACACGTTATTACGTAGGCACTTATACTTTTAAGGATTGAATCGGACACCTCGCTCTCAACTCACGCGGTATCTTTGTCTCGTCGCGATCTGTTGACATTCAGCTATTGAATGTCAGACATGTAGTTTTTGTGTGTATGACTTATAGGGTATGTTCAGGTGATAAAAAAATCGGCAGAGACACGTAAGACAGCATGCGTGTAGGAATGCGAAAGCATTCCTACACGCAGTGAGTTCCTACAAGCAGCGCGCCACGTATTCTTTCTTTCACACGGCGCTCCGGCGTTGACATCACGCTCCCCCCCTGAGCAGACGCGGCGAACCCTGCCGGCTTCACCACGGCTTCCGTGACGAAGCATTCGCGTTGCTGTGCTTTTCTTTGTGTTTTATTTCTGAGGCCCGTCCGCTTTGACCTCGAGTGCCCCCGCAGGCTTCCGTGACGAAGCATTTGCGTTGTTGAGCTTTTTTTGCGTGTTTTATTTCTGAGGCGCGTGCTTGATGACGTATTGCGTGTGACCATCTTTCGGGCACAGCGCCGCCGCTTTTTCGCGTAATGGGACAAGTAATTGTGCGAGTTGAATCGCCTAACGATTAGCGTGAGGGACATATGACAAAAGAAGGTTTAACGCAGCCTCTATTCACATATTTTGTATGGTAGTACTATTAGTGTTGTGAAAGTTCACATATGACCTTGGTAGTACTTTCTGTTCTCCTCTGCGTGCAGTTATAAGTGGAGCATTTTGTTTCTTGGGCGACATTTGTACATTAATCCCCTGGATTCAAAAATAATTGCCGTTGAAACCACTAAAATTATCGCATATTTCGTGAGACTACGTTTTTAGATAGACTAATTCAAGTACATATTGAGTGCGTCATTCTTCTTTGCGGTCATTGTTCTCGCGCTGTTTGGTTGTACCAACAAATTTCTATATTTTATTCAGATGTATCCCTTGAAGTGTCTCCAGTCCCACATGTTAAGATTTTGTACATCAAATTCGCCTATTTACATCATCCGGATACTATTTATTATATATTTGACTCTGTAAAATCCTTAAAGTTTGTGTTTCTTCGTGAGTTTTGTTTTATTAAGCATTTGTATATTTATGACTGTGCCGTGCACTATTTTGTAATGGTATAATGTTGGTAGCCACAAAAATATAAAACAATAAATGAATGATTATGTACAAAACATGATTGCCTAAACACTTAAGTGAGCTTTAAATTAATGTATTTAATTTTTTTCGCGAAGCCTGTAACCTGGAAAATTTATATTTATACGTTCAAAAAGTACATTGTTATTTTTATATATCCGTAATTGTCCCTCGGTGCTTTAGTCCTTTGTTTCTTTTTGCAATTATGCCATTCGAACTAGTTATATTTTATTGAATTACCTTCTCTTATTTTTAATCAAATTGTTTCTAATATTTTAATAATGTAAGTGCGATTGATCGACGCAAGGCTTCTTAAATGCAATGGGCTTTGTTTTCCATAAGCGAAGAACAACCAGACTTCTCGCTGCCATCTCAAGTTTCGTTTTCCAGCCACAATTCGTAATTTTGTATGCCACCACTTGGTCTCAAAAGAACATGTTTGACAACAACCGGCGGTGCTATAAAAAATATTTTTTCGGTCGCCAAAACTTTTATTGTACTACTTTGTTGGCAGAGAGGAATCAGCATTTGTCCTTCTGGTGGGACTACGCCGTATAATCAACTCCGTTGTACTTGAGGCCTAGACACCGACAAGGTCATCTTTATTGTTTTCTGAATTTGCAGCCCGGAAATTTATTTTGTTCAAATCTAAAGCAAGATGCCTACAAACATCTCCCTTGGCGGTAATTTCAGCAGCCTTCGTGGGCTCGAAGTTTTGATTTGACACAGTTTAAGTTAAGATACTTACAAACAAATCGCTTGGTGATTATTTTATTATTTCAGTAGTCTTTGCGGACATCTTGCAAAACGTATCTCGTTGTAGAAGATATTGAGGAGCCAGATACAAAACAAAATGTAAATTTAGAAAGTAGAGCACGTTCGCCGGCTTCTGCTGCCAAGTGTGTTCGCAATCTCGCCAGCAAGAAACTTTGCGGAAAAAGTAAATTCAAGTTTGAAATCATTTATAATTTACAATGCGAAATTAATAAATGTTCCCGCATACAAGAGCTCAACGCTTAAGCGCGCCTAAAGTATAATTTACTTTTCTATTTCCATTATGTTTGTAATTATGTTTCGCCTTCTTCATCTAAAATAGCTTACCATTGAAAGATCTGTAAAATTCCACTCCGTGTAACACGTACATCCACGTTGGTGGCTAACGCCGAGGGGAAAAGAGAGCTTTCTGTTCGTTGCAGTCACAAATCCCGCTGCTTCCGCGACTGCGTCATTAAGCCGCGAGCAAAACGTAAACAAAACTACCACCGTCCTTCATTCGAGTTTTTCTTTATCAACAAGCGCGAATAGTGCATTACGCAAGGTCAACGAAAACAAAGCGAGGGGAAAGTTGACAAACAAAGCGCTATCAGTTGTATGTACGTATGCAGAGCGAAGGAAGCTGCGCTCGCTTTTAGCTACAACCAGAAAGAACTTCCGGCCGCCCACTAATAGCTCACTAGGCTTTGAAATAAAAATCATAAACAGGAAACAGCCGACACAATATCGGTAGTTAAATTTTTAAAACGTGAATGAAAGTATAACAGGAAGCGCTATTTCTCGAATGTGTTTTTTTCTCCTCGGTTTAGAATGTTTGAAGGAATTGACTGTAACAACAGACAGTCGCAAATTAAATGAATGTAACCAAGTGTTAACGTTTGTAAAAGACGACTGTTACGTTTCATTGGTGTTAAGGTAGAGGCATTCGTTTCGGCACCGCGTACAATCCACAAGTTGTGCTGCGAGGATAAGGAAAATGAAAAGGCACAAAACGGCTGCAGTGTAATACCTAGAACTGTCAGACGTACCTTCTAAGAAACACCAGTGGGCGGCCCCGATGCAGAAAAAACAAAAACAACAAAAAAAAACACTTGGCAGTAAACTTGCTTATGCTCTTTATTCCAATTTGTATCCCTATTGCTTCATATTATTGAGTACGGCAGCTCGTTTACGTGAGATATAAAAACAAAAACAAAGACGACAAGGTAACAAAACACCGGCAGAAACTGTGCGCATTTCCTTTTTGCACACAAAACAAAAAAAAAAATAAAATTATACCGAAATCGCTGCTGTCGCTATGCTGATCCTCGACGAAATGTGTTAGCAGTTAGCCCAGGCGTTGCGACTCAGCGAAGGGTTACCAATTCCAACCTTGCAACAGTCCCCATACTGTTGTCTTCGCCAGTCTGATCTCCCGGGCGACGCCGGTTTCGGACGCAGCCTACACAGCTTCCCTACATCGCCGCCTATGCTCCGTCCGAACACTGTTCCCTTCTAAAAGCCAATCTTTCGTTCCGGGTGTCGGCGGTTTCGCACAAAACGGCGTCGTCTTTGCTCCTCGCGGGTTTACGTGTTCGCGTACGTTGTGCCACCCCCACGGCCGCTCGTTTCCCTCCTCTCCCGCTCCCTCAGCGCGTCATTGGAAGCGTGCCAGAAGACTTTCCCCCTTGTAAGAGGGAAAGTGCACGTAACGAGCGAACGAACGGAGCGAAAGAGCACGACGGGATTCGCGCTGCGGTATCACGAAACCAGTTCTGTCCAGTGAAGGTTCAAATCACGTCTGTCCAAATGAAAGACGGTTGCGTGCACCAGGACGTTAAATGCTAACGCATTCAATACAATAACATGATGATGGCATGTATATCTATCTGTATTTCTAAAAATCATGCGCGTCTTTGAAGGGCAACACCAATTTATATTTTCCGATGCTACGGCTCTCCTAGGAGAGTCTAATGGGGTCCGTGGTTTTCAAAGGTGCTTTGCCCATTGTGAATGTCGCCTCCACGATGGGCTAAGCAATCTGTTTGATAAATACCAGAAATATAAATATTCTGGTGAGATGAGTGTTCATTTTGCCGCGCGATGTGCTTGCCGCACGGCAACCTGTTTGTGTGTATTTGTGGGTGTGTGTGTGGCGACCTTTGTACGGACGCGTGTTCTGCACGTGTGTGTTTTCTTTTAGGTATGTCACTTTTTGCTTCAAAAAGAAAGCAAGCGCTAAGAGCGAACAGTAGAAGATAAAGGTAGGGCAGGGGGACGGGGGGGGGGGGGGGGGGGGGAGCTGCAGGAAATCCTACTTCGGCAGATGGGAGGAAAGAAGAAACGAGACGAAGATTAACCGGATAATTTGTACCCAAATGACGTCGATTAGGGCAAAGACGATTACGCTTACAGCGTACTACATTACATTAGAACGAAGCACCGATTGGGACATCGCTGATAACGCGGCCCCCTAGTTTTAGGGCCACGCAAGAGGCTGCGCTGCTGATGGCGAAGAGCATCGAGCAGCTCATACGCTTAGCAACATAGCTCCGGCGGCCAACTAAGCAAACACTTGGAAAACAGACGATCGGAAGCAAAGTACAAGAATCAATGCCAGCGGACGAGCGGTTGCCCCATGCAACCTCCATCTATCGTGTCATTCTCCTCCACTTCATCCGGTCATTAGTGTTTAAGCGTATACATAGGTCCACAAAACAAACAAAAAAAATTATTTCGACCTATCCACGATAAGCGGAAGAGCAATACTCCGCTCAATCAAATACGAGGGATTCCGGAGGACTCGACGAGTCATCTAAGCCAACCCATCGTCGCGCGAGTGTCACCTTTTATGTCACCTGCCCTTCGGGAGCGGCGCAGCGACGCGTAATCACGTGACACGTTCACAGCGTCGGACTGGCTGCGATGGCTCGTCGCATCGCCCGCGGTTCATCGCAGTTTGAAACGGAGCACATAAATGAGAGGGATGAGTGGTGCGAGACCACACATCTTTCCCGAACTCGCGCTTATGAGGAGGAGAAATCGTGTGCTTCTTCCGCAGGAGTGGCGGTGACGTCAGAACGACGCCGAGCTCTTATTGGCTCACTAAAAAGAATAGTGGATAGACCTCAAGGCGTGGAGCATTGAGGTCTACCCACAATGTTTTTCAATCGGCCAATAGGAGCTCATCGCCACTCCTGAGCAAGAAGCAGACAAATTGCTCTCAGCATTAAGCCGCATTCACGCCGCTCGTACATCATACAAAAAACGCGGCGTTCACTCCATACTTCGACGACAGAATAACCTGCGGGAACGCTTCAAGCATGTTTGCCTCGTACATTTGTATCTTTTGAACGACCAAGGTGACTCGACAAGCCAGAAACACGTCTCAGATTGTTTCAAGACCGTCTCTCGTACGATGTACTGGCAGTGTGGCCACAGCCCAGCAGACACCGAGAACCGAAGGGAAAAAGGGAGAGATTCTAGAGTTGGTTCCAAGGCAAGAACGCAGTAGAAGCGTGATGCCGCCCGCTTCAAACGCCTCCGCAATCGAGAAAATAGTTCGCTGAAAACGTCCCTTCTCAAGGACGTTTAAATAGGGCAGGATCCGGCATGACGTCATACCCAGTGACGCCGGAAAAAGAACCCAATACCAGAATGCCTGGCGCACGGACGCGCTCTCATCCAAACTAAATTCAACCAGGCTCCATCGTCTGCTCTCCGCTCGGTCGTTAGGCTTAGGCTACGTCTGCTCCGTGCCTGCGGTCTGCTTCATATGCCCGCTGTCGCGGCTGGCTTTCGATTCGATCGGCGCACCAAAAGATGTTTCGATGCGAACCCGCATTCTCATCACGGCGGAGTGAAACCAACACTTTCTGGAAGCAGGGTTTGTACGGCTTACTCAACCCGCGATGCCATTCTCAGCGTTCGTGCGTACGACGACTGACACGCGATCGCTTTCCAAAGCCGCGCTACGACGACTCGTTCGAGACGACGCTCCAGGCGCGGTCGAGCGGCGTCGAGAGCGTCCGCTACACGCAGGCAAGTGTTGGGCTCCAAATCTCGCCTGTTCGACACCGATTCTTCAGTGGACGCCGCCATCGCTGCCATGAAATATTGGGGCAAACAACATCGTTGCCACGGAAATGCCATGGCAACGAGGGTTATTTGCCCCAAAAATCAATTGGACGAGCTCCCCATTGGTTGAGAAGAGTTCGTGGCCACACCTACTTCCGTTACACTTCGCTCCATGTATGGAGAATACGGACGTCACCTCCTGCCCCTTAATATCTCCTTGCCCCTTCTGCTCCAATGGGTAGATATTAGCTACAGACAGACCTTTGTAGCGGGCGGCAGCTTACGCCACCTAGCCGGGGCAAATTATGTATTTTAGGATTCGGCATTACTCGCTCCGGAAGGTTGAAGTAAAAAAGGCTTTAGTGGAAACGAAAATTGTTTGTTACTGAACAGATAAAGAAATCCCTGTCTATTACAGACCTGAGTTTGAGCAGTAGTGCAAATATATGAATTAAGAGGCAAAAAGAACGCATCCTTTGCTCTGCAAATTAAAAGGAATAGTATTTTTTGTAGGTAATGCATATATGGTTGTTGGTTTTACCTTGATAACCTTCCTACACGAATAAGGGACATTCTGTATAAGCCCCAACGTGGAGAGAACGGAATGCGATTCCTCCGATTCTTCTTTCACAAGAGAGTCTGGTGCAGCCTCGCCGTCTATGCCAAGGCAAAGCGGCGATGTCCTCAACCAAGTTGCACGACAGCTGATAATGAACGCGAACGTTCAGGTCCGACACGCACCGCCCGCCAAGCCCGGCCAGCCCGGCCTCACTGTGGAGGAGTCCTGCATCGAAGTCAGCAAACTGCTTGGCGTTGGTGTACGGATCATCCTGGATATCAAGAAGCAAGCGAAAGCAACCGAGGAACACGTTGTGACACCCTCTCGGAAGCGCCCAGCAAGTGAAGGCAAGAGGCGGCGCAAATTCAAGTTCGGTGACTTCACGCTGTGCGCGCTGAGATCGTGCGTCCACCACTCCTTCCGACGGAATGAGGCCCCCCACGGTTAGAAAGATAACGACCGAGTTCTGCACGAGCACTGAACTTCTCTTGCTGAAGGCTTGGACTGTGCGTCGCCTTCTCCACGACATCACATTCGAGCATGACAAAAGGGAACGAAACTCGCGGCTGATTGCACGAGAGGACATCGTCGCCTGGCACTAGAGGTACAGAGCGCGACACTGTTAGCGCGAACAAGCGATCGCCGGTTTTCAGTTTCTCTTTGAAACCAAGGGATGTCATCCAAGTTATTATTGCTACGGAAAGAGCTCATTTAGTTTTATAATGTAAGCGATAAAATTTCGTGCTCGCTAATACTATTTAGAAGTAAAATGCGAAAATGCGCCGATGTCGTGTTCGCGCTAACAGTGTCGCGATATGTACCTACATGAGATCGCACGTCACCGACAAGATGGTCGGAAGATCTTCTACCTGGACGAGACGTGGGTGACGGCAGGGTACACGTCTCAAGTGTGTGAGCTAGACACGACCGTGGCCTCGTCTCACGACGCCTTCATGTGTGGTCTTTCCACGGACCTCAAGCAGCCAGGGGAAAGGGGCCAGCACCTTATCGTTACCCTCATGGGCAGTGAGGACGGCTACGTCGACGACTGCCTGCATGTGTTTCGTGGCCAAAAGACTGGCGATTACCATGAGGAAATGGATGGCGCCCACTTCGAGAAGAGGTTCGACGGTGTCCTCGACAAACTGCCGACAGGAAGTGTTATCGTCATGGACAACGCTTCTTAGCATTCATGGCGGTTGGAAGCATTGCCGACGACGAGTTCCCGCAAGGACGACATCCGACAGTGGGTGACGTCTAAAAAAATTTTATGGGACCCCAAGATGTTGAAGAAGCAGCTTTTCGACATTGTGGCATTGGGGCAGCCACAGCACCTAAAGTGTTGTGTGGACACGTCTGCCTAGACGGCTGACTGCACTGTGGTAAGGTTTCCACCGTATTACTGCGAGTTCCATTCCATTGAACTGATTCGGGCCCGGATCAAGAGCGGCGTTGCTGCACGAAAACACGACGTCCAAGATCATCGACGTGGGGACACTCTTCAACGAAGTTGGCAAGGTCACCACTGACAACTGGATTAACGCTGTGAGGCACGTTATTGACATTGAAGAAACGTTATGACGAGGCGGTGCCACAAGTGCCCCTATCCAGTCCCTCGTCATCCAGCTAGATGGAGAAGACACCCCATCCAAGAATGACCTGTCTGGTGTTGAGCTCCTTGTCGAAGCTTAACACCAACATAAAGGAGAAAACGTCCAACATCTTGGAACACAAAACGGTCATTTTAAGGATCATTCATATGCTGTGAAGTGGGATTGCCGTTCTTGTCAACGACTGCCCTTCCGTGTCTCATGTTGTCATGCTTCTCTGCTTCATTGCCGTATAGAATTGTCCATGGCTTTTTGATATGGCAGCCACCAGACAAACTTTTTTTTGGTTGCGTTAATGTCTGAGCTGGTCTATACATTCCACTGCGCCATTAATCACCAGTATAGAGCTCAACTTTCCCAAAACAAAAATTTGCAGCCCATCCACGGCAGAGACATCAGATGCCGTATTGGCTTCCCGCTGTCAAAACATCTTCGCGATGCAACAAATCGGATTTTGATCGCAAATAAGCTCTTTTTTTCTCTAAGAAAGACGACACAACAAATCACTGCTAGTGCTCCGCTTTAAAGTATAAATGGGACGTCTCTGGTTATTCACATGCCTGAGGCAGCTCTGGGAATAACAATACCGTGTGTTTGCTGAGTGAAGAGCAAAATCTTTGTACTAGTGGTTTGTTTCGGTATGCAAAGGAACGTCTGTGGCCATTTAGACGACTGAGGCCACTCTGAGAATCACAATAACGTTTGCCAGCACTGCGGGTAGCGAATTCTCACTGCCAGTGATCGGTTACCAAGCATAAATGGGACGTCTGTGGCCATTCACACGATCGAAGCCACTGTGAGAATCACAATAATGTGTGCTAGCACGAAGCCGGTAGCCAGGAGGGGAAAGGGGGTGGGGGGGGGGTCCAGGGGCCCGTCCCTCCCTCCCGACCAAACATTTGGTGGAGGGGGGGGGGGGGGGCAGCTCCAAAATTGCTTTGCGTATGCAAAGCGAAAGGCTCTCTTTTTTCTTTCTTGCTTTTTACAAACAAAATGGTTCGAGCTATGTACATGCACACGATGGCCGACCGGTTTCAGTCCATAGTCTCCAGATTTGACAGGGGTGTAGTTTTCACATGCAAATCGAGGCTGGGAGACTAGTGCAAGTCGGTAATCAGAGAAAGGCTCCCCCCGCCCCCCCCCCCCCCCACACCAAGAAACATGCTAACAGGCTTACCACGTGGAAAACTGAGCAGATCTTTCTAATGCCCATGTATTGCGGCGCTGAATGCATCGGCCAAACGGGTGGCTGCGTAAACGACCGGCTAAAAAGTAGACGACGCCACACCCAACAGTCAGCAACCGATAGACACGCGGAGACGGGAATGTCGCGGCTGCTCTTCCGACTTTTTCCGCCACGACGACGCTGGTAACTCTTTGTGACAATGTCGGGAGGAAGATTACAGAAGCCTTTCATGTGGTGACGGTTCCGCCAATCATAGGCTCATCGTTTCTTCTGCTCACAAAGACCTCGGGGCCCCGGCGGCTTGACTAATCCCCTTTTATCCCTAATCCCCCCCCCCTCTTTTTTCCGATGCTTGGAAGTCGTGGCATCAGCAAGTAGGAGCCCCCCCCCCCCCCGCACCCCCCCCCCTCCCCCTGGAAACAATTCCAGGATAAGGGCCTGCTCAGCACTGTGGGCAGAAAACTCTCACTGCCAGTGATCTGTTTCAAGGTATAAACGGGACATTTGTGTCCATTCACACAACTGAGGCCATTCTGGGAATAAAAATAATTTGTGTCAGCACAGTGAGGAGCAAAATTACAGAGCCGGTGCTCTCTTTCAAAGCATAATATGGACGTCAAAAGCTCCCTTGAAGTTGACGGCCATTATGAATCTTGGGTCGCTCTTCGGCGAGTTGGTTAACACGTTGTGGTGGATGAGGAGCAGGCTGTCCTGTACGCCGAGGTGTGGCCTGAAGGGGCGTGGTATAGATTTACTAAATTCAGAGGTGCCATTGTACTCGCTTGAAATATATTGTAAAAACAGCACCGATTGCTTGACGTGAGGGAAAGTCTGCTACAACATTGATGAAGGGTGAGTGAGAGGACGGAAATCTGGGGCATGCCAATGCCGTTGCCGGTAACTGGGATAAGTCTCAGGCTAACTCAAGCTTGATATTGCCAGTCTTGAAGGAACGCTGTGATGAAGTGAAGCGGTCTTCCATAGAGCCCTCAGTTTTGAGCCCCCCCAGACTAGTGCAGGATAGAGGATTAAATCCAACCTTTTCGGCATCAATAAGAACCACAATGCACAGATTGCAGACAGACTTGTCGCCGAGGACAGCGTTGTGAAGTAATGAAAAGCCGTCTTGAGTGCTTTGATGGCTTCTGAAACTGGATTAGAACGAATGGAGGTGCTTCTCGGTTTTGTGATGCTGTGGTTAAATTAAGTTGAGTCTGTAACAGGCGTAATCGTCTTTTCAGTGCTGCTGTAGTGCCCCAGTCAGCTGGCCCAGAGGCTATAGGTGCAGGCCACTACTTGCGGTCCCTTCTTGCACCCAGATCAAGTGGATCGCCTCCTGGAAGGCCTGGGGATGTACTGGTAGAGCGTAATCGTAGGTTCCTTATAATGGGCTGCTGAGATGTTACCCCATATGACAAATTATGCATGGACCTTTGAAGGCTTAGGTCGTAAGGCTTGCAACGGGATCAGATAGTTAGGTAGTCGCTTCCCACTGTCGGTGTGCACTCGCCATTCCCTTCGGAGACTTGGAGAGCCCCACGTTAACCCTTAACTCTCAGACCCGAGGTCGCTGTGCTCGTCATAATTTTGTATCGATATCGCCAATAACGAGACCTTGTCCAGACAAGAACCATTCCAAATTGCCTGACGGGGACGAACCAGCTGCTCCTTATCCAATTCTGGGTCGTGAAGTTTAACACCAGAAGGGCGTGAAATTCATTTCGTTTTTCTGTTTATAGTGCATTTTGTCTGGCAATGGGAATTCAAAAATGATGCCAGTTGCGATGGTGTTCAAGTGAAACAGCTCGGAAACAGGCTATTTCTGCGGTGGCACCTGTTTCATCGAATGATGTTTTCCCGACAGTTTGTTTCATCGACACTGCGACGTTTCATCGACTGATCGTTTCATCGACATATCTTTCTAGGTTTCGTTGACAACATATTAATTTTTTTTGCAAGGTGTACGCTGGTCTGTCGGTGAGGGGGGTACGTGCACGGGTACAGGACCACCCGTACATGCCGCCGCGAGGCATGTACGGATGGGCCAGGTGGGTTCACATTTTTGTAATGAACTGCCACAGACTCTCGCCGTGAAGCGTCGTGAAAGGGGTGGGTCGGGTAGTTTAACACGCGCCCGAGTGACGCACGCGCGACTAAATGTTTTTACAGCGTGCAATTTGCGTGTCGATGAAACTTCACAGCACCGTGCGGTAGTGTCGATGAAACGATCGGCGTCGATGGAACGAGTGTCGATGAAACGAGTGTCGATAAAAAGTTGTTCATGAAACGTGTGTCGATGAAAGGAGCGTCGATGAAACGACAGGGACCTCATTTTCTGATGGTTCCATGGAAGCTCTGACAATGAGGACTGCGAAGTTGCCTCCAAAAAGAAGTTCTATATATGTTCTCTACACGAGTCTAACTTTGCCAAGACAGACCCGAAAGACGATGGCAGAATCTAAAGAACTTGTTCGCGGCTACGGCCTGGTATAATAATCGATAAGCATACGTTAAAACGTAATTAGGCGGTTCGACCCGTTGCTTGATTCGAACATTGTCCATTTTTGTTGTTATAAAGACAAGCCATTATTCAGCTTGCATTCGGACCAAGGTAAGGACATCTGGGTATTCGGTATGTTTTTGAATTTTTTTGTTTAATATTTCGCATGTAAGAAAGCCACAAATCCATGAATTGGCAAGTTGGGCGTGTGTTTGCCGGTAATACCTTAGGGGTGTCATGTCTGTTTGTGAACTATACGCCGCGACGCGAGGGGGGGGGGGGGGGGGGCGGGGGGTACACGCGTCACGTACCCGGGTTTCGAAGCAAAAACATACTACTGACAGGAGCTCTGAAAGCAACCATAATGTTCGGAAGCATTTGAGAGAACCAGACCTCCTTCCCTCAAATTCTCTAAAAATTTTGAGAAAGTAGACATCAGCTTCTTAACGTTCAAAACAATATCAATTTAAACTTTGTAACATACCCATCACTGGCCTTATTATTTGTATGTCACATGTATGTAACAGCTAAATATCGCGACCGAGAATGCATCTGAGCATAGGTTACCATACAGGTGATTGCGGCGCGGAAATTTGACAAGGACGCGACTTTCCACGTATGTATACATACTGCTTCGAAGGCGTCATTTCAATAAACAGACTATTTATTAACGTCAGCAAAGATACGGTCGAAATCTGGTGCAGACACTCACTGTGTTGGCGGTTCACTCATGCCCATCCAACACAGCCCAGTACACTAATAAACAAGAGTTTGGTGACCACTGCATGTTAACGTCACTTCACGAAAACCACTGCTAAGAAAAGTCAATGCCGTCACAATGTAGAGACGCAACCTGAGGCAGACGAAGAAGGAAACGGCGTCCGACGCACGATGCTAAGCCTTACGCCCCTATCGAACTTTTCGATGGCAATACCATATCGCTGGATTCACACGCTGTCGCGCAAATCCTATTGCGAATAGAAGTGGACGCGTTTAAGACTTAGCGACGTACGCTCGAGTAAGTGTAAAACCGCGGTAAAGAGCAGGATAATTTCTGCAAGAAGCTGGAGTCGTAGACGATCTGCCCTGGCAGCCATGTTGAAAATCTTAGTTTGCATGAACAAGATTGGTTCGCGCAGGTCGTAACGTCAGGGAAACGATGGGACGCGACTGGTGGCGGAGGAATACAAGATTCCCTTTGAGGGGCATTTGCCGCTACCTTCTTGACTTGTAACCGACTATAGAGACCACCAAGGTCGCTCACCGGGAGCAAAGCCCAGCCGCCCACTCATTACATTAGGGGCGAAAGGCTATGCGCCATCCTCTCTCCGACGCCGCACACAATCATCCGAGTATCGACTCTCACTCGTTGAGCACACAATCGCGGAGAACCAGCGACCGGGGCAGCAGCATGCGGAAGCAGCAAGAACAACACAGAGGCAGCCGCCGCGCTATCAAGACACCTCAAACATCGCCCCCATCCATCGATGCGAAAGCTTCCCACTCCGCGCTTTTTTTTTTTATTTCCTTTTTTCCTAATATTTTTGGCAATGATCGGGGAAAGCTACAGTAAACAGCCACGCAGAAGAAGAAAAAAAAAAAAAAAGAAAAGGAAGCCGTTTTCTACGCTAGCGTGCTTCGGCCCTCGTTTTCGTGCGGCCCGCCTCCTCGGTTCCGTAACGGCCAAGGACGAGTAATCTGGACGGACCCGCCGTGGAAGCAAGCAAACAAACGTCAGTGCCGGCGGCAGCGGTGGCAGCGCCGCGGCTCTCCTGCCACGCACCGACGAGGGAACACGCCGCCGTGGTCGTGCCGCAGCCGGCCGTCGGTCGAGAGAGCGGGAGAGCGAACAGCGCTGTGGTGAAGCGCTGCCGGCGCTGCTGCAGCTCTGCACCGTGGCAGGCGGCGGCAGCGAAGAACGAGTGCAATAACTGCGATTGCATGAGTGCACGCACGCACGGCATAGACCATCCGATGCCTGCCCCCCCCCCCCCCCCCCCCGCCCTTTATTTTTTGTCTGTTTCGTTGTCTGTTGATCTTGTTTATTTTGCTTGGTTTCGAGCATGTTGATGGTGAACTTGGTCTATTGCATCGAGCTTCTCTCTTTTGATCTGTCCACAATCTTTTCCCGTGTCTTTTTTTTTTTTTTATAAACGTTAACAACAAAGGTGATAGCAGCTTTCTTTTGTCGTTGATTAAGATACTTTTTTTCAAGTGGAACTTAGTAGTTTATTGTTTAGAAGGAAAACAATACCAGTTCGCAGTCTGTCGCCTAGGAGCACCGCGCTCGTCATCGTCTTTTGGGTGAGGGTGCATATATTTCTGTTTCCCGTCTGATTTGTGTCATCTTTGGATTAGAAAGCGGGAGGACTAAAAAATTCGTTTATACGAATTTGGCACTAGTGCTTCGTTATTTGAGCCTCACGTTTTATTTTCTTTATTGTATCGTTCCGGGTGTACAGTTATTCCCCATACCTTACACCACTGTTTCACGAATAATTCGAAGGCATTCGAAGCGAAGGCCTTTAAGAGAATCATCAATGTCGAGGCCTGGGCATGCGCAGATTAGAGCTCGCGGACTGATTCACCGATTCCTTTAAAGCCTTCAATCTGAAGGCCTTCGAATCTCCCGTGAAACAAGATATTCAGCTCGTAAACAGTAAAAATGAACAGCAAGAATGGCGAAAAACTTCAGTAAGTTAACCATGCCCTGAAATAGCCTGAGGTAAGGAAAAAACGACAACTAAAAAAAGGATGAGAAAGAAAAAAAGAGATGTGAGAGACAACGCCTCAAACTCAGCTACCGCATTTATTTAGCCATTTAGCCAATCTTATATGTATGGTAAGTGCACTTACCATACATATAAGATTGCCCCCTCCATTTTTCAATTTTTCCTTTGCCGTACATCAGTCTCCATTTTTATTCTTTCTTTCTTTCACATCATCGTCAAATATAAAGTTTCTCTGCTTTTATTTCCTTCACAAAAAATAAAGAAACCGACCTTCACAATCCCTATTTCTCTTTGCATCCTCCCCTCCGTTTTCATACGCATTTTTTGTTGCACACAACTTGGCGCAAACTCCTAAACGCCTTATTTAAAAAACATTAAGACCCGACTCTCTTCGATTTTTTCCCCCTCTCTTTCTTTGATTTCGTCTCCAGCTCCCTATTTAATCTTCCCCATAAAGGCGAGCCTTCTTTCCCTGGCGGACAGCGAATGGGCCGTACCCGAAGCCCTCTCGGCACGGTCAAGATTGACCGCCACCGAGCGCTCAAACATCGGTCAAGAGCTGCGGTGGTCCCGACCGCCCAGCGCACCTCCACTGCGCCAAAGGATCCTTTTCCCATCCCCGTATCCTCCTCTCTCTCTCTCTCTCCCGCTGTCCCATCTCTTTATCCAATTTCCCATTTTTTTCCCGACCTCTCTATATATACCACTCGTGGCTATTTTGAGTTACTCTGGAACCACTCGGCTCGTGCTGTTTATTATACTCTGTTCGCACCCTAAGCTGACAGTGCGGTGAAGCCTACGCTACGTTTCAGACTAAGTCCGCCCGCAGTGGACGTTGATCCTATGGAGCCAACCACGCAGGGACAAAAGTGCCTCGACACGGCGACCGTCGTTCTTGTGCGTTTGCTACAGGACTTGTGCACGCTACTTGAAAAAATGTAACGGATTACAATGACATGTTAACGCGAGCCTCAAATGTAACAGACTACCATAACAAATTACTTTCGCTGAAAAGTACACGGATTACTTTACTCGTTACGTTACGAATTACTTACTCGTTACTACTTCTTCCGTACGCTTATTAACATAAACAATAGAAACAAATTTGATGTTTTCAAAAATGTTCCGGAAAACTACCTTCCATTTCTCATTAAGTAGAGAAGACAAACACGATGGAAGGCGCCGGAAAGAGGCAAAGCCTACTCGGCGTTGTCCTCTCAATCTTTTTTTTTCTTCTTCTTTTTTTTTGCGTATTTGTATATTTTTTGCACATTTTCTTCTTTTTTTTTTTTCTAATGGTTCTAGCGACCGGTCATACCAAAAATATCGTGCTTTATTTTTCGGTTATTCTGCTCTTCCCGATGTTTTCTGTTTTGTTGAACTTGCTATCTTTATGCTGCTGAATTGCCTGCTCATATTGCTTCAGTCTCCGTATTATGTTCATATTTTTTGTAAGTAACCAGTCAATAAAGTAATCCGTTACCAATATCGCAACGAAATTACATTACACATTACTGCCGCACAAAATCTCTCGAAAAGGCAACGGATTTCTTCCAAGTCTCGGAACCTTACCATCACCTTCTAAAAAGCAATCGTGCAAAGAAACCTATAGCGCAGCCTCACGGCGCACTCGGCGCGAACGTCTAGTTTAGCCGCTGATGCTAACTCAATAGACGACAAGCGCCATGACGATGCATTTTCGCCGCTGCTCGATAGGCTACGACGTCAAATCGTAGCGTCGGCTGCGGTCGAAATCGGCCTGAAACAAAGAATGCGGGGCGCAAGTGTGTCTGCTTCTTGCACAGGGGCTGCGACGATATCACAATCCCGAGCTCTTATTGGCTGATTAAAAAAAATGGGGGGAGGGAGGGGGGGGTAGACCTCGAGGCACTTAGCATTGAGGTCTATCATTTCAATTAGAGCCAATCAGAGCTCGGCGTCGTTCTGACGTCACCGCAACTTGTGCGCAAGAAGCGGACGACTTGCTCTCCGCATAGGCCCTCGTTGGACCGGTCATATACGTCTATATTTCGCCACGTGATCAAGCTCCTGCCCGTGAACCCACGCGCAGAGAGCGGGGTCAGGTGGGGAAGGAAAGGCGGTTGGTTGGACCCGTTGCACCGTCAGCTCGGGGGTGAACGGAGTAGTGTGTACTTTGTTTTATCGCTTAAGCTCAAACGGAGTATACGTAGAAGGGGGGGGGGGGGGAGGGGGGGAGGGGCGTTTGTGTAGATACATTATACGCTTATTAGGTATTTTCGTTTTTGTTTTCTAGCTCAGTTTTTGAAATGTGAGCAATTTTTTGAGAGGCCTTTATTTTTCTGCGTCAAAGTGCGTCCATATTAGGGCCTTTATAAAGGCCAGCGAGCGCGTTGTTTATTTAGAACTGTGTACGCGTTATTTGTGGCGGCGTTTCTTCTGCGGTTACGTGAGGGTCGCGAAGAATCCCCGTGTGCTTTGGATCGGGAGAAGGGGGATGAGGGTGACGGAGAAAGGGTGAGCTGGGGTGGTATAATTTGACGTTTTACTTTCACCGGGGACCTTGCTTTCGAGAGTATACGTTTATTAGATGAGACGCCCGTAGCCGACACTGATACGTTTGGACCTGGAACTGTGGTGCTACTTAACTTGTCGCCAGGAGCGCCCTGCTATCTTTATCGGAACCAAATATAATCAAACGTATTTCAAAAGAAAATATTGAGGGAGCAAATATTTTTTGGTTTCGTTCGACATGCTGTTCCTTGTGCCTGATGCGTACCCTCGTTCATTCGCCCGCACGCAACTTTACTTCTGATCGAAAGGGTGACGCTGTCCGCTTTTCCTGAATGTCAATCTGCCTAGACTTGCCAGGAGATGGGCGACCTCTTACTGTGGTCACCCGCAACGTGCGCCTCTGCTGATTTTATTCTCTCCGTTCGAATACAGGAATGCGTCGGAATGCTCAAAATAGCAGAACGCTTGGTTCAGTTTCCAGGCTTTCCGCTCTACTCGTAACAACGCGGAAGTAACTTGAGAGTAACTTAAAACCCGCATGGAATTCTAGCTTTCAAGAAGAAAAAATATAAGCGCTGCTCGACAACTTGAGGCAAGCATTTAAGTTTCATTTAAGTTTGTTTTCAGTGGTCTGAAATCTGACTTTCAAAATAAATAAGGAGAAAACCGTAATAAAATATAGATACTAGAATCGAAAGCGCATTAGGCTGATACATTAAGGTCTTAACGCTTCACGAAGCCCTACGCCGAATTTGCAGATTGCTCGACCGGGACATCTGATCCGTTTGTTAAATTTCAGATATTTTCTAGATTGTGTAAGCTATAACAAGAAGCGTTGACGTAACTGCTTTATAAATGAAGAACATAGTTTTGTGTAAATCAGATTTAAATTAAGTAATTTAAACCGAGTATAATGAAGATACACAGTTGTCGTTCCCGACCGAAATAAAATATCTTTACATATTATATTAAAAAAATCAAGCATAAAAATGATTAAAAGCTTGTAAACTTGCTCTGCTGTTTATTTTCTTTCTTTTTTTGGTATCGCGCAAGGTACCGGCACGACAGTTTACATAGCATTCAATCTACTTTTACTGGAAAGGCTCATTTTTCTATACGTGATGAAATGTTACCTTGTTTAAATTAATAGTCGCTTACATTTCTAAAAATAACTAGGCAATAGCTCTGTGTAAACACGACCTAGCACATGTTACAAAAATTGAAAATAAAAAATTGCGTAAATCGTTTTTTTTTTTTCAAACCGGAGGTTGTAAAAAAGCATTTTATCACATATTGTTCCGAACTGGTAGTATCACCTGATGAATTGTAATATTTGTACTGTATGTAAACGCTTATGAATATTTCTGGTTGCTCATAACTTTTATTTTTATAAGCAAAGCTTGTTATCTCTTTGTGATTTGTTCGGAGCAAAATGGCAGCTTTTTGTCATGTATAAGAAAGCACCGGTGTATTTCTTTCGAACGAATATTTCAATAAACAGAAATATTGAACAGTTGCGAGTATTATTATAGTTCGGGGTCGTTGGTATGGTAGCACTGCTCACTAACGTCGTTGAGGAATCTTTTAGCCGCATGCAGCACTGACCGCTAGTCAGGGGCATTTAGTGAGCGTCAAGCGGTAGTGAGGACAGTTATAATAATACTTAGATAGAACAAATGTTAAGCCTACTCTCGGCATGTTTTGGTATTCTTCCACGCGCTTGTTCAAACTTTTGCGTTCGTATTGGTTTACGTATGTTTCATTTTGTGCGTTTTATTACATTTACGCAATATCTTACATTTATGTATGCGTATGATCCAATGTTTTTCTTATGCTTTAGTTGTTGTGTTTTCATTAACATTCACTCACCTGCTTCAGTTATATGTGATTGGGAACTACACAACTGTACGCAGATATATCGCGATTTTCCTTTTTTTTTCTTCATATATTTGCGTATTTGGGGGCTATGGCCATGAAGCAGTAAAACAAAATGAGCTAATTTAACACTTCATTCGAGTTATATGAATCAGCAAAGTGAGGAACAAAGCGAAAAAGGGTATCTATTTCACGTCTCACGAACGAGAGACGTAGTGATATCTGCTAGGCACGGGCGTGAGCGTCTGGCGTTCAGAAGCGTCTTAAATGCGCCCGCGTGACGGGACAAACAAATCATTCAGCAAAAGGCACGCGGCACGCTATTTGCGCTCGCGCCATTTTTGTACTCCGTTTCAGATCACGTCTGACCGCAGTCGGCAATCCGGTAAAGCAAGCCAAGCAGAGCCAAAAGTGCATCCTTCACGGCTTCACGGCGATCGTTGCATTTGGGCTTTTCCGATTACACTGCTAAACTAATCACGCAAACGAAAAGCAAAAAACGCAGGCTTATGGGGATTCAGAGTAGTCCGTGATTGGTCCTGCTGCGGGGACAGCAAACGTGAACAGACGACGAGCGCGATGACGATACATTTTCGGCACTGCTCGATTAGCTACATCTCATCGTAGACGCGTGTCGAAGATGAGAATTCTTTAAGTTAACAAGGTAAAGGTTATCAGTCATCCAACAAAAGTTGTCTTTGCCGGCAGTGTAAAACACTTTACAAACGATCACACCTTTTTCGTTTTCTTTTTTTTTTTATGTCTGCGAGGTTATTCCTCGTCGAGACTGGTTAACGAAACATCACAAAGTTCAAAAAGTGGACGGACTTAATTAATTTCAATTTTCCTCGACGCGGCGATACGTTAGCCGCGAGAAGAAAGAGTGGCGCCGTCTGATACGGGCTCCATGTCCTGTCGTATATTATCCTGGGTCACGTGACCGTGTCTGTACTTAGTTGAGAGTTCCGTAGGATGAGGAGTTTCCTTCGTAATGCACGTTTAATTCGCTGTTTTCGAAACAGACTCGAGGGCTTCTTTTGACCTCCTCTCTTCGTCGCACTGCTTGTCAAATATAAACGCAGTGCGGCCACGTGGCGGCCACGTGGCGTGACCAGGACCAATCCGGTAGTGCTCGTGGCTTCAAATGCTTCCACAGTGGCCGGACAGGATACTGGAATAACACAAATCCCGGGAAAAGTCTTTTTTTTTTTTTTAGTTTGTTAGAAGCACACGGAGCAAACAGAAACCAATCGCGACGAAGGTCGGGTACACCTTGAACTCGGCAGTCGGATCGCCGATTTTTTCGCAGTTCGCTCTAGAGGTTTTGAGGCTGGCGTGGGCCATGAAAAATACCCAAATATTGAGATGCACGTAAGCGCGGCATCACCAGGATCTCCTTCTGCGGTAACTTATCGCGCTCTTTGCTAGAATCAGCAAAGTGCGACCGAACATATGTCTTGGATTTGCGCCAACATCCTGGAGAGCAGGCTCGCTATAATAATGTCAGAACACTTCAGAACATCTTCGCTCCAACGCATACACAGAATCTTCTCTCTAAAGTGCTTGCTACACACTATCCAACTACTCAATTTAATATGTTCTCTTTCATTCCTAGCGTCACAATTATACCCCTCAGTCTGCAGCTTTTTTTCCTTGAGGTAGACGTGGAAACTGATGTTTGGATCAATCACGTAAGACCGGCATTGCGGCAGTGATCAGGTCCCCAGCATTGCTCCTCGAACGCAAAACCTGTCCAAAACCAATCAGAGTTTCTTTTTTTTTTTTTTTTAATCACGCTTTAGTTAGAGATAATAGTAGAAACAAAATGTACTCAGGAAACAGTTTCCGCAGCTACGCGTTAAATCACAGATCCAAAACAATGAAAAGGGAAAGAAATACCTGTTCCCCTTACATCATCCCGTATCCTACGCTATGATCGAGCAATCGCTATGCTCCAATCGGTTTCGCTCGGAACTAATGCGGAGCGCTAGTGCTTCTTGCACAGAGATTGCGATCATGTCAGAACGCCCAGCTCTTACTGGCTGATTGAACAAACAGTGGGCAGACCTCCAAGCAGGTAGCATTGGGTCTACCCGCTATCCTTCCAATCAAAGCCAATCAGAACTTGGCCTCGTTCTGACGTCACCGCAACCCCTCTGCAAGAAACAGATGACTTGCTCTTCGCGGCATCTAAGTCCAAGATAACGTTTTACACAAATTGTATGAATCTTGAGTGCAGATGCTGCCAAAATAAGAGTGTCCAAATGTTTTGTTTAATGAAATTATGAAAGCCAATCGCCAATAATAATGAGATGATAGGTGACGTGCCGGAAAAACCCCACACTTCCACACTTCCTAATTGATGTTCGTTGTACTTTTATATGAAGCAAAGAAAGCGTAGTGCATGAGCTGGCAGTGATCTTTGCTTATGTACGTGGCTTACTCCTTGTACCTTCGAACAAACATATACTAGAGAGTGCCAAAATACATGCCCTCCACGTGCCATCATCTCTTGTGGCAATGTATTGCTACTTACTGCTTGATTCTAAGTTCTAACCAGTAACATGTCCGGAGAGACGCTGACACGCCGGAAGGGAATAAGCACAAAAGATAACATACAGTCACTGCAGGGGAATTCACGCCATATGGTATCTATGGTTTTGGGGATAGCGCCAAGTTTCCAGTCCTTTGCTCATTCATGAATTCGGCATGCCAACCGCGCCTGCACATAACTCAGATGATAAAACAAACTGGATTCATTCTGTTTATTTTTATGCTTACAGTCGATGATAGGCTAATAACTCAATAGAAGCCTTCAGTACACGCTCGCTACCGATGCCGCCGGACGCTGCACGTGCAACGAAGTATAATGAAAGGAGTGAAGGCTGAACTCCATGGGACGAATATGCTGCGAATAACCGACGAATTTTGCCTGGCGGCTTTTGCTCAGCGCGTGGAATCAACACAGTGGCTGCTACGTCGCGCGCAAAGCGAGCGTGCCGTCGGGCGACGTTCGCCAGTTATTCGTCACATAATTCGTTCCATGGAGTTCAGCCTTTAGAAGGGACATTACAAAGTGTGCTGCGATGAATAGTGGCAGCTGCTGCAGTAGCTGCTGCATTGTGGAAAGGCGTGTAGGAGATTTGCTTTTTACCAGTGTGCTGTACAATATCTGCAATGGTACCTTGCTCTCAGTGTAATTGAAGTAAGAGACATGTGTGAGGAAATGTGTGCTTTGGTGGCCAGATGTGCCGTGTGTTGGAAAAAAACACAGAAATGGGATTTTTCTACCGCTTTCTTAAAACGGGGGCGCCCTTGACCGCGCGTGCAATGGAAGACGCGAAACTACGTACCCGAGCCGTTCAGTAAATCCGGGGTCGCACCGCTTATACATCATTCAAAAAACGGTCTGCGTACAGGTTCGAACTTGAGACACCGCAAGATCCGTGCTTCGAACGCCACTTGGCAATGAGTTCAAGGAGACACTTCGCACGCGGCATTCGAACTACGGATATTGTGGTACTCGTGTTTGCAGACTGTTTTTTGTATGATGTATGAACAGTGTGACCTGTCTGTCTATGCTGGAAAAAGCGGTGGAGAAACTGCATCGTGACGTCGCCGGTGGGAGGAGCCTAATCTCCATCGCCAACGAACTACATCGGAAGAGAACTGCACCGTGACGTGTCCGGTGACGTCGCCGAAGAGTGGCGATTGAGTTGAAACTACATCGGCTCTTTTTTTTTTCTCTACAGGGAATTTCGGTGAATCGCCGAGTGGGCTAGCGCACACCAGCTTGGAGCACGTGGAGCGAAAGCTCGCGCTGCAGAATCCAAGGATCCCGGGTTCAATCCCCGCCCCTGCCAGTTTCAATCTGGATGAGCATCGTACCGGCGTGCGGTCGTGTATCACTACTGCGTGATGCACGTTAAAGACCCCGGGCTAGCAGTCGTACTGCACTGGCTAAATTGCTTATCTACAGTGGGTAACAATGTCGCCATGTTCAGGCAGACTAGCCTCTTGCTGTATAAACAACTAACGACAAATTTTACTTTTTGACTTGTTTGACTGCGTTATTGCAACTTCTCTCGCGCTGCACGAGGAAAACAAAAATTGTTCTATCGGGGGTTAAATTTTCGGTGAAGTAGGAAGCAAAAAAAGAAGAAAAGAATATTTCCCTCAAGTTCGGTTCGTAGTAGAAGAGGAGGAAAACGAAAATCAGTTGTTAGTCCCACGGTATTTTCTTTATGTGTATGTTTATTATAGTTCAGCTGGCCTTACCTGAAGTAGTTGCTTTAAAATAAAGTATATCTCTCTCTCTCTCTCTCTATCTCTCTCTCTCTACCTGAAGTGTGAACGAACTAACTCAACTTAAGCCTGTTACCGTTGCTTGCTTGGCTTTTCGCTCAGCCAAATCGCTATATGGGGTGCATTCAAATGAAAACACAATCGTGTTGAATCGTGTAAGAGTATTTAGAATATTTATCGATCACGACGCTGAACTTGCATCGCTCGAAGAAATTCCTTTTTGTGAGTGCCTTCTCTGCTTGAGTTTCTTGGAAACACAGCGACTTCGACCCGAGGCAATCGATGATAGCGTTGGTGACATTACCAAGTACGCGACTCAAAGAAGCACTGGTGAACACCAATGCTTTCGTCGGTCCCGACGGTTCCCTGGAAGCCGCCAGCGGCGTAAAAGCGTAGAGCTGCGAGGAAGTGTTGTTCGACCGTCAGCACACGACAACGCTGGAGCTTTCCGCGAAGCTGGTCGCACAGCCAGCGAGTCACCCCTTTGGTCAGCCGGTATTCGCCCACAAACCTCGCATCGCTCGTCTCGACAGCTTCCCGGTGATCTCTAAAAACTCGATCCGCTGGCGAACCCAACAGTAGAGATGCATAGTCGCCATCTTTTACGATGCAGAACGATCTCCGGCTTCATCTCGACCACTCAGTTAACTGCATCGTCAAAGTGCATCGTGACGACATTTTGACGTCACCGCCAACTGCATCATTTTACGAGCATAGCTCGAACTGCATAGGGAAAAACGACATTTCAACGTCATGTCACGTGACCCGAGAGAATAGCCAATCAGTGCCCGATGCAGTTTTCTACCTCATTTAGTTTGCGTTCCAGCACAGATAGACAGGGCGTAAAGGCGCGGAGAGCACACATGAACGGAACCTGGGCGGCGGCAGTGGGGAGGCGAGGGAGCGTGTCTGCGCAGCGCGACAACGTTGTATTTTGAAACGTCTGCTGCTTTGAAGGTTGAGACTCCGTGAGAGTAGGGAGACTGAGGAAGGGAGGGTGTTCTTCCCAAGATGGATGAAGGAGGAGGGGGGGGGGGGGGCGAATGAAAGTTTTGCCGTGTGTGAGTAACGACGGGGAGAGGAAGAGCAGTACCTATGCTGTAGAATGGGGTTTTGCGTTCGTATGTGAGCATTTCTTGCCGCGAACTACCTAACAGCTACCGCTGTAATATTAACAGTTTACCGACTATAGATAACTCGAACGTCGCCATCTACCAAGCAGCTTTTGGAGCAGGAAAACTAGCCAAAAAAGAAACCGAAGGCTTTCCACATAGCTAAAGAAAGGAAGAAAAAATAATGTCGACCTCACACGGTCCAAACTCCCTGCGGTGCTTTGTTAGACCCCCGCCCAATACCGTGTTTACCATCGCCTCCCCAAATGCGTCCACTGACACGACTATCTTCCGACCCGATCTCTTATTGAAAGCTCGCGAACCGTGTCCGCTCGGAACTCAAAGTCCTCCCGCATATTCTTCGCCAGGGCTGAAAGCCGCTCTCCCAACGACATGAGGACAACGATGAACTCGGGATTATCCATAATTAAGGGGGCGCCCAGAACGGCGGCAACAAGGACACGCCTCCTTCGGCGCGCGGAAACCGGGACACCTAATTAATTACGAGCTTAAAGTCTAACTAATTGTTTTCGAGCGATCGGTGATTAACTGCACTTCGCATCGCAAACCCTCCAACTCCCCCCCCCCCCCCCCCCCCCCCTCCACCCGCTCCCAACCCTCTTTCTTTCTCTCGCATTTTCCATCCCTTCTCCAACCGGCATTCGGTTGGTCAGGCGTCCTCATCAATATTTAACCTGCTGGTTTCCTTCCCTATAGTTTCGCCACTCCCTCGATTAACTCGCTAATACCTGAATCGTAACTGCGAATTAACGGAGACAGTATACGTATGTAGCTGGATTGGTCACGATATAGCATAGTTTGTTTGCGTACTGGGCGGGACTTCAGCATCAGAGATGTGCCCGTTTAATAACGCAGCAGGCCCCCAGCTTCATCCTAATTAATTAAATCCAGTCCTTGGCTCATCGGCTAATTCCTGCCGGGCGAAATGTCCTTGCCACTCGAATGCCGCTCGCTCCGTTATATAGATGTGCGGGCGCGACCATGGCGAAGAGAAGGCGAACGAATCAATGGAGGGGGGTCGCTAGATCCATCAACTAAAGTCCGTGCCGTCGGTCGGGACAAAGACGACAGAAACAAACACGCTCCCATATATATATAAGGTCGGGACAGTTTGCATTGGAATTTGTTTAACCGCGCGCGCGCGGAGTGCACAGAGGAGGTCACGAACAATAGGGAGTTTTCGGAGATCGTCCCCCCCCCCCCCCCCTCCCCGCAATGAAGACGCCTATACTGCGCATGCGCGCCACTTTAATCTTGCCTGCATATTTTACTATCTCGTGGCGGGTTACGGAGAGCGGCGCGGGACGGCGGAAACGATCTACGAAAACTCCCTATGCGGGTAGAAATTAAGGGAGAAGAGGAGAAGAGAGCGCGCGGGAACGCCTGCGAGCCGAGCTCTGATTCGGGAATCGAGACGAATTTTCGGCTCACAGGACGTTAAATGAGCCTTACTTAGGCCTTTTTTTTTCGGTGTATTTTTGTCGTTGTTAAACCCATACGCTCTCTCTCATTTAACTACCGGTTATTTTACCTTTTATAACCGGATAGTGGAAGCTCAACTTTCTCCTATTTTTATTTATTTATTTATACATAGTGCTGGCTCCTGGGCCGTGGTAGGGAGGAACAACATATAACAAAGCGATACAGTTCATAGATTCAATGAAAACTTTGAACAATACCGTATTTACAAAATTTGACACACGACGCGCCCATAGCACAATAAAAAAAGGGACTAAATGCGCGTAAAAAAAAAAGCGATAATCACTTTAACAATAACAATATGATGACCACAATAATCAACAATAATCTAAGGCCACGTGCCGTGTACATTCGAACTGATAACAAAGAAGACAATATAAAAAGACAACTTCGATACAACATTCAAAGAATCACGCGATATTTACATATTTTAGTTCAAAGACAGTGAAACGAAAGAAAATAACACTGAGGCGATACGCTTACGTTTTAAACACAGTAAAGAAGTCTAACAGCATCCTCAAACATTGAAATATTGTTGTGATTTACAATACGCTCGGGAAGCTTATTCCAATCGTGAATCGTAGAAGAATAAAAAAAAGGAATACTTGAAAACATCAATTTTGGCGATATATGACTGCAATGCTTTAGAAGTTTAGAATGCTTTAGTCTAGCTGATCTGTTGGTAATGTTCCTAAAATAAATGTAACGGTTGATCTTTACTTGGCTTTAGAGGCCTCTTATAACCGGGAAGGAGTTTGTCATTTCATCATACCGTAACGTTCTTGACACAGACATCCGCAGTGCTCATGAAAGCACGGGCGCAAGTGGGAGGCTTTCGAAAACGCCTTCTACGCGCGAGTTCTTGAACAAACAGAACCAATCGGCTAAGATCGTCTCACGTGCCCGTGCCCCTGTCTGCACTCTAGATTTTTGTAACATGGAGTATGTGTAATCGTTTTTTTCTCCCCCTTCTATCCCCCCCGATGCCCGCAGTGCTAAATAGTACCTTTTATTTTTATGGTAACCTTTAAATTTTGAGGAAATGACAGAACAAACGGTGATGGATCTCGAACTGTCTTCCTCTTGTCGTCAAAATTAAACACTTTTAAAAGTCTGCCCTCCATTGTAAGCGCTAAAAACCCTGCAAAATGGCCAACATGAAAGACACCATCACAGTAACAACTCGAAGAATGCTACAAATAGCGACTAATTCATTTTATATCATAATGTGGCTACCTAACTTTCGTTTCGACCACGGATTGTCTTCACTGGAGCATCAACGACAATTCGCCGATATCATGGACGCCGTCCCGACCGCTCGATGGATTCGGTAGCTTGAGTAAACTCCCCTGCAAAAAAAGGACCGCATTGCCACGTGGTGAACGATGTTGATTGGAGCGGAGCTCTGGTGGTGGGGATGATACTGATTTTATTGTTCATAGGTAGTGCTGATGGTGCTGATTTTTTTTTTTTTTTATTGCTCATAAGTAGTGCTGAGTTCCAAGTTGCGTTTCGACTTCATTAGTACTGCTTTATGGTTGGTGAAATGCAGAGCCATGCATGCAAAGTTTAACGCGGTTATGTACGCATTTGACCGCAGCGCCCTCTCCTGTATAGACGTTGAGCGGCTACATGCAACGTTTCATCCATGACATCCCCAGCTCTTGAGTTACTACCACATCTCAGAGCCCCCTACTCGTCCCGCAGTCCTGGCCGAGTTGTTAAGGCGATGGACTAGAAATCCATTGGGGTTTCCCCGCACAGGTTCGAATCCTGTCGACTGCGCAAACATTTTTTTTCTTTTTTTTTTTTTTGTGAGCACGGACGCCGGACGGACGGACGGACGAGGGGCTTCGCCCCTAATATACTCCTTAAAACTTCGGCGTCTAGAGACAAACCTTCTCGGTCCTGATTTAATAGTAAATGTTTCGTGCTAATTTCACATCGTAAAAGACGAGCTAAAAAAATACAGGAAATATAGAGTTTCTTATTTTTTCACATTCCAGACCCTATGCTACTTTCATTGTTAACAATAACAAATATGTAAAAGTAAGGGAAAACAAAATGGGCAACAAAACCGAAAAGCAGAGCAAACACGAATTGTCTTAATATTTTTTTTTGCAAGCTATATTAATATACATACCAAACGACCAAGCTGAAAGGCAGTTTACCTTATAAAACTATGTGCACCATTAATTAATGTCATTCATTAAAGAGACCGAATTATGGCAAACAACCAGAGAATATCGTGGCATATACTTCCGAAAAATAGTCAGAGCTCAAGGCATCTCTATATAGACTACCGTAATATTGTACACACGGATTCAACATCATTCATTGTGCCCTGTTAAAATGAATTCTTGCCATTAATTTAAAATTTTCACACAAAAATGTTATCTTAGCAAATATATCTAAAATAGTTTTCAGAACTATTTTATATGTATATTTAAAAAAGTTTCAGAACAAAACCCAAACTAAAAAAAGAAGTAATCGAAATTTGCAGTTTAGATTGCGTGACTATTCCGACAGAAATAAAAAAAAAAAATCACAAGTCCACGCCGGCCTGGACATCGCGAAGAAGTGAGCATAGAAAACGCGCGCAAACATTACATATTCAAGTGCTCGCCAGAGCGTACAAGACACGCGCGCACTGACGCGATCTCAATAAGACGTGCTCACGAACCTCCCTTAAACCGCGCCACGCTCACAAACTCGTGCATCCCCACAATTAAATACCTTGAGACAGAGGAAACGCAAAGGAGGACATAGACACCACCGTTTCATATAGAATATGGGATATGGGACATACACCCCACCGTCTCTTATGACACGGTTGTGCGTATATCCTTTTTTATGTTTTCTTTGTTTCGAGCATTTTAATTACGACAGTGCACCAGCTCGCTCGCGTTTTAACTTTCATTTCGTGTATCCCTAACACGACCAGAAACCCGCCCAGAGGAGGCGACGCACGTAGCGGCAAAGACATGACTTGCAGGTAAAGAAATCTCGTTCCTGTCGATTTGCGCAGCAAATACTTCCATTGCCTGGCGGCGAAATTTCGAAACAGAAGAACGGCGATTAAATGCGGACCGTTGGAATCGTCTACCGCAACTCGTAAAAGAAAGAAGAAAAAAAAAAAAAGCAGCACTGTCGGCGGGCACACCTCCGAAAACTATAGTAACAAAGTTCCGCTCAGCGAGAAGTCCGAACGCTTCTATGGAGAAGTGACTGCGGCGGGTTACGACGTATAATGGGCCCGACTCAGCAGCGGGCACACTCGAGGGTTATTTATTAGAAGGAAGCTGACCGCCAACCCTCCCCCGCGCTGGGATGCCCTTCCACCGTCCTCGACTCGCGGAGTTTCCT
Source organism: Ixodes persulcatus (assembly GCA_013358835.2). NCBI lineage: Eukaryota > Metazoa > Arthropoda > Arachnida > Ixodida > Ixodidae > Ixodes > Ixodes persulcatus. The sequence goes on along the minus strand of JABSTQ010010929.1, from coordinate 515,089 downwards.
CCCCCGTGACATGCAACGAGTTCCTGAGTGCGCGGCCCAAATATTTCTGCCGGCCGCGTCCACTCAAAGTGGCCTGGTTGGAAGGCAGCGCCAAGGGCCGCGGTGTTACGGCAGCCGGTGTGCAGATGTTACACAAAGCGAGGGATTGGGCTCTTAGCGGGGCTTTGGCCGGAGGGAGCTTGTCCGATGATATATATATATACGAGGGGGGAAGACGAGTCAGGGGATAAAATTGGTGCCGGTCAGCTAGGTGGTCGAGAGTGTGCGCCGGAGTCTCCACCGGATCGCTGCGCCCTCCCACGCGGCGCGTCGGACAAGTAAACTACAAGGATCGAAAGCGTGAAGAGAAATATAAAAAAAAAAGGGAAGGAGGCTCGGCCGGAAATGACGCTCCTCTTCCGGTTTCAGGTCCACTGAACAAAACAGATAAAGTAAGGGGGTGCGGAAGGGGGAAGGATTGGAAATGCGGGAAAGGTTGAGTGTGGCTGTGCCGGATGCGACGTCCTCCGCTTGGATTTTAAGTTTCCTTGTTCGTACTCTTTTTTTTTTTTTTTCTAACTCTCTTCCATTTCGCTTTTTTTTTTTTTCTGGATTCGTAAAACAAAATTTGCGAGAACAAAAAATAATCAAGTCGCCTAATGTCACGCAAGGGGATCGGCAGTCCATGGGTTCCGCCGCTTGTGTGTGTGTGTGTGTGTGTGAAGTTACCGCGTGCTTTTCTAATCCTTAAGGGTGCTGCTATAAGCACGCCTGCTACTTGTATACGGGGACCATAGCTGGGAATAAACTGCAATGCTCTTTCGCACAGATGCGCTCTAAAAAAAAAAGCTGCAAGACCCTACATGTAATAGAATAGGACGGAGTAATCATCAAATCCAACACTTTTCTTTTCAGGTGATTGTTTAGAAATTTGGTAGTTTAATGAGTGTCCGCTTTATCTAAAAACCTTGTAAGGTTATAGCAACGTTACTAGAACCACTCATATGGGAAACTGCCATAGAGCCTGCTTTAAAAAAGTGGCTCCGATCCGTACTCGAGAACCGAGCTAATGGCGATCGCAACGTCGCCATTTCTCCCGCAGCGTCCACTCCGGGGACTGCACGGCTGCACGTCGAGTCGGGCAAGGGCCGGTGGAGCTAGAGTTCCTGTATAGGCTCCCTACGGGAGCCATAGTTGCGCGTTCACGTGATGAGCCGGATCAAGCGCCGTGCAGGAAAGTAGACGTTGCGTGCGCGCCGCCGAACGTTCCCCTGCTTTTGAGCGCGCCGCGCGCCACGAACGCGCGGCGCTGCTATTCGCCCAATTCAGTCACGTGAGGAGCTAGATCAACATGCCATGCAGGAAAGACGGCGCTACGGGGATGAACGCGGAACTCTGGCTCCCGTTGGGAGCCTATACAGGAACTCTAGGTGGAGCCAGAGCCGTATATTAGGAGAGTTTGGACAATAGGCGGAGCAAAGGCCGCCGCCAGCGCCGAATATTCCCCCCACGCTTAGAGCATAAACTAAAATTGTGACACAGCGTCGACCAATCAGGAGACCTCTACTCCATCTCACAAATGTCTGCACTGAAGACAAAGGCACAGGCGCGTGAGCCTAGCTCAGCGAAACGCTTTTGTTTGTACGAGACCTCGTGCATAGGAGGCACTTTCCAAAGCCACGCGCTCGCGCCCATGCCTTTGTCTGCACTGCTAGAACAGCGTTCTGAGACTGGCTGAAAGAAAGCAGTGCAAAGGGTGGGGTGCGCGAGCGTCTTGAGACGCGGAGTTCCGCTCGGCACGGCTCAAATTATACTTCGTTTCACTTTATCTGCGAGCGAAGCCAAAGCTAGAAGCGCGAGACCAGCGCTTTTTGCATTTCTCCCCAGCTCACGCGCTCGAGCAAAGCCTGAACGCACAGAGCTTCCGTGCTGGCGCTTCCAGTTTTGCCTTCGCTCGCACATAAGGTGAAACGAAGTATAGTCGTGTCACAAATTGAGAGCACACGACCACCGCTAGGGGCTGTTTCGCGGCCTGTGGTTGGCCTCGAGATGCTCGCCTATTCAAACCAATGTATGGCCCAACTCTCTCAATAAACGGCTCTGGGTGGAGCTAGAGTTCCTGTATAGGCTCCCTAAGGGAGCCAGAGTTGCGCGTTTGATTCCACGTGCCGCGTGCCGCTCTCGCCGCTATTCGCCGAGATCCGATCACGTGAGGAGCCGTATCAAGTATCGTGCAGCAAAGTAGACGTTGCACGCGCCCCGGCGTACGTTCCCCGGCTTTTGAGCTCGCTGCGCGCCTCGAACGCGCGGCGCTGCTATTCGCCGAATTCAGTCACGTGAGGAGCTGAATCCACATGCCATGCATGAACGCGCAACTCTGGCTCCCGTAGGGAGCCTATAGACGCTTTCAGGCAGCTGTGCATGGGCGCCGCCATAACCGACCTTCAGTTTTTGTTCCCTCTTATTCCGTTTGCTCCACTTCATCATTATCACAGTAGGTCAGGTCATTGCCATTTTAGATTCTACCGCGTCCTTCTCCCCAACATAGGCCGTTGTGGAGACTCGTCAACGCCCGCTTCAGTGGCTCGGGGATCTCGGTAAGACAAGAGAAGGTCGGCTATGGCGGCTCAATTTGGCGCGCGCTGAAAGCGTCTATAGACCTTTCCAAAAAAGAGCGTGTGGCCGGTGCCATCTTGACTGTTCGTGCGTATGGCGCGTGCTTTCCTCGCTTTCCGAAGCGACGAACACGCACGTGCGGAGCTGTGAAGACCGCACGCGGGACTGTGATTTTGTAAACATTAAAAAAGTCGATACAGGAACTCTAGGTGGAGCCATCTCGCAGGGCCATCTCGCAGTAGCTATGTAAAGAAACTTTCATGTTTCAACTCGTCGCTAAACGGTGGCGTTGTTATCGTACTTAGCTCGGTCTCGGTGGACGCCAGCGGCTCGGGTTTCAAGGATGAGTTTTCCAACTGAGGGTTTTAGTAAAGTTGGGTTATTAGCGGCGAGATGTTTCGGTGGCGCCCTCGTATGGTTATCTTTCGTTACGTCATTACTTTGCGAACAACAAGTTCGATGGTGTTTGTAATTAGCATGGCGGAAGCTTGAAATCATTGCGTTCTTGAACCAACACGGTCAACACCGTCAAAATTAAACTCCTCGCGTTCCTCTTACTTCCGTCTATGAGATATCCTTTGCTGACGTCATAATCAGCATTCGGCCAATCGTGGAAGGCCGACCATCGCAGCCCTTTCGATCGCGCACGTCGTATTCAGAGCCGTATATTAGGAGAGTTTGGACAATAGGCGGAGCAAAGGCCGCCGCCAGCGCCGAATATTCCCCCCACGCTTAGAGCGTAAACTAAATTTGTGACACAGCGTCGACCAATCAGGAGACCTCTACTCCATCTCACAAATGTCGACAGTGAAGACAAAGGCACAGGCGCGTGAGCCTAGCTCAGCGAAACGCTATTGTTTGTACGAGACCTCGTGCATAGGAGGCACTTTCCAAACCCACGCGCTCGTGCCCATGCCTTTGTCTGCGCTGCTAGAACAGCGTCCTGAGACTGGCTGAAAGAAAGCAGTGCAAAGGGTGGGGTGCGCGAGCGTCTTGAGACGCGGAGTTCCGCTCGGCACGGCTCAAATTATACTTCGTTTCACTTTACCTGCGAGCGAAGCCAAAGCTATACTTCGTCTCACCCTAGCATGGACTAACCGCGAAGGCTGTGCTAGCGCGAGCGGCCAGCCTTGACTGCCTTGACTAGGGCACTTGCTGCACGAGCGCTCGTGCAGCCGCCGCGGCTTCATTCAAAGCGACTAGCTCGCGCTTTTAGCACGCGCGGCTAACAATAGTCCATGCTAAGGTGAGACGAAGTATAGAAGCGCGAGACCAGCGCTTTTTGCATTTCTCCCCAGCTCGCGCGCTCGAGCAAAGCCTGAACGCACGGAGCTTCCGCGCTCGCGCTTCCAGTTTTGCCTTCGCTCGCACATAAGGTGAAACGAAGTATAGTCGTGGCACAAATTTAGAGCACGCGACCACCGCTAGGGGCTGTTTCGCGGCCTGTGGTTGGCCCGAGATGCTCGCCTATTCAAACCAATGTATGGCCAAACTCTCTCAATAAACGGCTCTGGTCGTATTCACTGGAGGCCATATTTGAGGGCGATGTTTAAAGCGCCTGCTCAGAATGAGATCACACGAATAGTCTGCTAAGACCGGCAATATTGATGGTTCGGAATGCACGTTGCAGAAGAAGTGCGGAAGCTCGCCGTCAGCACGCACTCAGCAGCCGCGCACACAGATATGGCCGCCAGTGAATAATCCCTATAGACCTTTCCAATATTTACAAAATCACAGTCCAGCGTGCGATCTTCACAGCCCAGCACGTGCGTGTTCGTCGATTCGTAAAGCGAGGAAAGCACGCGCCATACGCACGAACGCTCAAGATGGCACCGGCCACACGCTGTTTTTTGGAAAGGTCTATTGCAATGCGTCGAAGATATCCCTTTCTGACATTGCATCTTAAAAGGGCTGTTTTCCTTAGGCTTTGATGATTTGAGTAAAAGAACAGGATTTTAATTTTAATGTACACTCAATTCAGATACATTCTCCACCTACTTGTCCCCATAATCACCTCCGAATTTAGGGAATAGACCCTTTTCAAAAGTGAGAGTCACCTTCTAGCAGTCCCAAAGGCTCATATATGGCCGCTCTGATGGTGGAGAAAGGAGATTATGCTCGAAAAAATCAACCCTTGATTTCGTGAATGGAGGGTGACATAAAATGACTTATATCATTCCCCTTTCTACTGTATGCTTTTGAAGCAACGAGGTAGAGCGCCTTAGAGCGATAAACTGGCAGCTGAAAGTGACCCCCGATTGGCCGCCGCCATGTTGCACATTTTTGCCCACTAGACACGTGACCTTATCGTTTCAAGTCTAGATTTTAACGAAGTACCGCGCACAAATAATTTCTTATTGATCTTTAATAACAGCTGTGTAGCGCAGCCATCAGAGCGATAGGGTTTGGCTCTCCACAGGGTGGGTAGAATGACTATCGCGAAGGTCTATTATCATGACATGACCGAATAATTTTAGATGTCCTCCTCGAAGAAGGCTGCCGCCTGGTTTCTGAGTGATTCTATCGCAAATTTAACAAGTCCTTCAGTCGATACAGACGTCTTTCCCTGACCGCCGTCACCATGTTAGTCTATTCGTCCTTCATGAAACCTCATGAAGTTTCCGACTGGTTGTTGTCGTTAATACATGATGGAATGGCTGAGAGCCTAGGCGGCAACCTTGTTTTAGGAGGGCATTCAAAAGCTTGAGCCAGGATCATGATAAGTGCCTAAATCTGTTCGCTGATTACGTGCAGAAATAGCTACAATATATAACTAAATTCTGTGCAGATTGAAAATACTTTATTGCTTTTGTTTTTTTTACCCGCATAATCAAAGAGTGATAAAAAAAAAAACAGTTTAAGTACGTCAGCCACGAGATATCATTTTTTTTTCCTTGCTAAGTTTCACCCTGCTCGACTCTAGCCATAACTTAGCGCAGTGTCAATCGAGCTTTCTTATTAAATATTCTCACGAAAAATAGGTGAGGAGGGGAAGTATACTGAACAAAATAAACGTTTTTATGGGGCGAACTTGTGCCCAAATTAAACGAAAATAACAGCACGTCGGAGGCGTCGAGAGTCTGCGATACAACAGGGTCGAGCGCATGCCACAACTCACTATATAAGGCCACGCGGGGCTCCTTTTACAGACATCTCCTTTCTAGAATATTCTGTTCTAGGACTAACCATGACCTTCTCGAATTTTCTAGAAGCATCGCCTTAGGAGTGCATAACAACATCTGCTGGTCCCAGGATTCGAACCCGGGACCTCTGCGTGACAGTCGGGCGCGGTGCCCACAGGGCAACCACTAATTTTTGATTTTTCTTCTTTATTTCACACTGGGCTATTACTAAGCGTGCGGCAATATATTGACCCAATGTGAAAAAGTACAAGCTATAGCGAAATCAAATTCGGAACCTCTGCGCGAAAACAAATAAATCAATACTCTTGGTCGCTCACTCGTTTGGTTTCAGACCAAAAGCGAAGTTTCGAATCTCTCGGAAAATTCCAAGACGACTACCTCGGCAACAGAGAAATCCTCTTTCCAAATGCAGCGATCGAAAAAGTTTTCGGTATGCAGTAGTCCGGTACTGCATATACGATTTGCTCTTCTGCCAGATATTCCGAGATCGGAGCGGTCTTCGAGGAAGTCATCGAGAAGCGGCGGTGGCTTCGCCAATAAGCGCAGTGTCGGCAAACCGACCAAGTTGCCGCAACGCACACGCACGCACGCACAGATTGAACGCCTTGCGCCCAAGACTTCCCGGAATGTCGTGTTCCAGACGACGACTGTCCCCGCTTCCTCGGGAAATTTCCAGCTGTTCCGACGTCATTTGACGACTCCTATATGATAGGGAGCGTTCCTCGCGTTCCGAAAACGCCGATCGCTCGCCTTCATCCCCCCCCCCCCCCCGTGGCGAAGGCACGTTGATATCTGGAGCCGCTCTCGCTACATACACACACACACCCGCGACTCGATTCTCGCAAAACTGTACTCGCCCTTTACCTCGATCACCCGTCTAAGCTGACAGTGCAGTGAAAGTTACGCGCTCGTCGGACGAAAACAACCGCCTCTTTTTCGTCACCTCACCCTGCTCTTTGCGCCTGGGTATGGGCGAGACTGTGATCACGTGACGAGATATCGACGTATGCGATTGGTCCGCCGAGCACGTATCTTTCACACTGCGCTATCAACGTAGGGGAGAACGGAGTATATGAAACGATCGAGCGCAAAGTTTCTGGGAAGAAGTTTTCTGCAGCGCGCCTATACTCAAAGCGGAGGCATTGCGGAATTCGCGACGGAAATGACGACACCGGGAGAGGACGACGAACTTGAAAAGCGAATTCTGTGCCGCCAACACTGAGCTCGTCGCCCTCTTCGTATCGCGTCGTGTGCCGCGAAGCCCGTTCAAATGGCGCCTTTCACAGACGTCTGGATCGTGTCGCGGACGCCTGGAAAGGAAACTTTGTTGGACGGTGATGTAACAATAATGAGATGCTGCGAAACCGCTCGTTGTCGTTGCAAAATTCACCTAGAGAATGACAAAACAAAGATGGGGCTTCTCGGTCGACGGTTGACCCTGGCGACGTCTGTTCAGGGTGCGACAAAAACTCGCCCGAATCCGAGACCTGCGATTTGTCCCGTGCTTCTCACAGGATTGAAAAGGGTGGGACGTGCCATAAACAAGCATGGAATGAGCGCATGTAGGCGCCAACTGAACTGTCTGACGTCAGGAAAAATGAAAGACGCTTACAACTTTTTGTGATACCGAATTAGAGCGCAGCTCTTGAGGAGAAGGAGGGGAGGGTACGGAGGGGAGGGTATGCCCCTTCTCCCCCTCCGTATTCTCCCCTCCTCCTCTTCTGCTCCCCTCCCATTTAGCGGAAAATTATCGCTAAATTTACCGCTACACTTTGCGAAAATTTCTCCACTAAATTGAGCGAGGAAATTTTTCCGCTAAATTTAGTGGGGATATTTCTTCGTTAAATTTAACATGGAAATTTTCCAAAATTTCTCAACTTAATTTAGTGGGAAATTTTCTCTGCTTAATTTAACGGAAACATTTTCCCGCTAAATTTAACAGGAAAATTTTCGCAAAAATTGCCGCTTAATTAAGCGGGAAAATTTCCTCACTAAACTTAACAGAAAAACATCCCCGCTAAATTTAGCGGGGAAATTTTTCCGTTATATTTAGCGGAAAAATTTCTCTCTAAATTTAGCGGTAACATTTTCCCGCTAAATTTAGCGCGGAAAGTTTTTCACTAAATTAGCGGGGAAATTTTTCTGTTAACTTTAGCGATGAAATTTTTTCGCTAAATTTAGCAGGGGAATTTTTCCGTTAAATTGAGCCGAGAAAATGTCCCGCCAAATTAAGCGGGAAATTTGCGAAAATTTTTCTGCTAAATTTAGCGAGGAAATTTTATCATAACGCAACGCGCGGTTACGGCCGCTGGTATTATTCCCATAATGCAACGCGGGGCGACGCCGACGCCGACGGCGACTGCCGCCCAAGCCGGAAACGGGCGCCTAAGAGCTGCGCTCTAAAAACTGTGGTGGCGCTGCTGTCTGCACTTCGTTTGCGCAAACGCATCATCTCGTGCGACTCTGGTTTCTGCACACGCGCAACACCTGATGAGGGAAAAACGTGGGCTCGTTTGTCAAAAACGTGCAGGTTGAGTTGCTCTCACTCATCGCTTGCCCGAAGGAGGAGCTCGAGTCATCACGGTACCAGCACGGTACCATTTATTAGGGAGTTTTCGTAGATCGTTTTCGCCGTCCCACAACGCTCCCCGCAACCCGCTACGATACCCGGAGCTCTACAGTCAAGGCCATGGGCACGCAGGCGCAGTAACGGCTTCTTCGTTGCGGAGGGCTTAGCGGAGGGAGAAACGCGGTCTACAAAAACTCCCCATTGAGCCGATGTTCGGCGCCTCACGGCGCTGTGACTAATAGCCCCGAGAGCGAACACAAGCGTCGCTGTGGTCGGCCGTCCACGATTGGCCGAACGCTGACTATGACGTCGGAAAGGGGATTTATCATTGACGAAATAAAAGGAATGAAAGAACTTTAATTTTGACGGTGTTGGCAGTGTTCCTTTGAGAGTGCAATGATTTCAAGCTTCCACCATGCTATTTACAAACACCATCGAACTTGTTGTTTGCAAGGTAATGACGTCACAAGGGGGAACCATAGGAGGGCGCCACCAAAACATCTCGCCGCTAAAAGTGTGGCGTTCTTTTCCCACGGGCTCGCTCCACGTGCTCCCGCCCCATCGTCACCAAAGTTCCCTTTGCGCTTAGAAACCCGCACAAGGTGTGTATAGCATTGACTTCGGAGAAGATTGGCGTTTCCAGCTGACCCGTATGAAAAAAAGTTCGCAAGCCAAAGCCTTGTATGACTATAGACCAACACGCGGCCCTGACGTCACGCAGCTGCGGTGGCGCTGTCGACGGCACTGCGCATGCGCAGACGCTTCGCTTCACGCGAATTCGGTTTCTGCGCACGCGCAGTGCCCACACCTGGTGTGGGCAAACGCGGGTTTTTTTGTAAACAGCGTGTCGGTCTATACTTCGTTTCAGCTTCGGTCCGAGCGCGGCCGATATTATTAGCCGAAGGGCCAATCAAACAGCGAAAGAGGCACACGTCATGGCGAGCTCTCTGCAGTTGATAGGACCAGCCGGTATTCGCCGTTTCTTTGTGCTCGCTCCTCCGCCGGCTAGTCCTATCAAGCGCAGAGAGCACGCCGTGGCGCTGCGCTTTTTGCGCTCTTTGATTGGCCTTTCCGCTTATAACAGCGGCCGCGCTCGGACTGAAGCTGAAACGAAGTATAGACCGACAAATCTAAGCGTGCCTCGATCATATCTGATAAACACGAAGACGCACAAAATGCGTTGCAAACGAGCTGCCCACATGCATTGTGTGTGTGTGTGTGTGTGCGTGACGTCAGGTAGTTTACCTGACGTCACTCTGTCGCGTGACACAGTGACATTTCATGACACCCGAAATTGACGTCAAGTCGCGCGACGACAGGATCACGTGACATCACGAGGTCACGTGACCTGCATGGTGGTCAGGCGTCTCGCTTTACTCGGGTAGTCAAGCCCCATAACATATTCTGTGCTTAAAAGATTGCGACAAGTCGCCAACGCCGTCTCGGAGCTATACTTCGTCTCCTCTTACGTCCAAGCGCGGCCGATGTTATGCGCCGAAGGGACAATCAAACAGCCAAAGAGGTACAACGTCATGCTGTGCTCTCTTCAGTTGATAGGACCAGCCGGTATTCGCCGTCTCTTTGTGCGTGCTCCTGTGCCGGCTAGTCCTATCAAGCGCAAAAAGCACGCCATGACGCTGCGCTTTTTGCGCTGTTTGATTGGCCTTTCGGCTCATAACATAGGCCCCGCTCGGAAATAAGGTGAAACGAAGTATAGCTTCGTCTGTCGCACAATACGCCGGCGCAGGGATTATCAGATGGCCGCTTAAAATCTCGGTCGAGGTTTCTGCTACTTGACGGAGGCTTATCGCGGAAAGTCTTATGTTGCTTAAGTGTCCATGGCACACCAAAATATTCATATTGAAAGAGCGCGACCGGACAAGGACGAAGCGAGGAACCGGACAAAGCAAATGTTGGCTGACTATCAAAACAAACAAAAAAACTGACTGGTTTTATAGATTTCATTTTTAAAGTGACATGCCGATTATCAGAATGTCAAAACTAAAGCCCCTGAATAAGAAAGGTAGCGACATTATCAGCCTCTTCCTCTGACGCGCACACTTTTTATCTTTACTTTTTGCACTTTCGAACTCGGGCATGGAAGGTAGCGCCGCCTGGATCGCTACAAGATAGCGACATATACGCGGACTAAAGAGCACTGTCACTGTACACCCTCTGCGTTTAAGTCAACGTTACTAGAACCACTCAGTTGGGAAACTGCCATAGAGTCTGCTTTAAAAAGTGGCACCGATCCGTACTCGAGAACCGAGCTAATGGCGATCGCAGCGCTACCATTTCTCCCGCAGCGTCCACTCCGGGAACTGCACGGCTGCACGTCGAGACCGGCACCATGACAGAACAGCACACGACAAAACAGCACGCGACAAAACAGCACGGTCAAAACAGCACGCGTCAAAACAGCACAGCGTCAGGAGAGCACGGCGACAAAACAGCACGCGTCAAAATAGCTCACGACAAAACAGCACAGCGTCAAAACGGCAAAGCGACAGCAGAGCACGTACACATCGCGACGCTGTTAGCTCGAACACGACATCGGCGCATTTTCGCACTTCCAAATAGCATTAGCGAGCACGAAATTTTATCGCTGTAAAAGGAGGTTCGAACAATTGCATTTAATTGTTTAATGCTTTCTGCCTGTCACCTTACGGGGATGCGTTACGTTGGACGCCGATCGGTAACTCCTGTGTGCTAGAAATTGTGGTTCACTATACTCCGTTTCACCTTATGTTGTACCGCAGCGAAGGCTAGAAGCGCGAGCTCATAGCGTTGGCAGCTGCCCTTGGTGCACGAGAGCTTGTGCCGCCGAGATGTGCCCTAGAGGAAGCAGACTTGCGCCTATCTCAAATACTCTACTCAAGATATTGTATCTTAAATACTTTTTGAAGTATCTTGGTATCTTGCAAATACCTTTGATCGAGAGTATTTGATACTCTATTTTAAATACAATTTCGAGTATCTTGTACTCATTATCTTAAATACCTTTCTGACATTCCTCCATTTCCCGAGTTTTTAGCTGTGAAGGGGCATGGGCGTGGCACGAGCAAACGTGAAAATTCTTTCTAGCAACCAAATCCTGTTGCTAGCTCCGATTAGCTGCGGTGACTTTGACTGAGCTCGTGAAAACATCGCTTTCTTGACGATTGTGACTCATATTTCTGCCCAAAGTTCGTACAATGAAGGTTCTCCGCTCTCCTTCCCAAAGGCGCCTTTTGTTTCTGCCGAGTTTCCCCCCAAAAAAATCCCCAAACAAAAGGTGTGGTTTTCCGGAAGTAAAGATGCCACCCTGAGGCGCAACGCAGACCGGGAATCGACCTACGACAACAATGCAGACTTGAGTTTCAAGAAAATGACAAATAAAAAAAAAGAGAAGTGGACACACAAAAAGAAAAAAAAAATCATTTTTGTTTTGCCTTGACCCCGCTACGGCAAAACTGCTCTCGCGAACACAGTCTGTAAACGAACATTGATAAGCAGAGAACAGGACAGGAAATGAACTAAGAGCTGGATGATCTCTCAAAATACCAACAAAGCGTCCCCAAAGGTTGAGTGCCTTTCTGAACACAACCTACTTGAAGAGGGTGCGACCACTGCCGTGGCTATTATGTGGGTTCTCTTTATTATCCGTCCACTCATATCCGTATCCCAAGTTCGTTTATAGTGAACTCCCCTAATAGGGAATATGGATTGTAGTTAAAAGATGCTTCTAACGTGCGCCACAGGACGTGATATTCAGCGATGTCACGATTGGCGAGGCGCTCTGTCCCTTTCGTTGCCCCCACACCTCCGTGTTTACCCACCACAAGGCCTGTGCACATGCCCACAGGCCTTGTGGGAATGCCCATGTCATCTTCTTCAATAGAGCACGGGGTACAGTGTAATGTAAAAATGCTAACAATAAACTAAGTGACGTTAAGTGCCGGATCTCTCCCGAAAGCAGTCCTCAGGGAATGTGAGCTTGACCCACTTCGGCTTTTGTGCTGAACTGGGCACCCTGCATGCTGCATTGTTCAAGCAGGCCTGAGTGGTAACAAAAGAGCCCCTCCTCGAACTCACCAGAGAACACGAACTCCAGCCGAACGCTTACGCTGCATTCGGTCATATTAGTCGAGCGCTGAGTCCTTGTATTTGTTGTCCCCATTCGTGTAGTTCTAAAGTTAACCGGTTGGGGTGCCACGGTCTAATCTCCTCCCCATATTGGGGTATTGCCAAAGGGTTGCCCCGCTTCGTTCTCGCGTGGAGGCTCCGGGTTCGATTCGAGGGTGCCAGTCTCCCCTTTTATTTATTCATTCAACTTAACATTCTTGTGAGTTTGAGAACCTTGTCGTCTGATTGAGTTACGAATGTTCTACGCGCCAAACGTTCTACGCCTAATGTTCCAGAAACCCACGCGGGTACAAAAAGGACTCCGCGTGGCGGTCCGCAGTCAGGGGAGGAAGTGGCCGAGTGGGCTAACGCGTCTCAGCTGGGAGCGCGGAGCGAAAACTTGCGCTGGGAACCTCCTGGGTTCGACTGCCCCCGCCCGTTTCGATCTGGATGAGTTTCGTACCGACACGCGGTCGTGTAATCACTACAGCGTGATGCACGTTAAAAAACCCAGGTTTTTAACGTGCATCACGTTCAACGTGTACCGCACTGGCTAAATTTCTCATCTACAGCTAAGAGACCGATCACCCGTTGAGGCGATCAAGGCTGTATAAACATACAAAGCAAGCCAATTTTTTTTTTTGGTCCGCAGTCAGTTTTGTCTTAGCGCTCGATCCTGCTGTTTCGCCGAAATCCACGCCTGCGACGCTAGCCTTTCTCATATATTTTGTTTTGGGCACAAGTTTGCCCCATTAAACGTTTAGTTTCTTCAGTTATTCGCCGCCTCATCATTTGTCATTCGTGACAATACCCTGCTCCTTATAGTTAAACTGCATGAAATAGCCCTACGATTTTTTTCTTTCTTGTTTGTTGCGTGCTAATAAACCATTCTGGCAAACCAGATTTGCGCAGCTGTATAATTGTCGTTGTCAATGACGTCGATACAAATTAAGCAATGCGGAAGTATCTTCAAAAGTAATTGAATTACATTTCTAAGTATTTGTACTCTACTCAAGATACTCTACAGTGAAAGTAACTTGAGTAGTATTTTAAATACTTTATGGAGCAGGTATTTAGTAACTTAACTTAAATACTTTTATCGAGTATTTTGTCCAACACTGAGAGGAAGGAGCTCGCGCTTGTAGCCTTTCCTGCGGTACAACACAAGGTGAAACAGAGTATACCAACTTCCGTGCCTTCCAAACTGGGTCCGACAGATCCAGTGGGGGGTCGCGAAGCAATTGCTGCCCTCAGTATTTTTTTTATGGATTTCAGTTTAGTTAGTTTCAGCATTCATTTTATTATGTTTACTGACACTATAGTACTCATCATTGAATCATTAAAACTGACTCTTGTAGACTCGTGAAAAGCGTGGGGGTGTTTCCAGGTTGCGGAGTTTGGTAAGCACTGAAATAGGCAATAAATTCCTTTATAACCTAGCGACAATAAATGAAACGGTCAAGGAGATTCGAAATTATTCGCGCAGAGAGAGGTGAAAAGCGCGCTCGAACTTGCTATATACGTGCTGTTTCGTCGCTGTGCTATTTTGAGGCCGTGCTGTTTTGGCACGTGCTCTTCTGTCGCTGAGCCGTTTTGACGCTGTGCTGTTTTGTTGCGTGCTATTTTGACGCGTGCTGTTTTGTCGCCGTGCTGTTTTGACGCTGTGCTGTTTTGACGCGTGCTGTTTTGAACGTGCTGTTTTGTCGCGTGCTGTTTTGTCGTGTGCTGTTCTGTCGCGTTCCCGTCGAGACCGGCAAGGGCTGGTGGCGCCACCTCGCAGGGCTATCTCGCAGTAGCTATGTAAAGCAGCTTTCATGTTTCAACTCGGCAATAAAGGGTGGCGCTATTATCGCATTTAGCTCGGTCTCGGTGGACGCCAGCGGCACAGGTTTCAAGGGTGAGTTTCCCAACTGAGGGTTGTACGCGAAGAATATTCTCGGAGAAAGACGATTGGGGGGGAAGCCGTGACGTCACACTTTCGGCGTTACTTGATTGGAGGGCAACTCCTGCTTCCCAGTGCACGCTCCTTTATCTTAATTTTTTTCTCTTTCGCTTACGTGCGTCGACGGTAGCGCCTCCTGGGTCGTTCCAAGATAGCAGGAGGCATTCTTCAAAGGATCTCGCTACTTTTCCGTATGAAGGAGCTTTAGTCGGAACCACTGCACAATGGCGGTACAACTGACACCGTGGAACGTGCAAATCATTCCGTATCATAGCAAACCTGTGAGCGCGGCGAACGCCAGGAGCTCACGAGCCAAACAAACAGCGTCGAAAATGTATCGTCACCGCGCTCATCCCCTTTTTCTGCGGGTGTGTTTTTGCCTTCTAATGGCAGCCAGCGCAAAAAGTGTGCCCCGTGACGTTGTGGTTTTAGTCCGCCAATGTGCAGGGATTCCTCAGCTGCCAACAGAGGGCAGTCTTTTGAAAGGCGTCTATTATTCGAGATACCAAGAAAAATATATTTACAGCCGTCTCTCAGGACGGAATTGCGTCTGCGCATCAAATAACTTGGTGCTATCGGTTATACACTTCGAACGCGCCAAACACCGACCTAAGAATTCGACCTCACTATCTAATAATGTCGAGGAAGCCTGACTCGCGCATGTTAATTCCTCTTTTTTTCTTTTTTTCATTCTGCGTGCTTTGAACATTTCGCGAGCTTGTTCGTCCCTATGGTTATGCAACCCGACAGTCTTTTCTAGTAGCGGCTTTAAAAGTCCAGTCTCCGCCATGTAATGTCAGCAACGTAAGAAAGGACATCGTGCTCAAGATAGTCAAGGGACACAAAATAAGAAAGGAAGAACCAGCCTGCATGTGTCAAGCTTTTATGATATTATTAAATGGTGAGGTAGAATTTCTAGATCAGGGGATGATGCGTTGGCAGCGTGTAACCAATAGCACCGAGTTATTTGTT
The DNA here is from genome assembly GCA_013358835.2 of Ixodes persulcatus. Lineage (NCBI taxonomy): Eukaryota > Metazoa > Arthropoda > Arachnida > Ixodida > Ixodidae > Ixodes > Ixodes persulcatus. Next base: position 499,764 of record JABSTQ010010929.1, on the reverse strand, counting down.
GAGAAGGCGCAATCCCAGCCTTCGTACGGGGTCGGTCCTGTTCTCCCTTGGTTTCATAAAAAAATAAAACCAGTCAGTTGTTATTCAGCGTTAATTTCGTCCAGTCCCTCGCTTTGTTCGTGCTCAGTCGGGCTGTTTCACTATGAATGAAAACTAGCTCTCAAAATTATACATTTTGTTGATATCAAAATATTCTTATGTGGTATAAATCAGCCTCCATCCTTCGCAGGGACGCATACGTGATCAAATGCCCTGCCTGCTTAAATCTGTTTTTTTTTTATTGAAGTTTGCTCGATATAAAAGAAACCTACAGCAGGTAACATCGGGGAGAAAATGGCAAAAATAGCAACGCACAAAGATGCGTAAAAACACAACGGTAATGTTACAGCAAAAATATGAGTCGCTTGTGCCGGGTGCTCGCATGTCCTTGACAATACTGCTTCACAATTGCGGCTGTCCACATTGGGTTTCGAGACATCAGGAATAAGGTTGGTTATTCTCCAAATAATCAGGTTTAAATGTAGTTTTTGTTTTATCTATCTCTAAAAAAAATTCTTCAGCATATATTTATTTTGGAAATCAGAAACGCTATTTGTGACGCACGCTTTCCCCAACTGAATTTCTTGTAACACGAGTATAATGGGTTTATCTTCGCATAAAAAATCCGATTGTTCCGGGTCACTAACAAAGTACATGAACTAGAGAAGACTTATTGGTAATCTGAGCTTACGGCAGCTCGATGTCCAGTCAAGTGTTATGACTCTGACAGTCGCCGAGACAAGGGATAAGGCCTTTCGACCGCGCGTTGTATGACCCTGCTGCTGGGCAGCTCAAGATGGCAGTAATGAAATTACTGAAATGGAATTACAGTAGTTTAATCACTTTTTGTGGTAATGAGTAATGTAATGAATTACTTCTCTAGGCTGGTAATTTAGTAATGTAATGAATTACTTTCACACAGTAATTTAGACACAAATTACTCATTACCTTTGAAATTACTTTTGCCCCAAATTAGAAAGTTCGTTTGCAAGCTTTTTTTTAAAAAAAAAAGAAACAAAATAAATGGCATGGCGAAATGTTGCGAAAGAAATGCCAGAGAACGACGGCCACCTGAGTGCAAAGCCTCGTACGAAGAACTAAACAGACGCACAAAGCCGGGCTGGAAAGGCGAAGGAGAAAAGCTTACGTGTATACACCTCTGGAAGGCCATCGGTTACCAACACCAGGAAACAGACTCACGGCTTCATGTAATCACGACGATACTGTACTTTATTCATCCCTAAACTGACAGTGTTACGTTTCTCCGGGAGAATCGACGAATCCGGAGACCGACGTTTATTTGGCAGCGTTTATTGTTCGGCAGCCGGTACCAAAAAGGCCCAAAGCTTGCCGGCGATGCCGCTTATATCGGCAGCAAGCACCAGAGGTACGCCCCCCTGACTCAGCAGTTCTGCTGCGGCCGCGACAGCGATAAGCGATAACATCGCATCGTAACAACTCCTCCCCCTTTTTAGGGCGAAACCGCATAAAACAATTTTTCCGCCACTCTCCAGGTTTCAAGCACGTCCTTGGAAATGTTCGACAGACAAACGAACGGCGTAGTCCTCGTGCTGCTTGCGCAGAACTTCACAGTCGTTGCTCGAAGAAACCTTCGCAGCGAATACAGGTTCAGCTTGCGCTGATCCGAAGGGCGGGAAGTCCTGGAGACGCAGGGCCCGCCCAACACCGTCTGCGAAACTGGCCGGAAGCGTCGACGCGCGGCCCAACACCGTCACTGCAGTTTTCAGTGTCCTTGACTGATCGGAAGCGTCGACTGTGCGGTCCAAGAGGCGCAGGAAGGAGCGGTGATGGCGTTCCTTGCGAACATGAGCCAAAGTCGCCAGCGGCCCAGGAGTAGCAGCGGCTGTCACGTGCCGTCGGTGCCAGGACGTCGGGATGACAACAGAGGTCCGTCGTGCTTCTGTGGGGAATGAGAAGGGCCAACAACAACCAAGCACCACAGAAACTGCGGAGGCACCCGAAACGCCCTTTCCACTCACCGAGAGCACGAATTATTCAAAAGAAATAGCTTACAAAATGTCCCTTTTCTCTGCGCGTGGGTATGAACGAGACGTGGTTACGTGGCGAAAGATAGACGTGCGACTGTTCTTACGAGCACGTGGCTCCCACCGCACTGTCAGCTTAAAGTGAGCGGCTTTTAGGCTACACGGCGAAGGGCACGTCACCAATGAGGTCAACACATTTTAAAACCTGAGAGGACAGGACAAGCATATTCCCAGCCTTCTTGTTCTTTCGTCAAGCAAGGTCCAACCGTAGGCTTCGACCATTGGGAACAACAAACGACTGGTATAAATTGTTAAATGCCTTGTCGAGTCCCCAGAACGTTTTGTGAGTCCTCGAGCAAAGCAGGTGCTGCTCGCGCAGGGGCGTATCCAAGGGGGGGGGGGGGGGGGGGCGGCCGCCCATCCCCCTTCCCCTTCTCGGAGGGAAATTGACATGGGTGGACCCCCCGGTGCACAAGAAAGAATGGGAGAATAGTACGCTTACAAATTTCCCCCCCCCCCCCCCCCCCCCCCCTCCCTGAAACGGAGCTCTGGATCCGCCCCTGTGCTCGCGGTATTCCCCGCTGCCTTAGTTTGTTCGGGAATAAGCCTACAAGCTCATATCGCCACCCGTTTGTTGGGAAAGTATACAATTTAGGAAGCTCGCGTCATTCCTTTCCTCAACTGGCGACACTTCTGCTTAGCAATTATCCAGCCGCTTTGTGTGACAATATGCAAAAACTTGGGCTCTTTGAGTGTTTGGGAACAATACTCCTTCAGAGGAATGACCGGGAATACGTAAACTAGTGAACTTGGGACGATAGGATTATACTGCGTCCGAGGCAGAAGGCACACGTTTCACGTGACGACTGAACGAGCTCCCATGGCCCGACTTAATAGATTGACACGGTCTACAACTTCGTCTAAATCAGGAAGACAGAAACATATCAACCTTTTAGTAAGGACCTTCACGGTTGAATGAACAGGGAAACCGGTGAGTCGACCCTCTTTGACTCACACCTAAAAAAGCTATTCTTCGTATTTAACGCTTATGTCGTGTGCGCCAGCAAACCGACTGTTCAGTATGGTTTACTTTGAGGCGCATAAGGCTGTTGCGGTGTAAACAGGGAGATTTGAGTTTTGGTACAGATACGGTAAATAAAATAAACACGAATTACTGCCTCAATATATGCAAAAGTAATGTCAAAGTAATTGGAATGTAAAGTTGTTACTTGTATTCTGCGGTAATTTGTAATGTAATTTAGTTACATTTTTGAAGTTTTTAGAAAAGTAATTAGTAATTTGATTTAATTACTTTTTAGAAGTAATTTTGCCATCTCAGGCTCGGAGGAAATCGAAAGGGCGCGAATTTATTAGGCGGTTTCAAGGACCGTCTTTCCGCTTTTGGAAAGCTGTCTGCGGCTTTGCGGGTCACTTACTTTCGCCATCCGATTTGCTTGCCCCGGAAATATTTGTTACTATAGTCGGGTACAGGAAAAGCTCCGCCTCCATCGTACGAACGTTGCCTTCGGCTGCGCTTGCAACGAAGTGTTTTTAGAAGTAGAAAGCTCGCGCTGGAGGTAGAACACCTACTGCATTCCTAACCCGTGTCGGCCTTATTGCATCGTCTAGGGCGCGGGCAGATTACTGAAGCATTCCAGGAGACTCTGGCAAGGACTGAATTTAAAAATCACTAGTAGATAGGTTGTAAAACGTGCTTACTTCGTTGTCGTTGTTGCTTGTTCTTTCTGTGTTCGTCAATATCGTTTCGTTCAATGTCCAAGCGCATCTCCCGAGGTCATTTGGACAGTCAGCGATCCGACTACTCGAGCGGTGGTTCGTCGTCCGCCAATGAAAGAAACTCCAGCGAGTAGGGAAGCACTGTCTCCACAAATAGAAGCGCATAAAGCAACGGTTCGCCAGTATGGATGCCTGCGAGACTTCGAGCCGGATATCAGCCTGTTGACACCCGGCTCTAAATTAGAAAGAAAATATACGTAAAGCTTTTATAAATCATATCTGCCTGCAAGATGCATACTCGCAGGCACTATGAAGCAGTCGTCCGAGCAGTGCGCCCTATAAAGCGACTTAGTCTAAAGTACGCGACACAGTATACCGATTACAACATCGGCGCTTTTTGTGTGTGCTTTACTCGTACAAGGCAGATAATGGCACTAGCTATTGTGGGCTGAGGCAGTGCTATATTAAAGCGAATGTGGCCACATTAGTATAGCCACACTTCTTCACTAGTATATTGATTAGAGATATACATTGGCATGCATGCATCCATGCACCTATACGCACCACACCGGTCGGTGAGAACAACGAGCCCGCGCCCTACACAAGAATTACAAAAACGACCCCCGAGTCGTGTACGTAGATGCAGCGGAATATAGACACCACGAAGCATTCACCGCAGTCGCAGTTCGCAATAACTCCAACAGCAACCCGCTAGATTCGATCACAGTCCGGACGCCCATCCCGGAAACGGCGGAGGAAGCGGCGATAGCGCTGGCCCTAACGCTTAACCCTACCCCCGCAACAATCATTACCGATTCTAAAACCGCTTTCCAAAATTTTGCCGCCGGACGCTTATCCGCAACGGCACTCAAAATTTTGCGCAGAAACCCCCCGCAATCTCAAGTCCAACTGATCTGGACCCCTGCACATTCTGGGCTCGAGGGAAACGAGGCGGCCCACGACCTAGCCCGAGGACTTACTATCCGGGCTGGGCCGAGCCTGTATCCCTACCACGGAGCCCGGTCCGCGCGGGACCGTCTGGTCGGATATCATGACATTACCGCCTACTACCTCCTTTCCCGCAGAATCTATCCGCAGGCGGACAAATCCCTTAGCTTAGAACAATCACACGTCTGGCGCCAACTCCAGACGGGAGTTTTCCCCAACCCGGCCACCATGACCCATATCCACCCCAGCCTTTATCCAACTTCGGCGTGCCCCTTATGTGGCGCCCATGCCAACCTGGCCCACATCATCTGGGCATGCCCTCAGGATCCTTTCCCCGAAATCCCTTCTGAGGAGAGGTGGGAGGCCTCGCTTCGCAGCCCCGACCCGGACCTACAGGCCCGCCTGGTCAAAAGGGCGGAAGAGGTCGCCGGGAAGCCTCGGCCGACCGCCACCACGAGACCACCAACCTAAATAAAGGAGAAGACGTCCAGGAGGGGATGGGCCTTCGGCCCCTCGGCCACCACCACCACCATGACCTCTATTCTCCTTGACCCATTTCCTCAGTCAATAAAGTTTTTTTCTCTCTCTCTCTCTCTCCATGCATAGATACAAACATACATACATACATACATACATACATACATACATGCGTGCATGCATGCGTCCATGCATACATGCATACATGCATACATACATGCATACATGCATACATGCATACATGCATACATACATACATACATACATACATGCATACATGCATACATACATACATACATACATACATACATACATACATACATACATACATACTACATACACACACACACTCACATACATACATACATACATACATACATACATACATACATACATACATACATACATACATACATACATCCATACATACATACATACATACATACATAAAGAGCAATAGAGTCTGACTAGACCAGTGTTAGAGTACGCCACTGCGGTATGGGTTCGGTATACAGCAATCGACTCTTTTAAAAAATGAACGTAATCAAAACCAGAGTTTACGTTTCATATACCGCAGATACAAACGGACCGATTCTATTCCTCAAATATTGTAATTGTCAAATATTGAGCCGTTGTGTTCCCGACGTAAGCTGTCTAGACTAAAGCTTTTGTCTTGTATTGTAAACACGCAGACTGGTATCGGTCCTTCAACGTGCTTGCTTCCTCCGTTCAAACACTTCACTAGAACAAATAAATCGCGCCACATTGAATGAAGACTTTCGATTGTCGTCCAAAATGTTTAAATATTAATTTTTTTTCCCTAAAACAGTGGATGATTGGAACCTTTAACCAAGTAGTTTTATGCGCTATGTGAACAATTCGCCGATGCCCGTTCTTTACTTTTATTAATGTGATGCACAAATTCTTCCATGTGATCGTTTATGACATATACTTCTTTAGTCTCATTAATGGTTCAAAAATGGTCATAAGTCATCTTGTGGTGTTTCATTTCATCATTATTCTGGTTCCGCAGTGGTTATAGCGCCGGCTATTTGTCGATCGCTTTTGTCTCTGTGCTACTTCATATCGTGATTTATTGTCTGGCGATATGGACGTTAATGGTTGTAAAATTGTCTCCAGTGTAACGTTTTATATTTTCCCACAATGCTTAGGCTTTCAAATGGCCTGCGGGATACTGTCAATAAATGCGATAAAATAAATACCATCTGTAAGAAAAAAAATTAACCAGCAATCGTTTGTATATATCAACTGAACTGCGTCGCACTCTGAATGGGTCACCTGTCTTCATTTCGTGTTTTTATTTTCTTTCCAGTAGATGTATAAAATATTATATAGTCAAAATAGACATAACAATGAACCTCGCTATAGAATTCCCGTTAATTCGTACGATTCATTTTGACTATTTTTTTTTTTCTTTGAAGACCATGCAAAGAATGAAAATGACATATGAGTTGTATACACGTATTTGTATAATATATAGTGCTCTACAACTTGGCCTTCTCGTTGTTGGTAAAAACTGTCAATAAATAAATAAGCTCAAATGAAGGTAACCAGTTTTCTGCACTTGCACGTATATATCTACGGCATACGTAATATATATATATATAACATACACCCTTTGCGTCTAACACTGAGTCTCAGGTAAGTTATGCATAAAATAAAGCGTTGATTTTGTGTGTAGGCAGCCAGGGTTTGAGTATCATTTCTTCATCATTAATATCACGCGAGCGAACACGCGTAATTAATTTCTAAATCTATATTAGTGCCGATTAATAGTTTTTTTTTCTGCATTATGATGTTCGATTTAACGTTTACGATGAGAAACCTCAGAGAAAAGGCGAGACTAAGCGAATCGAAAAACTTAATCAATCATAAATTAAAAAAAAAAACGACTACATGAAGAGAAATGTTAAATGACACTGCTGACCACTCGCCGTGTCCCCTAGGGCTTGTTGCGGCGTCCTGTTGGCCAGTCTTGCATGTTTTAGAGACGGCTGTCGCATCGGCCGCACGCTTCCGGCGCGTCCATCTTCAGATGTTGTTGGGGCCTGCGCGAAGGTACTGGGCCTCCCAGAGCACTCTTGTCTAGGGTACGTTCTCGTCATCGGGAGCCGCCGACCGTCTCCATTTTCTTATCCCGTGCTGTTTTTCGTTTGCCTTTTGCTTGTTTTTCGGCGGTAACATCACATACGTGATAACAAATGGCCGTCCGCAAAGTCTTATTCTCGATAACGTCACTGAAGTTTGCTTTGCTAGGTCACCATGCAACACAAACTGTCGTCTCTATGCAAAAGAAAATCGGCAATATATACAATATCTATCACGCTGGAGCAGCGAGACGAGGCTTTCCCGGCCCAGTCTTTGTCATTAACCCGCGCATTGCATAAACGCGTCTTGAAAGGGCGCGCTCTAAGAATAGTGCCACATCGAGCGTGTCCCCTTTAAAAGACGAAACGTCTCAATGGCTTCGGGTGTGTGAGGGTCACACGCCAAGCGTAAAATGACGCCCCAAGTGCGCTTTCGGACACGATACGGCCGTTCTCCGGGGTTTTTCGCCCCCGGGTATTTTCGCGGGATCCATTCTGTCCTTTAATCGGTAATCGTAGCTTATTAGCGGTGAGATGTTTTGGTGGCGCCCTCGTATGGTTCCCTCTCGTGACGTCATTACCTTGCGAACAACAAGTTCGATGGTGTTTGTAATATCATGGTGGAAGCTTGAAATCATAGCGCTCTTGAACCAATACTGTCAACACCGTCAAAAGAAGTTCTAACGTTCCTCTTATTTCCATTCATGAGAAATCCTTTGCTGACGTCACGGTCAGCATTCGGCCAATCCTGGAAGGCCGACCACAGCGACGCTTTCGATCGCACACGTCGTCAATACTCCATATCACCATAAGTGCGAGCGTCGGCAATGCTATAAGTGCGAACAGCCTGTCCCGAAGGTCGCTATCACTTCACGTGCGCGCGTGCATAGCAGGCCTGCTTAAAAGCGCCTCGTTCGCTGTCGTTGTTTCTCTTTCTGTAACACTTTTGGTGAAACCTTGGTGAAACAAAGTAGAATGGTCAAATTTAATACTAGATTGAATGCCGAATTTTTCAGGGCGAATCAGCTTACAATCTTGATTTTTTGAGTGCTCCACGCCGTGCGCTCGTTGGCCGATTCAATAAGGCCTTCCATCTTAAAGGGGCCATGAAACGATATCGAGTTGGAATGTTCATAACTTTGCAGAGGCGTATCTGGTCCTAGTCTGGCCCAAGTATACTCGCAAAGACCACCACTGATTCAGAGGCTTCTTTGTCGCAGTAATATTACAAGGGCAAAAGGGGACTATTTCCTTCAGTCTTGCCTTCGCAAAGCTTGATGGCGCAATTGTGGGATCTAAAACACCCGCCTGACCACAGTCGGAGCGCGGCTCATGGATTGGGCACGAGAACTGCGTTAGCACTCGGCTTTGGCCCGTAACAATCAATGCCTCGGCGGACACTCGGGTAGTGGCTCGTGTCCAACCACTGCGGATGATGAGAATAGCCGAAATCTAACAATGCCTTGAGCTCAGCACGCGTTTTCCATATTGCCAACCCCAGTGCGTGGCTATGATTAACCATAACGGCATAGGATAAGCACGAGGCCAAGTGGCCGCTTGTTCTGGCTCCTAGTTGAGGGGATGAACGATGCTCATATTTCTCGAATTTTTTTGGCGACTGCCATTGCCTAAAAGAAAAAAAAAAAAAAAACTAAGACAAGGTTTCTCTTTTTTTCTGGGGGGGGGGGGGGGGAGTGTGGTAAAAAACGGTTTTTACATTACAAGAAGACGACGCCTCAAGGTGTACAAAATTATATTTGGTGAACGAAACCCCGCAACAAAAACACCACTCTATCGCGCTCGTTCCCTCACTGCCTAATATATAAAAAAAAAAATGTTGTCTGATGTTTTCTTTTTTACGTAGTTTGATCACCAGTGTCTATTTCGTATGTGTAACATTCAGCTATAGGAACAGCGAAGTGGACTGCGCAGCTTCTTTAATTTGACCTCGTCGAAAATAGTTATTGAATGCCGCCTTAAATAAACTCTGACGCACACGCCCACTAGCTGGCGTGACTCCGAGTGACCAAACATAAAGCATAATCAAAGATAAAAATCGCTTTAATCCGAAAAGCTGGAAGCATTTTCTGTTCAAGGCCGTCACTGACTGTTAGCGTTGAAACGCTTGGGTGTCGCCTCTTGCGGATTTCATTGGAGACAATAAAGTCGGGAAATTTCCATTCTCTTACACGCAGCGCATGCAAGGCAAGCACGCTCATAGAGTATGGAACCTGTTCCTCTAGCTTCGATATCCGAGTCGTGAAGTAAATTAAGGTTTTCATTCTTTCACTGCATAGAAAATCAGCCTCACACTCGCATTTACATAGGAGTACATGAGGCATACAATTATGTATCCTGCCTCTGAAGCTCAAAGAAAAAATGTAAGATTGCAACACTTCTCAAGTTTCCATCGCTAATAGGGAGGCGAGAAACAAGTAAAAATGCTAAAACACGAGAGAACGTTGCACTACGGCGTGATGACGTTTTAGACCTTGCGAGGTTATAAGCAGGTTTGCCGTAGAGTTTCGCACATTTTATTTTAATTGGGCTTCGATAGAAAGCATAAGTATTTTGCTATAGCTGTTCTGTCTAGAAAAAAAAAACGATTGTTGAGCAACACTTTTTTTCAAATGACATTTTATCGCTTACTTCACACACACACACACACACACAAACATACGAACAACCTTTTTTGGCTATCTAATGCCACAAACGTGTGCCCCCTTCAACTTTTCAATGCCTCATTTCTTCGACCTTTTTTTGTATTATTGTAACGGTCTATCTTATTTCTTCTCAACTTCGAGTTATGAAGCAGCCGGCGCCGTTTTAGGGCTCTCAAAATATCCGCAGTATTGTCTCTTTTATTATGCCCGAGCGAGCTATGTATACGATCAGTATTTTACTTATATAATCTATTTAGCAAAATGATCTCGAGTGCGACTAAGAAGTCGGGCTTTAGTTTGGAGCCGGACTTCTTTTGAAAGTAAAACACGACGCTAAAAAATGAGACTGCTACGCGCGTGTCTAAAGCCGCGGTGGCACTGATCACGCAGGTACAAAAGACACGGTGTTTGCCGCAGGACGTGACGGCCGAATGATGATCTGCGCACACTCCTCAGCCATGTTCGAAGCCCCTTTGCTTCCTACATACGTTTGCTTCGAAGATGTCCGCAAACAGTTGTTTATGACCGATGTTGCAGGACCTTCATACGAGGGAGAAAGACGCCTCAGGCAGTGTATGCAGACTCTCTTTTGTGGGATGTAGTACCGGCCTGACCGCGGCTTATAATGGCCTGATTCGACATGCGGATTCGCGGGCGGATCCGCGCAGGCGGAAAGTGGATTTTCGAGCCGAAATGGGAGAAATCGACTCGTCGCTGGCGGAACTTTTTGCTTGCGGGGATCCACTTTGCGAATCCGCAAATGTAGACGCGCTATTAAACTTTTTTTTTTTCCCCAAAGATGGAAGCAACTGATGTCGCTTCCTGTCTCACCTTTTGCCGAGGACACATCGCCGTAGACGTCACTCGTAATTAGACCGAGGCCGCGGTAAAACCAGAATCCAGGAAAGAAAATCCGGCTAAGCCTCGTCTTCGAGGATCAGTGACTCTTTCGCCGCAACGCCCACCACTCGCACCGTAACGACGGGCACATCATTTAGCGCGACACTTGGCACCTCACCACAACATCCGCCGTCTCGCTCACTCCCACCGACGACGTCACTGTTGGCGGCCTCGACGTCACTGTTGGCAGATCGCGTACCGAACAGGGAGGTCACAACGCGCGCAGCACCACACACCACGGGATTGATGTTCACTACCACCTCCACCGCCACCGCGAAACACCACCGACGAGGAAGGCGGAGAGATCTGCTTGACGCTCGAGATCGAAGTCGGTTAACGGAAACCAAACTAGTAGAAACGAGGCACAAAGACGAGACGACGATTGTCACACCCCACACGAGTCTGCGCGGCATTCGAGAAACATGGCGCCTCTCGCGCAACAAGCTATCGCGGACAGACGACACTGTCAGTCAGTCGTATACGCCTGACAATCGCAGGATGCGGCATCCTCTTCGTGAGCGAAGGACTATAAAATAAAAAAAGTGAGAAAAGGAAGCAAAGAATAGGCAGTAGTAGTGTACCAGAAAGAGGAAGCGGTCGACAGATTTTTTTGTTGAAACGTGAGACGTACGGGAACAAACCGAAACGGAGAGAGCGATTGCTGCACAAACTGACTCTATATAAAGAGCGCGTGGTGTTGCGACGGAAGGGTAACGCGCGACTTCTCGTGCGACTGCTCCCTACCAATTCTTTCTTTCTTTATTTTTTTTATTTTATTTTTACGATCCGTCGTTCGTTTCAAAAGGGAGCGGAGAGGAAGTGAAAGAAGAGGCAACGAGAGTCAAGGCCGATTTACTTGGCGAGTCGCAGCTTAAACCGAAGGCAGTTCGCATACGCGCCGCCCAAGCGGGATTGATGACATCGAAGGAAGAAGGAGCTGACAGTGCGGTGGGGAGCTACGCGCTCGACGGACAAATCAACAGCCTCCCTATTAACACCGGACACTTCTCTCTGCGCGTGGCTATGGGCGGGAGCGTGATACCGTGGTGAAAGATAGACGTATGAATAGCCTAACGTCCACGTGGCTTCCACGGCACTGTCAGCTTAGGGGTGAACAGAGAACATACATGGCGGACTGAAAGGAAGAACGAGGGTAAGGCGAAAGGCAAGCAGAGAAAGAGAGAGGCAAGCACGGTGGGGCCACGCGTGTCGCTTGCACCATCTGTGCGGCTTTCGATAAAAGGAAAATAACAACGAGAGAGTTTATCAAAGGACAGGAAGCGAGCGAGAGGAAGAGGAAGCGAGACAGAAATCAAACGACCACGCGTAACGCGGCGAGAACAACAACGTCTGTGGGACCGCAGTTGCAATCCGTGGCAAAAAATGAGACCAAGTTGACGAAGTGGCCGCGACTTCTTGAAATTGGGAGGGAGGCATTCAGCGGACATTCAGTCTGCAACATAACTTCCAAATACGGTCGATATAACATGCCTCATCTATTCCTCATCAGTCAAATGTGTCAAACCTTTTTCTTAAGAACGACAACAGATGCATTTTTTATGACGTAATATTTTGCTGTTTTGTCAGTGGTAATGATTTTTCCAGGATGAAATAATGAGGATCGCTGATGTATACCTTAAAAACTGTTTCAACATACCAACAAACAGGACCAAGCTCGTAACCAAAATAATAGGTCCAAATATATATTTTTTGATTTGTTGCGAAGTTTTTGAATTCTAACCTTTTGTTCTCACTGAGTTTTTGAAACTGAAAGTCACAACCGACGATATTTAAAGAGTGATAACAGTGCCGAGGATAGGTTCACTAATTGGGAAGTAGAGCTTGTTTCCAATGGATAACAAAAACAATTTATGATGTAACACGAATGCCGCAGAAGCCCACTCTAGCACGAAAACGAAGCTCAGCACACTATGCTTAGAGCACGCTTGCTTGACCTGCGAGGTTTCCAACATGTGACGCCACGCCACTGAAAAACGCAGGAAAAATTCAAATGTTGGTCTTGGCGCCACCTTCATTTTCCGTTTTCATATTATCTATTTTAAATCTATACACAAAATTGAATGGCGGAAATAGTAAAACCTAGGTATTCACGAAATATGGTTGGTGCCGGTAGCCTGAACTGCCTGAGCACCTCTTTGATATAACAGAGAAAACTATGAGTCTTCAATACAATTTCCTGGTTTGTAGAAGAGCAAAAAAGTTTCGTCATACATTCTGCGAAAAGAGAAATAAACTCCATGCCGTTTTCGACGCCTCCGTGGTGCCAAGTCACGTCCATGCTTGGGATATTGCCTTATTTTATAGCCTTGGTTTCCCACACTTGGACAAACCGAAACTGGCTCTGCTTTAGACGGCCGTGTTTTCCCAGCATGAAATGATTGAAGAACTTTTTCACGTTATTGGCTAAAGCTATTTTACGATAGTTAAGTTTTTTTTTTTTTTTTTATCCAAACATCGCTGCCAGGGCTCTGCAGTTTCTTCGGGGGCTCCGTCTGGAACACGTCACGCGGTGTTAAACAACTGCATTCATTCAAGGTATATATGAGAGCACCTCGGGGGAATCTGGAAAAATCAGTCGAGAAGGATTGATCTTTATACGCACCAAACAACCGGAACGATCGTGGCACGCAATCTCGACAAACGCTCAATTTCGTCTCATAAACACACAACTCAGAGCCCAACGAAAAGGTTTGTTCGCGTGGGAGACAATTCCATCATCAATCCTCCACACAATCCTTTCCATATCCAGAAAACAACCACCATCGTGTATTGTAATAGGTCTGCGAAGCGACCAATGGCCAAGATTTAGTTGTAAAAAGAAGCCAAACGAGCTAGCTCCCCCAAGTTTGGAAGAAGCCCAAACCAAGGGTGAACGAAAGAGACGCAACCAAGCTCTCCCCCCCTCCCCCTCCATTTCGCTTCTCTTTCGTCATCGTCTACCACTGGTCGACTTATATCAGTGCGTCGCTTGCCGCAGTTTTTCACAACACCATTCAAACTTTCGCCAAGGCCGTAATTCCTCGAGTTAAACTCCCCACTGCCGGTCTGGTTCTCCGAGTGTGTGCGGGGCCGACTTCCGGAATAAATCCTGCCCTTCGCCTTGTTCTGTTGTTGTAGACAAATGAGGCGACGCCCCGTCCAATGTCGTCGCCTGTTCAGACCGCGCTTCGCTCAAACAAAAGTAGTTCTCTCGGCGAGTTGTTCTTTGCCCGAGAGCACTGTCGCAAATCGTGCGACTGTTCATTTAAAAAGAAAAAAAAAGTGCTTTTGCTTCCGTTTAAGCTCGTAGTTTTTACGCAACTTGTTTTTTTATTTGCTTGTTTTCGTTTTATTGTCAGCCGCTGTCGTGTCCCGCAACTGCCGGTTTGAGAGCCATTTCGCTGATGCATCACTTGACGTTTCCACGAACTTTGCGCACTTCCTAAACTTTTCAGCGTGGTTTACCGGCCAGACAAGTTTTAATTGCTTGTTTCGTAAAAGAATAAATATGGTGTACTACGTGGCGACACTTGCGCAGAGGTTCCAGTGTGCAACTCCTGCCAGAAGTGAGAATAAAATCGGCGAAAATAATCTCAGGAGAAGGGGAACAAGGGGGACAAAGGTCAAACACAAATCTCCATACACAGCTATAGGGGACTTGAGCTCGACCGAAAAAAATACCCTTTTCCAGGGATTATTTTCGTCATTCTTGACCAGCTGGCTTGCACCTTTGCATTAATGACAGTATCGTCATAACCTTAAAATGCAGGTCGTTAACCCTTTTTGGTGGCAGCTGATGAAACCCGCTCTACTGACGTCTAACTTCTGGTGAGCTCAGTTGGCAGAGCGTTCCAGTGGAAAGGGACGGGTCCATGGTTTCATACCAGCACCAGGCAGATTTTTTCGGTCGGGCACCAGTCACCTAGCTGTGTTTGGAGATTTGTGTTTGTCCCTTGTCCCCCTTGTTCCCCTTTTCCAGGGATTATTTTCGTCGTTCTTGCCCATCTCGCTTGCAGCTTTGCATAAATTGCATTATCAGAATAAAATCGGGATGCTAAAATTAATGTGCGCCGCCGCACTTTCGAATTTTGTTTTTAGAAAGATATATTAACATCATTCCTAGAAAAGCTTCCTTTGAAGTCTAATATTGGGAAAGAAAACTCAACATTTACCTAGACTGTGTACTCCCCGAAGTCAGGAACTCCATAGATTATTTTGTTTTTTCTCTGTTTTCCCACTGACACTACCAGCTCCTAGAAAATTTAAATCGCCATTAGTGATCTTTCAAGACGTCATCAGGTGACATGAATGCGCTTCCAAAACACTGAGGAGGTGCTATAAAAGGCCTTTTCAGGATACCCTCAGACAGCTCTAGTTGTCGCCGTCAAGCCATTTTGTGTGTTTTTTTACACACAACCATCGGAAAAAGCAATGGGAACAACTCAAATATTATAACAATATAAAGTGCTCATTTTAAGATATACAATTACAACAGCTTATCTTCCAAAAGCATAGGTCTTATGAATACGCTTTTTGGAATTAACGATGAGTCGGAAGACGGTAGGTGTTTCTTTGTGCTTTTCAAAACATATTGGCGCTTGAGGCGGCCCCGTTTTGTGTTTATTTAGGTTGCGCAAATGTTATGACTTTTCACAACCGAATGAAATAAATAATTTCAACGTATTGTTTATAAAACAGAACAGATGGGGGGAAAAATATAGGAATTCAAAGTCCTGCGATTCCAACATAAAGTAAAGTATTACTTTCCCCAGAGCGGCTACGACATCATTCAAATGACCAAAATTGCGCGGACCAGCACAAGCTTCGGGAAACATTAGTCTTCATCTCTTATTGGCAAGAACGTTGATAGTTCTAAATATACGTGACGCACAAACGCTTTGAGCTTCCGAGCCCTTCATCGTGTTTAATAGAACACAATTTGGCCGCACTACTCACCCATTCACAGATTCCTCACTGCAACTGAGACAAAAGAGCTGCCAAAAACTGCGTGATCTAGATTTGTCATAAAGACATCTAAAAACGACCACAGGCAAAAAAAAAAAAAACAGCTTATTATAACCAAAGAATTTCTCTATGTTTCTTCAAGGTGTATGAATTCCATATTCTTAAAACAACCTAAGTATATCTGAAAAAACAAGAACTTGAGTACATTGCATAAAATAATAATATTTAAAGCTTAAGCGAAAAAGGAACAAAGATAAACAACAAAATCGTCGTAGCATCAAAACTATAATAAACGATGACGTTCATCCCGTTCTTAACACAAACGTATACCGGCGGCGGTGTGCAAAACACCGTGACAGCGATCGACGGGCGCGCTATAGAAATAAAATTCAAATGAAGCGGCTGTCTATTGTATTCGTGCCTTAGTGCAAAAGTGAAACATCTGGTTTTTTTAGGGGTGTGTTTGCAGCCGAACAAACGAAGCTGGGTTGCTAATTCTTTAGCAAAACTTTTTCAATCCCCCTGGTGAAACCAAGAGTGCATCCGCGCGCATAAAAGGAATCAAACACAGCGCAGTTTGGGATTTTGCATTGAAACCTCCGACGACATTGTTAGGAAACTCCGCCTTCGTGTTTGCTTGACACACGTCGTTCGGAAAAAAAAAAAAAAAAAGACGACGTCGATGAGATGAACAGAACCATTCGTGCGAATAAAAGCCCGCTGTCGCACGTTTTTCTGCCCTGGGGACGATGGCGGATGAACACAAATATTTTACCAGATTCTGGCTTGCTGCTTGAATCTTGAGCTGTCTAAATTTCGTTTGAAATCTGGGTCGCTACGTTGGGAAAGGCCTGGACGAGCTTTCAGATTCATAGTTTCAGAAGATGCTCCGACAACTCAAATGCTCGGATGAACAGACGGCGCGTTGGCTAGTGATTCGCGTTATTGCAATATTTTCTTTCCGAAGTGCGATTGCATGCCGCCCTTCACAGCTTTTAATTTCCTTGAGCCGCGTGAACCCTCTTATAGTTGGAGGCGTAACTGCAGAAGCTGGGAGCTTGACCTATTCCTGCAAGCTTACGTCAATCGATATTGGAACAATGAAGCTAATTTCAAGTTTGCAGTGGACCATTAATATTTTTTATTGCTGGCCGAGAGAGAGAGTCAGAAGCCAATAGAACGAACAATCTAAGTATCGTACTGATGGCAACTGCAAAAAACGGTGAATAGTAGATAGGAACTCCCCGTAACGCAAAAACCAATATCTAAAAAAAAATACACGACTTGCGCTGACGTGGCACTGTAATTGTTTACCTGTTTCCTATATATGTTGCTCTCAACTGTGCATACACGAGGCCTGCCAGTCGGACTGAATATTTCATCCAGTTCCCCTCAGAAAGACGTTCACCAGTTCTCGTGCAAAAAAAAAAATAAAATATGAATTTCGGCAAAGCCGAAGATTTATGAACATTATTATTAAACAGAATGAGAGTTGCCCATGAACACAAAAATCAAACGGTGCGATAATTGCTATAAACATAACCGTCAAACAGCATGAGATTCATGAATAGTATACCAAACGGCGCGAGAGTTTCCCGTAGACTCAAAAATCAAAGATTATGATAGTTTCGCATGAACAAAATCATCATGCTTTATGAGCGTTGCTCGTGCACATAGCCAACAAACAATACGAGAGTTGCCCACGAACACAAAAATCAAGTAATATGATAGTTTCCCTTGAACGAAGCCATCAAACAATATAAGTGTTGCCCATGAACATAACCATCAAAGAATATGAGAGTTGCCCATAAACACAAACATCGATTAATATGAGAGTTCCCCATGAACAAAACCATCCCACAGTATGAAGGTTGCCCGTGAATATTACCATCAAGCAACATGAGAGCTGTCTATGAACACAAAAATCTAACAATATTAGATTTACCCATGTACATAATCAGAAACATAAGATTTGCCCATGCACATAACCATCAAACAATATGAAAGTTTCCCATTATTATACCCATCAAACAATATGAGTCGCCCATAATCGTAACGCGAAGGCTAGTAAAGTTCTGTTGCAACCCGTCGATGAAAGTACGATATTTGTTTACGAATCTAATACTTGCGGAAAGCACAGCGCGCTAGCTAACGGGCACACCCGGCGCTAGCATTTTACATTTTATTCAATTTTATTTTCCCCATTTATGCTCCTCACTTATATTTTTCTACGTGATTATTTTTTGCCTCGTTAATTGTTGTTCCGCTGTTGCTGCCGTTCTTTGGTGCTGCTTTCCCGGGAATGCGTTGTTTCCGATTTATCGCGCGGTGGAGAAACACCCCTGTTTATCTTTCTGTACAAGCTTGTGCACTCTGGTCCCGATAGGACCCCCAAAATATAAGAACGAACAATAAAATGTATGAACAAATAAAAAAAAATAAAAAAAACTACGGGCGACCCCGTGTAAGGGACATTCGGGCTGTGCTTATTTATATGCAAATTGCTAAGCCCCGTAATGGAAGCGGTACATTCCGGCTGCGAGAACCCGGTGTCGGTGGAGTCGAGAACCCCGACACGACGCCGTGCAGGATCGGGACGGAGGGCAGGGAGTATGCGACGAATTCAAATTAGGACGAGGCGCGTGATGATAAACTCATTCTTTCTGCTGCTTGTGGCGACCATGTTTATGATAATCATGATCCTTGCAAGTGCATGTCGTAGAATACTGAAAGAAGGCGGTGCAAACATGAAGAGGGATAGCTCGTTTACTTGGTTTTGTGAGGAAGATCTGAGTGTCACACTCCGTCTTTTTCCTTTCACCCTCACCGCCTCATCCTCAAAATGAAAATGAAAAAAAAAAAACACAAGAAATAATGGCCTTTCTGTGGAAAGTGATGACTGATTTCATTTTTAACGACTTTGTGAGGGCGGTGTTTTGTTTATTGTGAGTTGCGCGTGTTTTTTTTATTTTTTTCCTATTATTTTATTTTATAGCCTAGGAGTCACAAATAGAAAACCTACGGCGAAACATTTCTGCGAGCTATTTTCTCGACTTCACGGGCAAAAGTCAAATTCTTTTGCTTTTTCCCCGCCTCATTATCAGAAGTCCGAGTTGTCCTGCGGGAGGTTTTATAGGACACCATTAGCAGGCCGTGAAGGCTTCGCAGCGTAGTGACGCAGTCCCTTGCTTCAATGAAAGCAGCGGGTTCCAAGGAGATACACTATAAAAAAAGCTTGTGCGTCTACTTTCCCGCACAACTCTCGGAGAGCCAATCAGCACAACTTACGGAGGCAGCTCAGCGAATGACAATGCCGAAACGTATGTTTAGACCAAAAAACGCAGTCTGAGTTGTGACATTAGGAATGCAAGCAGTGACGTCTTGCATTGCCTAATGCCACAACTCAGACTGCGTTTTTTGGTCTAAGCATATGTTTCGGCATCGTCATTCGCTGAGCTGCCTCCGTAAGGTGCGGTGATTGGCTCCCCGAGTGTTGTGCGGGAAAGCAGACGCACGGGCTTTTTTTTAGAGTGTAGCGCGGTCCAGGAGGAAAGCTGCCACCCCAAAGGCATTTACCCTTGCAAAGGCTAAGACGTTTACGATCCTCCCGTAACGCCGAATTACAGCGCAGCTCTTGAGGAGGAGGAGGGGAAGGTACGGAGAGGAGGGTGTGCCCCTCCTCCTCTCCTGCTCGCATCCCATTTAGGAGAAAATTTCCCGCTAAATTTAGTGGAGAATTTTTTCCGCTTATTTTACAGGGAAATGTTTCCGCTAAATTTCGGCGGGAAATTTACCCATAATGAAACGCGCGGTGACGTCAGAGTGACCTCACTGGTGACCCTCGTGACGTCACACGTGACGTCACGTGTGACGTCATCATGGGGAACGTCCCCATAATACACCGCGCGGTTACGTCGGACGCCGACGGCGACGCCGCTCAAGCCGGGAACGGGCGCCTAAGAGCTGCGCGCCTAAAACATGAAATAAGGCATCGCCTTCTTCCGGTCTCCTTTGAGGATGTTATAAAATTCACGATCAGACTGAGTAAATACAGCGATGTCGATTAAGACCCCAGCTGCTGCCGTGACACTCGAAAACAAAGAACGTAATCGAATAAAGTAAACACCATCTGAAAAGTTTGGAATGTATCGGCGACACCGAGTAAAGCTATACGTCCACAAGCATGGTAACGGTTAAGTCACGGCGCCCTCGGCTCCCAAGAGGGGAAAAACAAAAAGATGGCAAACACGTAGAGCTTGGTAAAGACGGCGCGTACCCAAAACGTTTGGCTTGTAAAATGTGCGCCTCAAACGCTCGATCACCGTGCCCGGCCGTACAGTCAGCGTTGGTGTCAGCGGATTCCGACTTCTTTTTATCGCCCCAAATGGAGCGCTGAGGCTCTACGCGTGAAATAGTGTCCCAAATAAAGCAAACAGACTCATTCCTTCTACGATTTTCTAGCTGCCTCCCGGCATCGCGCACTCTTACTTTTTCGTTGTTTTTTTGGGGGGTCGCCGTCGATTTACTAAGAACAACTTGAGTACAGAAAGGGGACCAGAGAAAAGAAACACACCTTCAAATGGGGCCACGCGAAAAGGTTTCTTTCGCGACTTGCTGCGGCTCTTTTTATATCCAATCGAACTCACTCCATGAATCTGTACATATAATCTTAGCTGTAGTTTCTACACATTGTCTTTACAATTACCAATCTTACTGCTGAATTTATCTTTATAAAAAGCAAAGTATCGTGATTTTTTAGGAGTATGTAATATCTCGAAACAAGTCACATGCGGTAACCATGAATCGTGTCTCATTACATGAAAGGTCCATTTGCCGAGGCAGTTTATGCGGCGCTGTTAATCGCATTTTGGTCGAAGTCGTTAAGGTTTCGCTAAAAAAAACAGAAACAAAAAAAAAACGTTCATTGATTATCTCACCCTACAGCAACGTGGGCCTAATCAAACACAGTCCAGCACAGCCGTCTGAAACCGCCTGGTGAAATGGGCCTTTCAGATTGATGGAGACTGTACGCCCACGGTGTAAACCACCTGGCGTACACAGTATCTGCCGGAAGATGGCACCGAGACCCCGACCGGATTTCTTAGTTACAATGGCTCACCAGAAAAAAAAATGACCGCAGCTCCACGTGGTGAATGATGTTGATTGGGGCGAAGCTCTGGTGGTGCTTATGATACTGATTTTATTGTTCATAGGTAGTGCTGATGGTGCTAATTTTTTTTTATTGCTCATAGGTAGTGCTGAGTTCCGGGTTGCGTTTCGACTTCATTATTACTGCTTTATGGTCGGTGAAATGCAGAGCCAGAGGTTCTTCTAGCGGATCAGCTTGGATCCGCTAGAAGCCGTGGGAACGCATCTCCACCGCTTAAGTCAACGGTCGATGTCAGAAAGAGAATGCGTGGTATGGAACGTGGTTATATACGCATTTGAGCATTTGACCGCAGCGCCCTCTCGTCTATAAACGTTGAGCGAATGCATGCAAAGTTTAACGCGATTACTGTATATACGCATTTGACCGCAGATAAAAATATTGACTTTTTGAATGCCAGTAAACTTCCGGACGACCACTTGGCCTGTCGGCAAGAACACCTCATATCCGGCGTCCGTCTCTTTTTATGGCGTTAACAATACTCTGGAGACCACCATGCTCTCCTTCTTGGTTGAACCCCGTCGGTTGTTCATCGCCCAAACGAGGGTGAAGTTGTCGTCGACGTCGCTCCTCGCCAGTGGGTGAGAAAATCTCATCTTGAATGGATGACTGGGTCTTGAAGAAGTATGATGCTAAGCACATATTCGCTGACAATGGGGCAGTCGAGCAGCAGTCATGTCCCGAGGCAATCGTCCTTTTGTGACCGGTGTAATCGTACTTTGTTCCATCGAGCGAAGTCCGAAAGCACAAGGACTTCCCACGAAGCGGCCACCATCCCGTCGGCGCGAAAAACCACTCGCCTTGTCGTGCGCATACGATACCTAGCGGCTCTCGTCGCCCGACAGCCCCCGGGCTGCAAATCGTCTCACTTTCCAGAAGAAACAGGCACCATTCCTCCAGAGGTCCGTGCCGTACCGCCATGCCAAGCGTCTTTTACACGTCGTGGTCTTTTACCACATTTCAATGAACGAATGGAGATATCAACTAGACTAGAAAATTTGCTGCCCGGCGTCGCTAGCGGTACGATTACTATGGCAACCTCCCAGGCCCAAAATGGAGATCACTATCGGCGCTTCTTACGCCGGGCATCTAGATAATTTTGCGTCGTGTCGCTACTCTGGCAGCTACTCTGCCATGTAGAGTGGCTCTAGAGTCTCATTCGTGCACGAATAAAGGTTTATTCGCACAGTACCATTTGCTTAAGTTGTTACGGAAGCTTATTTTCGCTTACGCGTCCACGAGTTCCCGGGACGTCCCTGAGGTGTGCACGAAAAATGCGTGATTTTTACACACTCTTGTTTCGCCGCACCTGTAGACGCTTTACACACGCGCCAGATTACAGCCACCATTGCTGACCTTCTCTTGTCTGACCGAGATACTGAGCCACTGAAACGGGTGTTGACGAGCTTCTACAGATGCCAATGCTGACGAGAGAGACACAATAGAATCTAAGATGAAAATAACCTGGCCAGCTAAGGTAATGATGAAGTGAAGTAAACGGAATAAGAGTAAACAAAAACTGAAGGTCAGTTATGGCGGCGTTCGTGCACAGCTGCTGCAAAGCGTCTATATGTTTTCGTGTATTCCAGGTTGAATGGTTTGCTTATTTTTTTCGTCGCGCATACCAGATACGGAACCCACGTGGCTAAGAACGAGAGGAAACGTAAAACGTCAATAGGAGATCGGTGACCGAGTAGCTTAGCGCACACCAGCACGGAGCACGTTAAACAAAAACTCAAGCTGCAAAAAAAACAAAAAAGAAAAGGGATTTTGGGTACAATTCAAACCCCTGCCCGTTTCGATCGGGATGAGCATCGTACCGCCCTGCGGTCATGTATTGACTACTGCGTTGTGCACTCTAAAGAACCCAGTCTAGCGGTTGTATTGCACTGGCTAAATTGTTCATCTACAGCCGAGATACCAGGCGTTCATTGGCGCTGACTAACTTCGGGCTGTATTAACATACGCACAACACAATTAATGAGATCGACGATAAGACAGCTGCGACCCTTGACCCTTTCACCTCTACTCCCGAGATAACTCGTTCACCCTCGCACGCACAGCCCCTGCTACTGCAGAGTACACTCGTTCTTCGTTTCAAGTTTACTCCCTGCCACTCCCGAAGCAGCTCGTGCAAAATGAGAAAAAAAAAGAATAATATTGCGGGCCTGTCGCGACATTATAATGTGGTCACCTAAACACATAAATCTTGTAGGTTAAATTTTAGGCAACAAGTGGAACGCGTGTTTCTTCGTCCGCTCCGTCGCTTCGTCTCGGCAGCGCAGCCATGGTGCGTCAGCGGAGAACCTGCGTCCGCTCTTTGACGGCCGAAACAATTTATGAAGCTTTGATCAATTCTCGCTCCAATGAAAGCGACAACTAGGAAGCAGCTTATCGAAGTGACTTGTTCACGCGGAATGTCGGGAGGCAATTGTTGAGCGGACGAACCGTGCAGCTCTGGTCAATCGCAATCGACCGAACTCACCAGTCAGTTTGGTTACGCCACCGCTGTCGCAATGCATCCAGGGAACGTGCGACAACCTTGCTGAAGTTCTGCGCGTGCAGAGCCCGAGACTGCACGAGCCGTCCCGGGACTATTGGCGACGTGAGCGATCGAAAGCGTCGCTGTGGTCGGCCCACCACAATTGGCCGAAAGCTGACTATGACGTCAGCAAAGAATGTCTCATCGACGGAAATAAGAGGAATCTAAGAACTTCAATTTTGACGGTGTTGGCAGTGTTGCTTTGAAAGCGCTATGATTTCAGGCTTCCACCATGCCCATTAAAAACACCATCGAACTTGTTGTTCACAAGGTCATGACGTCACGAAAGGTAACCAAACGAGGGCGCCACCGAAACATCTCGCCGCTATTATGAGCTGAAGTTACGGTGGCTTCACGCATGCGCACAACGCTTAGTGCGATCGGTCTATGGAGTCGACTATCGTTGGCACAGTGACAGTTGAGAGCGCCTATGTAACAAACCTATAGGAAGTATTCACTGGCGGCCATAGCTGTGTGCACGACTGCTGAGCGCGTGCTGATGGCGAGCTTCCACAGTTCTTTTGTAACGTGCATTCCGCACCCTCAAGATTGCCGGTCTTTGCAGCCTATTAATGTGGGCTCGTTCAGAGCATGCGTTCTCGACATCACCCACAAATATGGCGCCCAGTGAATACTCCTTATAAGGCAGCTCCAAAAATGCATCATTAATGGGTGTCATTTTTAGCTGTCGCGCATATCAAGTGGTATGATTCAATTTCGAAAGCAACAAATAAAGGCGCACTGGATTTGTAGATGAGATGGAAATATGCAATCATTAGAACGTTGTATAGTTAATACCAAAGTCACTGTCGTTACCATATAAACAGAAACCGAACAGGTTCTTGAAAGAAAAAAAAAACGAGTTTAAGTTAAATTGCAGCGTTTTTTTTTTGTTTTTTTTTTTGGGGGGGGGGGGAATTTACACATTACAAGCATTTGACACAAACGTATCTATAGACGCAAAAAAAGGGAAACTAATGACTGGGTGTGATGTCATTCGCAGAGGTTTCAAACAGCTTCGCGCCTGCCGTTTGTGAAGGAAAGCGTACAGCGTTTTTGACTGCTTGGGTAAGGTTTGCGGAAGGCGTGGAAACGTTGACATTCTGTATAATACGTCACTATCCGAACGAGGCGGAAAGGAGGGGCTTCAACTCTATTTTGAAAGCGTTGTTCCGGCTACTTAGCGCAACAATATGAAAGATAATCTAGATATTCCTGATCCGGAAGGCCAAATCAAGACGATTTAAGTGTGTGTGCTTTTTTCATTCAAATACAGAACCGCTTTAGTTTCCGTTTAAAGAACGTATACACGTGTATTAGAGCGGAATTTAAAGTATCTGTCATACAGGCAATGGCAGCTCCCATCACCACAATGAGGTACACACTGGCGAGGCAAACGCGTTCAGTACGTTCTAACGTCACATGTCCATAACGTTAAAGGAAAACCTTTCCGTCTTTCCATAATCTCTATGACTCACTCTCACAACTGTTCCTTTAGATAACTTTATACATATTAAGAAACATCTAGCTGAACTGAACATTTTAATAAAAGAAATCACATTTATTTTCACATGAAAAGCATGTCAAGCATTTCTTCACCATCCAGGAGCGACCGAATAAAGAGAACGTAGAAAAAATAAACTGCTCTTAATGATTCGACGGCACGAAGAAAGCCGACCAATTGAGCCGACAGCACAAAACTACAAAAACAAAGAAACCTTTTCTTTTTTTTTTTTTTTTCTTAAGCGACATATTTGCCAAAGCGGCCGAGTTAAGTGAGGAGGAACTCTCAATGAGTGCGCAAATGCTGCGCCCGACCCGCGAGACCGCTTCGGCGCTGAGAGCTGTCCTAACTCCAGCCGGGCCAATCCCAATTGGCGATTTCACTGGAGTGCAATCACTAAGGGCAATCACCGGGGGGAAAACGAACAGA
Organism: Ixodes persulcatus; assembly: GCA_013358835.2. NCBI lineage: Eukaryota > Metazoa > Arthropoda > Arachnida > Ixodida > Ixodidae > Ixodes > Ixodes persulcatus. The sequence continues at coordinate 474,279 of JABSTQ010010929.1, read as the reverse complement.
CCAATTCCCTCTGGCGACTGCAACTGGTACATGGAATGGGCAAGACTCGCTGTGCATGCCGCTACGGCACTACATCCCGTTGCTCGCTGCGTTACTGCCGAGCTGGACACTTTCATGAGGGGAAGAGAAACTTGCTCGAGCTCGTGAGATTAGAAGGCCTATAGCTTAAACAATAGACTTTGCAAATCGTTAATTCTCATTTCGGGTGACTCCGACAGAAGAGGTTCAGAACGAAGTTCAGTATTGTACCAGCTTTGCGTACCTATATTCAATGTACGTGTTTTGTGATGTGTGCAACCCGTGTGTGTAGACACATCAATGAACATAAGTGCGACACACGTTCTCAGTGTCTGTCGAGGTCTGATTGAGAAAGAGTAAGCGCGAATAAAGGCCCGTTCACACACTTGCGACTTCTTAGAACCGAGTGCCTTGAAACTTCTTAAAATTTCTTAGAACGAGAGAAGACAGTGGCACGCTGGCGCCACCTATGCGGTGACCCTGAAAGTGCATTTCACTAGAGCGAAAGTTTTGCGAGATTTCCGAGGTCAAATGAGTGTAATACCTATGACAAGTGGTCGTTTATGACGTTGACAAAAGGTTTTTGAGCCAAGAAAGAAAGGATGATGCAAGAGAGAAATAGAAAATATGCGGGAACGCCAAGTTTCCACTGCTACCCAATAGATGGCGCCAGTGTGTCCTCTCGTCGTAAGAGATATTAAGAGGTTCCAAGGCACTCGGTCTTAAGAAGTCGCAAGTGTGTGAACGGTCCTTAAGGTATTGCTGGTACCTTGCAGTGAGTATACGGCTTAACAGAAGGCATGTCACAAAATTTGCTGGTCTACGTCCCCGACAGCTTAAAAAGCGCAGGGCGCGGTTTGTCCGGAGCAGTGACTTTAGGATTCGCGTATATGGGGAAAACAAATATCGCCAATAAAATGTGCTGCTCAACTATAATCAACATGCCTACAATGTGAAACGGCTGTCCTGTCCAACCTAACCGTAATTTCGTTTTAACTGGTTGGCTTTGTATGCCTGCATGTCATGGTCCGCTGTGTTTGCTGCACCAATATATCCGTATGCTTCAACACAATTCTAAAAAGTACAAGAAATGTTTAAAAAAAAGCCAAGTCAACTTTGAGGGTTTTACTTACCCAACCAACCAGGGGCATCAGTCAATCCCCACCAGGGAAGTGAGGATTATTTTCCACAACCTGAGGATCTTTGACGTAACATCTAGATGTTACGTGACCCAAATTAACCTATGCGGAGCGCAAGTTTCGTCTGATTCTTGCGCAAGGGTTGCACTGACATCAGAACGCCGAGCTTTGGTTGGCTCTGATTGGAAGGATAGTGAGTTAGACCTCAATGATAGCTGCCTCGAGGTCTACCCACTTTCCTTCCAATAGGAACCAATCAGGGCTCGGCGTTCTGACGTCACCGCTACCCCTTCTCAACAAGAAGAACTTGTGCTTCGCATTTAGTCAAGGATAGATAAAAAAACGGTTATTATGTTTACGCTTTTTTCTTCATGATTAGCTCTGTTATCGACCAATGCTGCAATCCCCTTGGCTGAGGAGCTGTAAGAAGATACTTGAAACTCGACACGCCCTGCGTTTTTTAGGTTGTCGGTGACTACTGATGTGTTTATTTTGACCAAATAAGACCGTGCTTATTAATTAGCTATCGGTCTACACTTGGTTTCAGCTTAAGTCCAGACTCAGGCCGACGCTACGAGCTAATGGACCAACCAAGCAACGTCAAGTGCGCAAGTCACTGGGCCTTTTTGTTTATGATTGGTCCTGCTGATTGAACGCGTACACAGAAACACGGCGAACACCACGATGATGCGCTTTTGACGCCGTCTGATTGGTCATATCCGCTCGTAGCGTCGACTGCGTCTGGACTTTTTGAAACTGCAAGTATTGGCGACGTGCGCAATCAAAAGCGCTGTTGCGGTCGGCCGTCCACGATTTGTCGAATGCTGACTATGACGTCAGCAAAGGTTTTCTCATCGACAGAAATAAGAGTAATGTAAGATATTCAATTTTGACGGTGTTCGCAGTGTTGGTTTCAGAGCGCAATGTTCTCAAGCTTCCACCATGCTAATTATAAACACCGTCGAGCTTGTTGTTCGTAAGGTAATGACGTCACGAGAGGAAACCATTGGAGGGCGCCACCAAAACATCTTGCCGCTAATAGAGAGTATTCTCTGGAGGCCACAGCTGTGTGCGCGAATGCTGACTACGTGGTGACGGCGAGCTTCCACAGTTCTTTCACAACGTGCATTCCGCACCATCAAGAGTGCCTTTCTTAGCAGCTTATTAATGTGGGCTCGTTCTGAGCTTGCGCTTCAAACAGCATGTTTATAATGATATTATTTTGTGTTGAGTCAATGGACCGATCTCACCAGTCAGTTTGACTACGCCACCGCTGCCGCAATGCATCGAGGGAAGTTTAGTCTTTTTGCACGTGCGACAACCTCGCTGGAGCTCTGCGCGTGCGGAGCACGAGACAGCACGAGCCCTCTCGTGCACTGCCGTTTGCCTCCTGTAAACTAAAGGTATGGCGGCGTCACGCATGCGCCGAACGCTTGGTGAGATCGGTCTATTGAGCTCAATAAAGTGATTAATCATAAGCAAGCTTGAACGAATAAACAGCCCTAAACGCTCTCATGCCTTCCTTTTTTTTTTAAAATTTACGATAAAAAGGCTGCCTTCAAAACTGTATTGGGGTAGACTCTGCTTGTAGTTGGCAACCAAGTTGGGCAGTAGAGCTTCCAGTTCGCCGATAACCTGACTGACAAAAAGGCGAATAAGTGTCGATATTATGTTGGCACTGTGTCGCGCACTTTGCCTATAAATACGATCATCACGAAACGCGGGCACTCTCTCCGCTTGAAACACCCTACGCCTAGCAACCAGTTTTAATTTATCTTGCGCCTATTTATGTAGTCAAGTCTTTGTCCCCCTTTCTCCCGTACAAATTGCGTGTTCTGGAAAAATGAGACCTGACTCATTCTTGTTCGCTGCTGTTATACGCCACGCCGTCGGTGTTGATATAAGCTTCCCCGGAATGATGGACCCTACGGATCTACATAGAGGCATTCCTGGCGGTTGCTCGTTCCTCATCGAAAGTGCATATTGTTTCCGAGTGGCGAGCAGTGTAAACATAACAAACTATGTGTCACATAAACGTGTGCAACGGGAAAAGGAGTAATAATCCTCGCGCACGTGACGGCTGGTTCGCGCATGTGGTCATCGTGCGACGACCACTTGTGACGGCTTACAGGAGAACGCACTGACCCAGTGGCGCCATCTATCGGGCAGCCCTGGAACCCTTTATATTTGCGTAAACTGAAAGTCCTGCTGTATTTGCGGCACCAAATCTACCGCACTATCTTAGACGTCTTATAAGAAAAGGTTAAAACAGCGCAAAAAACAACGGACAGGGTAAAGAAGGACACAGACAGAGCGTTGTGTCCTTCTTTACCCTGTCCGTTGTTTTTTGCGCTGTTTTAAGCTTTTAAATATGTCATACCAACTCGCCCAGGCTTCAACTTTAGCGTCTTATAAGATATCAGAATTATTTTAAGCCCACGCTGAAAGAAAATTCACGGGGTCTCATATGTTATCCCTGAGACGACTTGAAGGCGAAAGCCCAAGCGCCGATGTCAACGTGATAGCGAACCTCCGAAGACAGCGCGCCCTCTGACGACGCACTTTTGGCGCCGTTTCAATGGCTCACTCCGATCGTGGCGTCGGCTGTAATCCCGGTGATAGCGATAGCGAACCTCCGAAGACAGCGCGCTCTCTGACGACTCACGTTTGGTGCCGTTTCATTGGCTCACTCAGATCGTGGCGTTGGCTGTGGTCCCGGCGATAGCGAGCCTCCGAAGACAGCGCGATCTCTGTCGACGCACTTTTGGCGCCGTTTCATTGGTACCTTTCGTTTTGGTACCTTTCGTGTAGCCGACGTGTTTTCGTACTGTTCGTGTCGCCGACGTGTTTCGCTCAAGGACTTTGAAGGTCAACTGAACGATGAGACATATAAGGCTTTCGCCTTAATAATGCTTAAACTATACGCAGCTCGGAGGTGCATCCGGGGCTACCCGGCGGATGGCGCCATGCTGTTACCTCGTCGCAAGCCGTCAGTCACCAGCGGACATAGTGCAGTCAACGACAGTTAAATGCAAATTTGTAAACTACTTTTCATTTGTATAATTTCGCATCTAAAACAAGCCCAAATTTGATATTGTGCCGTAGAGTATATAATTATACGCTTTAAAACTATGGCAGAGATTTTCGCTGCCCGACACTGTACTGCGCGTGCCCTGAATAAATGACATCGTTACGTATGCACCTTTTACACAAGGGCGCAGCCATCTTGTATGTCGTTACTTCTGGTATGCGTTAAAACATCGTTTTGATCAATCCACGCTGCTGAAAGGTGCTCACAAAAAGTGCGTGATTGTCACACATTCTTGTTTTGCCTCACCTAATTTTCTCGAATATTCCAGGTTAAAATGGTTTATTATTTTTTCGTCCCGCATACCAGATACGGAACCCACGTGACTGAGAACGATAGGAAACGCAAAACGTCTATACTGAAAGACGTTCGGAATACAAAGTAGAGCACCAGATGGGTATATTACCATTATGACAATCGGACAGATGTATCCCTGGGTAGTTGTGCTGGTGAATGTGGGCACCTCTCCCGGCGGCTAAAATGGTCTCAAGAGGAATAGTACCTATAAGACCCTTTTCATGGCAAATGCCACCAGGCGGTGTTCCAGTCTTTAATGTCTCAGAAAACTTCCGGTTCATAAAATTAATGAACAAAGCCCGCCTTAACACCGCTGCTTAGAATCTCGATGAAACGTTCAACCAACCAATTCTCCAGGTGAACGCCAAATGAACGAAGAAACTCGAGACCTGCTGAAAGTTTTTTTTTTTTTTATTATTCTTGTAAACCAGCTTGTTTTCTCCGAAACGTTAAATCGTACAGCCAAAGGCCCTAGCTTTGTTGTCTGTGTAGCATTTATGCTTTCTAGCACCGGTTACATAAGCAAGCTCGACGGTCTTACAGAGACGGGGCTACCGGAAGTCGCATTGGCACGCAAGCGGTGATTCATGTTTGTAAACAGTAAAATGGTCTTATATACAAAAACTCCTCGTCAACTATTTTCTGCTACATTGCCAAGGCTAGCGTTGCTTCCACACTGCTCCGCGGCTGCTGGAGCACGTGGATCGTCTTGTGTCTCATTCGCGCGCCCTCTGGTGCGAAAAACAAAACGCCAAACGAAGCAACGCGCTCGCGAAAATAGCTTTTGACATCGTTCGAGCACTGTGTAAGCTACGGCAGCCTTAACTATGCCGCAAAAAAGAAAAAAAAAATCTGGCGCCTGGACAGGCAAATGGAATCCGTAATAGACCCCTTTCAAAAGTCCGCTGTCTGTTCAAAGCTTTGGAAACCCTGGATAATGAAGGAAACTACTATACCCCCAGAGTTGTATATCTACAAATGCTATCAATTCCGTTTCATCACCATCTTATGTAACTTTAGATTCTGATGTACCGCGATGTCGGTTTTTCCGCCATTATACAGTGGTCTCGAACTTCTAACGGTCGTCACGGGACTTTCGAAAGGGGTCTATTTGCCCATCACTTTGATTACACAAATATAATTCCACACGCAGAGAGAAGGTGAGGAGCCATGAAATGTAACTAAAATGAACTGTATATGTGAACTTTAGGAGACGCATGAAAACGTATTTCTGAGGAAGGTCGTGTTAAGCGAGAATTAAAGGCAGCGACAGGTAAGGGGCGCGCCTTCTGAGCGGAATCGGCTGGCACGCTGCAGACCGATCAACCTTAAGCTGAGACTAGAAGCTCACCTTCAGCGTGAGCTTTCTGCCCTTGCTAACACAAGTGGGAACGCAAAGGCGCGCACGACCAAAGCACTGCGGAAATTAACGAATTTGCGCTTCAAGTCTCAACTAAAGGGTGAGCGGAGTATAGGTACTTCCTGGCATCTGAGCCAGACATGTGACCAGAAAATCCCTCTAGTGACCAGTCCAGCTGCCGGGAGAGATAGCCCCATTAACCAGCAAACCGGCCCAGTTATGCATAACGAATAGTCATGGATATATTAATGCAAAGCATTTGGCGCGTCAGCTTTTAGGCGTCCTCATAAATGCGTGCGCAACAATGGTAAACCTGCTGACGGAACCATGTAGCATGATCTAGCGCTTTGTTGGCACGCACTCTCGTGCAAACAATACGCCAACGATAAAGCCACGTGTTCGCTCCACTAACTTCGACAGCGTTGTACAGTGCATGTGTATTAGACGGAGTGTAGACGTCTCCGGATATTTACTGAAGTTCCCTCTATCATGAACTCTAATTTCCCCTCTAAATAAAACGGAGCGATTTGCGACATTATGGGGATGGTAGGCCGCTCTGTTGGCCCGGGACCTAGCGCCAGTATAGAAGAGACGTCCTAAATCGGCCTTGATTCTATTAGGGGCACGCTCGTTCAGCCAGACAAATAGCGCAACAACTTGGTCATCAAGCTTACAGAGCCTAGATTTAGGAGAGGGAGCAACTCAAACCAGCGTTTGCAATCTGATGGCAATCGCACCCCGCGCAGCTCGGTCGCAATTGTGGTCGCGCGTTGCGTTGTCGCACATGGCGAGGTGAAAAGCGGGTGGAAAACACTTACAGACGATCAACGCTTTCCACTCCTCCTCCTCGTAGCTTCTATTGAAAACGCGGTCCATAAACCACATGACTCCGGTCGAGAAGTCGGAAACACTCTGCAATTTAGGCGCACAAGTCGGACTCCACAAGAAAGAGTGGTCGAGGAGCGAAAAGGACAAGACGAAAGGAATAGAGATTTCGGAGTGGGACACGGGGACGCCGGAAGAGGGACCGATTAAAGGGAAAGGGCGCCGGGGGACGGGAAAGGAATCGAGATGGAAGAGAGACAAATGGGGGACCTATAGTCGCGAGGGAAGGGAGGGATAATGACCAAAATTGGTGTCGCCTGGAAAATATTGCCCAGAGAACGGGGAACGTCGTCAAAGTCCCCAAGTCAGAAATGATGGTGAGGTTCCAAGAAAGAAAAAGAGAATAAAACTAGATAAGAAGAACAAAATTTTCAATATATTTTTTTTTTTCGAGAGGAGCGAGAGATAGTTTGAGCGAAATATATCCGGTGTGTTTCCGTTTTATCTTTATAGTAGGTGATGTGTTTTTACTTGTTTCGTAAGAGAAGGTGCAAGGCCGGCCTGAATTACGAAAACAATGTAATATAACCGTAAGGCATCACAGAGAAGACTACATCACGAGAGATAATCCTATGCACAGCTTGCACAGTGCATCATCGCAGCCTGGATGTGGCGTTCGTTTTGCGTCAGTCCTACTTGTTTCTGCCGAGAAAAAAAAAGAGTAGTTTTGACAGTGAGAGCAGCATGCTGGAGAAGGTACGCGCTCAGCAGCACGCACGTCACACTGGGCGCTGAAGTGTCGTCAATGCAAGCCACGTAGAAATGACTTGCATGAAGTCAAGTGCTTGCCATGTGTGAATGACTTGCACGTATTGTCATCGTTTCAGACTGGTGGTAATTTTTACTTGGTTTTGACTAGGAGGACAAGTCCGGAAATGTAAGGGGCAAAAAGTGTGCGCTTAGCAGCAAGGCCATCACAATGGCCGCTGATGTGACGCCCATGTATTGTGTCGTGTATTACGATGGGGAATGTAAAAATGAACCGGATATGTTGTGTTTTTACTTCATAGGCCGAAGTGGTTCACTGTGAAAGGGACAAAATCAAATCGACCAAAGACGTATGTTAACGAAGAAAACCAACCGACCAAAAATGGTGGAGTAATGTTAAAGGTACACTGATACCCCCCAAAATGTTTTTCTCCTTTTTTGTCAGGAGATTCATTATGGTGTCGGAATGCTACCAATTAATATTTTGCTACAGAGTCACGTATTTTTTTTAATAAAGCCAAAAAACGCAACTTCGCGAAACCGAAACAGAAACGGAGAAGTGGAGAGGATAGCGTGAGTGGCGGAAGTCACGTGGCTACACCCGACCCTGCGGGGTTTTTTTTTTTTTTTTTTTTCCTCCGCAAGTAGCAGACGAAATGCGTACGTTCGCCGTGGGATTCCTTTGCAGTTATGTTTGTTCCGCTCGCTGTTCTGTACTTCAAGATTAAATGTTTTGTACATTTAAGTGTTGGCAATTAGTAGTGAGTGCCCGAGTGCCGTGGTGAATTCCCGTGATCAGCTCCGAAAAGTATACTCCCAAGATGTTGCGTGAAGAGTTGCCTCACATGTCCTGCATCTGAAAGTGGCATTGTGTGGCAGAGTGCACAAGTTTCCGAAAGATCAACGGGTCAGGATCAATGGCTGGCTGCAATTCCTGTAGAACCATCACGCGAAGCTCGCAAAGCGGACGCTATCCGATTCATATGCTCCTTGCATTTTGTGGAAAGTAATATTACATTGATTTCGCAGGTGTCAAAAATGGAATCCATACCATTTAGTTCAGCGACGTATCGTCCACAACATTTTTCTTTCTGTGATAATTGTAAAAAAAGAAATGTAAACATCGCAGAATGCTTGACAAGAAAAAAAAATAAATACACCCACACCAGGAATCGAACCCGTGCCCTCTGCGTCTGAAGCGGAAGTCTTTCCACTGAGCTATTGAAGGAACTCTATCACGTGTAGTTATGCAGCGGGTAGACTGTATTTCGGAAGTTTGCTGCCGATTTCTCTTACATATGCATGCACTCCCGGCTTGAAGTCGGGCAGCACCACGCATAGGGCACATTCACACCTCGTAAAGTAACCGTACGCGTGCGTATTTAAGTCGAAGTACACACTTCGTGCTTGACGTTTGAGCGAGCGATGTCTTCAGCCAGGAGAAGGGACGACGGCTCGGCGACGTCTTCGTGCAATCGGCTTGCTGGTCGGGCGTGTCGTACGGGATGAATATCAGTTCTTTTGATCGGTCCGAAATTTCACTTTCGAAGAAAGAAAGAATTCGACAGTACCGTGAACGATAGTTCTGAATTGTAGAGGTCCAACGCCCGTCGTCCGCTGCCATCCGCTAGTGCTAGTCCTACGATACGCGAAACGACGCCATGTTGAGAATTATGCAGTGAACGCACAGAAAGCTTCCGGTTGTCTGTGCTACCTTTTTTTTTTTTCAATCAACGTATTTGCAGCTTTTTCGAAGCCGCAAAAAATGGGTTTCATATTTTTTTCTATTTTTAATATTGACTGTGTGCCGTCAATGACCCACGACTTTGATTAAATTTGGTGGTCGCATCGAGAAAACGGCCCGTGACCACGGAAAAGAGAGTGAGCGAGACTCGAACCGGCCAGTTCTTGATCGGCGGTTTTGGGGCGGAAAGAAACCGAATTTCGAGCCGCAAATTGTGTTCTGGGTAGTTGGGCTCTCATACGTCACGTGCAACTAAAAACCTCGGCGAGCATAAATACCCTGTCAGTGTCCCTTTAAAGCAGGAAGGAGGATGAAATTTGATTGGAATCGCAACAATCGCAACAACTCACTGAATACTTTAGGAAAAGGATTTACACCTTTAGGCGTCAACTCACAGATCCACTCTGTAAAGTTAACTGATGTCTTTCGTCAGAGTCCTAATCCCACAGTGCGCTCGGCGACGGTAAGTGATCATATTCTTCGCCGTCCAAAATAATATGGTAAATTACTTCGAGGAAGCCGCACAAGATAGCTTATAATGCTAATGTTCTACCAGACTACCGATCAACCAACATACAACTCGCCGACCAAAAGAAGTCCGATTTTTCGCAACCCACACACACCGCCCGACAACCACACACACACAAAAAAAAGGTTTTATTTAATGGTTAGTTGCGTAGACTGAGTGCTAATAAGATGAATTTGACATGTCTGCCAACGTAGTTTGTTAAGTCATCAGTCCGGTGAGTCAAGACATTTTACATTCCACAGATTAGCAGTAGTTGACTGCGCTTGCCAAATTGCCCATCTTCAGCAAAAAAGCCAGATCTTAAAGGTGCCCTGAGGAGGTTTCGGAGATCGCCAAAATATGGCGATAACTCACTCTGCTGGCTCTGAGCAACCTTGAAATCCATAAGTCATAACGACGCGCGGCTGATTTTCCTATTAAAAAAGCAATAAAAAATCTAAATTATCTCCGGCGATCGGAGTGGCATTGTGCCGGCAGCCAAGACAGCATGTGACCAATGAAAACGCGACATTTCATTGAGATTGCAAGCACTGTTATTACAAAATATGTATGCCTTTGTAAATGATAGAAGCAAGTAATAATAGTCAAAAATGTTAATTTCTTGCAGAGAGTGAACATAATACCGCAATAATAATCTCAAAAACAACACATTATGCTTCTTTTACTCTTTTTTTTTTTTTTTTTTACTTCCGCGAGAGTAATAGTGTCCGGTCGTCAGCTCTCGATCACTCGATCTCGCGCTCGCTGGGTTGAATCCGTAGTCGGAACCGTAAGGGCAACGAGCCGCGCGCATTCGAGATATCACTCCGCGGTTCCACCGGTCGGAGGCGCGAGGATCCTTCACTTGCTATTTGCTGACAGTGGTCCTGGTTTCGGAACATACCCCTCCCATCGCCAGAGCTAAAATCGATGTGTTGCGATCTTTGATTCTTTTTTTCTAATAAGGAAATCGGCCGTGTATCCTCATGATTTAGGTATTACGAAGATGCTTAGAGCCAGCAGAATGAGTTATCGCCACATTTAAGCGATCTCAGAGCCTCCTCAGAACGTTTTTTAAGACAGACTAAGTTCTAGCTCTCTAGCGCTCCATTCAACAAAGTTACAAAAAAAGATATTAAGAAGTATCTCTAATGTGCCACTTGAGCATCCGACTGACGATCTTTTTAGTAAAATTGGTGCGATGAAAATTTTTGATTTATATAAATATCGTTTATGTGCAAGGTATAAAATAGAAACAGGTTTATCCCAATATCACCTTAAAAACCTAGCGAAGCTAACGGATAAAATTTATAGATACCCAACACGGATTAAAGAACCTTGGGAAGTACCCTTTTTTAGAACAAACTACGGTCACCAAAGTTTAAAATATACTTTGCCGACTACACTTAACCAGCTCAGTAGGCAAGGCATTGAGCTTAGCAATATATCGGTGAGCATCTTACGGGAAATGTTTCTTTCAAATGTTTATTTCGAGCCTAATTGTCCGCAATAAGCGCTAAAATCTCTCGAATCGATGTTCTCTTTCGCGTTTATTTCAGTGATGCTTTAACGTTCTGTGTACGTTTTCACTATTGCGTAAATTGTAGCAATATGCTACTTATCTTGTATAGTGTTAGTTATTTTTTTTGTAATGTTTCTCAAACATGTAGTACACGTGTCATGTTTTATTTCTGTATAATTTCTTTCGGTGCCTGCATCGCGACTGCTGATTTAGGTGGCTCGGGGCTCGTCAAGCAGTTTTTTACAGCTTTCTTCCCTCGTCACCTTTTCAACATTTTTTTTTTGAAAAATAAAGGTACTATTATTATTATTTACTCGACTTTGACGTATGACTTTATATGTATGCTGTCCCTATAAAATTATAGCTGGAAAATATTTCGCTTTGCTTCGGGCATCGGCAATTTCGACTTTCTGGACACCTGGGCTCGTGAACCGAGCCATTGAGCCTGAAAACAAGGAACGCTCCAGGTTTAAAAAGAAAGACCCGGTAAAAGAGGTAAAAAGTTAGGATTATCATGTGCATAATAATACCAGGTAGTGTAGTTAAATGCTTATACTCAGGAATCGTTTAGCTACGCTACGGAGATCTTTTTTAGTGACAGGGAGAGGCACAAGAGTAGCGCTCTCCGGGCAACCGGAGGACCCAATCGAATCGCTTTGAGGAAACATACCTTTTCAAAAGTTTGAAAACGTAGCAAAGTGTAGTAATGCAGCACTTACTAACCCTCTGTGGCCGTTACTCCATTTCTACTAGCTGTTTACTACATCATTGATACCACAGGTAGTAAATGCGGTTGTTAGTAGCCAGGAAAGTCGAGTTAGTGTCCATTAACAACCAAGAATAATAATAATAATATTAATAATAATAATAAGAAGAAGAAGAAGAAGTCTATTCACAAAGAAAGCGTACATACAATTTACTCAGTCTCACAAAAGCACTTGCTCGCTTGTGCGTGAGTCTAGCTAGCAATAATTACTGCGGTATTTTCCAAACTATGGTCCGCGGACTACGCATGTATAAAAGTTGAAATTTTTATCAATGTGGACTATCTACATGTGCGGACTATACAAGGATTTGTATGTTCGTTTTTTTTCTAGATTGTTCACATGGAGACACGTGAGGATTGTTATTATTGGATATATTAATGTTGATTTATGTATGGTACAAGCTTCTTTGTGAGCTGATAAAGCAGGCAATTATCAAGGTGTGCTGTGTAGGAAAAACTTTACGTTTGAACTGACTATGCACGGCGTGCGGACTATGCACCGGGTGCGGATTATTGTCCGGAAAATACGGTACTATTGTTGCATAGCTATTCGGAGAAGCGGAAACATGTCCGCTAGGAAGCGCAGACGAGAACGTTGTTATATCGACTGTCCCAAATAATTAGCGTTAACCTTTACTTTTAACTAAAGTTAGGAACTTGAAAATCAATGTTAGGAATGACTTTACTGAGAGGTAAACATTTCGTAAAGTCACTTATTAGTGAGGTGAGCATCGAGGAAAGGTGTGCCTAAAAATATTTCGGCTATAAAAGGGGGAAGAGCAGCAGACGGAGTCAGTCGTCGATGTAGCGCGCGTACATGTTAGCGTTTTCTTGTGCTCCGTTTGCGTATGTGATTCCTGTATGTGATGTGTTCAGCTAAGTGATGACGCGTACAAGGTATGTCTAATATAAACTTTAAGATATGCGATTCCTGAAAGCCGTGCAGTCTCTCGAGCAAATCAAATATATTTTTTAGGACTTTGAATTGGGCTGTGGCTACGGCCACGTGGGTCTGTGTTCCAGAAAGAGCGCCTTAGCTGAGACTGAGAGAAAGAAAGCACTGCCGAAGCCAGCGCAAGAGCGGAGAGGCACCTGAAGCCGAGTCTCAAGCGCATGCGCGTTAGGCTTGGCAGGCTTTCTTTCACAGAGTCTAGGCTAAGACGCTGACTCTAGCCAGCCGGTCTTGGCCTGTGGAGCTCAAGAAAAAAAATTGGTTATTAACTTCCTTGGCTAGTAACTGTTACCAACACTCACATTACTAACTGCAGTTACTAAGAGTTTAGTGACATATCTGACAAGCAGTTTCTAACCTGTGGTTAATAAGTACTTAGAACTTTTTCCTGAGAGTTGTGCAGTAGGTGAAAGTTAACAATTCAACAGAAAATGCGCCTCAAAGAGAATAATATCACTCCGTGTCAATTGTTTCCGCTCATTTCTTGGTGTGACTGACGCGTGACTTGACAAACTCCCGTTTTACAGAGAAGCTGTATATAACTTATTGGTCGGTCTTTTTTTTCCTTGTCAACGGAACAGTAGTCGACAGATGAAATAGTCGACAGAAAACCCACGCGCGCGCCTTATCACCGTTTGCGTGCGCCTTATCTCATGTCATGTGGTTTTGACACTTGTTTGAATAGGAAAACCACAAAACAAGTGTCAAAACCACTTTATAAATGATAAGCACGTAGCGCTCCCCGCATGCGCTCCTCGGTGAAAATTGCGGTTGCATAAGCTGCCGTGGCCACGGCAGAGTACGAAGTGGGGAGTGACGTCAGTAGCCCGAATACATAGCGCTCCCCGCATGCGTCTCCCGGTAAGGATTGTAGTTGCATAAGCTGAAGCGGAAACGGCAGCGTACGAAGTCTTTGTACAGTTTATCTAAGAAGTTTTTGTACAGTTTATCTACTTTTCTTTCGTCAATCCTTTGGTACAGACCCTTTTGCGGTTTACAAACATGAACTGCCGGTTGCGTCCCAAGCGACTTCCGGTCGCACAGTCTTTACAAGCCTGTTGAGCTTGCTTATCTCACCAGTGCTAGAAAGCATAAATGCTACACGGACAACGAAGTTGGAGATTTAACGAGGGCATTCGCTCGACAATATCACATCTTGGAGGAAGCAAGTTGGTTTACAATACTCAAAACATTTGAACAGATCTCGCACTCGTTCGTTCTTTTATCGTTCACCTGGTGAATTTCTGGTTAAATATTTCATCTATATTTCAAGCAGCGGTGTCAAGGTGACCCCGTTTCTATGGCAACTCGTCGTTCATTTTTTTTTTTTTCTTTTATAAACCGCATGTTTTATGGGACATCAAAGACTGGAGCACCACCTGCTGGCGTTTGTCATAAAAAGTTCTACAGTGCGTGGGCAATCGTTGAAGGTGTACCACAGCTTCGCTGTCCAGCCACCTTCAGAGTGTGGATTGGAGCCTTCACTTGTTTTAACATAGGGCGCTCAGTTTTAAACGTCGGCTCCGGCAAGGAAAACCGGCTTCTCGAGGTGACTCGGACTTACGTCAGCCGACATGTACAGGCATTCGCCTTTGTGCACGGTAGTTTTTGTGTTACGCAGTGACAATTCAGCGGTCGTCTCGCGGTCCAATTTAGTCGTGAAAATATGACACTACCAGTTGGGATCAAACGCGAACGTTTGAAAACATGACGTTACCTGGATCAAAAGATAATTGAGAAAAAGTACATTTCTTTCTGATCCGACATTAAGTAAGCCTAATATTGTCAAAACAACGAATATAATTGCGTGCGCCTGTATAGTGAAAAACAACTTGTCAGAGGGAAAGAAAAGAATATTTTCTTCCTTGCTTGTAATTGCGTTTTACTTATATAAATTCCACAAGGTTTCAGAATGCCAATTCTTGTTTTGAAGGTATTAGGCTTAGGTGGAGCTCGGCTCATAAAGAAATTTCGTCGTCTTAAAGTATAATTTAATCCAGCTCACGTCATGTTGTCAAACATTCGCGTTCTATCCCAACCGCTAGCATCCCATTCTCACGGAGTTTCAGCTTCCTGCAATGCATAGTTTATTTACGCCAGCCAAAAAACACTGTTCTAATTTCTCCGGAACGCCCGGTACTATAGCAGAAGCAATAACAGTGGGAAAGATATCAAATAAAAAAAATATACGCTCTCAGACAAAGGTCAGGAAGTCTGAGAAGTGGCGTATTATACCGTCGCCAAATCGGTTTACGAAACCAAAACGCGTAAAGACACAAACAACGAATAACACAGCCGCGTGTCACTTCTGGGCACCTTATTGGTTTCATCTGCTCGCATCCTGGGCTGGCCCTAAAGTAAAATAAAAAGTTATTTTGAAAAACGAGGAACTTGAATGTTGTAGGTACCAAGCAAAGGCGAATAAAGGCGAGTGTATGGCTAAGAAAAGGAGGATGAGAAAAAAAAAAAAAAACTCACGAGAACAACAAATTGAAAAAAAAAACGGGCAAACAACTTTAACTTTTGCAGCAAACAAAAGGGGTTCAATTTTCGTTTTGAGGAAACGAAAATTGGGGCGGCATCAAAAGTGGCGGCGAAAAAGAAACTAGGCGTGTATACGATGGAAAATCAAATTCCGTCTCCCCACTTCGCAGAAATAAGATGGCTTTTCGGAAGGTTTTGCACCAAAGAACAAAGCGAGCCGCACTAATCAGAATAAACGAACTTTAACTCGGCGACGGGGCCTCCATAGCGCCACTTGAACACAGGCAAGGGAGCCATATAGCATAGCCCGCGCCACAGGCGCTGGGCCTTCAAATGAAGATGAAGCACGTCCCGAAGACCAAAACAATGCTCTTTCCGCGCGCGGCGACCGAGAACTCCTTTCAGAAGTGGTCCGCCTTCAAATGGGGCCGTCGTGAAATAGGAGGGGTAGGAGGGGTCTTTGGAAGTGGAGACAAATTAAGTATCCGCCGTCGTGAAGAGCGTACGGCATCGAAGTCCGCTTTTATTTCCAAAGAGTACGTGAGCTTTCTTGGCCGTTTAAGACTTGAATTGCGCGTCTCGAAACCCGCTTTATGTGTACAAAACTGTGACGGCGGCGATGCGTTAGCCTTCACCAGCAATGTGTACTATATAAAGTGCGCACCTTTTTTATTTACTTGAACCATTATTACGAGTAATCAAAACAAAACGACCTGTTTCCTTTTGTGATGCGCCGTATAGTTTCGGTAACTTTAAGCTCAAATTGAATGCTCTTTTTTTTCTGCACTTAAAGCTGGATATTTACTTTCACACTTTTAAAGCGCAGCTTACCAACGTCACGAAAGTAGGTTGAAATCCAGTGTGACCTTCGAAATTTTATTGTCCGTATACTGTGTCTGGGGGTGCCACATACCTTCTGGTGGGTGATGTGCGTCGCTCATGAATAAAGATGACTTTATTCTCACTTCGGCAAAGATTTAAAAAAAATAACCAAACGCATCACGAAACAATCCTGCTTCTGTGTGAATTATGCTTTCTTCTGTCCTTCTTTTTCTTATGCGTGTTTTTTTTTGTTCCTATATTGGGTGGGTCTAAAATAGACGCAATGCAAACGAATATGATTTACGTACAGCTCACGACGTAGCTAGCACGAACCAAGCACCGACGCGTTTATTTCGCTCTTTCTCTCAAAACCATAAGTAAGACTGAGATGAAAAAGAATAATACAAGCTTGAATATGCCGACGAAGACTGGTAAGCAAAGAATGTGTATAGGCCTTCCAGTGAAAAAGACATGGGCATCTGAATGGCAGCGCCTAACGAATATTCGTTCTTAACACACGCCGGGAAATGGCGCATCATGACAGGAATGGCCGCGAAGCGCGCGTTCGCGCGTTTGCGCGCCGCGCGAGTAACTTGGTCTTTGCATACTTCGACCCCCGACCCTGGATAGGATCGGGGGTCATCTCCAGTGAGTATACAAAGTCATAATTGTGTATTTCTTCACGCCGACATAACTGCTAAGCCGTACATGGCCCCGAACTTCCGAGATGCTCTCAAAGACGTAATCGACCTGAAAGATATTAGAGCCACCGGACAATTTCAGATGAGCCATGTGCGGATGGTGACATGTGTCAATGCTCTCGCCAAAGAAAAGCTCTGACTTTGTGGCGAGCTCCTCGTGAAATGCAAGAAGTTCCTTGTCCTTGACCCAAACCCACTGGAACTCAAGGTAAAGCTTCTCTGGCTTCCGGACTACCTTCAAGACAGATACGTCACTGAAGCACTGGCGCCTTTTGGCATGCACAGTGCGTAACATACCTCGAGAGAAATGGCGTTGCCCCGGCATGAAGCACATGGACACCCTGAACAGGAAAGGGAACCTGACTTCGCACGAAGGAAGGACGACGGAAAGGACTCCTCACATACTTCAGGTGTATGGATGCCAGTCTGTTGTTGTCCTGGGAAGGCCTACGTTATGTCTCAGATGGAACGGGATAGGCCACTTCCATCGGCAGAGCAGAACACAGCGCTGCTTTAAGTGTGGACGCTACGGCCACATCGCTGACCCCTGTGTGACAACTTACGCAAGTAAACTTCGAAGAGTTGTGTCCCAGGACACCGAAGAGCAGTCTGAGCTCCTAATGCATGTCTCGGAGGTTGTCGATGCTTCGAGATATGCTCTCCCGTCAAAGCGTTCTTGAGGGTCGGCGAAGGTGACGTTCCCCCTGCTACAGTGCCCCACCCCAGTGTCAAGGAAAATGACCCAGGACACCTGCTAGAAACGACCCCTTTACCTGAAGATGATGATGACAACTCATCAACAAAACAGTCGTCGGTGAAGACGTTGTAGCATTCGAAGAAGACACTGTGGCCAGGTGTAAGGCGCGCAGCCCCAACAGCCAGAGAGATGGATGCGGTGCTGTGGTCTTAAATCTTCCAAAAAGACTCGGTCATCAGAATATTGACTTCGTGCCTTTTGATGAGGGGCCCCTTATACGTCTCACAAAAGATCGGAAGCAGGGAGGCCCTAAGCGTCAGCCCTATTTTAAACCGCAAGGTGACCAAAAGTGCTCGATGTCAACCACAGCGCGAACCTCAAATCCCCTTAAAGTAGTCTTATAGACCCCGCCGTTTCTTTACATTTTACCACCCTAAATGTAAGAGGCCCAACGTCTAAGCGGAAACAATGCCATTTTTTAAGACTCTTGAAGCATGAGCGCGTTGGCGTAGCGGCCGTACAGGAAACTAAATTATCAGCGAACGAGGACAATGCAGTGACTTTAGAACCCTTTCAAGACGACATTGAGATCTGTGTGAGTCACGCAGTGGGCTTCTCTGCTGTTTGTTTCTTGTTTCTGCGCAAATCGCTTGACTATTCGGATGTTTCCTTATCATTGACCAGGAAAAACATTTTACTTTATGGGACCTAACTTTGGCACACAATAATTGGCGTTTTCTTTGTGTATATGCTCATAATAACGTGAATGCAAGGAGTGTTTTTTTTTTTTTTTTAAGTTCTCGAATTTTCTAAACGCCGATAAAACGGTAGTACTACTGGCGGATATCAAATATGTATGCAATGCAGAAGATCGTTCACTACTGCATACATCGTACGATAGAAGCACGGCCTACCTCAAAGACTCACTCGAATGTCGCAATTCGGTAAATCTGGCATGACGAAAAGACACTTCAATGCGTTTTACTCTCTTTCAAGGCGTTTCGCATGCTCGTCTTGACAAAATATATATGTCGGGCGACGATTTTTTTAAATCAATGACTAATTATAACTATAACGTTAAACCAATCTTTTTTTTTTTTTCTGATTACTGCATGGTTTCCATTCGCCTTGAAGCCAAGGATCGCCGAGATCCTTGACCCAATTGAGAGTTGTGGAAATTTAATCTAAAACTTCTAAATGATAAAAAGATTTCTAAAAGAGTTTCAATAACTATTTCGGAATGCCTTAAAAATTCAATGGTGCATATTTTAGCACTTAGGAATAGGTTTAAGCGAGATGTGAAAAATTTGGCGACTAAACTTCTTCAACAATATCATGCAAAAACAAAAAAGAAATCCGCGAACTCAATAAAACACGTTTGCTATACAATGCATTCAAGTTCATCAATCCTGTTAATCACAAAGTTGGTGTTGAAGTTACAAGAGCAAAACATAAAACAATTGAAACCGAAAGGTATCGTGGAGCTTTTTAGTGCAAGGTTCTTGCACTAAAAAGTTTTTATTTGGTGACCAGCCGACAAAGCGATCTCTAGGCGATGAAAAACGATATGCATTTTCCAAGTAAATTTTAGAAATTGGCCAAGATGGCGTGACCATCAAAGAACCATCCTCAATTGTTAAGGCATTCTATGCCTACTTCTCGAATATCTTTGTTAAAATTATCCCCACGGGCAGTGCAAAAGAGATAAAGTCTATTGTCAATGATGCCTTCGCTTGACTAAGATAGTAAATAGAATACAGAAGGCCCTATAACTTTAAGCGAGTTTAAACCAGCAATGAACTCGCTTTAAAATGGCAAAACACTTGGACCCTATGTCCTCAGTGGTGAATTTTGTAGTAATAAATATCAAGACGAACAATGCCCAGTACGAGGGGCGTTCATAAAGTTCGTATTATCGACACCAACAATTTAAAAAAGTGGAACAAAACAGGCATCAACATGAGCGCTCGTCCCTCTAGTTTCAGCACAGTGTGCAGATCGCTTGCTATAGTAGCGCGGAACGCCGCTAGGGAGTCGAAACCAAAATGGCACCACCCATGGGAGCCAAGCACATGCAGTGATTCATTTTTTTCCATTTGAGAGGAAGCAATGCCAGGGATATCCATTAACATCTGGGAGCATTGTTCTGGCACAACGCCCAAGTTTATGAAACTATAGTTAAATGGCGTTGACGCTTCCAGTGTGGCCAAACAAGAGGAATGCATTTCAAGGAGGACGACCAAGTGATTCCTGAAGTGGTGCGATTCCTGAACACTCAAAACGAGGAGTTCCAAAACAATGGCCTCCGGCATGTGGTCCATCGCTTGCAAAAGTGGATAACGCTTGGTGGCGAACATGTAGAGAAAGTCTCAACTCCTACTAAAGTTTGATTGATCAATATCTATTCCTTCGTGACAATGATACGAACTTTGTGAACGCCCCTCGTATTACTAAAAGTGTTTCAAAACTCGTACTGCTGCAAGACACTCCCACCTTTTTTTATAACTGTCATACTGTTCTAATACCTAAATCCAAAAATCACAACTTTAAAAAAGTAGAAAATTATAGGCCAATTTCACTCTGCAATGTGGATAATAAAATCTTCGCGAAAATCATTAATTGCAGGCTTCAGCTGTTAATTAAAGACATTGATGGTGAGCCCCAAACCTGCGGCATACGCGGTAGATCTATTCAAACAAATATCCACGGTCCGTTAAATCTGTTTCAGACTCTAACGGCCAGGTTGCCTCAGTGCAAATTAATTTGGAAAGGCTTTGGATCGTGTAAGCCACATATTTCTACTACCAATCCTACAACACATTAACTTAGGCACCACAGTTTTAGGAGGAGTTAACCCATGCTACGAAAAGAGCTCAACAAGCCTAATAGTGACTTACATCCTATCTGACAAAACACACATAAAAGCTTCTGTTAGACAGGATTGTTCATTACCAAATCTTCTTTTTATGGTACGTTTTCACCTGAGAAGAAATCCACTGCCGCGGGAGCGGATCCGCTCCCGGCGGCGGCGGCGACGAGCGGGTTGCGTTTACATCTATTTCCTTCGAGCAGTGGCGGCGGCGCCAGCTGCGGCAGCGGTTCCCGTAACATCTTGTCAAACATGACGAGAAGGCGCGAGAGTTCCCGCCTCGGCTCTCTCTCCCGGGCGTTGCTGCGCCCGGAAGAACGCCTACTCATGACGTAGGCAGCGTCGCGCTGCGGAAGAATGTCACTTCCGGTCAGCGAAACGCCTCGTTCGGCGGCAGAAATAGGTCCGGGACTTAAACGGCTCGCCACCGCGTTTTCCGCCCAGCGTTTCGCCCCAGCGGCAAAAGCTGGGCAGATTCGCTAGCGATTCCGCAAGTGTAAACGTACCATTAGAGCGCAGCTCTTACGGTACATTTACACCTGAGAAGAAGTCAGCTGCCGCGGGAGCGGATCCGCTCCCGGCGGCGGCGGCAACGAGCGGTTTGCGTTTACGTCTATTTCCTTTGAGCGGCGGTGGCGGCGCCGGCTGCGGCAGCTGTTCTCGTAACATCTCGTCAAATATGACGAGAAGGCGCGATAGTTTCCACCTCGACTGTCTCTCTCGGACGTTGCTGCTCCCGGAAGAACGCCTACTCATGACGTAGGCAGCGTCGCGCTGCGCAAGAATGTCACTTCCGGTCAGCGAAACGCCTCGTTCGGCGGCAGAAATAGATCCCGGACCTGTACGGCTCGCCGCCGCGTTTTCCGCCCAGTGTTTACCCCCAGCGGCAAAAGCTGGGCGGATTCGCTGGCGGATCCGCAAGTGTAAACGTACCATTAGGCGTCCGTTTCCGGCTGGAGCGGCGTCGCCATCGGCGTCGCTGTCAACGTCGGCGTAACTGCGCGGTGCATTATGGGACGCGTGACGTCACTGGTGACGTCACTGATGACGTTCTCAGGACGATGACGATGCCGATGCCAATGACGTCGCTGATTATGCCGATAGCGATGACGTCCTCAGTTTCGATGACGATGCCAATGCCGATGACGTCATCAGTGATGGTGACGTCATCAATGAGTCACGTCATCAGTGACAATGACGACGACGTCATCATCATTGGTGACGTCACACGTGACGTCACTGGTAACGTCATCACGATGACGATGACGTCATCGTGATGACGTCATCGTCATCGTCACGGGACCCCCGTGAGATCAGGTGACCCCGATGACGTCACGTGACCCCCGTGAGGTCACGTGACCCTCGTGAGGCGACGGCGACGCCGCTCGGAGGGAGGAGCAGCAGACAGGATGAGGAGGTGAGGAGGAGGGGTATACCTTCCCCTCAGAACCCTTCCCTCCTCCTCCTCAAAAGCTGCGCTCTGATTCGGCGTTACAGGGAGTTGTAAACGGCTTTCTTTTTTTTTTTTACCTTTATCTGAAACCTTTGTGACTAAGTATACTGGCAAGTCAGAATATCCAGGGATGTTCACTATTCGATGTAGAGGTGAATATTCTTGCCTACGCTGAAGACGTTGCCGTTTTCTGTCCCGATAAGAAGAGATTAACTGTATTAATGAACAAGTCTTCACCAAGAAAGTCGTAAGAAAAGCGTAGAAAGAGCTATTCGCGAAACCAAAGAATCTGCAATGTTAACGGAGCATCAGTTAATCCTGCCCAATGCAATAGATATTGGTACGGTTCGTGAACTACCTTGCCAAGCGCTTTTGCTTGTATAGCGTGGGACCGCGGCTCACTTCAGTATCTAGGAAACCTACTTTCACACATCAGAAGCACCATATCATATTGGACTTCAATGTCAACGGTATTAAGAAAACAAAGCCGATGCACGGAAAGTACGTGACATATCCATGTTCACTAGAGCAACATGTTCATTGTGTCTAAGCTGATGTACGTGGGACAGGTGATGCATTGCACCAGTAACAATATTCAAAAATTTAAAAAAAAGTAAATTCGCCCCACTTGAAGCAGGTGGCTTAGGTCTTTGCCATTTATCTGTGCGGCAGTTAGTCTCCCGTTTCTTTTTAGAGCGCAGCTCTTAGGCGCCCGTTTCCGGCTTGAGCGGCGTCGGTGTCGCCGTCGGCGTAAGCGTAAAGTCACGTGACCCCCCACAGGTCACGTGACCCGCCCATGTCACGTGACCCCCAGGTCGCGTGACTCCCAGGTCACGTGACCCCCCCCCCCCCCCCCCGAGGCCACGTGACCCCCGCGAGGGGAGGAGGAGAAAGGAGGGGTATACCCTCCCCTCAGTACCCTTCCCTCCTCCTCCTCAAGAGCTGCGCTCCAATTCGGCGTTACAGGGAGTTGTAAACAGCTTTCATTTCTTCTTTAAAAACACTTACCATCCCTTTTTCAAGACCATTCTCCAACTAAAAGTAACAAGTAGTTTTAAATACTTAATGGTCTCAATCGATGATAGCTTTCAAGGAAGACCCTGGGGCTTTTTAAATGAAGTTGTAGACACGTTTGATTTCTTAAAAATACTCTTCTTATTAAAGTTTTTGTTCAATGTTACACCCCTGTCAGACGGCGTTCAAAAGATCCTTTTCACTAAGCTCCTTTAAAGGGGCGATGCAACGATTTTTGTATTTTACGCAAATACCGCTTAGAACGGATCCCTGACGTTAATGACCTGTGAAATACCCGTTCGTTTTTCACCAGATGCAATCGAAGTCGCAGAAAAAAATAAAGAAAAACGAGCAGAGTTGACCCCCTCAACTCGCAGCCAGAACAAGCGGCCACGTGATCTGGAGCCGATTATATGCCGCCAATGTTGATCATAGCCATGCGCTGGGGTTGGCAAGGCACAGGACACGCGCTGAGTTCCAGACATTGTTATGGTTCGGCTGTTGTCGTCATTGCAGCGATTGGACACAGGACACTACCCGAATGCTTCTCGAGCTATCGATTATTACGAGCCCAAATCGAGTGTCCACACCATGCTCGGGTCCAATCTATGAGCCGCATTCAAATATCGTCACTGGGCGGTACTGCTACCGCCCAGCTACGTCATCGGGTTTTGCGAGGAGAGATTGAATGAAAACACTCGGTTTTGTCCTCGAAATTACAGCGCAACAAAGGCGTTTCTTGGTCAGTGGGGTTGCTTGCGAGTATCCTTGAGTCCCACTAGTGCCAGTCAGCTCGTGTAAAGGGAAAAACATTCCAATTGAATATCGTTGCACCGCCCCTTTAAAGAAATCGGCCAATCAGCTCGCGATGTAGAGTGCGCACGTGGTCTGTGGCGCGCGCACGTGCTCTACGGCAGTGGTTCTCAAATGGGGGTCCGCGAGACCCTCAACAAACATATTTTTTTTATTTGGCACGTTTTTTGTAGTTCAGTCCGGCCGTGACTAATTTGCAACCTGCTTCCGGAACTACGACAGCAATAAAAGGCACCTGTTTCATGCTCCAGACGTGTTAACTTACTTACGTAACCCCCCCCCCCCCCCTCCCCCCACTGGAAGGGGTCCCCCATCACTGCCAGCGGTCCGCAAAGGGTCCCCGACACATCCATGGCTGAGAACCACTGCTCTACGGCATGCGCTGGTTCGCCGATTTTATAAAGGAGCTTAGTGAAAATGATCTTTCAAACGCCGTCTGACACAAGTATTAGGCGCAAAGAATTATCAAGGGCTATAATTGGAAGCCTTTTTTCTGTGCCACTTTATTGAAGTTGCTTCCAGGTTTAACCCCCGGGATGATGTCCTTAAGAGAGTAAAACAGATGTATGTTCTATAAAAAACTAAATCGTTCGTTTTCAAGTTTTATACTTCCACATTGCCCGTTAAAACTTGTCTTGAGGTAAGGGGTTACTTCTACCGTGGTCTGTTAAGTGCAGGCTGTGTAACCAACCCGCAACAATAGAGCACCGTTTTATTTACTGCAATGCCGCCTTCTTTTTCAAGGACGTCCTGCAACGAACGCTAAAAAAAAGATCTCGACATTACCTGCCAAAATATTCGCTTCTTTCCTTTTTTAAAAGATGAAACTCTCCCACACGACTTATTCGTGCCATTATGCCTATACAGCTTGTTGAAATGTAGAATGATTGACAGGAATGCTGAACCACCACGCACAACGAAATCAATATTTGTGGAGAAAATGACTCAACTTCGCGGCGTATATGGAGCACAACCTGTACAATGTGACTGGTTTTCACTATTGTACGCATGTGTATGACTGCCAGATTGTTTAGTGTTTTCTTTTGTGTTCAGCCCCATATTTCTAGCGTAAATAGTTTTGTTTGGTTTTTAAAGCCTGTTCGAGGCGGGGTTTTAGCCGCACGTCCGGAGGCTTCCTGGCTCGTGACGACGACCATTCCCCGAAGAGAAGAACCCAGGGGTCCAGTGGAGGTGGGAGAATTGGTAACGTAACGAACGGTTTAATTACATGGTAGCGATACAGTCGTCAAATCCAAGAGAACCCTTGAGCAGCCTCACGCCCCGCCTTATATAGGGGTCCGTTTTCTCCCTCACTCTCCGCCAGGGCAGCAGGTGCGACCGCCAAGTGCGTTGCAGCAAAGCCCGCCGCGTCGTAGCCAGAAGTGCGTCGTAGCCATGGTTCTCCGCAGTTAGGCCAGGCCTCTCTCCCCTTCCGGAGCGCACGAACCCACACGCACACACACACACGTCCCGTTGACGTCACGGACGCGTTGAGACTCGTTTTGGGCAGGCATCGACAGGTGGGCGACAGTCCAGAACACGTCGGGACTCGTTTCGGGACTCGTTTCCGCAGCGTTGAAACTCGAAAAAGGTTGCCGAAGGTTCCATTCTTAACAAGCCCTATCTCATGTGTAAATATCTCTATCAAACTGTACTGCTAAACTCTTTCTGAAGAAAATAATTATTACTCGGGCGTGTTTGGCTTCACACGCGCCGAAGTGTTACGGAAGGCAGGAACCTTGTAAAGGAGGCGGGGTGTCTCTGTTGCTGATCGTATGTTGAAACAGACTACAGAATGTTCTCATCCTAGACAGAGCGGTAAGTGTCGATGTCATGTTCGCGCTGCGTTCCTAGTTCAAATCACCAATGGAGTAAGCTTAGTGAGTCACTGAAGCGTTTATTTACGCTACAACTAAACGAAGAAATAAAAATTGAAGCAAATAACTTCGCCCTTTTGGTTTTTCACTAAACAATCAATCTGACGTACATGTTGTTCATTACCCTAGCTGCCGTTTGCATTCAAGACCAAGAATTATTTTTATTCGATGCCATTGAGCCGGAGGGCAAGTGGAAAACACAAGGGATGTTAACTCCACCTATCGATTGAGCGTTTAATTGTGCCTTTATCGCTAATTTCTGTGTTGTTCGTACGTGCTAAAATAGTGGACTGTTCTTGTTCTTTCCGAGTTCCCAAAGGAAAGACTTTTCCATCCAGCGTGCCAGTATCAAGACCGCAAGGTTGTTCCTGGGCTCTATAATAATCATTAATTTATTATTATTATTATTATTATTATTATTGCTATTATTGTTATTATTATTATTATTATTATTATTATTATTATTATTATTATTATTATTATTATTATTTCTTCGCTATGGAATTACTATCTTCGCCAATTGCTCAACCCTCTGGAGAACAAAAATTGACGCCATTCTGAAAAACATCGCGAAAAACGTTGCATATAATCCGGATCTAAACCAGGACGATGATATATTCTCTTATATGGGCTTGCCGCGTTTTCTACCCCTTTTTCATAGATGGGTCATCCTAAGACATTATTGGCTTAGTCAATTTAAAATACCTCGAACTGTCCAGCGCTTTAAAGAAACAGTGAATACTTTATAATTCCTCGTGTATACACTAAATATGGAAAAAGTGTTCGGTCGTATTATGTTACTCAGATATTTAACAAATTACCAGATTTTCCTGATCAAATCGACTCTCAGCATGTTCTAGAAAAACGCGTAAAACAATTGCGCTAGCAGCAGCCTATTGAATTCTACACGACTGTAATCTCACTAGAACCGACAGGAGGCTGGTTATTGTTAGCATGTAAGTGACTTCGACCATCAACCTATATGTCCGCATGATTTTTAAGTGTATATATGTATTGAAGTGTATATTTACGGGTAGATCTGGGCATGTACATTTATATGCGTCGTGGTGCGCTCGATGTTATATATACGCCCAAGTACTCATTTAGTTTTGTGTGTAACCTGTGAAACAAGACAAAAATAGACAGTATCTTAAAGGGGATTTTGAAAAACGTGTGGTATAACTTCAATTCTTCTCATTTAGACCTTTTTGAGACATTGTCGATGCCAAGCTTTAGATCTCTTTTTTTTTTTTTAAACAGTGGTGATCAATCACTGCTGGTCTGACGACTTTGAATCTCCTTGTCCCGTCTCGCGGCAACTACGGAACGTCTCCAAATATCTCGTCCCGAAATGCTACACACAATATGGGAAAAATATGCGTTAGTTCTACGTTCCACACATTTTTAATCTATTACCGGCAGATCTCTCGAACCTTACTTCAAAAAAAAAAAAAACTAAAAAAGCGCCTTCGTCATCTGCATATCATAAAAGAAAAAGTGTAATTGTGCTCTTTTTTTGTCACACTTCTGTGCTGTATGTTTGTGTGAGCGTGCCCGTTTTTGTCACTCCGCTAGACTCATCATCTGGAAGTTTTGTGCCTCCCATTTTTGTGTCACTCTTTTTAATGTGGCGTGACCAGACGGACAGAAAAAGTTTAACTTTTTTTTTTCTCCTGACTCGGTGTATTCGACATCTACGATTTCTTTTACTAATGATTTATATTGATCAGTACTACTGGAATGAACATATACTGTGGTCTTCTAGTGTCTTAACTTTTTTTTTTCTTCCTTGACCAACTATATCACCAATTCTACCTAAAAGTGTTCTGTCACACAAGCCCTTGTCGGCTTTGACGAACCATACTGATTCATCAAAAGCATAGTCCTCAAAAATAAATGTATTATTATTTTTTTTATTTTTTATTTATTAATGCTATTGGGCGATTTAAATTCAAGTCGAGCAGGAAAAAGAGGTCGTTACAAAAACGTTTGAAAGAAATATGTGTTCGACCAATTAATTGTTCACTACGACGAACCTAAAAACCACTTTTTCGTCATATTTTTAGTTTTCGAGGTTTCTTGATTCTAAAGGACCAAAGACGGATTTCGAAATTCGGGCGATCGTTACAGGTCGCGTATTTGGGAGCTCCTCGTGGCTCAGATACCTTTCGCTCTACAAAGAAACTTTTTTACATGACTTTAAAAAATTTCATAAAAAGTGCAAGATATTCATACAAGTTCTTGTTACTTTTATGTATTTTTGTAAGAATTGAGAACCTGACCCCTTTGACGATAATTTACAAGATTTAGGTAGTGACCACTTTTGGTCACTTGTAACAACAAATTTGATGACGTAAGTTATATACCAAATCAAAGTTTAAATCGCGATATCGTCATAATCAAATAATGTTATCATGGCGAGAAACGACTTGGAATACAAGACGAAACTTTAAGAGTACAAATTTTAACACCAATTTTCTCAAAAAGGTCATTTATATATATATATATATACGAGGGGCGTTCATAAAGTTCGTATTATCGGCACAAACAGGCATCAACATGAGCGCGCGTCCCTCTAGTTTCCGCACAGTATAAACATCGCATGCTATAGTAGCTCGGAACGCCGCTAGCGAGACGAAACAAAAATGGCACCGCCCGTCGGTGCCAAGCACATGCAGTGATCCGTCTTTTTCATTTGAAGGGAAGCAATACCAAGGATATTCATTCCAATCTGGGAGCGTTGTTCGTGGACAACGTCCCAGTTTGCGACACTTTTGGTTAAATGGCACAGACGCTTCTAGTGTGGCCAAATAAGAGGAAAGCATTTCAAGGACGGCGACCAAGTGATTGCTGAAGTGGAGCGATTCCTGAACACTCAAGACGAGGAGTTATATAACAATGGCCTCCGGCGTGTGGTGCATCGCTGGAAAAAGTGGATAACTTTTGGTGGCGAACATGTAGAGAATGTCTCAACTCCTACTCGAGTTTGATTGCTGAATCTCTATTCCTTCGTGACAATAATACAAACTTTATGAACGCCCCTCGTATACATATATTCTTTTGTATGAAAAGCTACGGGTATGATCTAAAATATCCAATAAAAATCAGATAAAATATATGGCGTGGACTTACAAATCCGTGCATTCGCATATACGATATATTTGAAGTTACATTTTAAGATGCTAAACTAGGTCGCAGCCCTAGCTTTTTGTCCAATTGTTAATTCTTTGTTGGCACTTACTTATAGTGTCGGTTTGCTTCAATTTCACAAATAACTAGGCACGTTACGTATGATGCATGAAAGTTTTCATACACACATCCAGCTTGTTTACTTAACTTAATCGAAGAATTAAGTCGAAAGTAAAAAAAACAATTATCTAAACTGAGTAAGGATAATGAACAGTTTCTAAAAATTACTTTCTTAAAGTCTTATCCGACATACTGTAACACTAGGCGCAAAAAATATTATTATTACTGATGTGCCGAGAGGCCCAACGCGAAATTTCGTCATTTTCCAACTACCGTTTCGCGACGCACGCCAGGCATAATGAGAAGCTAGGCTCGTTCAGAACCGTATATTGGGAGAGTTTGATCAATGGGCGGTGCAAATGGCCTCCGCCAGCGCCAAATATTGCCCCCGCGGTTAGAGCGTAAACTAAAAGTGCGACACAGCGTCAACCAATTAGCGTACCGCGACGTCGCAGTATTGGAAACGACATTTAAAGAGTGAAATAGAAGCGTTCAATCTCGGCGTCTCGGTGAAAATGGCGTCCAGATCACCAGCAGTTATCGCAATTACGCAGTTTGCTCTGGTTTGAAGCGCACATTTGTATATTCTACCGCTGAATATGGACGTGACGAAAACATCACATGCGACAAGTTTACAGTCACCTAGAGTTATACCTTTTTCACTCTAGCGACGCTAAAACGGCTTAAATTAGTCGAGTCGCAGTTTCAGAGCTCACGACAACTGCTAGGGGCTGTTTCACGGCATGTGGTTCGCCATGAGATGCTTGCCTATTCAAACCAATGAATGGTCCAGCTCTCCCAATACACGGCTCTGGGCTCTTTTACCCTTTCTATGCTCGTTTTTTGTTTTGTTTTTTGTTTTGTTTTTTAACTAAAATTTCGCATATGCAGTGGCGAAGTACAGTGCTTCCCAAACTTGGCGACGTTGTGAGATGGTCCTGGTCACTTTTGCTGCTATTCCTTTACCTACGGGTCCAACTATGCATTGTGTCGTTTGATACCCGATCACAACCTAGCATGGTGAAGACATTCCAGCTGCTGCAGGGACCAATTTAGCTTTGAGTAGCTGGAAATAAGTGAATATTTGGGTAACCGAGTGTCGGAGTTCAGTTTGAAGAGTACATAGAGGTACATCAATACAATACAATACAATACAATACAATGCAATATTTATTTTGCGTACTTGCCAACAGCCGGTTGGCCTTTGCGGTAAAGCACAATGTAAGACTTACATTTCCGTTACAAAAAATACATCCTTAATCAAACCGATTTTAAAATCATGGACATGTGTAAAACATATGGGGCAAAGTTCTACAAAAAAAAATATCAATGCCGCAATACTTCATGTTAAGGACTTGTTGAATTTGTGATACAGGTGACAAGTTAAGGTGATCTGGATAAAACACTCTACGATTTTTAGAACTTGTGTTAACAGGAATGCGAAAATGTAAAGAAGCAAGCAAAGTAGAACTGTCTATTGATCCGTGAACCAACTTATGCAAAAACTTAATATCCCGGATAGACCTTCTGTTACATAAAGTGCACAATCCTAGTCTAGTTAAAATCAGATTGTATTCAAAATAATATTTACGACCAAAATATCTATCGTAGATTATACGCACAAACCGCCTTTGTACATGTTCAATACTTTCGCTTGCTGAGCTAGATATATTATTCCAAACGACAGATGCAAATTCAAGTTTTGAGCGTAGATGGGTGCTGTAGAGTCGCAACAGACAGTGATGACTGCTAAATGGTTTAGTTAAACGAGCCATTATTCCCAACGCCCGCGTGGACTGACTAACGATGGAATTAATATGTGAATTAAAAGAAAGGTGGTCATCCACAAAAACCCCTAGATCTCTTACTAGTTTGGTCCTACTTATAGGCTCAATTCCCATAGTATAGTCGTATGATAACGTGTTACGCCTTCTTGACAAAGACATCACTTGGGTTTTACGGGGGTTCGAAAGTAAATTGTTTGAAATGCACCATTTCTGTACTGACGAGACATCCTCTTGCAGCAAAGTACAGTCGGCGATACAGTCCACCTGCCGAAACAGTTTAACATCGTCTGCAAAAATGAGCACCTGCGAGTGCTTCGCGGAGGATATGAGATCATTTACAAAAATGTTAAACAACAAAGGACCAAGATTGGAGCCCTGAGGCACACCCGAAATAGATATGAAAGGACGCGACAGGTAGCCAGAAACTCTAACACAGTTTTGTCTTTCATGTAAATAACTCCTGAACCAGATAACGTACTCAGGGCCAAGCCCTTAGTTCTTGAGTTTCAGCAATAACAATTGATGATTAACACTGTCAAAGGCTTTCGACATATCCGGATATACTGCATCTACCTGTCCCCGACTGTGGACAATTGGCATAGAATAATTAAGAAGTGTGCATAAGTTTGTTTCCATGGATCTTCCTGCTAAAAAACCATGCTGAACGGGAACAATTGTTCTTTTAAAATAGTTATACAAACGGCTGTACATCAAAATCTCGAACTTTTTGTAAGAATGCATTTAAAAGAGATACAGGACGATAATTAGTGATGTCGCCACAATTACCAGATTTGAAAATTGGCACAACAATTAAGCATTTCCAGGTGTTTGGAAAGACACCCTTCTGGAGCGACATGTTAAACACCTTTTCGAAAAGAGGAGCAAACACTTCACAACGGCCCTTCACAATAAAGTTCGGAATACCATCGGAACCCGTCAATAGCTTAGAATTTAGTTTACCGATAGCCGAAACCACCTCATCAACCGTAATACTCGTTAAAGGTAAATAGTCATCAGAATCCCATGTCACAGAAGAAGTAGTGTTGAGATTAAAAAAAAACATGACTTAAAGTGTTCTGAAAACAGCTCACAGACAGACTTAGGTGACGTATGAATACCAGACTCATTATGTAGCGTTATACAGTTTGACCCCTTCCTGGTATTCTTCGGGTCGCTTGTTTAAGCTAAGCTCCACCTGCTTACGGTACAGATACTGGTCATTAGCGAAGAGTTGCTTTGTTAGTTTACGACATATGCTGTATTTTTCATACCACACGTTTAGTTTTGTCTTTTTATACAATCTACGATAATGTAATTTTAACTTCAAGTAATGTCGTAAATCCTTAGAGAACCATTTGGGACACTTCTCGGGACGTTGAAGGTACTTAGGAATGAACATATCCATTGCATCACTAACTACCAATGTGAGACCGTCCACTATAGAACCAACATCTGAGCCGTATAACATGCTATTCCAGTCGTATTTCGTGAAATATTTAAATAAACCAAAATAATCACCGAAACTATATGCATATCTCAGGACGCAGCAAGGTGATATGACCTTTAAAGACATTGAAAACAAGACCTCAATCGGAGGCTGGTAAGCATCAGCAGTTACCAGGGGATCATTTACACAAGTCACAATTCGAAACACAAATGTTAGATAGAACTAAATCAAGAATGTTTCCGGAGCAATTCACAAACATGTTCTCTTGCGTAAAGTCATTAAAATTAAAATAGCTGAATAAACAAGTTACTTTTAGACGCGTACATGAGATTTCACTGTTAATAATGCCAGAAAACCAATAATATTTTGGAAGATTAAAATCTTCGTAAATGTTTACGCGATATTTAGTCGTATCTATGTTGTTTTCAAGGAAATTGAAGTGGTCTATGAAAAGCGCAGCATCTGAAGCGGGAGGAAAATAATATGTTCCAATCAGAAGGTTGAATCCGTCAGCAGAAGGAATTTCAACCCACACCGATTCCCGATAAGTTTCCAGATCGTTACGTCTATGGGCGTTCAAACATTGATTGCAGGCTATCAGTACACCACCGCCGTATTTTATTCCTGACGCATAGTCACGGTCCCTGCGAAACACAGAAAAACACGCTGGAAAATAATCGCCACTGGCGATGCCATCATGTAGCCAGGTTTCCGAAAAGGTAACGATGTTGTAATCACAACCCAGCAGATTCGACATAAATTCATCTGATTTGGTTCTAAGACCACGAACGTTTTGATAATATACACTAAGTTTTCGAGCCATGATCAGTTTGAGTTACATTTTCCGAGACAGTCCCGTAATGCTGGGAAATAGGCAGCCTCCCAAAAAACGGACGAAAAAGAGAGCCATCCGACCACACATCAGGGCTGTTCAACGCTACCAAAGATTCCTCGTCAATGGCGAGATGAAACGAATTGTAGGTTGGATAGAGTGTCTTTAAACACGTGCACATCACTGATTTGTCCCCGAGGACGGTTTTCACGATAGCCTCCATGTCCGAGACCGTCGTGGCTGGGTCCATACGGGAAACAAACAAGCCTTTCGAAGGCGGAGCGCGCGGCACCGCTCTGACACCGCAATTTGTAGCTTGACCGAATGAAACCTGAGGCCTTGGACGACGATCCTGGTTAGAGCGAGGGTAATCACTTGCACCGTGAGTCACGTTGGAAAACTCACCGTTTCCTTGACGTGGGGACGATGTTGAAATCCCACGGGCAGTCGTGTTTGCAGGTATATCCGGATGTTGTACCTGAGTCAGAGTCTTGGAGCGGGCGCCCATAGCAACTGAAGCGTACGAAGGCGCCGCTAATTCCGGGGCGACGGGTGACGCGTTTTTGGAAGCAGCCGCGATGGACTCGTTCACAACTGCTTGGCGAAGTTGGGAGACTTCCTCTCTGAGCGCACTGTTATCCGCGCGTAGCAGCTTTACCTCGGCAGTAAAAATATCGAGCCGAGACGAAAGCCCCACGAGCAGGCGGATAGTTTCCGAAGATGTTCCGTCATGTGCCGACTCCCCGTTGCCGTTGTCACCTCCGCCAATGTTGGATTCTGCACTCCCGCGTGTGGGCGTATCCCCGCCATCAGATCCAGCGCCGATAAGCCTCGTCGCAGAAGGATTTGAGCGCCTTGAACAATCCTTGCATTTGTAGCTGCTTTTACCAGTCTGCATGAAGATGTCATATTCTTCTGCCCGTATATCTAGGCACTTGCTGTGAAACCGGCGAGTACATAACGCGCAGTGAAAAAATTGCTGTCTACCGAAAAACTGGGCAGAGCAGCAGACGCACACGTCCTTGCTCCCCGTCATCAGACGGCAGTCTGATGACGGGGAGCAAGAGCAATATCTAATAACGCAAGCTCACAAGAACGCGTATTGTAATTCAAAGCGACGTTAAAATGAATTAAAGGTTCATTTCTAAAATGGGATAAAGGCTTAAAAAATCGTTTAAAATTGAGAATATATTCTTATTTCGAGTTTTGCGTAAACAAGTCGCGTACCGAATGCTATTGAAAGATATAAAAGCCGTCTGCACATTTTTTATCATCATCACAACAGCGGACTAGATGTACTGCATCACTTTTAGGGAGAATAATTCCAGACTTCAGGGGCGACTCTCTGAGCGAAGTCATCACCGAGTCCATGTGGCCAGTTCTGTCGATCTGCGGTTGTGCAAGGAGGCTTGAAGCTTGAGCGGACTCCACACGCTGTGACACGCATTTGGCACTAACCGCGTGCCGTTTCACCAGGTACGGCTCACAACCTCGACGCCATGAAAAGAAAACGGAATGCTGTAAGTTTTGTCAAGAATATTCGGTCATGCCACTTATGGACGAGAACTCAAAAGAAGAACGGGTTTCTCAATGCTACGTTAAACAAATAGCTAAGCATCGAGAATAATGTCGTAACCCACATTAGCGGCGCTTTTTGGTCACATTAAAAGTTTTGTGAACTTGCATCGCCGGATATATTCTGTAATTTATGTACTTCAGCACAGTCTGAGCAAGTTTTCGTTTTGTAGAAAATAAAGAAAAACTAATATTGGTAGGTTTAGAAAAGCCTACCTTCTTGGCTGTGTGCGTGGAGAAGCGAGAGTTGGAAAAAGCTGTAATTTAGTCGTAGGGCTGCCTGCACATCAAAAATATTATCTTTCACCCAATTACTGAGTAATTTCATATAAAACGTTTGAAGGGAAGTTTCTATGGGCTTTTAATTTTCATGATGCAACTTAAGAAGTCCATGTATTTGTGATTTTAGATTTTTTAAGGTAAAGAAATGGACGTGTGCAGGAAAGACCTAATATATTAAATAATTTTCTGTCTACGGATCAGCCTTACTTAATCTCAATGTGTGTTAAACCAAAGCCAATAAATACTTGGACAAAGTGCCAAGGATTAATTCATTAATAGGCCTAAAAATGACGATGACCGAGCTTCGCATCTTAAAATAGAGCTTGAAGCATTTCGTCTTTATAAATGTACAGATCTATATCTCAAAACCATATATTACATCTGATTTTTACTGGATGATTTAGACCATACAAAGCACTCTTCAAACAAAAATCTAAAATATGTAAAAAAAACGGCTTTTTGACAAAATTGGAGTTCAATTTTGTATTTTTAGAGTTTCTTTTGTATTCAAAGGCGTTTTTCGACAAGATAACCTAATGTGATTGTAGCGATATTGTCCTTATTGAAAAGGTATTTATTTAAGCTTTCGTTTAATATAAGATTGATGCCATTAAATTGACTGTTACAAACTTTATCATCTTCCGAACCTAGTCAATTATCGGCAAAAGGGCCAGGTTCTGGATATTTTTGCGAAATAAATAAAAACAGAAAAATCTTTTGAGAACATTTGCGCTTTCAATGTAGTTTAAAAAGTAATGTAAAAGTTTCGTTTTGTTGTGCGGGGGGTATCTCAGCTAAGAGAAGCTGCCGAATACGCAATCTCTGATGATCGCCCAAATCCCAAAATCTGCTTTTGGTCCTGTAGAGGTCACAAACTCGAAAAATTAAAATATGACGCAAAAACAGTTTTCAGTTTCGTCCTAGTGGAGAATTGGACGAGCACATATATTTCTTTCAAACGTTTTTGAAAAATGGCCCTTTTTTTATACACGATGTGAAATGAAATTGCCTTATTTTTATTATTATTATTATTTTTATATTTCAACCTTTTTTTCCGCTGAACCTACCTGTAGACCTCTAAACTAAAATGCGAAGGGCATTCTGCATTTTAGAGCTTTACTTTGATTACTTATGCAATCAGAAAGCCAATTTTTATGGCATCCCAAATATATTCAGAGATCTGCCGTATCAATGATGCCCGGTTGAAGAGGATAATATTAGAGCTAATTTGTTTGTCTTATTTTGTTTTAATTTAATGCACCCGTATAGCATTCATGAAAAAAATATCTAGAGGTCTTTGAACTTTCGTGCCATAAAAAAACATCAATTAAAAAAAATGCACACGACCACACAAAGGCTACTGCGATTAACAGCGGTATCTGCAGCGTTGTGAAAAGTCACGTTGAATGAGTTTTGCCTTAAGCCAGTGTGCTGTACAATGTTTCCAATAGGTTCTCTGCTTTCAGTGGAATTGGTGTAGGAGACGTGTGTGGGGAGACGTCTTCTTTGGTGGAATGATCGTGCGAGATGTTGAAAGGGTTAAATATAATCAAACGTGTTTGTTTTGTGTGTTTTTTTTCTTTTTGCTGAAACGTTTTTTTTTTTTTTTTTGGGGGGGGGGGGGGGGCAGAAGCGCCTATGCGGTGGAAGAAGCGAAAGTTTGTACGCGAACTGTTCTGTGAGGCGTGGAGAGACACGAGAACGGAAACTGGGCGACTGCAGTGGGGAGGCGAAGGAGCGTGTCCGTACAACGCGTCCGCGTGGGCATTTAGCAACAGCGGCTGCGGGGGAAGGGGGTGGGGACGTCGAAGGGGAATGCGTCGATGTAGAAGGGGATGCAAACAGCGCTCTCCCCAATGATCACGTGGGTTTTCCTGAACAGCGGAGGCCAACAGGGGCGAAGGAGGGAGGAGGTGAGGGAGAGCCTTGCCGTGTGTGAGAAACGAAGGGAAGAGGGTCAGCAGTCCCTCTTCTGTAGAATGGAGTTTTGGAGTTTTGCGTTCGTACGTGAGCATGCCTTTTTTTGCCGGGAAAGCGCACTAACAACTACCTCTGCAAAAAAAAAAAAAGTTCAGAAGTCCTCGTCATTTCTGTTTGGGAAAGTAAATAAAAGCTGGAAAGAACTGTCAACCCTTCGTGTGCAACACGAAGTGTTGACACGCTTCGCGTCCTTCGCGGCATTCCTCTTCAGCGTAGCTTATCTAGGAGAGCTATGCTTGGTATATCATTAGTCGGAGCGCAACCGAAGGCTCGCACCCATAAAAGACGAACACACATAATAAAAGCGGAAGTCACGGGGTGTTCAATGCTCTTGATTCGTTCAGTCCATCATAGAACACGCACAGAAAGACGACGAAATTTATGACGTTAAACTTTTGACGTTATTGCGATGGTTCATAAGCTCGTTGCGTCGGCTGCAAAATATGTATTCTTACCCCCTCGTCAAACGATTCAACCGGTGTTTCCCTCGTGTTTCGGGCTGCTTTACCATTGGCAGCATTTGCATTACATTAGATAAAAAGAAAAAAAAAAAAACGTTTATGAGGCCAACGTACGAAAAGTTTTTTTTTTCGCTCTCTTTCTCTCTTTCAACGCGCAAAAAAGATCAAAGCCCTGCCGACCTAAGAAAGGAAAACACATTACGCGAAAGGATTTTTTGATTTTTCTTATCCGGGGCCTTTTAACGGTGCCTCGCACCCCAAATTCAAGGCTTGTTTAACTTCGATTGTCGAGATCGCCAGATGGGACGCAGGAGTTCTCGGCATCATTCGATCGCTTCGGAGAACAGCCGGTGCTTCGTCTGCTTCAAGGCAAGGCTCCGAATAACAGGCGTTAAAAGAAACCAGACTGCTAGCGGTATACACAGCTCGTGGCTGCCTCGATGGAAACGCCATGCCACCATGACCGAAAACAAATATATGCCATGCCTGGCTCCCTAAACATAACGACTAACCGAAGTTTCGCATGAAACAATCTCACGTTCTCCATTCTCAGAGAGAGATGTATATATCATTCAAAGCCGACTGCGACGTGGGTTGAAGAGCAAGTTATACGCTATGATCCTCAACACAACATAAAAACAAAAAAAAATATCAGAAAAAAACGAGAGGTAAAAAAGGAGAGAGAGTGGGAGAGAAGAAAAAGGTACAGAGGGCTGATGGTTAGGTAGTCAGATATAAAAAGGCTGTGGATGATTTTGCAGCCTGAGCTTGCTTCTTTGTCTTGCACGCGAAAAATGAGCAAACAATTAACATGCGACTAATATAAGCTATATAAGCAGCCTCGCCTAAATGACCTAGCTGCACTACTCTTGTCATTAATGAGACTTCTCGCTGAGGATTGTGTTTTGTACCGTCGAATTTCTTATCCTAGCGACTCAGAATCTTCAACGCGACATAGACATCTTGGAAGAATGAGGTTTAATATGGAAAATGAACATCAATGTTTCTTAAACAATGCTAATTTATTTTAATTGTTCTACACACTACGTTCCTTCTTACTCTATATTTTCTCCTGTTTCATCTGTTCCCTCGTATAGGTACCTAGGTATCACTTTCCCTGGAGATCTGAGTTGGAAGGCTCACATCAATACTATAATTTAGAAAGCATCAAGAACATTTAGATCTTTTCGAAGACAAAACAATAGTCAGAGTTCAGGCGAGCCGGTGTAAGTTGAACATGATGGTAAACCTGAGGCTGGGGTAGGAAAGCAGAAAATTCGAAAGAAGAAAAAAAAAAGAACAGGCAACGTTTCGATCTTTTAGATTGAATCTCTTAGGGGAGATTTGTATTTATCACAACAGGACGTTAAGCTTACTGCATATAAAACACTCGTTTTGTCAAAACTCAAATATTCCAGCACTCTTTTACTCTCCTCATCAGCAGTACCTTGTCAATAAGTTAGAGTCTATGCAAAAACAAAGCCGACCGCTTCACTCATCGCAACAATTGCTCAAAATCCTGTGTATCTGAACTCAAGGCTATTTCTAACCTAATTCCCATTGATTCTCGCCCCAAATTCTCTCATCTTTCTCTTTTTTCAAAAATATCATTACAACATGCCATCGTTCATGCTGGGCTACTAGGGGCGGATTTATGGCTAAGGTTTGGGGGGGGGGGGGGGGGGGGGGGTAGAGAGAGAAAAAAGAGCGGTAGTAATTTTTTTTTTCTTGCTTTTTGAGTTGTGAGGGCTAGTAGTTTTTAGCATATCTAAAAAGGAAACTACTAACCGTGTTTGAACGTTTGTTACAGCCTAAAAATGCCCAGTAAATTTTTATTAGTTTCTTGTTCTATTTTAAATCCACACTTGCAGCTTCAGCAGTTCAAAAACTTGCGCTATAAATAGTAAAACAAAAAAAAAGAGAGAGAGAGAGAGAGAGAGAGACATGCGTGTGCATGGTTTTATATCCTACATCTAAACAGCGACTCTCCCCATGTAAGCAACACAGGCAATTGAGCCACGCGGCGTGACAGTTTTAGCAGGTTCTCGATAAAATAGGATACATCAATCAATTTAGACAAAAAAGACAAAAAACAGGAAGACCTGAGAAGACAGGATTTGTTAGCAAGTCAAATGTAAGAAGGCCGAATAATATGGAGACTTTCTGATCCCTTGACGAAAGGGATCCAAATGCCTTGTTATTTAATTGTTATTTTATTGACTCACTCTCGTAAACGCGCAGTTCTTGAGAATGGTGTGACGCGACGGGACTTTGAACATTTAGTTGGAGTAATTAAACTCCAATAGGGAAACAGTGGGTGGGATTCCTCAGCGACTTTACTCTCAAGGACTTGGTGTTTTACCGGATGCAGCCAAACAAAAATAACTGTTCGATTTTCCATGGTCCTATAGTGCATGCATGAAACCAATAGAAAACAAAAATGCGAGCTCAAATGTTCTTCAGCTCAGTGCCTAGGCAAAACTGCATGGAACAAAATTAAAATTATTTATTGAACAGATTCTCGTTTATCTAATGAGATGAAGAAGATAACCCCCTATAGACCGGCACGCTGTTTACAAACAAGCGCGCGTTTGCCCACACCGGGTGTGGGCACTGCGCGTGCGCAGAAACCGAACTCGCGTGAAGTGAAGCGTCTGGGCATGCGCAGTGCTGTCGACAGTGCCACCGCAGCTGCGTGACGTCAGGGTCGCGTGTTGGTCTATATTTAGGGAGGACAGTGTACATACA
Organism: Ixodes persulcatus; assembly: GCA_013358835.2. Classification (NCBI taxonomy): domain Eukaryota; kingdom Metazoa; phylum Arthropoda; class Arachnida; order Ixodida; family Ixodidae; genus Ixodes; species Ixodes persulcatus. The sequence continues at coordinate 434,201 of JABSTQ010010929.1, read as the reverse complement.
TAATTATTTACACAAGTTATAAAATTAAGGGTTATTCACAGCACGAACATCGTCTTTAGTCGTCGTGCTCCCTGTGCGTAGCGGTCTACCCCCTTCTGTTGGTCGACGTTGACATCCCGATGAACGTTGAGGAGGGCAAGACCGTTGAGTCGCTTTTCCCCATACCACGATCTAATCCAAGTCTAAATCCGACAAAGGGTAGAGAAGGACCGCTAAGTCGTCGCAACACTAACTGGCAGTGTGGAGAGAATGCGCAGCAGAGTCCTGATGTTGGGATACAGCTCTGGGTCTGACTCTTGAAGTGTCTCCACAGCCGTCGATGGAAGAGGCCCCTTCTCTTGTTCGCGTCTCCATTTCGCCACCCACAGTGAAAATTCGTCTCTGAAGACGGTTTGCAATGCTGTATCTCCCATTCCGAGGAGCACGCTGTATTTCGCTGCCAGGATACTGAGCTTATTGAAAAACAGCGCGAATAACACACGGACAAGGAGGAGAGAACACACAGGACGAGGCGCCTCGTCCTGTGTGTTCTCTTCTCCTTGTCTGTGTGTTATTAGCGCTGTTTTTCAATATGGATGCATACCAACTAGCCCAACTTTCCATTCTAGTATATTGAGCTTTGCTTGAGCTTGCTTGTCATTCACGTGGCGAGGCAAAAGTGTGCTGAGGCAGAACACCTTCAGCACCTCCTCCGGCAAACGCTGCTTGAGATCTTCCACGACGGATTCCACAAGAGGAAAGTAGACATGTGCGCGTAAGTATGACTCGGCTGTCCGTGGAGGCAATTTCGCGCAGTACATCCGTCGTTGCACTAGACGAGGCACACCTTAATGGGCGCCCATGTTCTCGGCAGTTTTCTGCATGTGCGAAAATTTCTTTGAAAGCCTTCTCGACGTTCAACGGGTTCCGCTTTTCGCTCAGGACGACAATCGTCTCTTCCACAATGTCCGAGACACAGTTTATTTCGAGATCCGGCTTTTGGAGCAGCCTACTCGGGGGAAGCGTGACTGAGAGAACGTCGTAGAGAGCTAAGGTTGCGATGACGAATTCGGCATCCAGGACTGAGGTAAGCTGGGATCTCGCCTTGGCAGCCGAGCTTTGTTCTCGCCACTGGGAGACCGCTTTTAACGCCTTTGCGGTGGTCAGGCTCTCTCTGAACTGCAAAACAGCGTCGTGGCATTCGGCCCAACGCGTGTTGGGTCGAACGCCGAGCTGCCATCTTACGCCGCGCCGCCAAGCTGCCATCTTACGTTCTTAACTTCGAAGAAGCACCGCTTTCCCTTCGCCGGTACATTTCGAGTCCGGTGAGCTTGTCCACGCATATCTCTCTCTCTCTCTCTCTCTCTCTCTCTCTCTCTCTCTCTCTCTCTCGTTTTTATTGAAATGTAAAAGACGTTGTTAAGAAAAAACAGTTGGACGAATCCAGAGTCCTGCTTCGGCTGCACAAATCTTGTTTTTTTTTACCAAATAATCACCACTTGACTAAGAACGAGGCATTCTTTCAGGATTCTTTTTTATCTTACTTAGGCGCGTCGTGGAAGGGGGGAGGGCGCCTCCCCCCCCCCCCCCTTTTAATCTGCCCCTGTACCTACTGTAGGCCTGCCTCATACATTTCTTTGCGTCACGATCACTCCTTGAAATTGCCCTCTATTCGACCTCACTAATTGATTCAAGTATTCGTCTCGTGCTCTGGCTAATGAAAACTGGAATTGCGTCTCACACGATATAGCTACTGAGACACACGAAATCATATTCCGCGAGGAATGCTCGACCTGTGTGATGTATATGATTGTCACCCCAAGAGCGCTCATATTTTTTTGTTACTGCGGATATAACTACATTTTTTGTTCAAATAATGGTTATTCCATTCGGTATAGTCTGTTTTAAGTTTGTGATCCAATATTAGTTATTTGTGTTGCCAATGTATTCAGAGATTTTTGATCCCCCCCCCCCCTCCTTTTCTCATGTAATACGTCCGAACGAACGTCTTCAAATGTTAAAGCTAAACTTATGGCATTTTTAAATACATATTTTGAGCTATTTTTGACGTTTTTCACATGCCAATGCCACTTTCCAATTTTTTTTTTTAGGTTAGTTCCTCGCCTCTTGACTCTCCCTGTACACCGTCTTTCGAAAACAATTTCGATTTATCTTTGCTTCGCGATTTTGGAGCTCCGATAAGTTCTCGTTTCTTTAGATTCATTTCTGTTTCGCGGTGCTGTCTTCGTATACGTTTGTACGTATGTCTGTGTGTCTGTCTTGTGAAGCTAGTGTACACAAAAAAGTAGAATCCAATAAACGAAGAACAAAAGCGTATATTTTGGTCGCAAAGTTGTAGATTCGGCGAGGAGTGAAAGCCTCGACGGCGAATCCCAACGCTTCGGAAACTCGGGCCCACGCTTCACTCCGTTTCACATGTTGTGCATGAGCAATGAGTGAGAGAATTGTGTAAAAACGGCAACGCAGTTTTACGAAAAAGAAAGAAAAGACAGCAAAAGCCTTCAAGCGGAATAAAAGCAACACGGGGACGTCAAAGAGCTTCCTCAAATATTTCAGTTGTTTTCAGTGGGTTGTCTGTCGATGGCTTTGTATTATAGTACATGGTGCTTGTTTCTCGAAGGCTGAATTCTGTCTGTTTATATTGTTTCTTGACTAAATTTTAGTTTGTTTATATTGTTTCTTGACTTAATGTTAGTCTGTTTCTATTGTTTCTTGACTTAATGTCAATACGCGTTTCAGGCACTTTCAACAGTCCGTCAACCTACGCTTGCAGGCTGTTTTCCTTATTGCTCTACTTTTGTTATTTTGCGACACACTTGATAACATTTTGTTATCAAGTGTGTCGCTTTCATAACACATACTGTTATACCATTTATATTTCTAATTTTGTGTTCACGATAGAGGTTTGATATTTTAAAAACATTTTTCCATCTCGAAAACCAGACATTTTCCGGAATGCAGTATTTTCAGACTCCTTTGCATTTATTTCATTTATATTAGAAAGATATTTAAGCCTAACTTTTTTCTAACATGAAACATTATATTATAGTATCAAAACCATACCCTATACTTTGTTTGAATACAGGGTGGCATACTTGTTGACAAAGATAAAAAAAAAAAAATCAGACCAAAACGAGAGAGCCAGCGCGTGCACTAAAGATGTCGTAGTGTGCGTGTGTTGCGGGGAGTCACTCCTGTAAACAACTAGTGCTATATTTCATATCGACACGTGCTGTAGTGTTTCAGCGACCATAGAAATCACGTTCGCGGACTTAATTACGTTAAAATACATCCTCGGCAGCCTTGAAGAATATGGGTTTTTTTAGGCACAAGCTAAAATACACTACTCAAGATGTGAAATTATTGGCTTACAATTCACTCGTTTGACCTATACTAGAATGTGGTAGTATAACTTGGGACCTTCATACTATATCTAATTCTAAAATATCGGAACGTGTTCAAAGTATTATCGTGAGGTTTATTTATGGAAAATTTAAGAGAACTGATTCGCCTTCACTGTTGATGGAAACCAACAAAATATGAACTCTAGAGCACCGTAGACGAATAACCCGTTCGAAATCTTTTCACTCTCTTTATAAAACAAGATCTGTCCTCGGATTCAGATTAATATTTAAAGCCGCTTTACACAAGAAGAATTAGGCACCATCATCAGCATTCCTTAACACCATACATCGCACTAACCCGTTTAAAGTTTCCCCTTTCCCTGGCACGATTCAGGATTGGAATTCTCTTTCATGTTCGGTTATTCCATCTTGGGATTTTGCTTTATCATATTAGATCATTGATTCTTGAATTTTGTGAGATGTAATTTTAGATATACTTTTGTATTTCGAAGTGTTTCGGTGTTGATAAGTTTGGTGTTTATGTACTTCGGTCTTGTGCTTCTGTACTGGAGAATCGGTACTGCTGCTTGTATTGTAGTATTTAATCGCCTCTATTGGTTATTTCTTGCTTTCCTCGTCTTGTTTCTTGCATTTTTAATTTTGTGTTTTGTTTTGTACAGGTATTTTATGCTTGTGCTCTGCTCATCCTCCTTGGACAGTTAGTGGTCTGTAGCATCAAATAAATAAATAAAATAAATAATAAGTATGTTCTTCAGATGGCCTACAACTTCACAAATGTTTCTTGTTCTGCAACGTCACAGCACGTCATAGTGCAAGAGCGCATGAGAGCAGCAACACCCGGTTCGGAGCGTCAGTTTGCGCTGAGCATTAAAAACCGAAAATATGTTTTCTTTTTTTTTTTTTTTTTTCATGGTGGTCGGGCTTTTTTAGATGGGCTTTCGAGTAAAATTTCGAGGATCATAAATACCAAGCGTATATGAAAGACGTCTCCAAGATTAAAGGAGACGTCTCCAAGCAAGATTAAAGTTTTTGCGCCACCTTTTTATATACGCGCCAGACACGGCACGTAACCCAGGGGTTTTGTTTGAGAAACGCATGAACCGTCCACGAAGCATTTTGTATCATTTAAAACAATGAAAGGGGACACCGATCGATAATGCTTTGTTCCGCCCTATTTCAATATTTGAAGACGGAGGGATTTAAGTGCTTCGTTTTGTAGGCTTAACTCTTACATTTCATTCTGAGGCATGCGTCGGAGGGGTTATGCGGACTATATATAACAGATTTCTGACTTTTGGATAAGACAAACAAAACAAAAAGGCAAATTGTATATCCTATATATGGGGGGTGAGTAACAGAGAGGATGGAAAGACTCCAAACCTCCCTGTCTTGTCATCATTTTTCAGTCATTATTCCACGTAAGAAATTCTAAATTTTTATTTTAGTTACGCTTTGTTTCTGTTTGATTTAGGAGACATAGCGTTATTTAAAATTTTTAAACGTGATGTTATATAAAGGCTTAGCAAAGAAAACGTTAAGAGTGTTACGCAGCTAGGATATATATATACATATTTGCCGAAATAAGAAAAGCCCACTTTTTTTTTGCCTATTTAACGGATATATGCCCTTGTTCGCAAGTTGCGGCTTTATACAGAATCAAAAAGAGTATTCTTTTGGGACACGTGAGCACCGAATAATGACGAATACAACACGAGCAACTCGATAAGTAGCAACGAAAGTAAAATAACATTGCCCTATGATTGCACCCACGAAGTCTTGTCGCACAGAAATTGTCCTCGTGAATAGGAATATTGTATAGCAAATTGACATCAAAGTAATAAAAATCTGTATTCAGTTCAAACATATCATCGTTAGAAAAACCAAAATCATACAAAACTTGGGAGTTTTCTATGTTATCCCATTTGTTTACTTGTGCAAGTTGTAATGTTGAATTTTCTTAAACAGCCGCAGTGCGAACACATTATTTAACGAGCAAACAGCATTATAAAACTTTTTAGCGGCACGTGTTCAATTGCTTAGTTATATGGGTGCTTAAATTGAATTGTTTCTTTAGTTAACCACACTGCGAACTCGTTTCTCGACAAGAAAACAACATCACTGAAGCTTAGCGGCACCTCGTGGAGACAACCAGAGCCTTCAAGGAGACACCATTAAGATCGTTTGGAACATTGTTCTCACAGTTTGTCGTCGATCTATAAGCGACTCCTTAAGGCGGACGAATCTTTGCGAAGAAACACCCTTATCGGGTAAGGAAAAAAAATAAAAAGGCATTCGGTCGACTCACTTGAGAAGCGTCGAGGCCCTGTCGACTTCAACCATTTCGACGTAGTTGGCTGCGACGAGGCGGGTGCATGGATGAGTAACGCCTGCGCAATTGAGAAAAACAAGACCAATGTTGGCACAGTCTTCACCTTCAGCAGACATATGGAAAATTTGGAAAACGCACCGTACTCGGAAGAGCTTAGCACACCTGCTGCGTAAAACGTTTTTTTTTTTTTTTTGCCTTTCTTTTTACGCGATCTTGCGCGAAAGAATCATTTTGCACACCCCCATTTTGGTCCCTGAAAGAGACAATGGTAGAAAGAAAAAATCGGCTTTGTATCTTGTCTCGCTTCGTTTGCACAGATGTCACTGCCCATTGAGGTTGGAAAAAAAAAAAGGGGGGGGGGGGAGCAAAAGAGGATAGAAAGGAAATGGCCTCAGGAGACGCCAGAGCATCCGACCCAGGCCGGCCAATGAAATTCAAAGCAGTGCGTTCCTCTCGCGCCGGTGCTCTTGCAAATTGCGCCCAGCGCAACGAAGTGCCCGGCCCGTGTGCTTCTGCATTTCACAAGTGCTTGCGTAAAAATAAACTTGGCTGCTAGGTGCTGTTAACCTTTCTGGTGCAGTCACAGATATCTGTTTTGTAATGAAAGCCGAGGTTCCTAGCATTTATATCATAACTTCTCAAACTGCACCCGTAAAAGAAAAAGAAAAAGAAGTGAAGTAAAAAAAAATTGTAGTGGTTCACTGCAATTTTGTCGCAATGGTCATGCCGACTGTGAGTTACCGGCAATAAGCTGGCGTAAAATCTTTTGAAAATATTTTTTTTTCAGGTATTGCATTACTAAGCCGTTGGCTCGACGGGAAAAAATTATAAGTATATATATATATATATGAAAAGTGGTGAGGGTTTATAAATGCTTCCGTTGATATATACGTGGCTTGCACATCACGTCATTTCCGATGCCCTCCAGAGAAAAGGGAAAGAAGGAGCTTTCCTCTTATCAGGATCCTCCTTTGTGCCTCTCGGATTTTCACAGGCGTCGCTATTCTCCTCCCAGAAGATTATAGAAGATTAACCTGTCACTCAAAATTCTTACAAAAGCAGCTTCATTCTCCTCCTTTTACATGGTGTTCAAAAGTATGCGATATGACGTCAGTGCAAGGAGCCTATAGACCCTTTCTGCAAGGGCGCCGCCATCTTGAATAGTCGTCACTTCCAGTATGGGCGAAAAAATTGTTTTGCCGTCGCCACGCCAGTAGAAGACACTTAGGATATAAGCGTAACCGTCACCCATTATCGTGTTGCCTCCCCCTTATTTTTTTACTAGTTACAGGTTGAAACGTTTTAGTATTTTTTCATCGCCCATACCGGATACGCCTATTAGGTGGCTGGGGAGCAGAGTAGACAGAAAAGGTCTATAGAGAAAAGGAAGGTGCGCAGACACAGCAGCCGTAGGATGATAACAATAAAAATCTAATTTAATAGTGATAAAAGTCACACAAAAAAAAGCAAAGTGCCGAATTTTTTTTTATTAATTTACAATAATAGTTAAGGCTAGACACAAGAACGCTAGATACGCGGAAAATAAACTTTAAAAATGACGGTATTAAAGTCAAAGCTATAGGCACAAGAACTTACAAAAATAAACTGTTAAATAAAAAATAAAATTTAAAATAAAAAAATAAAAATAAGAAATGGGCCTGACGTCCGTCGACGTTTCGACAGTGGCACTGTCCTCTTCAGGACATTAAATTAGATTTCTATTTTTATCATCCTACGGCTGCTGTGTCTGCTCACCTTACTTTTGCCTATAGACCGACACGCGGAGCGACTCTGTTTACCAACAAGCCGGAAGGCCGCGCATGCGCGGTAGCTATGTGGCCAAGAGCAGCCCGGCTCTCCGTGTTTTCGCCATTGCGTTCTATGGAGTGCGCTCGTTGTTGACGTTGTAGGGACGCTTGTATCTTTATTTGTGCGTCGTATTTCCTCACAACGTATGTCGTATGCTATGCCCGACTATTTGAGCTCGCTGCCCGAGCCTGAACGGCAGCGGTATCGAGACAAACTGTGCGTGGACGGCGTTGCCTTCGAGGATCCGTACGCCGTAAACAAGGCCTGCTGGACTTCCGACGTAAAGTTGCTGCCACCGAAGTCGACGGCTCATGTCGTCGTTTATTTAGTTTTTTCGCCAAGCCAGTTCACGGCCGACACGGTGGCGTACAAGTCTCTCGAGGCCTACGATTACTTCGAGTCGGTTTCCGCACTGCCGGCAGGATCAGCAGTCTGTGGGTCTGCGGAAGTGTGTATTCATTAATTGATTAAATACACACAGCGTCTTCAAGTCAAGGTATGATATTTTTCCTACCCTCATGACCACAAGGCATGACAAGCAGTAACGCTTTGTCCTTTCTGCAGTCTTGGCGGTAACACGTTACAAGTAACGGCGTTGCCAGTAACGCGTTACTTTTTTCAATAACGTAGTAACCTACTCATTACGTTTTCGACACAGTAACGGGTAACGTACTTACGTTACTATTTCAAGTAACGTAGTTACGTTACTCGTTACTACTTCCCAAGTCTTAAAGAAATTACACTTCAATTTTTTCCGTGTTTTAGGCGTCAAGCCATGTTTTTCTTTGCGTTTTTTCTCGTGAGTATTTAGGTGAAATCGTAAAGCGAGATAAAGTAATTATGTTCAGTTTCTGCACGAACATAATGTTTCTTGATATATGACCTGTATCGTCAAAACCGTAAAATGTGTTAAATCGTAATTTAAAAAAAAAGTAACGCAGAAGTAACGTGCGTTACTTTTTATCGGTAGCGGTAACGGGTTCCTTTTATTTTTAGGCAACGTAGCTCGGTAACGCGTACCTTTTATTTGCAAGTAACAAAGTAACGTATTTCGTTACTTTTTTTCAGTAACGCCTACAACACTGCCGTTCTGTCGCCGATCCTCTTGTGCTGGGTAGCACGGGCGTAGCGAGCCTCCGACGAGCGCTTGGCCGATGCTTTGTGCGCGAACACCATGGGAACAAAATCCCGGTGGTCTTGATCAGGCAACGCTTTCCCTGCACATAAGCAAGCCTCGGGACGGAGATTGAAATGGAAGCCGCACTTTCCTTCAAGAAAGTGTTTGCCGCACAAACGGTCGTTCGCGCAAGGCGACGATTCTTTTCGATCCACAAATATTATCCACCTTTTATGCCTTTCAGAGTCTGCCGGGAACTTGTGGAAACTCACTCCGCTACTTTTCTTGTACATTTCGGTGCAATTAACGGCAACACAGCTTCGCGGCATGCTGAAATGCTATGACGCCCATGCGAAACGTGCGCGCTTTTGCCCACACCCCCCGGCTCCGGCGCGATTGCAGCGCCGCCGCAGCTCCGTGACGTCAAGCCCGCGTGTCGGTGTATATATATATGTGCATGCGTGCGTGCGTGCGTGCGTGCGTGCGTGCGTGCGTGTGCGTGTGTGTGTGTGTGTGTGTGTGTGTGTGTGTGTGTGTGTGTGTGTGTGTGTGTGTGTGTGTGTTTGTGTGTGTGTGTGTGTGTGTGTGGGTGGGTGGGTGTGTGTAACTGCAGCATTATAGACTTAGACGCTTTTGCGCCACAAAAATTTAATCCCAATCCAATATATATATACCCGTGTTAAAAATAATTGCAGCATGCTTTCATTCTTTTATTTGTGTATTTATTTTCCAATATTAATTGTGACGATTTGACTTTTCCTTTTCCGTTTTAAAAAAAATGCGGGACTGTAAAATCAAACTCTGCTGTTGCAGCTTGACGAGGTCCTGGCGCCTTCACACTCTATGACGGGAAATTGTTTTCAAGCTTCACCGCTTAGGTTAGTGCCCCGAAGAAGCATTTATCACAACCGCAGTTTTAATGATAACCCTTCAATCCTAAAATAAAAAATAAAAAAATGCCGATTGTTTTTTACGCTAACAGCGTCGCCATATGTACCTAAAATTAAAAAAGTATATATATATATATATATTGCATGGTTGAGCGTGTTGCTGATCAAATTACTGAAACTAAAGAGGGACACAAAAGAGAACGCAAACTGCACGGGCTGTGTCGTCTGTGTTGTCGTCTATGTCCCATTTTCGTTTCTGTAATGTATTGGAACTATAATATTTTCGCAAGTTTTTTTGCCAAAATGCACGAGGAAGTGTTGACACAAGTCTGAGGTACACACTAAAATGTGTCCATCTCGAGTAACCACCCCACCGACATAAAATATTCTGATGGAACACATTCCGTATACATACATGCATTAGGGATGTCTGCTAGTCGGTGGTTCTTTCACGTTACTTGTCCTCGTATTACCAATTTACGGGGCCATAACGGCATTTCGTATTCATCGTTTACGACTGCAATTCAATATAATATTCCGTTGTTTTTGAGACAAAAACGAAAAGGAATATACTCCATGGACTTTCTGGTGATTTATGAGTGCCAGTGGATCGCTCGTGACGTTGTGTCTGCCTTGTAAAATTTAGATAAAGCCTTTTTATAAATATATTTAGTGTATTATGGGAGGTTGGAGCACTCTACTCAACCCTCTACGAGATTTTTTTTTTCTCTTAGAAACGGAAGGCTTGTAAGACTAAAGCCACCTTTCATAAAGTCGTCCAAGCACTTTTTTCTTCTTTTTTATTTGTTATATTTATTAAAGAATTAAAAAAATGAGGATAAAAACACCAAACAGCAGCTCAGGGTTTCAAGAGGCTCATTCTACTAGATTCAGTTGCCGTGGTGCACAAAACCGGAGTCTAGAATCAGTTTTATTGTGTATTTTGCAATGATATTAAATATTGAATCTACCTGAAGGCCTAAAGTGTTTCCTAGACTGTTTACCAGACAGCTAACGTCTGTTTATGTGTGTAGTAGTATTGAAGTTTATATTATTTCATTCTTCGCGCTTTTGCTGCCCTATGTGCAGATTCGTTACCCTACATACGTCTAAGTAATTTGCACGAAATCACCAATAGTTTATGGAGCATTTTATCAGTTGAATATCAACATTTCAAATGTGAATGCAATCTTTACGGGAAAAACCAAGCTGCAATTGTCCAGACATCCATTCCCCGCAATGCTTCGTTTTTTGCATTCGATTTTTTCAGGGGGTTTTGGGCGAACGTGCCAAGAAGCACAAGCAGCCACCTAGGCTTTCAAAACGTTCTTAAAATGAACAACGATGGACAAGACGCATCAAATTTAAAACTAATACAGAAAAACGAACGATTTTTATGTAGGTTTATGTTACTGATGTTTGTTTTACGTTTTCTTCTTATAGCATCTTCTTGTGTTTTGCTCTACAGTGTTTACGTTGGACACTTACTTATATATTTGGCCTCTTTTTATTGTTATTCATTCTTATTCCCACTTCTCTAGTAAAAAGTGGGAAAACGGAATTTTGTGAACCCGGTTGGCTTATTTTTATTTATTTTTTTAATAACCAGCTCGTTCATTTTTGCAATGCAGATAGACATATTAAAGGAAGAGGTGCAACAACAGTCGTGGCCGGTTATTATTATTACTCATTTTAAGTTGACAATATCTAAACAATCGTAGAGGAATACTAACGGACATCATCGCTGTTATAGCCGCCGAAAGCCTAAGAAGCACAAGGCTTAGATTATGCTCAGGAATCTCGCGTATTTTAAGCTGTCAGTGATATACAGTTAACGAAGTGATTGATGAGAATAGGTGAAACTAAATCGAAAGTGCAGGCGAGCTTGCTTATGCCTGACATAGCAGTCCGGTAGTATGAAAGGAAAAGGAGCAGTCAGCCCAAAACTACAAAACCATTTCGTGTTGTCTGTGGTTTTTTTTTTTTTTTTTTTTTTCCTCGCTTTTGGGTTTGGAAAATAGGCTACCTGAGTAGAATATATTCGAATAGTTGCGTTCCAATCCTGGTAGCGGTGTGTTTTTCTGACTCAAGAATGGCAAGAGCTGATAGCAGTAACAGCGCAAAAAAAAAAGGCAAGGATAAAAAATGGAGGACACGCAGAAGGACAAACAAGAGCGCTGACTTACTACTCACATGTTTCATATCCGTTGTTGTCTTTATTTTCTTCTTGCAATTTCTTTTGCGCTGTTGCTGCCATTATGAAACACCAACTCGGCCCAAACTTCCATCTCGGCGAGGCATGCCACGAATGTCTGTTTTCCTCAACCGAGACTTTCGTGCGCGGGAATGGGGCTTAGATCGCGAGTGACGTTTGAGCCCATCTCGGGGGATAAAACATGTTCCCAGACTCTGTTTCTTTCGCTCACAAGATGCAGACCGCCAGAACTCCGAGCACCTGAGCCCCTCCACCAATCACAACGAACGAATCAGCGGCACGCAGGAAAGACAAAGTACACCCAGTTTCTTTGGGAAAGGTTCGCCGTGCTGGAACCCTTTAACTCGCGGCGGCGGCGGCGCCTTGCCTTGCCTCGCCTCGATTTGCTAGGGTTCCCAGGGGGCAACAATAAAGCCGCATTTTACGAGTTTTACAAGCGGACCTGCACATCCAGTCGACCCACCGCCTCGGTCGCGACAGCCCCCCTCCCCCCTTTTCCTTTTTATGTATTAATAAGTAAAGCGTCTGGCTCGGGCACAGGGCTCTCGGCATTTCCCCCTTTACGACGCCGGGTCATTGGAGAAGGCCGTCCAATGGCGGGCACTATACCCCGTGTAAGAAGCCGTGAGCAAAAAAACAGCGCCCAAATTAAATGACTTCTAATAAAAAAAAGTAAAAAAAAAAGGCCCGAAAAAGTTTTATATGCGCGAAAGAGCCCGAGACAAACACAGGCCGGGCTACGGGGAAAAAGGAAAAACGTGTTCCATATTTTACGAGACCAGAGAGGGAAAGGGGGGGGGGGGGGGGTTGAGAGCGCCGCATTACGTAAGCGGTATTTCAGAGCGCCGCTTCGCATTATGGCCACATACAAGCGCTAGCTCCTGGGGCCCCGAGTGCCACACTGCGGGCCCCGTACACTGTATAAACAAACGCTGGGCGATCGTGATAAAAGTTGAAAGACCAAACCACCCTTTTCCCTGCCTTTTTCCTTGTCTCGGAACTTTCCGGAGAAAACATTCCTCGGTTCGTGTTGTTTTTCTTTGGCGCTTCTATGAGCGGCCACCGCCGTTCTCCCCGGTTGAAGCGCAGGGGACCCTTATTTCTCCTTCATCACCCCCGAATCGCTCCGAGACGAAGAATCAAGAGACACCACCGACCGCGTGTCGCGTTTCTTTTTCCTACTCGGGTCGTGTTTCTTAAGTTATGTGGCATTAAAAAAAACTTGATATTAAAAGAAAGAGAAGAAGAAAAAAATACGGTGAAGGGGAGTGAAGAGCTTGAAACGCGTGTTACGTAACGTTGACCAAGTGCTAGTGCCGCCGCCGTCGTGTCTTTGAATTGATGGCGTTAACGTCATCACCGCCGACGGTTGTCGTCATCGCTTTTTTTTTAATTTAAAACTCCTCATTCGTTTTGACTTAAAGAACTTCTACAATAAAGTAGAGAGATAAAAGCAGTTAGTACAGAAATTCTCTAAAGAGAAATGGTAGGCTCAAAACCGAGCGGCCCAACGGTAGAAAGAGGCTGAGCTGCAAACAAACGCACAAAACCGGATACGATTAAATGAAATCTGGTGCAACCGCAGTGCCCATCATTATTTATCCAGGCACACACAAAAAGGGTGGACACGACCCCTTTATTGCGGGACTAAAAAACTGAAGAAAAAAAAATAACGAAAAAATGAAGAACAAAAAAGCAAAGTTAAGCTCGGCGACAGTTCATGTCGGCCAAATTACGAAATCCCTCCCCACACTCCCCTAGGGTTCAAGGTTTCTCAAACTTCACGGGAAGACGGACAATGCCGTACTGTAACCGCGTCCACCGATAACCCCCCCCCCCTCCCCCCTTCCCCTCCGACCCCCCCCCCCCCCCCCCCGTCTTTACCCATGGTCGTCAAGACTAGGGATCTAGCGAGCTTCAGTCGCAACGTAGGCTCGCCGTCGCGCCTCAAAGTTTGACTAGTTCGGCAAATTTTCAACATTTAGAACCATTACGACAAAGCTCGACTTATGAACAATGTTGCCCGACTTCTGCACCCAGAAAAAAAATTAATTGTAGGAAACAGACATTTTATAAAGTTGTTTATCTCATATTTAAAAAAAAAAAAGATTACCGATTTTCACACGATATAAAAGCAAGGATGTGTGTACCTTTAGTCTTTAAATTCGTTTAGTATTAATGTGAAACAATGAAAATACATGTCCAACAAATATTGCACTTTTTCTTCGCCAGGTAGAGTCGGCTCGCTCGCACATTTTCGCGCATGTGAACACGGAAGTCAAGCTTCGTGTGGAACTTTGGTCGAACGTGGCGTTACAAGTTCGAAAACTCGAACCTGGTCGAAGGCAAACGTCAGAAGGTTCGCAACATCCCTAATCAGGAACCCCCCCGTTCCCAACTTTCGCCAGCTGCCACCGGACACATCTCTCCACCTCCTAATAATTAAGAAACGCTCGAGGACAGGCGTCTCGAGCTGTCGCTAATTAAAACGAGATCAAGACGCGACCGCTGCCATAAGCCAAGTTTCTCCCGGGCAAGAATAAGGCGACGACGTCCGCACTTTGCCAATCATCTTCATCCGCGGCTCGCCTCACTCCGCACCCCGCACTGTGCCTCTCCCCTTCTACTCTCCGTCTCCCCAAAACTTGGCTGACGGCAAAGGCTACGGTACCAGTGAGCCAATCGGAGCGTCGGAAGAGGACACGTGACTACTCTCTATCTCACTAGGTGCGCGCAGTGTTGTCAAAGCCAGCGGTGGGAAAGAGAGGAAAGGCGCTTTTCTGAGAACTTCGAGTGAAAGGCCAATCAATCACCGAAGAGGACAAAAACGACGTCCGGGGCACGCGAGCGCGGGTAAGAGGGAAGGTCTTGAAGTTCTTCCTTCCGCTCTTCCTTAACTGCTCGGGTTACGCTCTCGCATCTCTACCTTTGGTGTCACGTGCCTCGCCTGCGTCGCCCCCATTGGCTCGAGGGGGCGTAACGTCCGCTTTTGGTCAAGTTCCGGTGAAACGAGGCTTTGCTTCACACGGCTATGATGCGATCTCCAGCGCCGCGCACTCGTGGCACCGAATTACGAAAAGGACCCCCTCGGCCCGGGGCGGTTGCGGGCGAATTGCGTGACGCCGATATTAGTAGGGCGCGTGTCCGCCAAAGTCGGTACAGCGCGCCGCCCGATTTAGCCATTTGCCCAGACAGCAACGGCGGGAGCCTAATTAACACGAGAAATGGGGGGGGGGGGGGGGGGTGCAGGGGGACAGAGCGGGAGGGAAACATTCTGTGCGGCCGGGTGTTCCTCTGCTGTTCTCTCAATACCGCGTTCCGGGAAAGGAGATTCGCTAATAAGGTGTGGCGAGCCCTAACTCGAGCGCTTTCGAGATCTCCCCCTCCCCCCCCCCCCTTTTTTTTTTCTCCTTTTTCCTCAATTTGCTGTTGTTTTTTTTTCCCCTTGCCTTGTTTTATTTTATTTCTTTTGTTACCTCGTGTTGACCAGTTTGGCATTTAAACATTCCGACTGCAACCGTTATCCGATATCATATTTGTGCGGTGGTGTTTGTGTATAATTCCTAGCGACTATTAACTGAACGTAATCATGTACTTAATTATTTAATTGCTTCATTATTTGGGATCCCAGCGAAACGTTTTTGCGACATCAGTTTACAGCTACGTGCGCTGGTCTTCGAACGCTCTCAATACGTAACGCTCTCAAAAAAAAAAAAAAAAAAAAAGTCAAGGAACTGTGCTGTATACCAACATTGTGATTTGCTATTGATTTGCAGCAACGCAAAATGTCCAAAGAAAAAAGCCGTACGTGCCGCGACCCTTTCTTTTCAAGCGCAACTCTCAGGCACCCGTTTCCGCGTATCGCGGCTTTGCCATCGGCATAACCGCCCCGTTAAAATTAGCTGGAAATTGAATTGTTGTTGAGGTCCCGTGACGTTAAATTTCCAGCAAAATCTGGAGAAGAAACTAAATTTGTTCATGGGTGACGTGACACGAAGTGATGTGACGTCATTTACCCTCTGACCAGAGGTGCGTTCCGCGAAACTTTGGTCGGCGGAGCGGAGGATGGGGAGAGGAGGGGGAGGAAATTAGGAGAAGGGGAGGAAGATGAGGGGAGGACGAGGGAAGGAGAAGGGGAGAGGAGTAGGAGAAAAGGAGAAGGAGAATGAGGAGAAAAGGAGAGGAGGAGAGGAGGGCATGGAGGAAGAGGAGGGGCATACCCTTACCTTCGTACCCTCCCCTCCTCCTCCTCAAGTGCTGCGCTCTCGTTTCGTATTGCAGAGATTCGTAAACGTCTTTCATTTTTATACGACGCCTTAATCAGTTTCATATTAAGGCCAGTGCCCGACTTTACGCTTAGTGGTCTAGCTTCTGAGACTCGTGAAACTATGTCTCGATAATCCTAAAAAAATATGAAATAAAACAAATGAAATCCGTTGACGAATTCAAATAGCTTGGCTTTTTTGTGTTGAACCATGGAAGTTATCTAAGAAAAAAAATTTGACATGATGGTGTAAAACATCGCAAACAAACGCTTTATTATTGCTATATTTGAAACTTTTAAAACAATAAAACATTTTTATCTCAAATCTTAATAGCTACTTTCTTTCTCAGGATGCTCTTTCATTTTTTTGCGAACTAATTAATACTGGGGAGATCAAAGGAAGTTGCCCCTTAACTTAAGGTCGTAACTAAGAAAGTTACTCCAATGTTTGTACACCAAAAGTATATTTTAATTCCCTGATTTATTTATTTTAATGAAGTGGCTATTTCAATACTTTTAGTTGACATCAGTAAAAGGTCAAAAATAACTATACACGCGCCTGCTAATAACTTGTGTAGCTGCGAGATTAGCTCCCAACAAGGAAATGTTTGTCGACCAAAGCAAAAGATTAACATTTCCGAAGGACAGGGACAAAGTCTTTTAACATATTTTTGTAGTAAGTCATTGCGCGAATCTCACGACATGTAATTCAGTACTTCCCAATCAAGTTTAGAACCGATACGTCATATTTGTAGGCCGTAATTAGGTAGTGCAAATTATTTATTTTATGACTAGCAACCTTTCGTACTAACATTACCATCGCATCGAGGCAATTTTACACGAGGCATATTACGACGAGTTGTACAATGTAAACAAGCCATATCGCAACTATGAAAATTCGAGCACAGCGCGATGACTTCATTGTACCTGAGCGGGTGGTTCATGTGTTAACTAGCTCGTGACGCACATCAAGGTCCCCAGGTTGACCGTCACGCTGCACTGGTAATGCGTTTAACCAGTGTTGAAGCATCAAAAGTGCGTACCAGGCTTTCGCTGTAGAAAGAGATGGAAAAACATATTTCACGCCGTCTTCGTGGATAGGATATTAACAAGTAATAACTTGCCAAAATTAATTGATTACCAATTTTTTTATCTACATTAACCTAAAAGTAACCTAAAAGCAAAATGTAAGGTACGTAGTAAAGTAGGAATTACATTTTGATGACACTGCGGGTAGTGACGGACGGTCAACCGTGCGCGATTGAAGAGAACCTCAAGAATCCCATAACACCGGGGCGCTCACTGGTAGCGCTGGCGTTTGCGAAGCTTTCGTTTCCTTTCGCTCTTAGTCACGTGGGTTCCGTATCTGGTATGCGGGACTAAAAAATAATACATTTCAACCCGGAATATGCGATAAAATATAGGTGAGGCAAACCAAGAATGTGTAACAATCACGCATTTTTCGTAAACACCTTCAAGCGACGTGAAGGGATCAAACCGATATTTTACCGCATACCGGAAGTGACGACATTCAAGATGGCAGCGCCCTTGTGGAAAAGGTGCATAGCCGATGACAGGTTCAGAAGCCAGTAGATGCTCGAGCGCAAGCGCGAGCTTTCTGCCTTTGATCACACTTTGTCGCACGCGCAGCCAGAGCCATGAGAAAGGCGACGGGCGCGTGCTCGAGGCAGAGCTCCTGCTGGATTCTTAACCCGTCAGAAACTATTAAAAGAAAAAAGAGATCGAAAAAAATAAACAAAAATAAACGATGTCGTGGAGAGCTTTGTCGGACAATAAAATGTGATGTTTGTCGTTCCGGAGGAACTTGGTCGTACAATGCAACTCACACGTATGTGCGCACACACATTTACATATATTTGGGCGCGAAAATAGGGAGCTTTAGATTACCTCACACCTCCAGCCCGCGCTCCCTTCCTTCTTTTCTCCAGCCTACCTCCCTTCATCGTCTCTTCTCCCCCACCGGTGGTGGCTATTCCCCCGGCGTCCCGTTGCCGCGGCAACCGGGTTGTCAGGACGACAACGGATTCCGCCCCTCTCCCCATCGCAGCCCTTTGTCTTTTTCTCTCTCTTTCCCTTCGATGCCGCCTTCTTTTTCCCTGGGGCCTAGCAGCAGCCAGGTCGCACGACTCGGGCTGTCCCGCCGGCGTAGAGTTCCACGGAGAGCGCATTCGACTGTGCCCCGTCAATGAGAGCAAATGGGTTGGCCAGGCACGCCTCGCCGACGCGACTAGAAACAGAGGGAGATGCTCCCAAACCTTTTGCCTCCGGCTCGTCCCTTTCACCTCGCTGCTATAGTACTACACAGAATGTGTATGCGGAGCGCAAGTTCGTCTGCTTCTTGCGCACGGGTTGCGATGATGTCAGAACGCCTAGCACTGATTGGCTGATTGAAAAAAAAGTGGGTAGACCTCGAGGCACCTAGAATTGAGGTCTACCCACTATATCCTTTCAATCGAAGCCAATCAGAGCTCGGCGTCGTTCTGCCGTCACCCCCGCAGGGGGCACCTGTGAAAGCAGGTGTTTGGTGAGTGGCGTCACCACGGACCCCGAACCATGCGGGTTCGTCCGCCCACGTCTGGCCGTGCGTGGCTTTCCCGTGTCCGAGGAAAAGGGCATCCTGGTGGTTGAGCCGAGTCCGGGGTAGGTCTGGACCCTTCGGGGCTCCCCGGGCGAGGTAATACACCACTTCGGCCCTCGCTTCTCGTAGACGGGAGTCCTGGTAAGGCCCGGCCAGGATTATTCAGTCTAGTCGCCTTTTCTTCTACTATCCCCTCAGATCTTTCACTTTTACCTTTCCTGTTTCTTTTACTTCTCTCTCACTTATCTTACTCCTTTTTCACCCCTCTTTGGCGGCAAGGGCTAACCTTGGGTGGCAATGGACCTCTGTCTTGACCCACACTTGAGTATAGTTTCCCGGCAGCACTGTTAGCGTAACGTCTCCAGCTAAGCCCTCCTTGTTATGGTGCGTTACCTAACCCCTTGCTGGGCTCGGTGGTGTGCGGCGCACCGCGGATTCTGAACACTCTTTGCCCTCCTATGGCGCCCCACCCCTCCAAACCCCGTTCGGGGCACGCCTTTAAAAGGCGCTGCCTTGAACACAAAACCATTGAAAAAAGAATTGAAAGTAAACATTTGGCAGAAATCTGCCTGGTTGGGTAAGAACAATTAGAAGAGGGGAAGAACGCCAACCAAAAATAAAAAGGAGCCCAACCTTTCGAAACCTGCTTGGTTTCTTCTTCAGGGGCGACTATGTGCGCGAGGTGCAAGTGGTCTTCTTTTACGGCGGTGGACGTGATGTTTTCGCGATCGTAATGTGGCTGAGCCCGCTGACATAGGCCACACCGCACCGCACCGCAAAACATCAATCGGTCGCTTGGCGCTCTACCATCCGCCTATGTCAGCGGGCTCAGCCACATTACGATCGCGAAAACATCACGTCCACCGCCGTAAAAGAAGACCACTTGCACCTCGCGCACATAGTCGCCCCTGAAGAAGAAACCAAGCAGGTTTCGAAACGTTGGACTCCTTTTTATTTTTGGTTGGCGTTCTTCCCCTCTTCTAATTGAAAAAGAATGCAAGGAAGAAATTTTTACAAAGCTTTTGTCATTCATTCGCTGGATGAACATAAATCAGTTACAAAGCTCTCACCCTTTGTTGTAGCTAAAGTTCTTGACCACCTTGTAGGGTTCTCCTATAAGGCTAAGAAACTCCACTGTGGAGACCTCCTTGTGGAGGTAGAAAAAAAACAAAAAAAAAAACGAAGTGAAGCACTCTCCAAGATGACCAACATTGTTGACTTGAAAGTGTCGGTGAGCCCTCACCGTACACTAAACACCATTCGTGGTGTCCTCTCTGAGGATGACTTCCCTTATACCAGTGAGGATGAACTTCTTGAGGGCCTCGAAAGCTCTGGTGTCGTCGCCGTCAAACGAATAATGTTTAAAAAGAATAGTGAAGAAATTCCCTTCAAGCATGTTATTTTGACTTTCGAGAGGCACACTCTACCAGAGACAATAAAAGCAGGGTACCTTAATTGCCACATCCGCCCTTATGTCCCCAACCCACAGCGGTGCTTCCGTTGTCAGCGTTTTTGGCCACGGGTCACGCAGCTGTCGCGGAAGGGAGACATGTGCAAAGTGTGGAAGTCAAGGCCACGTCTCCGACATTTGCGAGGCCGTGGCCCATTGTGCTAACTGCGGTGGACCACACCCCGCTTACTACCGCAGCTGTCCTTTCTTTCAGCAAGAAAAAGATATTCTTGCCCTTAAAGTCAAAGAAAATATCACATACATAAAAGCAAAAAAAAAGCGTTTTTCCTTTTTGTCAAATTGTAGTTATTCTGAGGCGGTGCGCAGGGGCCCTGCACCGCGCTCGGAGTCAAGGGCAACCCAGGTCTCTCCCGAGATCTTGGCGGCCGACCTTAGGGCCCCGGCTCCCCGACCGGGGCAGCAGCAGCTTCCTCCAGCCCCTGGTGGTAGCACAGAGGCTGCCCCTCCATCCAAGGACAGGCCGGCAGTAGCCGTGCCTGCCCCATCTCCTAGGTCCCCTTCTAGGGAGAGGGAGCGAGTTTCTCGCTCCTGCTCGCTGGAGAGGGCCCCCCTACCGAAGGAGCAGCGTGGTACCCATGCAGCTCCTGTGAAAGGAGGTGTCAAGACGAGCTTGGGTGACCCCTCGCCCAGTTCGTCCGCCACTCCTCCATCCGATCGTGGCCGGTGTTTTCACCGCGCATGCCAGGCCGCACCAGCTCCGTCATACTCCATCCATCAGACACTTCCCAGGACATAGAGATACCGACTAATGCTGAGAGTCAGTCTACTCCTGGGTCCGACCAGGATGGTATGGAATGGGAGGCAGCCTCTCGTAAATAAAAAAAGAAGCAACCTGTAGTACGCCCAAGTGATGGCCCCGATAGCTGCCGTATTGCGGTCACATCTTCCACCTAGCTCGAGTTGGCTCTCCATAGTTTTATTTATTTTCCAAGGTTTTATCCCCTTATATTTACATATTTACACACTTTTTAATAGATGACTAAGTTAGATTTTATGCAATGGAACTGTCGCGGTATTTTAAGAACTATTGATGATGTCAATCATTTCATGAATGAGCGTCGGCCCATCGCTCTTGCCTTGCAAGAAACCTATCTTCACTCTAATTCTTTTAACATTTTAAGACGTCGTCAGGTTTTCAGGAAAGATCGTCCCGCTTCCACTCCTTCTGGTGGCGTTGCAGTAGTTGTGCAGAGTGGAGTCGCTTGCTCTCAAGTTCCACTCCGCACACCTCTTGAGGCTGTTGCAGTGCGTCTCCTCGTGGACCTCCTTGTAACGCTTGTTTCTTTATACTTACCACCAAATGTTCCTTTGAATCTTCAAGAGCTGCAGGGACTTGCAGGACAGTTTCCTCAACCGCTTTTAATTTTGGGTGATTTTAACGCTCATCATCCCATGTGGGGTAGTACCCGTCAAGACTCCCGGGGTGGTGTTATTGAACGTCTTTTATTGTCTTCTGGGTTGTGTCTCCTTAACGGGAAAGAGCCAATTTTTTTTAGTGCGGCACACAACTCATTCACATCTATTGATCTTTCTATCGCTTCACCTTCATTACTTCCTTGCTTTTCATGGAAGGTTCACCATAACCCTTTTGGAAGTGATCATTTTCCTATTGTTTTAGAAAGTACTGTTCCATCGCCTAATCTTTTAAAGCGGGTCCCTAGGTGGAAGTTAGAGAAGGCTGACTGGACGCTTTTTAATCTTCACCCCACTTTAGATCCTTCGATTCTTTCTTCTATGTCCCCCGAGAACGCTACACTTCATGTTACTGAGCAGATACTAAGGGCCGCTCAGCGCTCTATTCCACAAACTTCTGGTAATGTGCTAAAAAAATGCAAACCTTGGTGGAACAAGGGGTGTGCCACAACTCTGGCAGATCAAGACAGGGCCTGGGAAAGATTTCGTAGATATCCCACTTCACACAACCTTGTGGAGTTCAAGCGCCAAAAAGCCAAGGCTCGTTGGACTAGGAAGCGGGCAAAACGGAAGTCTTGGATGAAGTACCTGTCTTCTCTAACTAGTTTTGTCCCTGCAAAAGAGGACTGGGACAGATATAGGAAAGTAAATGGGGATTATAGGTGCTTTGCCATCGCAATGTTTAACGCTCCTTGTTCGTCATTAAAAGACATAGCTAACATCCTCGGGGAACATTTTTATAATTCATCTAGCTCAGCCAACTACAGTGCTAACTTCGCACAGTTTAAAGCTCGTGCGGAGCAACAAAAGTTAGTCGCATCTGGAGGAAATGCAGCCTCTTATAATCGGCCATTTCCGCGATTTGAACTTGAGATGGCCCTTAATGTAAAAAAACTATCTGCTCCTGGGCCCGATGGGCTTCACTATGAAATGCTTCGTAACCTGTCCACGGAATCCCTTGAAAACCTTCTTTTTTTAATTCTTTATGGGAAAAGGCTTGTTTTCCTCAGACTTGGAGGCATGCACATATTATTCCCCTTCTAAAACCTAATAAAGATCCTTCACAGCCATCAAGTTACCGCCCAATCGCACTGAGGAGTTGCCTCGGAAAAACGTTTGAAAGGCTGATAAACAGGCGACTGGTGTATGTATTAGAACAACAGAGGGCCTTTGATAACAACCAGTGTGGATTCCGCCGAGGTCGTTCTACTCCCGATCACTTGGTACGCTTGGAAACTGTGATACGTGAGGCATTTGTAAACCGGCAGCACTGTGTTACAGTTTTTTTCGATTTGGAGAAGGCATATAATACAGCGTGAAGACATGGGATTCTTCAAGATCTGTATGCCTGTAACATCCGTGGCCGTATGCTGCAATGTATAAGGGAATATCTAACAAACAGGACTTTTCAAGTTCGTCTTGGCTCCAACCTATCCGATTCCTTCGTGCAAAAAAATGGAGTCCCTCAAGGAGGAGTTTTGAGCGTGACTTTATTTGTGCTAAAAATGAATTCAATTGCACGACTGCTACCTCCTTCTGTTTCATATTCTCTTTACGCTGATGATATACATATCTCGTCTTCCTCTTGTAACCTTTCCAGCTGTGAGCGCCAATTGCAGATAGCCATAAACAAACTTTCCAAGTGGGCTGACGAGAACGGGTTTTGGTTCTCTGCATCCAAAACAGTCTGTGTACCCTTTTCTTTGCGTCATGGGGTGTCATTGGATCCATCACTGGACCTAAATGGAAACCCTGTACCTGTCAGGAAAGAGCGCAGATTTCTTGGTGTGATATTTGATAAAAAGCTTAATTTTATTTCACACCTGAAAGCTTTAAAAACTAAATGTCTTCAGTCTATGAATCTTTTGAAAGTTTTATCTCACAAGTCATGGGGTTCTTACAGAAAATGTATTCTACGGTTGTACAACGCCCTTGCAAGATTTCGTCTTGACTATGGTGCGGTAGTGTATGGATCGGCCCGGCCATCTGCCCGCAGGATGTTGGACCCAGTTCACCACCTAGGGTTGAGACTAGCAACGGGTGCTTTCCGGACGTCCCCTGTCTCCAGTTTTTATGCAGAAGCTAATGAGCTATCACTGAACAAACGACGTACATATCTTAGCCTAACGTATGCTCTTAAGATTATGGCTGAGACCCTCAACACCCCACTTACTCTTCCCTCACAAGGTCGAGGTTTTCCCGTCTCTTTAACAACAAGCCAAGCATCGTGACACCATTGCTCCCGCATTGAAGAACTTGGCACCTCACTGCATCTTTCATTGGACCAGGACGGCCTCATTCGAAATGTCGACGACCGTATTCCTCCCTGGAAGACACTGCCAGTTGCCTGTGACTGGTCACTCACAAAATTTAACAAACATGGCATTTCCCATGCTGTAATACTGCAAGAGTTTTGTGAAGTGCAAATCAGGTATGATGGTTATCTTCATGTTTACACAGATGGCACCAAGACTTCATCTTTTGTTGGCTGCACTGTGTATTCAGAATGCTTCTCTAAAGTTAAGCGACTTAATTCGTTTGCCAGCATTTTTACTGCAGAACTCTATGCAGTATCAATGGCAATAGACTACATTCTACATAATAAAGTAACTAGGGCTGTTCTGTTTGTTGATTCTCAAAGTGTGATTGTTGCAGTTTGCTCTGTTAAAGACACTAAGAACATGCTTGTACAACAAATTCAGAGTTAACTCAACACTGCTCTACATGACGGTCAAAGCATAACATTTTGCTGGGTACCTAGTCAAGTTAGTATAGAGGGCAACGAGAAGGCCGACAGGCTTCCAGGGTCTGTTGGAAACCTTGTCCAATCGTCTTCCTGTTTACCATATCAGGATATAAAGCCTTTAGTAAAGTCATCACTTTTTCGTTGTTGGCAGTTGGAATGGGACAGAGAGTGCGAAAACAAGCTCCATGTTACAAAGCCTGTTCTTGGAGCCTGGAAAAGCTCTTCATGCAAGAGTCGTCTTTATGAAACTTTGCTGTGCCGTCTGAGAATTGGGCACTCCTTTATCACTCATAAGTGCCTGCTTTGGGGGGAAGATCCACCTATTTGTGATCAGTGTGCTGATACTCTTACAATCTTACATATCTTGTGGTCCTGTCCCGGTCTGGAGCCAAAGCGTCGTGTTTATTTTCCTGAGTTGTTTCAACAACAGATCCCGTTTCATCCGGCCCTCCTGCTGGGGGAGAATCCCATAGTCCCTTTTAGCACGGTAATAGACTTTCTTACAAGCATTGGCATTTTATACCAAATATAGCTTAACCAAGTCCTAGGCTGCACTTTTGTAAAACCCTCACCAAAGTATGCAGATTTTTACTACCGTTTGGCGCAGATGGCCTCGTAGCTCTTGCGCCATTAAACCCCAAAATCATCATCGTTCTGCCGTACCGCAACAACCTGCGCAAGAAGCGGACGACTTGCTCTCCGCCTAGCCAAATGGCTAATGCCAACTCAACCCTTTGACGTCACGCAAGTGCGTTAGTTCTGCTGTCGGCAGTGCGCACGCGCAGACGCTTCGCTTCACCCGGAACTGGATTCTGCACACGTGCAGTGCACACACAACTGGTGTGAGCAAACGCGGACTTGTTTGTAAACGGTGTGTTATGCTATGGGGCCAAAATTTCTTAAAAACAAAATGTTGAAAAAATGTAACACGCTAAGTTTAGCAGTCTCACGTCCGGTTGAATTTAAAGGGGAGCATTTCCTCAGTTCATTTAGGGGGTTAAATGAATTAGTGTTACACTAGTCGGCCACAGGTTAAGGGTACAGGACAAGCACCTACCGCAAAGCGCTCCGCTCTTTTTACCTTAGCTGAGCGAACGCTGTGAATTCCTCCTTGCTTCATCTCCAGCGTTTCCTCTTCGAAAGTGGAAAGAGTGGACGGCTTTGCGGGAGGTGCTTGTCCTGCACCTTTAACCTGTCACCCTTAACCTGTCAAGGCTCCCCTTTAAACTTAGCGGGTAACGTGAATTCAGCTCTTCCCGCTATCTAGTATAACGGGGTGAGAAATTCAATTGGTGTATAATTGCATGACGATTCAGGTTTTCCGATCGATTTAAAGGCGAAAATGCATATTCTGAAGTAATCACATTGACAAAATAGCACTTGGCATTAACCAGAAAAAAAAGGTATTGCCTCAAATCTAATTTAGCTACCCTAAAAACTTTAATAACATAATAATGCACGGAAGTAATTAATCATGAAACATTTTGCCAACTATACAGGTGCAAACGTTAACAATGGCCTCGTCTTTGACCCTGCAACACTCCTAGCGGACGTACGAGTTTTGTTTCCGTAGGCGAAAGCTGCACTTATAGAATTCATTTAACAACTGAATCTGCATTTTGATAATAATAATAATAATAGTAATAATAGATTTATTGGCAGATAGGAACAAATAATACCTATTCATACTTCCTAAGCCAAGGAAGGCTTTTGTAGAGCCCATTCCTCACATAATGAAACAAGTCACAGCAAAGATAAATAAAGTTTTGATTATTTGGTTATGTCACTGAGCACTTTTTCTAAAACCATTTTTGAGCTGATAGTTAGAAGTTGTTAATGAAATTCAATCATGTACTGCGGTGCAGTAAATAAAAATTTTTAGTAGATGGAACAGGCACAGAAGGGAACGTCTCAGATGTTAAACGCCATTATTTGGTATTACCAGCTCGCCTGCGAACTTACAGTCTTTGCAATCAGTTAGTAGTTCATTAAAAACTTTAGGAGCGTAAAATGATATAGTGCTTTCCTCATAGTGACTATAAATTCGCGGCCTTTCGTGCTGTGCAGTACTCCTAAATTTAAGAGGAACAACTCTCTCAATTTTATAATCACAATCACAAACCAAAATTGTCGAAAAACGACCATTTGAAGAAATTCAAAATAGAAACAAGCCATCTTAAAGGCCGGCGTACAACCTCGGTTTTCTGCAGGGAAGATAATCCTCTTAGCGCTCCCCCTCTCCTAAGCTGCGAAAGGAGCCAAGTTGGGGCAAGGTAAAAAGTGGAGAGGATATTGAAAAGGTGGCGGCGGGAAAAAGTGGAAAGCGCGAAGTGAGAGTCGAACAAGTTGTTTCTATGGTCAGTCGCGAAACCATATGAGACACTTTTCTGCATTCCCTTAAAAATACTATCAGTTCTGCTGAGGCACTGACGGGAGCCGGAAAAAAAGAGAGAAACACCATATCTAAAAATACTGTATTCCAAAGCATGCATAAGCATTTTCGTAGTGCTAATTGAAAGAAGCACTTTAGGTTTGTAGAGCTGACGAGATACACTTCTCAGCGGTATCCGGATAAAAGCTCACCGGACAAAAGCTCACCCGCTTTTTCACAAACCCGGACGGAAGCTCACCGGACAAAAGCTCACCCGCTTTTTCACAGACCCGGACAAAAGCTCACCTCTTTTTTTTCTTCTACCGGGCGAAGCACGGGCTGGGATAAAGAGCGGACGCGATGGTCATTGAACCATTTTTAGCAGACCTGGCATGCCATCTCCTTGCAAAGGTGTCGACATAGAAGCCATAACAGAAAGAGAAGCAACGATTTGGGACCAAAATTAATGTAACTGAAACTGAGTGGAGCGGATAAGATCAAGCTTGCTTGACTCAAGCTATACCGGAGCACCCTTGAGTGACGCCTAGGAAACTTCTTGAACCGAAGTTTTTGAACCAGAAGAGTGACCGAAGAAGCGAAGTCACCTTTCGGTGACCTCGCTTTTTATTTGTGCTTATGTCACGCTAAACGCGCACATAAAGGTTAGGCACAGTGTCTCTTCATTGCTAATGCATTGGTATTTTTGAGGGGTTCAGGGTAATATTTAAACTGAATGGCAAGGAAAATTCAATATTTTACGTCAGTGAGCGTCGTAGATGTATTTGAAATCAAGAATTATTTCAGGTTGATGTGAAAGCTGTTCGTTGCATTGAAAACCTTCACTATTAGCGGCGAGATGTTTCGGTGGCGCCCTCGTTCGGTTACCTTTCGTGACGTCATTACCTTCTGAACAACAAGTTCGATGGTGCTTGTAATAAGCATTCTGAAAGCCTGAAATCATAGCGGTCTCAAAACAACACTGCCAACACCGTCCAAATTGAAGTTCTTACATTCCACTTATTTCCGTCGATGAGACATCTTTTGCTGACGTCATGGTCATCATTCGGCCAATTGTGGTGGGCCGACCACAGCGACGCTTTCGATCGCTCACGTCGCCATATTTCGTAAAATATCGAATTTTAAATATCCATCAGCTCTTTCTTTAAAACTAGCGATGATAATATACCGCGAGTACAGCAGTGACCAAAATGAATTTCGTGAGATCTACCACCTTAAAACAACACAATATATATTTTAAGAAAGGAAACATACGCAAAGCCAAAAATACGGACAAACTGTGGCTCTCAAGCTCTAGCGTATAAAATACCACAGCTTTTGAACGATCATCCAGGTGTTTTTGAATTAATGAAGAATGCTACTTCCCTTATTGCCTTCAAAAGTAACATAAAACGTTATATTTTACAATAGGCAATAGCGTTTTGGTTACGCATTGGGTTGAATGGAGTATAATCAGCTCTGACCACCGTTATTTGTGTTAATTCACTTGAAAGCTCCTAGCTCCTGCCAAGATTGTACTTTGCTCCTGGTGTGGTTTAATAATTCACTATTCTGTAGAAGGATTGTTTCGCGCCTACTTCGCATAGTGACACATTGTTTGAAAAGATTTATTGTCGTTTTTACTTGTGTTCATTTCTCGTCTGTTTTGATTCTCTGCTGAGCAATGTGTAGGGTAGTGGGGCCTCGTCAGTTAAATATTTTGCCCCTCCACCTGAGACTCAAGGAGTCCAAATAAAAATTATTATTAAAAAGAAACTCAAGGAGAACTGTAATATACAAACCATTGAGTTGGGAATTTTCAAAAATATTTTGAAGGAACGGGAGTTGGGACTTTTGGACAAGTACAAGACAGATGACCAATTTAGAAATCTGTGCGGGATTTTGGATAGGCTGGCGTTCCTTCCGCAACAGTGTCTGCCCGTAGAACGAACCTACATCACGGAAAAGTCTACCGGTGACATCTGCGACCTGCTGGACTACTTTGAATGCACATATGTTACGGTCCCTTCCGTTATGCTTCCGCTCCTTCTGCGGCGGCACCGATAGCGAATTCTTTCCTTTCCCTGGCTGTGCGCCGACGACTACCGGAGTGTCTCCCGGAACGGTGGAATATGTACTACGCCACTCGTCGAGATAAATACCGGACGAACAACACCTGCACAGATGGAATACCGGGTTCCAGAAGTTTGTCGGCCACGCCTATTCAAGCAACTGGAGCCTGATTGAATGCCTACAGAAAAATCAGGTTCTCGTTGCCACGGCATTGACACAAGCCCGGAGAGGTGAACCCCCAGAGACGCGGGTGCGAAAAACCACTCTGCGAATGCAAAATCGTCGGAAAAATGTTTTCGAGGGGTTCCAGGTACACCCATTTCTACCAAGACTGCTGGAGCTAGTAAGCGACTGAATTCGCTCTTAACCAATCGATCAATAAACATGTTTCTACTCTAATCAACAAACCATGCGCCTGTCAGATTTAATTTATCGTTGCATTTTAGTGTGACACGCATACACCTAAGTAGTCCGCACTCGTGTTAAGACCAACATAAAATTTTCTCCTGGTGAGCTTTTGTCCGGCTCTGTGAAAAAATGGGTGAGCTTTTGTTCGGTGAGCTTTTGCCCGGTGAGCTTCTGTTCGGTGAGCTTTTGTCCGGTGAGCTTCTGTCCGGGATTCCTTCTCAGCCGCTTCGACACAAAGGAAAGGTGCGTATTCCATGACAAATCAGATCCAAGGTAGATTCCAAGATACTTAGCAGACAATTTATATTAAACAGGATTACAACAGCACGGCACACATTCAGAGTCGTGTGAAAACAAAGAAGGAAACACCTTTTTTTCACCCAAGGGCTTCGAAAACATACCAGTTTAGTTTTGAAGGTATCCTGTTCTTCTTGAACCAATCCTTGACGACGAAAGCGTTTTCTTGCAAGATAAGCACGGCATATTCGATATCTGCATGACACAAAAAAGTAGAGTGTCGTCTGCATATTGCAAAATGTTACACGACACGACCTTGTAAAGGTCATTGATGTATACGTTAAAAAAAGCGGGGATAAAACGGAACCCTGTGGGACTCCAGAGTTAAGCATGACCTTAGCAGAAACATGTCCAGATGACACGAGTTGCTAATGAGAGATCAAGATATTGCTGAGCAACGGAACAAAAATACCTCTGAATCCAATATGATACCGTTTTCTTAAGTAGAAGCTCATTATTCACTGAATTGAATGCTTTTGCGACACCAAGAAGAAGCGCACAGATGCAAGAGTGGTTTTCGAAAGACGAATACAAAACTACTGAAAGTACGTCCAGCCCAGATGACGGTCCTCATTCAGAAATGAACGCGTACTCGGTTGGCGACATGACACAGTGCTTATCAAGGAAACTGTACATACAAAAAAAAAAATTTTCTGGGATCTATGAAATACATGGCAGTAAATGGGTCGTCTTTGCAGATTGGTAATATGATTGCAGATTTGAGAACGTCTGGCACACTTCCAGATGGTATGATGTTATTCACAAGTGATAGAAGCGCAACTCGTAAAGTCTCAAATTTATAAAAATAAAAAAACGTTAATTACGGATTTGCTGTCAATTCTCGGAGATGCATTTGTTTCAAACCAAATAAAATATACTGTAAGTCTGCCAGCGATGGCGTAGGAAGAAAAACAGATATGCATTTGCCTTTCTGTCGTTTGCGTTGTTTGTTCCATCACGTGTTCTATTGCAAAAAGAAGTGGCAAAGTATTTAATAAAAGAATCTGCTGTGATAGCAACATTAGGACCAACATTTATCAAACGCTTCAGAAATGTTGTTTCTACCACCACCACGCAGCTGATCAATTATAGACCAAGTTTCCTTTGAGTTGAAACGAGCTTTAAATATTTTGTTTTTCTGAAAGTTGTTTAATATTGCAGATTGTATTAGTGCATTTACCTTGTTCCGTGAAGCCGTAAATCCTGCTCTTTGCATCTCGTTCCTAGGAAAGTGTCAACCGCGCTTCCATAAAACCTTGTTGGCCTGGATGACACCAAGTTTAGAATCATTACGCCATAGCTGCTCCGACCTACGTACTATACCCTAACAGTAACTGTGCTAGAGTTCTTAAAGGAATGCAAAATTGATACATGTTGTGGATATACTTCGGACGGCTCTTAGTCACGCAAAAAGGATACTCAATCATAAGAAGGAACTAATTTGTTAAATGCAGTTAAGAATAATAATATCAATGGTCGTAGATTTTTCCTTAAGTGTTTTGTTTTGATTCAACGAAAAATGTGTACAGATAAGAAAATGATCAGTTAATTTTTGCGTGACCTATTTTTTAACCGAAGTTGTATCACATTTTCGGTCACCTATTTCTTACCGAAGTTGACTTAACCCAAGTTGCATCACAAACTCTGACATTAATTTGGTCAATGCACGTGGGGGTTAGTTTATCCATAAGAAATTCCTCTTGTGTGGGTGCAACTATTGTTTTCAATACCATAATCTGCGAGAACATTCAGATGGTCACATACTAAAGAAACGTTGTATCTTACAGTATCAATATTAATGTCAACAATCATGTAGATATTTTTCAGGTAAACGTTGATATTTAAGTTCTTTTTTAATTCGTCTAAAACGCACCAACATTTTCGGAAGGCGGCTTTTATACTACCAGTAGAGAGACCACATAATCCGACTTGCTAAGTTAAAATGTCATTGCTTCTGCGCGACTAAAATATACCGGCATCTTTCTAATCATCCACGCACTTTTTTTTTTTGTAAATACAGGAGTCCCACCTCCTTTACCCGAAGGATGGATAAAAAGACTCGTTATAGCCATTTAAATTAAAACAACTCAAAGCCACGGATAGAATATTCGTCATAAAAGCTTCCATGTAATCACCTATTTCTTCAACGATAATCAAAAATTGCTCTTAGTAGTTTCTAATACTTCTAATGGTCACATGATTCATTTGCTGTGAAAGCACTACCCGTAGTTAACTTTATTTCTGTTTTAAGTGAAGCAAAATGCCTACTTTTGTATTGGCATTGCTTTTGATTGGAGGTGCTCTTCATTCCCGCAAATTGCAAGTTTATACGCACGGAATTACTGGCCATGCTGGTTACCAGATAGTTGTCACTAAAACTATCACATCACCACACTTTTTTTTTTCGTATTCACTTAGTGTTTAAGTTTGGGCAGCATAGAAACACGCACAATGTCAGTAAAAGTACTCACCAATTGTGTTCCTTTCAGATACAACTAGAACGAAATAGATAGGCAACACTTCTGCGCACATCTTATAACTGCCAGAATGCGGTAATCGGTAGGTCGTTTAGAAGAAAAAGAAAGACATTTTAATTTATTTATTTGCCCCTAAATCTAACAATTTCAGGCAGCTGGTTCCCAATAATGTGACTCTAGGATTAGTCACCTCGCGTGATATAATAAGGGCTCCGTCTTTTTGAATAAATCCGAAAAACTCCGAAAAACACCCGCCGGTAAAATGTTTGTCAATTCGTATTTATCCGATGAACTCCGAATTGTTATGTGCCCATGCCACCCCCCCCCCCCCCCTCGCCGCCACAACAAAAAAACATTTTTGTTGTTTTTACAATCTGAGCAGTGCAGGATCAATGGTCCTGGCAAAATGATTCCATAATTATCTTTTGAGCCTCGGACCGTTGTCAAAAGGGGGTCTTAAGGCTTGTCTCGTCAAGGTTGGTTCAGGGAAACAGGTCATCGTACCATTCGTGTCACGACAAAAGCCACTCTTTTGGTTTCCAGTTTGGGCCATGGGATTTGGAATTTAAAGAAAGGAGGGGTATGTTTCTGGGGGGTAACAGTGAAAGCTATGGACCATAGAGATTGTATAAAATAGGGAAGAAGGGCAGTTGAAACGTATCTATTACATCCTTAACCACCCCACCTTGCGCGGCCGCGGGATAGATTGATGGGATGACTACGAGCTTCCTTGCGGCTACCTCCGGCAGTTCGTTGATTTTAAGGTATCAACGTTTATCGAAGCTACACTTGTGTGCGACTTTTGTCGTGGGACAAATTAGTATTGCCAAAGACAACAACGCCAAATTCAACTGAAGAAATCTTAATTGATACAAGCGCGTTTTATTTTTCATCTGGCATACGTTTCTATCCGGTTATTATTTATTATTTCTTAATAGAAAACACTGCGAAATTAATCTCCGAATTTCGGAGAATTGGAGATTTACGAAAAATAAACTCCGATAAACACCGAATTTTCACTAAAAAATAAACTCCGAAAAACACCCTCCGAATTTCACGAAAAATGAACTCCGAAAACACGGAGCCCTAGATATAATACAGTATATCATTGCAGCGGCGCAAAAAATTATTGGAGGGGTCGGGTTTTTATTTGGTCCGGATAGTGCTAGTCGCCTAGAAGGCGCGGGTTGGGCTTCATTTCAAGTGGAAGTCAATCCATTCATGCGTAAATCTTCTACACCTTCGGGACTTCCCTTAGATCATTATATCTAACGGTCATACGATTTACACAGCCCTTTCCGAGTTGCTTAGAGCTACGTTTAGAAAAAAAGTCGACTCCCCGACAGTCGGCTTCGAGTTTCCTAATATGTCCGAAAGCTAATCCTTCCGTCTATACAAAACCCACCTATTCGTAAAGAAAACTGAATATACGAATGCATTGTTGTACACCTTAAAGATCTTACTACAATGCTCACGGACGTATGTTAAAAAAAAATGAAAGACGTTTACAATCCCCTGTAACGCCGAATTAGAGCGCAGCTCTTGAGGAGGAGGAGGGGAAGGTACGGAGAGGAAGCTGTGCCAACACCACCTAGAACGAAGGCCGTAGCGCTCGGAGTTGTGACGTCACAGATTCACGACGAGTGGGCCGACCTGAGAGGAAGGCTTCTCCGCAACACATGCTCTCTTTTTTTTTTTTTCTTAAATGTGTTTTCCCAAAGACGCCAAGCGGCGCATGCTCCGGCCTTTTTTTGTTTTTGTTTTTAGCTTTCTCCGAGCCCAGGGTCCCCCGGGGCTTGCGCAATAGACAATTTTTGCCTCCTTTGCGCACGGCGGCTTGCACAAGTGTCGCGGCGGGAGTACGCGAACTGCTCTAACCGTCTCTTTTGTCTTTTGTGTTTGGTGCGCGTGGCGGTTTACGCGTGGTGGTTGTCAAGTTAAGGGCGGCTTTCGGGCTAGCCATGTCTCATAAAAGCTGTGTCCCTGGGTGCCATGGGAACTATGAAACGTCGTCGAAGAAAGTGTCTGTGTTTAAGTTCCCAGAGGATGAAGAACTGAAAAGTATGGGTGCGAGCGATTCCTCGAAAAAACCTGGTTCTATCGACGCATACCAGGGTGAGAACTCTCATATCTTTTCACATTTTTTTTAATTATTGAATTTACTTCGTTGAATTTTAAGCTGACGTGGCAGCGAAGGCGACAAGCAGAAGCTAGCTCTCGCTTTTAATTTTAGAAACGTATCTTTGTAGCGCAAGCTCCCGTTTTCAAAACCACGGTCAGGAGCCTGTAGCCTTCGCTCTATGTCCCCTTCTTGTTCCTACATCTGTGGCGCATATTATTAAAGGAATCAATGAAATCGTCGAGGTCTCGGAGTCTGAAGGAAATTTTACCATGGACGCCGAACAAAGGAACGCGACTCAGAGACGACTTTCAAGAACCAGTGACTTCTGCAGAGGACGATCCCAATGTGCATTCTTTGTGCAGTCTTTTTGACTGGCTGGACGCCTGGCTTGACGTATGGGAGAGCAAGAACCTTACCAGTGGCACGCCAACCAAGTAGACTCACGGAGCACTCCGTCAAACAACCCGTGCACTTGTACAGATCACCGAATACTGCTTCACTGAATTCGGGTTGAACTATGTCCAGCTGGGAAAGATTCAGACTGATCGCTTGGAAGACCGTTTCGGGAAGTACAGGCAGCTGGCTGGCTCGCAATATAACATATCTATAAGGCAGCTTTATGAAGGTGAAAATAAGCTGCGACTGCAGAGTACGTTGCCGACAATCCCGTGTGAAGACGAGCGATGGGAGCAGCTTGAAAAACAAGTAGACACGCCACGGCCCAGCTGCAACATATAGTTACAGGAGAGGCAGTGTCACAAGCGATAAATTAGACCCTCCCAGACCTAGTCTCCGTGGCAGGGACCAGGGTACACAGTTTATGCCGCTTTGAGAAAGCCGAAATGTCAAAAATTCAGGGCGGCGCTTACCGAAGAAGAAAAGACGGCAACATTTTCACTTGCGCAGGAGAACTACTCTCTTGTCAAGCAATTGGATCGAGGGGGGCTCCTTTATCCAACTACGTTCGCCGTTAATGCCATGACACACAATTACGTTGTTGCTCAAGAGCTCTCCAAGCAGACAGAGTTTATGAAGGTTCCGATCCAGCGTCAGTTCGTCAGCGAGCTTATAATGGAACTGCTGTCTACCAACGAGACTTCTGACTTCGACGCATGTGAAGAAGAACACACAAGTGAGCTCGTGCTGAAGAACTTGTTCTGGTGCAGCACGAACATTGTGCTGAAAAACTGTTGTGGAAAGGTGAACGAAAAGCTTATGAGGCTAATCCCAAGTCAAAGAAAAGAAAATGTGAAACCCTAAAATCTAAATAATCATTTTATATTCAGTGCAACAGTTGTCACAACATTATTATTATTCTTTTTTTTTTTGTTTACATTGCCGTACGTGTGCTGTGTCTTAGTGTCGCGAAAGCTACAGAGCGGCATCTAAGTTGCTTGTGTTTGAATTGTGTCAAGATGGATACAAGAAGAAAGTATGGATACACGAGAATATACAATTTGAAGCTTTCAAAGGTAAGATAACTTATATTCACAGCATCTATTCGTAGTGTGAATGAACGCGGGTAGATGTGTGCATGAAGCTTTTACAGCTGCATGTGTCCCTTACTGAAAATTATGCTTTAAGTTTGCTAAGTTTGCCTGCACTCGGTTAAATCAAAACTTGTGCGCTTTGATCTAGGCGGCGTCTTTTGGTGTCTTTTCTGCGCTTAATTTTTCGTCTTCGTGTCTCAGTTTCGGATTAATTACTTTATGAAAAACATTCCCCAGTTCGCCTGCAGTTTTGTTTTTATTAAATACATTTAAACACATTACATTTTTTCGTGCTCCAAAAGTCGACATTCTTTAAAATAATCTTCTTTTCATTAGCTTCACATACGAATTCAGTAACCACACATGCCATCACCAATTTGATTGCTGCTGTTATGCATTTTGGCGGGTCCCATCACTTACAATAACGTTTCAGGGCATTTACTTTTTGTTTGTTTGTGTCTTCAGACTCCTAGAGATAATTAAAGCACCCCAGATTTGGATGCCTAAAACGAAAACCCATCTCTCTCAAAACGTCGTTAACCTTGTTCTTTCATATCATAACAATAATTGTACGTCCTAATATGCTGCCCGTGTAACAAAATATGTTTCCCAGTCATACATATATTTATAAATCCTTTTTACCAATTAACAAACGTTTGGGTCAATAAAAAATGCCATTCTACGTCGGTAAATCTATGCGCGACGACTTCAGTGCAGCGCTTTTCCGCGGCGCTCGCCAGCCGACTCGTGTGACGTCACCGGAGGAGCGCTGCGGCCTTCATCTCTAGGTGGTGTTGGCTGTGCCCCTCATCCTCTCCTGCTCGCCTCCCATTTAGGGGAACTTTTTTCGCTAAATTTAGCGGGGAATTTTTTCCGCTAAATTTAGCGGAGGAAATTTTCCGCTAAATTTAGCGGGGAAATTTACCCATAATGCACCGCGCGGTTACGCCGACGCCGACGCCGACGGCGACGCCGCTCAAGCCGGAAACGGGCGCCTAAAAGCTGCGCTCTAAAAGAAAGAAGGGAGGCGGGGGGGCAACTAATCTCGATGAGACGATATACGGGACAAAGGGCGACACCCCATGGGACACCGTAGTCACTTTGAAACCATCCAGACAAGATCTTAACTGCCTTTGCCTCCTCTGGGATGACTCTTCCGTTGAGATAGAGAGGTCGAATAAACTCTGCAAATAACTTTTTTTTTTTCATTCAAGCAACACACCTGCTCGGAAATAAATCAGCGATGCTATTTCCAGGCGGGGACGGTCGGTAATTAGAAGCGTCGTATTTGTATTGAAACAAAACTGACTTCAGCAAAATCACAGCAACCATCCACAGGTTCATAATTCTATGGAAAGGAAGTAGACACACGTTTTAGGAATCTCTCAGACTAATTACTTCCGATCGTGTACGTTCACCAGATCAAACACAGCAAAAAAAAAAAAAAAAACATTTGTGGCATGTCTTCGCAGTCACAACTTCGCCCGGTTAGGGCAAACACTCACTGTTAGTCGAGGGCGTATTTAAACATATGGGTCAATAAACACTAATCAACGCAATAGTTTATATAATTGGCACACTTTAAGGTCATTTTTTGGTTATCATTTAACCGTTGCAGCCTGATACACACTTTAGAACCACTTATGTCCACGGCGTCGACTGCCACAAACCAGTCGTCATGTTTTAAATCCAGGTTTAAAAAACCACTAAAAGGAAATCGCCCAATGCTGAACACTTACGATAGGCGTGGTTTAGTGCCAGGTTTAGCGATTCGCGATTTTGGTGCAACAGAACGAAACAGAAACTCAGCTTAAGTTCCCGGCTAAGCGGTGTTGGTGCAACCGGCCCTTAGTGCTTAAACTCGTTGTTACCAGGTGTCTGAAACTTATCTGAAATCGCAGGAAGCGCATTTCTGCCCTACAAAAATGGAAAGAGTGTCAGCGACAGAGAAAACCAATATCACCTGAACTTCCGGACATTGTATCTGAAGCTCAGAAAATCACATTTTGTAATCGCAAATACCTAATCACCGTACGCCCGCTCTGCAAGCCTCAAAATGGCGGCACCCACGAGAAAAGCCAGGGAATGAAGTGGCGATACTCTAAACTTCGCTGATATGGTGACTCTAGTATGTCTAAAGGTGCGGCCACACGGCTAGTGTGTAACAGAAAAGACCGTCTGCAGGCAATGGCCGAGGCGTGCTTCTTGCTATACGCTGGTCGTGCAAAAACACTCGGGCAGAACCAACTATGCTGCTGCCTAATTACGCGATTAGCAGCAGACATAATAGAAGGAGTTGTGGCCCGTACACGCGTCAATTTTCCCGCTAAGTGCAGTGGGTAAACTGAATTTTCGCCTAGGTCACGTGACATCATGAGACGTCCATTTTCACCTTAACATTTAGCGGAGAAACTGAGTTTGCGTATAGGTCACGTGTCACAAAGTCATGTGACGTCATTTTCCCCACTAAATTTAGCAAAGAAACTGAACTGGTCTGGAGGTCACGTGATGTCAATTTTTCCGCTAAATTTAGTGGGGAAACTGAGTTTGTTTGTAGGTACGTGACATGGGGTCGTGTGACGTTATTATTCCCGCAAAACGTAGCGGGGAAAATAAACGTCTAGAAACATACCTCAAAGTGGCCTCAAGATCCTAAAAAATCTAGTCACCTTAAAAGCTAATATTTTCTAAGGCCTGTTCACGCATGCAGCGGAGCGCTACAAGCATAGCACTGACCTCGTGCTAAGCGCGTGCTGACGGCAGCGTTCACCATGCATTGTATTCGCACCGTTAAAACTGTTCCTTATGACAGACGATAAGTGGATGACGACACGCTAGCAGCGCTACATCAGCGCTTCGCTGCATGCGAGAATCGGCCTTTAACGCTGCACACATGTGCGAAGCATGCATGAAGCAAACGTGGCTTCGACCATGCTTGGGGAGTGTCCGCAGATAGCTTTGCCATCGAGTCTGCAGCGAACACCTTGTCTTTTGTATGATGCATGCGAGCAGCATGACCCCGGCTTTAGGCATGAACGCAAGCTTCTTCCGCGGCACGGGCAAGCACGCAGAAGCAAAACCCTTCGCAAGTTTTGATCTTATGTCCTTAGCATTCGCTGTGCCTCAAGCTACGGTAGAAGCATACAGATATCCGCTCTTAATAACACCCAGCGTGATGATGGAATTTCGTCCCCGACAGGACTAAACGTCATGATATCGTCCCACTAGGAGTATAGGAGTAATCAATACTGCGCGATTCTCGCCTGGTGACTGAGGCATCTCATTCGGGGTACATCGGAGGGGCATACAGCCATGACTACGGTCAAGTGAGTCCTCCTCGCAGGCCCCCCACCCCCCCTCCCACGTTGGGCGCCAATTGTAGGACATTCCTCGCTGCTACCCGCCTCGGGCGTTGACACGACGCACTTGTTCAACAACGTGTAGACATTTATTGACTGTAATCGCCGCGCGCCACGACCAAAAAGGTCCCCCACCCTCCTCTCCCAAAATACTTCTGCGCCAGCCTTTTTTCAGCGGCGGAGCGCCGCTCGCGTCGCCGATGGCACTTAGCCACCTCGCGGTGGAGATGGCCATAGTCGACTGGACATGCGGGCAACCTGATCGCTTTATACCATCAGGTTGTCCACAGGGTTAATTGCGTCACTTGCGATCAATCAAAAAATCGCGAGGTGAGAATTATTCCAGCGTTATCCCCAAGTTATGATAGGACGGGCTTAAGCGACGCGAAAGTCCCAGCTATTCCGCATTTTATTTGGAGCCAGGCGTGTGGAGAACGATTGGCACGACAACCCGGAGTCGCTATAGTCTCTGGCAGGATGAGAATGCCGGGGCACATCCTTCGAATGCCCAGCCTCCTGCACGTGCTCCTTACCTTCCGCGGTGTCGGTGTCCGGCCGTGCTTAGGCAGCGCGTGCACATTCGGAGCGCACGGCACGCCAAAGAGGTATTGAAGGAAACGGCTCGCGATTGTGACGGGACAACTGAATGACCTTCCTGCCGTTCTCATTCTGTAAGTGACTATAGTGCTGCACTCGCAGAAAACGCGGCCGACGCTCAGACCTGAAGCCGCCCTTAAAGGTGCCATGAAATGAATCTTGGGCTGTGATAAATAATTCTAGATTGGGATTTTACTAATCGCATATCGTTTAGTGGGCTAAAAGAAAGAGGGTAGAAAGTCAAAATCCCGCTTTTCGGTACGAAAATTCGAAACATAAAGCGGACTATTTCGTACCTCCTTTCTTTCGAAAGCTTTCCGCCTTTTCACTCCGATACGTCCGCGGTACCCAAAGCATGTCAGCCTACCCCAGCTCACGCATTGGACAGGAGCACTGCGTCACTCGAACGTATACGCGCTCGTCAAGAATCAATCCATCAACGAATATTTGAATTCGCGCTCGTGGCCAATGAGTGCCGTAACAGCACTTATCATCGCTCGCAAATAATGAAAAGCTTCATGGTATGCTTAAGATGGACGGTGGGTGCTTGGAGTCATCGTACCGGTGCCCAAGCACTTCGCGACCGCGTGATTTTTCATTTCGATTTTAAGTTGAGGAGGAAATCCAAGGAGCAAGAAGGTGAAAAATTATTTCATGGCCCCTTTAAAAGAACGGTTGTCATTATTTTCTAGGGTGGGCCTCAACACTTTACATTACAAAAGGCCCTCATACATTGGCTAACTTCTGGAATTTCCGTGGGCCCTAGCTGCCCTAGAAAAGTGTGTGTGAAAGCCATCGCGTTAAACGAACTTCTCCCGCCGCACTCTACCGCGGCTCTTTAATTATTCACGCACCCTCGGTCCGGCATCGCGATTAGTCAAATGCACCCTCCCGGCTTACCGAACGCGCCTTTGTTACAGCCGCAGCAGTTGCGCGAAATTGAGTTACGGCAGCCCGCGCCGAGCGAGCGCCACGCTCAGAATCGCATCAAAACTGCGTCGTTTTCATGGTCGCCCGACCTGGTAACAAGTCACTTCGACATAGCACAACCGAAACAACGCCGAACAGACAACATACCGCGGGGCAAACCCCTTCGCGAGCGACGGCGAAGCATCTCCACCTGGCTCCAAACAGTGCCGCGGTTCTTCAGCGTGTTGATACAAAAACGATAAAAGCTCGACCTGATTCGATTAACCTCACCTTTACGCGTGCCCTGTACAGAGTCGAAGCCCCGTTGTCCGCTCGGCTTCGCTTCGTTGCTTCCACAAAAATTTCTACGGGAGCCGGCGAAGTTCCTAATTGCCGGGACAAACGGAGCGTCACCGAGAGCGCGCGCACGATCGAGCGGAAGAGAAAAGGCGTATGCGCGATGCTTTGTTTCCACGGCGGCGGTGAACAACTGGGAATGCACGAGCGCGCGCGAGAGAGAAAAATAACGCGCGAGACCATCGGACCTGTGTACGCTCCGCTCCACCTGTCGATGGGCCGTAGCAAGCGCTACGAGCCATCGGAGCCAGATTCACTGCTCGGAGCGCCGCTTGACTTTCGTCGGAGGGGAGGGGGGGGGGACACGAGATGAAGCAGACATGGGCAAGTTACTCAAAACAAGTAATTCAGTTAAGTTACTGAGTATTCGCCTCAAAAGTAATTTGAGTGGGGTAGAAATTACTCAATAGGAAAGTAGTTTAGTGAATTACTAACTTCCGTAAAAAGTTCCGAATTACTTTTGAAGTTACATTTATATTTTTTTTTCCTTTTTGGTAATAAGAAAGTACATAGGTTTTGATCTGTTAGCGAAATTCTGCTAGCCATATATAAAGTAGCTTGTGTTTTCACAGGTATGCTTTAACAGTTGGTTCGACTTCTGCGTGCCGAATGGCTTTTCACTTTTTTGTTATTTTTTGGTCAACGATGCCCTGCGGATGTATCCTTTCTACTTCGAGGTTTAGCACTGCCTGAGCTTGATTTTGCAGATAGTGTTTGCTTGTTTGCAGGGTTGCGTAAAGTGCATCTAACAAGTACTTGAAGTAAAGTACAAAGTAAATGAAAGGTTATGTACTTCAAGTAAAGTAGTAAGTACACCCGGAGTAATGTACTTGAAGTAAAGTTCTATAAATAAAATGTACGTGTACTTTCAATGTCAAGTACAAGTACATTTTAACTCAATATTTCAATATGCCCTTTCAACCCCTATATAGTTTTTTTTTTTTTTTTTAGCTGGTGTGCATTGTTTTAAGGGTAACCGGAGGTGCATCAGTTTTTCTTCCTTTTTGTTTTGGAAATGGCGGCAAATATTGGATGAAGTTAAGTCGCCACAGGGTAGTTGTTTTACTGTCGCTGACAAGCTATTTAACAAAATCAACATATAAAGCACTTATTTCTACCGGTCTTACAGCCGCCATTATTTCACTCAGCGAAGATGACGTCTCGAAAGACAATAGCGCGTTTTCACATGATGATACGCCCTTTTTGTTTTCAAATTTGGGGAATGCACTTTTAAGTCGGGAGTTAAACTGTCCTCGGAAAGTACCAGAAAAAAATACTTTAGTAAAGTACAAGTACATTCTCAGAGAATGTACTTCAAGTAAAGTGCAAGTTTTCTAAATCTACTTGAAGTAGTACTTTGTACCATGTACTTATAGTACTTTCCAACACTACTTGTTCATTATTATTTTTATTTTTCTGTAAAAGCAGCGGGTGATTTACTAAGATTTCTCGAAAGATCTTCGAATCTTGGAAGACCTGCATATTCTGAATTTTGGGAGGAAAGGCAACGCAAAGAGGTTACCTTTACGTTGCCTTTTAGCACGCGATCCTTCAAGTACAGCACAAACAACGGGAGCACCAAGTTAGCTTCAAAGCGGGTGCTGCATTTTGTTGCCTACTCTGAGTGAGGATGCATGTGTAAACTTCCTATAATGGGCGAGAGTTCCTACGTTGGGTAGAAGCGGGGACAAGCCTTTTCTTCAAATGCGTCAAGTCTGCTTCAGCTTCGGGGCACAAAGAAACGCCAGCGTTCGGCGTTAATCCCGCAGTTACTCGGCCTCACTTGCGACGTGTCTGTCCGCTCCCCGCACCTCGTGGCAGGGTTGTTGCTGGGGGGGGGGGGGGGCTCGTGAACATTTTAGAGGGTATCGGACCCTCCAAATCACTCCCCCTCCCCCCCCCCTGCCTACGCCACATGCTTCCCCCTCTTTGCAAATATCAGTTGACCTTCCAAGATCTTATATCATTTGTGCAGGAATGTTTGTTGAGCAAACCTGCCACTAAAATTGGAAATCAATTTGTAATTTGAGTAGAAGTTACTCGGAAAAAGTAATTAAACTAAACTAGTGATTACCGAAATAAAATTCCATTGAAAGTTACTAAACTACTCAGAAAAGTAGTTAAACTACAGTAGCTTGAATAGAGTAGTCGAACTACGTACAGAGCGCGACACTGTTAGCGCGAACAAGCGATCGCCGGTTGTTCCAGTTATTCTCTTTGAAACCAAGGGATGTCTTCCAAGTTATCATTGCTACGGAAAGAACTCATTTAGTTCTATGATGTAAGCGATAAAAGTTCGTGCTCGCTTATACTATTTAGAAGTAAAATGCGAAAATGCGCCGATGTCGCGTTCGCGCTAACAGTGTCGCGATGTGTACAAGTCTGAGGTAAAGTGCGGGGAGCGTAGATATGTGTTAGATTTACAACCCTGGATTGGCCGGGATGGGTTGGAGCGTCGGTCGCGCCACATCGTAAGGAGAAGCGAGGTTGAGGGGCTTGAGCCTGTAGCTGCGACCTGGGCGCGGCCGCCCGAAAAAGGCGGAAGTCCGGTGAGAGTGCGACGTGGATGACGACTCCCCGTGCACCCGGTCGCCAGGTCGGTGC
Source organism: Ixodes persulcatus (assembly GCA_013358835.2). Lineage (NCBI taxonomy): Eukaryota > Metazoa > Arthropoda > Arachnida > Ixodida > Ixodidae > Ixodes > Ixodes persulcatus. The sequence continues at coordinate 390,922 of JABSTQ010010929.1, read as the reverse complement.
CGTGTGGTGCGCACGAACAGAGCAATGGGGAATCGGCGGCGTGGGAACACGGTAGACTCCACGGGTATGAACGCCGAGATCCTTGATGTTTTGGTGGCACCCTCTTGCGGTTTCTAGCTGTGACGTTACGGGCAATATTTGCCCCATCGTGACCCCGTATCCTCGAAAGCACCTTATCCCCGCAACGTTGCTACACTTCGTTCCAGCTTAAGTCCAGACCAGGGTGTGAGATAGACAGGTGGGGAAACGAGAGCCAAATGAGCGGCCGTATTGTGTCCCCTTCGGTTTTCTCTTTTTCTGTGGCGCCATCTATGTGGAGCACCGCGAACTCTCACTCCGGGTGGGCGACCGGTGGCGACCGGCTAAACTGACGTAGATGGTTTCTCGTGGATTTTCAATGGAGGACTGTCGTGCTCTCGGTTTATTTTGCACACTCTCCCTTAGAGTTCCATGCAAATCCGATTCCGATTTTTTTCCTCTCGCCGCAGAGCCATCTGTCGCAAATCGGGGGTACCCGCAAGCAGACGAGTACACAATCCGGTCACGGCGCTGCGGTAAGCTTCTATGGGCCGTTTCCCCACCTGTCTATCTTACACCCTGGTCCAGACGCAGCCGACGCTACGAGGTAATGTTACCAATCAAGCTATGTCAAAAGCGCGAGTGACTGCATTTCGCGACTCCAACTGTCTATAGGTGGCGCCACTCGTTTTGCAGAATGGCGGTTATTGTGAGGGTCTGAGATGCGTGCTTGTATACCATTTGCTAAGCCAGTGCGCTGGCTTCACTGAGCGACACAAATTATTCCCGCTTATTCGAGGAAGCTAGGGTGTTATGCGCGCAGGTCACCTCTTTTTCCCGAAAACAAAAACGGTGTTTAGAGTAATATTTATGCCAGGAGGCACGTTTTAATTCAAGAACTAAACCGAAACTAACATCTCTATCGGGTTTCATTTCTCGATATAGGTGTTAATTTTGGTTTCTCGCTTAGGGGCTCAAGATGCGTCTAACAGCGTAGTTCTGGAGCTAATAAACTGCTCGCGGAAACTTAATTTTGTAACATGCGTGTCCGATCCGGGAACTTTGAAATATTTTGGAGAGTTCAGTGTCCCTTTAAATACATGGTATTACATACAGCTTAGAGGTGGCATTGAATATTGTATTTGCTGAAAAAATCAGCGCTGCTATTTGTGTGTTCTAGCTGATTTTTGCCACTCATATAACATACCCTTTTCAAAAGGCCGCGCCAACACCTGTCCACCATTGCTTACGCACATGCTACGATCATTTATTGGACACGAGGTTCTGCGTCACCGTTCCGCGTGAGCTCGGATCCAATGACGCACTTCGTGAGCAAGCAATGGTAATCGCCAATGTTGCTTGATGGAATTTTGAAAAGGGTCTATTGTCATGTGATATAATGAACTGCGGAATCTTTAATGGGTTTTGGGGCATTTAGATGATTAATTTATTTAGCATTATTCCCTGCACAAGAATTGCAAACTCAATCAGAATTTTAAAAAATATCACCACGGGTGATGAGATTACAATATGTTCACGAAACTTATAAATTAAGAAATGCTGTTCTCACTACAAAAACTCATAGACGGAGTCCAAGTCAGACAAGAGAAGTGCGTGTTTTTTCTTTTTTTCTTTTTTTAAGGCATTGCGCGACGAATAATACTTTATATTACATTCCGTGTTTATGTCTATTTTGACAACGATGCCAGAGTTTTTTTTATACGCTAAAAAGAAAACAGAATGAAATCTTTCTGTAAAGACTATTTCGTGAAATGAGGTATTTGTGTTATTTTTGGCGTTTATAGGGGACCTACATTAGCGCAATTTGTATTAATAATAATACATATAAGATATTTTAATAGGTGGTTTTCAAAGATCGAATATAATTCGTTGCTTATGTTCTATGGCAAGAAACTATGGCAATCCAAACCTGGCAAATAAGCATCCCTTGCAGCATTTGTATTGCCAATTGCAGCATTTTTATGTAATAAGTTAAAAAAATAATAAAACTGGCTAGTTAATCTGAAAAATGCATGTCAAATGACATTAATTGTGGCTAGAGCATATGGTGCTATCAAAGGCGCGACTTTCGACAATCGGCAAAACCTTCCAAATTCCCCGTCAATCCTTCCCGACCAAATGTCCCAAAATACAAAGGACGGATCCCGTTGTGTTTTCTCTAAATTAAACATTTCCTATAACTTTTTATTTCTTTCATTTTTACGCTCCTTCGTCGTGCCAATCTCAGCATTTTCAGTTCGAAGGAACGCCTATACCCGCTTGCACGTCTGCTCACTGCAGCACGTTTTGTCGGCGGTGGAAAACCGGTGAAACGGTATTGCGTAAACGAGCGAACGCAAGGACCGTGTTTGCGATAGCGTCGCGTGTGCGGAGTCCCCGCGTCGCTATCGCAAACGTTGGGCTCCGCGCACTGCGCGTGCGCGGAGCCCAAAATTTGCGGTCATGGATTGGCGCATGTCGATGACATGCTCCAATCCATGACCACATGCGCATGCATGTTGGAGCACGCAACGCGAATGAAAACGCACAGCGCTTGCGATTGCTTCTATACGCAATATTAAAACTCTCTAATAAGGTACAATCCCATACTGGCTGCAGCGCTACGTTGGGACAGTGAAGATTGTTGTTTGCGTTCAGAAATGACTGTTCTCAAGCAATGACGGTCGCGAGCAGTTCCGCCGTGCCCACTGAGCAGGAGAACCGGGGGAGGGGGGGGGCCCTCACTAGAACGCTTCCCGCTCTCGCCGCGGGAGGACGAGCAACGAGCTAGAGACGCGAATAGACCGGTCCAATAATCGCTCTCTGTGCGCTGCCATATTTGCCTACAGGGCTGTGGAATGCGTTCTGAGCGCGCGCAGTAGCTCTCTTTCACGAAATATAAGAGGGTGATTGAGCACCCTTCGCCTGGGTAATAAGCGCTGTAAGGTCTATGGTAACGTTGTTTTCCAACCACAACGTGACGCGTCACGGCGAGGCAAATCTTGGTTGGGAGTTGTGACCTTGGCTTCTTATCGTCATTTGCGAACTGCAAGTCCGATGATTTGCGTGAAGAGCACGATCGAAGCTCGTAGCCATTGCATGTTTAGCTGCAACACTACAGGACTTTACTTTCTGCTATTACTCTTATTTCTGTCGATGAGAGCAGCATGAATTTTATCAGACACATTATATTGAGCTTATGGCCAATCGTGGAAGGCCGATCGCAGCAAGAGCAGCGTTTCGCTCGTGAAATCAAAGGCAAAGACTTCTCTAAATGTGACCGTCTCTAGAGTCTCTTGAGTGCACTAAATTCCTTGAGAGTGTATGTGGACGTGAGCACAGGCACAAGACGTCCTGGAGTTTACGTTTCGTGCTTTCTCGATGTATAATTTACCGAAATTCATCACTTTCAAAAGGAGAGAGTTGTGGAGCAAGTGGCACTGTGGAAACAACGTCAAAATCTAAAAAAGAAAAAAAATTTATAAAGGAGGAGAAAAAGTTATTTTCTGTCTTCTTAAATAAATGAAGACCTAATGCCGGAAGATGTATCTCTCGCATCAGAAATGCAGGTGAGTGTCTAGACATGCAAGTATTTACGAAAATATATATATATATATATATATATATATATATATATATATATATATATATATATATATATATATATATATATATTTATATATATATATATATATATTAGCAAACCACGCGCTCCCGGTTTCCTTTGTCTTTTTTTTTTTTTTTCAACATTTACATTGACAACAGCAGAATACCGAAATAGCAGGGACTGGGGATAAGTGCAGCAGAAAACAACAAAACAAATATCAATATCTGTCTTCTTTTTTTTTTTTGTGAATTCGTAAAAGAAGTGTATTTAAATAAAACAAAATGGTAAATTCACCTCTGATGGCAGAATTAATTTCTCTGTTCATTCAAGAGAACTATCATGGGAGCTTATTCTAAACACAAAATAATCTGCGGTGAATTCACCCGACCCAACTTCGCGGCTATTCTCTTTTCTCCGACCGGAATTATGCACACAATTCTTTTTCTTTTTTTAATTATTATTCCCTTGCCACGCCAGTTACTTTTAGCACCACGTGCCAGCGATTCGGCGCGTTGTAGAGGCCGAAGCCCTCCTATAACACAGAGCGGGCACGAAGCAGACGCAAGTCAAGTGGCTGTAACAATCGCGGGGAACGGTTGTTGTTGCTGCTCTTGTTGTTTTTCGGTAAAAAAAAGGGCCAGAGAAAGAAAAAACAAAAACAAAGGGGGGAAGGAGTGCAAAATCTCGGAAGGCACGGACGACCGAGACAGCCATCTGCTCAACCACGTGAAGTAGTTTTCTTCGTTGCGTCCAAAGCAAACAAAAGAGAGAAAAAAACAAAAAAGAAACTTAGTGAAAGAAAGTCTGCTACGCTTAACAACAGACGGAGCAATCGCCTGTGAGAAAAGCTCAAGAGCCCGTGAGGCAAAAGAAACAATCGAGGCAAAAGAAATCTTCGACAAATCGCTCTTGACTCATCTTTGCAAGCAATAAAAATAAAAAAAATAAATAGAAAACTACAACCACCATCATCGTAGAGAGTTCGGAACCGTAACTCTCCGCGTCAATAGACAATAATAACTATTACATTTTTCTTTCTTGTGCTTTCTCTGAACACAAGACTCTTGGCGCAAGAAGGCTTCGATAGGGGGTACCCTTACCCCCACTCCCTCCCACGAAATAAAAAAAAAAATATATATATATATATTACTCAATAAAAAAAGTGGGCTTTCTAAAAAATAAAAATAAAAGAACTATATACGGACGAGCAATCACCGAGAGTTGTGTGTTGGTGTACCGACGTAAATTACGTTTGGTCAGTGATATGTTCGAAGGGAATGGGGCAACTAAAACGCTATCTGTTCTGGTTGCCTCTGTGCAGTGGCGACCGTGTAGCCCCTTTTTCGATTTCTAGTCGCTTGCACGTTAGCTCTTATTTCTAAACTCACCCCAAAGGTACACTTGCCTCCCAAAACGTTACGGCAACTCCAGTTCTTCTGCCTGGAAACGAATCTCAACTGTTACCACACAATGCGATGTATCATTAGCTTTCTTTTCTGGAAAGGTACACGTTTCTTAGGTGGCCCGGTATTCCAGCAACCCAATCGAACAATAAAATACGTCTATTAAACCAGTAAGGAAATGATATTTTAATACAAACTGCGTTCAGCTTTAGTTAACCAATTTAGGATTTAGAATAAAATTGTGCGGCACCCCATAACCCTAAATATAAAGAAACAATCGAGAAACACAATGAAACGTAAAGAGAGGTTTTCGATGCAACTATCAAATAGCGTGAGGGCTTTGAATTAATTCTTGAAACGTTTGCTCGATGATGATTGTCTGACATTTGAACTGCAATCGCGTGAAATGTGTGCTCATCTTAGTCAAATGAGCACACATTTCACGCGATTGCGGCTCAAATAGAGGACATACAACCAAAATATTACATTTCTAGGTTATGTTTTCTCGTAGTAGACTAATATATCTAAAAGAATTTAAAAAATAAATTTTTACGAAAATTGGATTTTTGAGAAAATCGATTTCAAACTTTCACGGACAAACCTCAAACCGTCATTGTGCGCCTCTATGATTTTGAATATATGTTTTTATTTTTGTTTACGTTTTCAAAAATATCAATCAATCAATCAATCAATCAATTTATTTACATCATCATCAGATAGTGATGTGGGCTGCAGAGGGCAAAAAGTCAAAACAGTTTTGACTTGACAAGGCCTCTGCAGCCTTACAATTGGCATACGGTAGCAAAAAACAGCAACCAGGGGAAACAAAAACAAGCAACAGTGACATAAGATAAAAAAAGACATTTATACATTGTATTTGCTGCTAGAGGAAGGATTTGGCCTTATACACAAAAAACGACAGCATCTAATGACTAGGATGTATATAGGAAACAAAATATATAAAACGGATGTATTTACAGCTCACAAAGACAATTTACTTTTTATTTGTGAAAACAAAGCTCTCGAATTTCATTTAGATGTAGGTTTTCAATGTTTGACAAGTTTTGTTTTTCAACTTTATTTAAGACAGACGGAAGATTATAGCTTAACATTTGAAACTCATAGTTCGTGCGATTTCATGCAATTTTCCAGCGCTCCCTTTCCCTAACATCATGAGGTTTGGAAATGGGAGTTAAATTTGAAATACAAGTAAAAAATGGTTCATTACATCGAAGGGTGGATCTATATCGTGTGAGGAGAGTGTACTCATATGAATCAAGAATATATGTTAGATGCAGCTCTTTAAATAGAGGAGGAGTGTGTGTGTCAAAAGACACATTTCGTATTATGCGAACAGCCTTTTTTTTAAGAATATGTAATTTATTTAGGTTGGACAGGGTTGTAGTGCTCCACACCAAGCTACAATAATTTAAAATGGGTTCAAAAAGAGCTTTATATATAAGAAATCTTAAACGTCAAAGCAGTATATTTTTAAAGTGGTACAATTTGCCCAGCATTTTTGAAAGTTTTTTTTAGCTATATTGATAATATGATCATTCCAAGACATGTGGTTGTTAAAATAAACACCAAGCGCTTTCACATTTTGAACGAGTTCAATTGTAGAGTGGCCAAGAACAATATTAAAATCGTAATTAACATTTCTATTCTTAAGTCTGAAAAGGGACCTAAGAATAGACCTAAGACCTAAACGTAAAGTAGGCGAACTTGTGGTATTCATTGTAATTTAAAACTTGAAATAAAAGAGAAACCACATAAGCATACTACAAAACAATGAGTAATAAGTATATACAAATCAAAAGTAAACATTTTTTTTCTATATAGAACGGTTCAAAGTAAACGAGGGATACTACTCATTATACAGCTTATTACGATTGAATGATAAATTCTCACACGATTGAAATCTGTACATAAATATTCTGGAATTTTTTTAACGAGTTTCAAAAGTGGACAAAAAATACATTCCCCACTTCATCAGACGCGCCCAGCGAAGAGGTTCGAGCGTAGCGCGCGCAGGGCCGAGAAAGCAACGCTCGGTCACGGACCTCTAGAAAGTTCTAGTTTATTCTTGTTCCGGACGTAACTTCTATCATTTATTCCTGCTTTTTGTTGTTCTAGAAAGTGCTTGTTCATTCTCGCCCCTAGCGCGCTACGCTCGAACCTTCTCCGCCGAATCTTCGAGATAGTGACTCACTCTAGATAAGAGGCCGCCCGCGACCTTGTCGAGTCAGTTTTCGCCCCAGCGTTCAACTCTGCTGTCTCGCCGACTTCCGACGCTCGCGACGCTTTGTTAATATCGTCTATTCCCTTTTTGGTTTGGGCACAAGTTCGCCACATTAAACGTTCAGTTTACTCAGTCATTCGCCGCATCATCACTTGTCATTCGTGACATTTTGCGCTTTCTCGAGCCACATGGCTCGAGAAAGCGCATGTGAAGTCAACGTGCCGTCATCTTGCACTTTAATTTTGCTGAAAATTGGAGTGTCGTGATCCAGTGCGCGGTGCAAGGACATCACTGGAAGAGCAAGTTGGTTTCCATCTTTACCTGCGTGGCTACATAGTGAGCGACGACATCGTCCATGACTCGTCCCATGGGCTCGTTACGCTCAACGTCGTCGAAGGGCGGCTGGACGAAGTATTGCCTATTTTCACGCAACTCGTGAAGGCAGCGGAGCGGTTATTCAACAGATCATAATGATATTATTATCTCTATAATGGCCTTGTTTTGGGCTTTCTATAGAGCCAAAGAAAGAAAATTTACCTTAAGTACAAACAAAGTAATGACCTGTCAAATTTGACCAAAAATCGACCTGAGTGACGGGTTTTACATTTTTTTAGAAAGCAATAAAATTTCTACAAATATTTGAATGCATCAAGGTATCTTTCTAGCACCCATTAAATTAGGATAAAAAGTTAAAAACGTGTAGAAAAAAACAGTAGCGCCAGCACAGGGTGTCAAACACGCGACCTGCGACGGTGGGCAAAAACACTAGTGTCTGACACTGCGGCTTCTACGCTTCGTAACTCGAGAACAAGAAATCTGGGGAACATGCGGTTTGCGCCCTCCTCCATTTGAGAAATGCCCCCAAAACATATACTTTTTTCGGGAAAATAAAAAATTAGACCCTTTTAGCCTGCCCGATTTGAGATGAAACCACCCATATATATATATATATATATATATATATATATATATATATATATATATATATATATATATATATAGGGTGTTTCACGAAAGGTGGACAAATTCGATATTGCGAAAACTATGCGTCGCAACAAAACAAAGCTCGTGTCGTTTTGATCCTGGGCCAGGAGCCTATTTAGGAAAATTATTAAAGTCCGGGATAATTAGGTTGTTAATTTTTTTTTGCGTAATTAACTTTTTTAATATAGGATTTAAGGGGATAGTTTCTATTAGAAAACTGGTCAGCATCATCAAAAAACCCTAAATCAACAAATTGCAGATCGATAGAAGGCACGCGAAGCATTTTACGGCTTTCTGAAAAAACGCACAAATCCGACGGGTTTTTAAGTTTCAGTTTGCTATCGGAGCGCATCTCCGCCCCCGCGGCACCGCACCCCGTGGAGAGATAGTGCAACCAGCCTCTGCTGCGTCGCGCGTGGCCTAACGGTTATCGTACCTGCCTCCCACGCGAAAAGCCAGGGTTCGATTCCTGGGAGCGACGTGTCTTTTGTTTATCCCTGCATTTTAGTGTTATGGCAAATTCGGGAATCCCGGTGCTTGTTCGAGGTGCGAATGTTCTACGCGTCGAACTTTCTGCGCCGATTATTGCAGAAGCTCACACGTGTACATAAGGGGCTTCGCGTAGCGAGCCAGAGTCAGTATCGCCCCAGCGTTCGACTCTGCTGTCACGCCGACTTCGACGCCCGCGACGCTCTGCTTTCTTCTGTTCCATTTTTATTTTTGGGCACCAGTTCGCCCCATTAAACGTTTAGTTTCTTCGGTTGTCATCGCCTCATTAATTGTCATTCGTGACATTTTGGTGGAGGTGCTAGGTAGTACATTTTATGCCCGTTGAGCGTACCCCTCCGAAGACATCTCGGCCAAGCGACGTGCTCAGCCCCGGAAGGCTACCCTTCGTCGAAGACGCCGAAGCCCGAAGAAGCCGTCGTACCTGAGGTCAATCCCCCGAACTTGGTCTCTTGCCCGAGAAACGGAAGAACAAGATCCCAACCATGACCACCCCGCCCGTCGTCGTCCTGCCCGTCGCTCCGCGGACACCTGCTCCCTTCCTCGGCGAGACCTACGAGGACGTCGAATACTGGATCAACCAGTACGAACGCGTGGCTCGCCACAACGGGTGGAGTGACGAACAGCGCCTGCAAAACCTCTATTTCTCGCTTGAAGGAACTGCAAGGCGCTGGTTTGAAAACCATGAAGCTTCGTTGACCTCGTGGGACCTTTGCAAGAACGAGCTCGCGCGAACATTCGCCAGTCAACAGCGAAGGGAGAGGGCCGAACACCTGCTGCAATTGAGGACCCAGGGCCCCAATGAAAGCGTCACGAGCTTTGTGGAAGACGTGCTTCGCCTGAGCTCCCGCGCCGACCCTCAGGCCACCGAGGGAAAGAAGCGGCGCATTTTGATGCGTGGCGTGAAGAACGACATCTTTGGTAGACTTGTACGCAACCCACCGACGACCGTTCAAGGATTTGTCACGCAGGCGACGAACATCGAGCGTGCTCTGCAGTCCCGAGCCAGCCACTACCAGAGGCTACCCGGCGTCAGCGCGGTTCCGGAGTCCCCTTGCGACCTTTCCCACGGCATTCCGGGCATTCGAGAGCTCATTCGCGAAGTCGTCCGGGAGGAGCTTAAGAAGCTTCTGCCGGCTGCTGAGCGCCCGGCCTCAGTCTCCATTGCCGAGGTTGTTCGGGACTAGGTTCAGCGTGCGTTCCTTCCGGATGCCCCTGTCCCTGTGGCCGCAGCCGATGAGCCGACGCTGACCTACGCCGCAGTGGCTCGACGACCGCCGCCAACTGCTCAACATTACCCGGTGGCACCACGACGAAACCCACCAACGCAGGCGTACAGCCGACGCAACGACGAAGTACGTCAGTACGACCGCCGAGAACAACCGGCGCCAGGGAAAACCGACGTGTGGAGGACAGCGGATCGACGACCCATCTGCTACCACTGCGGGGAGGCCGACCATATCTACCGCTGTTGTCCCTACCGGCAAATGGGCCTGCGTGGGTTCCACCCAAACGACCCAAGCCCGAGGTACGGCGAACGCCCTCGCGACATCGAGGAGTACCTCCGACGCTCGCCCTCCCCAGTGTCGTCTCTCCGCAGTGAAGCCCGCTTCCCATCGCCACGACGTTCAGCGTACCCAGCACCTCCACCAAAATGTCACGAATGAGAATTAATGAGGCGATGACAACTGAAGAAACTAAACGTTTAATGGGGCGAACTTGAGCCCAAAAATAAAAATGGAACAGAAGAAAGCAGAGCGTCGCGGGCGTCGAAGTCGGCGCGACAGCAGAGTCGAACGCTGGGGAGAAACTGACCCTGGCTCGCTACGCGAAGCCCCTTATGTACACGCGCGAGCTTCTGGCAAAATCGGCGCAGAACGTTCGACGCGTAGAACATTCGCACCTCGAGCAAGCACCAGGATTCTCGAATTTGCCAGAACACTAAAATGCAGGGATAAACAAAAGACACGCCGCTCCCAGGAATCGAACCCTGGCTTTTCGCGTGGGAGGCAGGTACGATAACCGTTAAACCACGCGCGCGCTGCCTACTTGGGCAGCTGCGCGCGCGGCATTACTCCCCCTTTAATAAGTGCATCGCCCCGATGCAACACGAAGCAAAATAAAATAAAAAGAACGATAAACTAAAGAGTCCTTTGGAGCACATAACGTCCGCAGTCCTATCGAGCGTAATACGGCTTCAAGCGCATGACGTGGACGACCTCAGGTTGTGGTGGGCGGCGTGACGATGTTCGTGTTCCGTCGGGCATCACCTCGTAGTTCAGCTCGCCGAGGCGACGAAATACCTTGTATGGTCCAAAGTACCGTTTCAGCAGTTTCTCACTGAGGCCGCGGCGACGGATGGGCGTCTACACCCACACCCTGTCTCCTGGCTGGAAGTGGACGTCCCTGCGGCGAAGGTTGTAGCGGCCCGCGTCGACGCGTTTCTGGTCTTGAATCATCAGTCGGGCGAGCTGGCGGACTTCTTCGGCCCGTTGAGCAACCGCCTGGGAATCGTCGCTCTCATTGTCAGATGGCTCATGGGGCAGCATGGCGTACAGCATGATCGTTACCTTCCGACCATGTACCAGCTGGAAAGGTGTGAATCCAGCGGTCTGTTGGACCGCCGTATTGTAGGCGAACGTGACGTAGGGCAACACCTCGTCCCACGTCTTGTGGGACGAGGGACGGCATGATCTCTATGTCCCACGTCTTGTGGGACATAGAGATCATGTCGGCGATTGTCTTGTTGAGTCGCTCCGTCAGCCCGTTGGTCTGCGGGTGGTACGCAGTGGTACGACGATGGCTGGTGTGACTGAGCCGGAGGATTTCTTGGGTCATCTGTGCCATGAACGATGATCCGCGATCTGTAATCAGAACTTCGGGAGCGCCGTGCCGGAGGACGATGGTCTCGATGAAAAACTTGGCGACTTTCACAGCAGTCCCTGAAGGAAGGGCTTTCGTTTCGGCGTACCGCGTGAGATAATCTGTGGCGACGATTATCCAGCGGTTCCCCGACGTTGACGGCGGAAAAGGGCCAAGTAGATCCATTCCGATCTGCTGGAACGGTGCGGTCGGGGGAGCAATCGGCTGCAGGAGACCTGCCGGCTTCGTCGGCGATTTCTTACGTCGCTGGCACTCGTGGCACGATCGGGTGTAGAGGTGAACGGCTTTGGGGAGCTTTGGCCAGTAATACTTTTCACGAATACGGGCCAGTGTTCGGCTGTAACCGAGGTGTCCGGACGTCGGGTCGTCGTGACATGCTTGAAAGATCTCCTCCCGAAGGTCGGTCGGGATTACCAGCAACCACGGTGTGTTGTTGTCCCCGAAGTTCTCTTTGTGGAGTACACCTTGTCGAATGGCGAAGGTTGGCAGTACTCGTGAGAAGACACGTGGCACGGAACTCCCGCCCCCTTCCAGGTGCTCAATTAATGCGCGCAGCTCAGGATCGTCCCGTTGACATCGTGCCATGTCGTCGGTGTTCACTGCTCCTAGGAAGCACTCGTCGTCATTGTCGTCGCTGCAGCCGGAAGGAGTTTCGACGGGGGCTCTGGACAGGCAGTCGGCGTCGCTGTGCTTGCGGCCTGACTTGTAGACCACTGTCATGTTGAACTCTTGAGGTCGGAGACTCCATCGAGCGAGGCGGCCTGACGGGTCCTTGAGGTTCGCAAGCCAGCAGAGCGAGTGGTGGTCCGTGACTACACGGAACGGGCTCCCGTACAAGTAAGGACGAAACTTCGTGATTGCCCAGATGACCGCAAGGCATTCTTTCTCAGTCGTGGAGTGGAATGCCGCGCGCGCAGCTGGCGAAGTAGGCAGCGCGCGCGTGGCCTAACGGTTATCGTACCTGCCTCCCACGCGAAAAGCCAGGGTTCGATTCCTGGGAGCGACGTGTCTTTTGTTTATCCCTGCATTTTAGTGTTATGGCAAATTCGGGAATCCCGGTGCTTGTTCGAGGTGCGAATGTTCTACGCGTCGAACTTTCTGCGCCGATTATTGCAGAAGCTCACACGTGTACATAAGGGGCTTCGCGTAGCGAGCCAGAGTCAGTATCGCCCCAGCGTTCGACTCTGCTGTCACGCCGACTTCGACGCCCGCGACGCTCTGCTTTCTTCTGTTCCATTTTTATTTTTGGGCACCAGTTCGCCCCATTAAACGTTTAGTTTCTTCGGTTGTCATCGCCTCATTAATTGTCATTTGTGACATTTTGGTGGAGGTGCTAGGTAGTACATTTTATGCCCGTTGAGCGTACCCCTCCGAAGACATCTTGGCCAAGCGACGTGCTCAGCTCCGGAAGGCTACCCTTCGTCGAAGACGCCGAAGCCCGAAGAAGCCGTCGTACCTGAGGTCAGTCCCCCGAACTTGGTCTCTTGCCCGAGAAACGGAAGAACAAGATCCCAACCATGACCACCCCGCCCGTCGTCGTCCTGCCCGTCGCTCCGCGGACACCTGCTCCCTTCCTCGGCGAGACCTACGAGGACGTCGAAGACTGGATCAACCAGTACGAACGCGTGGCTCGCCACAACGGGTGGAGTAACGAACAGCGCCTGCAAAACCTCTATTTCTCGCTTGAAGGAACTGCAAGGCGCTGGTTTGAAAACCATGAAGCTTCGTTGACCTCGTGGGACCTTTGCAAGAACGAGCTCGCGCGAACATTCGCCAGTCAACAGCGAAGGGAGAGGGCCGAACACCTGCTGCAATTGAGGACCCAGGGCCCCAATGAAAGCGTCACGAGCTTTGTGGAAGACGTGCTTCGCCTGAGCTCCCGCGCCGACCCTCAGACCACCGAGGGAAAGAAGCGGCGCATTTTGATGCGTGGCGTGAAGAACGACATCTTTGGTAGACTTGTACGCAACCCACCGACGACCGTTCAAGGATTTGTCACGCAGGCGACGAACATCGAGCGTGCTCTGCAGTCCCGAGCCAGCCACTACCAGAGGCTACCCGGCGTCAGCGCGGTTCCGCAGTCCCCTTGCGACCTTTCCCACGGCATTCCGGGCATTCGAGAGCTCATTCGCGAAGTCGTCCGGGAGGAGCTTAAGAAGCTTCTGCCGGCTGCTGAGCGCCCGGCCTCAGTCTCCATTGCCGAGGTTTTTCGGGACTAGGTTCAGCGTGCGTTCCTTCCGGATGCCCCTGTCCCTGTGGCCGCAGCCGATGAGCCGACGCTGACCTACGCCGCAGTGGCTCGACGACCGCCGCCAACTGCTCAACATTACCCGGTGGCACCACGACGAAACCCACCAACGCAGGCGTACACCCGACGCAATGACGAAGTACGTCAGTACGACCGCCGAGAACAACCGGCGCCAGGGAAAACCCACGTGTGGAGGACAGCGGATCGACGACCCATCTGCTACCACTGTGGGGAGGCGGACCATATCTACCGCTGTTGTCCCTACCGGCAAATGGGCCTGCGTGGGTTCCACCCAAACGACCCAAGCCCGAGGTACGGCGAACGCCCTCGCGACATCGAGGAGTACCTCCGACGCTCGCCCTCCCCAGTGTCGTCTCTCCGCCGTGAAGCCCGCTCCCCATCGCCACGACGTTCAGCGTACCCAGCACCTCCACCAAAATGTCACGAATGACAATCAATGAGGCGATGACAACTGAAGAAACTAAACGTTTAATGGGGCGAACTTGTGCCCAAAACTAAAAATGGAACAGAAGAAAGCAGAGCGTCGCGGGCGTCGAAGTCGGCGTGACAGCAGAGTCGAACGCTGGGGCGAAACTGACTCTGGCTCTGGCTCGCTACGCGAAGCCCCTTATGTACATGCGTGAGCTTCCCTAATAATCGGCGCAGAACGTTCGACGCGTAGAACATTCCCACCTCGAACAAGCACCAGGATTCTCGAATTTGCCAGAACACTAAAATGCAGAAATAAACAAAAGACACGTCGCTCCCAGGAATCGAACCCTGGCTTTTCGCGTGGGAGGCAGGTACGATAACCGTTAGGCCACGCGCGCGCTGCTTACTTGGCCAGCTGCGCGCGCGGCAATATATATTATAAACTAGGGGAGGAAACTGTACAATACCAACCTTGAACAACAAGTCTCGCACAGTTGTAATCAGGTTATTTTGTATATTGTTTTAGATTCAACACCATGCTCTATTCAGTACTCGTCCTTCGGAACGAAGGTTGATCTATTTAAGGGTCCTATTCCTGTCAATTACCTTCAAAAACATTTGAGATTCTCTTCCTAATAAACAAGATATGAGCACTGTCGATGGGTGACACCAACGCCCCTGTCACAAGAAGCGCATTTGAGGCTGACACGCATCTAAGGCCGCTGTCTGTCACTAACAAATGAGGAAAGCGGGGCACGAAAATCCGCTGCAGGTGTTATTTATTGCAGCACCCTAAAAGCTTTAGTAGTAGTCTTATGACCAAACGCAAGAGCAACATACTTTCGTATTGTTGTAAATAAATGAAAAAGAAAGCATTTGTCAAGCACTGATTTTCTTGAAACTTCCATCCTTTCTCCGACAATCACCGACACCTGTTGAAGAAAAAATTTTACTAAAGTCACTGAGCGTATGATAAGAGCAGTGTGAATCTTTCGAACACCCAGCCTCCACCACGCTGTCCATGCCTTCCGTCGTGCTTCGGCTGCGCGCGCACGCTCGAGGCGCACGAAACGCCGAAGCCTTGTCGAAGGTAGTAGGGACGAATGGATCTCTTTCCTGTCGTTCTCACCTTGACAGTGGGCCCGTTAAGTCGGCGCTCCTTTACTCCTACTCCGACGCTCCGAGTTTCATATCCCGAGCGCAACAACTAAATGACGCATAGCGTACAGGAGCGCGACACACCGAGGCTGCGCTCGAAACCTACTCGAATGGATCCGAGTCACCCTGGCGGATTATGTCACGTGATAACAAAAATAGAGAAACGCTGGACGCGGGTAGGTTTTCGATAACCACCTTTACCCTAGTGTTAGATCGAGTAAATTTCGGAACACGGCCAGAAACTATCGACGGGCCACACGAGCTCCCTCCGACCGTGGAAACGGGTGGCAGAAGCCGAAAATATTTCAAAGATAGATATTTAGGCCCGTGTGGAGCGGCAGAGTCTAAAGCAAAAAAGACGGCGACGTTATGAAGCTTCTACGAACGTTTTAATATTCCTGAAAGGTTTGAAGACTCTCGTCATGCACATATGTGGAAGGTTACTTTGGCCGATCTATTTATTTACCATTCATGCTGTTCCGATTTAAATTAAAGACAACATTCTTCAACCCGCTCGTCGACGCAGGAAACCCTCAAATTTCTCAGAGATGCCCTGGTTCCGTCTCGCAGCGAGACGGAAGCTACGCCGATACCGGCACACCGTCGGTCAATAGCACGTCAATTCGTTTTAGGCGCTATGCATGAACCAACCTTTCCCGCAACGCTAACCGGTATTTCGGCGTTCCAATCTAAGTATCTTTATTCGCTACGACTGGGCTAAGCATTCTAAGCAGGGCAGTGGTCTGACTGTCGTTTCATCACAACTTTTCTGTCGCCGAGCTATCGGCACGCTGGTTCGATAGATCAATTCGTTTTCAGGCAAGACGCACGAACAAACCTTTTCCTCAACGCTCGCTGATGTTTCGGCTTTTAAGTCGAAGTATCTTTATTCGCTGGGCTAAACATTATAAAAGGGTCAGAGCGGTCCGAATTTCTCCTCATCTCGAAAACTTTTCTGTCGCTGTGCTATCGGCACGCTACCGTTTGATAGATGAATTTTTTTTCCAAGCGATATGCACGAACAAACCTTTTTCGGAAAGCAAATTGCTGTCTTGACTTTCAAATCAAATAGCTTTTACCCGCTGGATTAAGCACTAATCAACTGAAATGGGGCAGCGGTCCGGCTACGCCTTTCGTCTCGACGGTCTCAACAGCAGCGCAGCCATCTTGTTCGTTTACGTGACGTCACAAAGCGCGAAGAAGTCATTCGCGCTCCGAAAAATTCTCGGTGCACGAAGAGCGCGCTCGAGTGTCAGTCTCCGGTGGCACTCCTGTCCGTTTAGTGAAACTAGCGCCAAACTCTCGCGCTCCGGGGCACGGACTTAACGCGCCCAGTGACTATAAGGGTAAGGCGGCGGGGGGACAAAATTGGCGGCCCTCACTCCAGGTTCTGCGATAGCCTGGGGGCATTAAAAGAGGCCGTGCAACGATAAAGGGGTAGGACATATCCTCCCACTTTACACAAACTTACTGGAACTATACTTTGTCTCACCTTAGTATGAACTACCTGCGAAGGATACTCTTGTTAGCCCTGATGTTTTTCACCCATCTTTTAGTGTGTCATTTTCTTTTTCCCGAAGACCGCGTGTCTGTCAAAGTTCCTCTAGCAACTCGTACTCCACTGGCGATTACCTAGGCTTATATAATTTTTTTCAGGGATGTAACTGGTCAACAATTCTAAACGAAAAATGTATTGATACCTCTGTCGAAAATTTTACAGCTATAGTGCGAAAGGGCATTGATGTGTTTGTACCGAAGCGTGTCATAAGGCCTCCCAAGTATCCCGCTTGGTTTTCCAAGGAACTGCGGTATTATATGCAGAAAAAAGCGCATTGTCATAAACTATATAAGTCAAGTGGCGTGGAGTTCTGGGATGTCAAGTTTAAGATCTATAGAGCGCTCGTTAAAAAACTGTTTGCGCACGACAAACGCGCTCACCAGGTTCGAGTAGAAAATAGCTTGTTCCGCAAGCCGCATGAGTTCTGGCGATTTGTCAAACAACACACAAAGGACACAACTAACAGCATTTTTCTACGGAGTGGGTCTGGAATATATGTGTCTTCTCCGCAAGAAGTAGCTAATGGTTTCGCAAATCACTTCCGAGAGTGCTACTCTTCAGATATATTCCTTGGTGCTACCTCGTCTGAAAATTTTGTTTGCGATGACGCTTTGAAAAACACTCGCGTGGATACGGTTGAAATCTTGGAAGCGATGAATAAACTGAAGCCTAAGTTTTCAGTGGGCGTTGACCAGATACCGAGTTTTATCGTTAAGGGCTGCGGACAGTTATTTGCGCCTGTTTTGGAGCACATTTTTAACCTTTCTTTGCGACTGTGTATATTCCCGTCCTTGTGGAAAAGTTCGATTGTCGTACCAGTCCACAAAAGCGGTGACGCTTCTGAGGTAAACAACTACAGACCGGCTTCTTTACTATGTGCCTTTTTTAAAGTTTTTGAGATAGTAATTCATGCCCGACTGTCTTACTACTTTCGGCATAAGCTAAGCGCTCTGCAGCATAGTTTCTCGAAGGGTCGTTCGGTGGAAACGAACCTCTGTTCGTTCCTTCAATATTCTGTTCCTTTTGTTCTCACTCGCAGTCAAGTTGATACCGTCTACTTCGACATGTCCAAAGCTTTTGACAGAGTAAATCATAAATTACTTTTGCATAAACTCTCTCTGTATGGTGTTTCTCCCGTACTTACCGAGTGGTTTCAGTCTTATCTTACTGATCGTAAAAGCAGTGTGCGAATTGGTGACAGTTTTTCTGACACGTTTGTTCCTTCGTCCGGTGTCCCACAGGGGGCTAACCTGGGGTCACTTTTGTTTCTTATATTCATTAATGATGTTGTATTGTGCGTAAAGAACTCGCAGTTGTTGCTATCTGCAGATGATCTGAAGTTATCTTTGAATGTACGATCAGTCGCTGACTGTGAACTTCTCCAGGACGATGTGTCACGAGTGCAGGAATGGTGTTCGTCAAAATTTTTGGTGATTAATCCCGATAAAACGAAAGTGCTATCAATGTGTAGAAGACGGGAGGCGATTTCTAACGACTATTTTCTTGATTCCATTGTTATATTACGTGTGTCAGTGGTTCGTGACCTCGGTGTTTATTTCGACAGTCATCTCTCTTTTTCTCATCATGTCTCTCAGATTGTGGGTTCAACTATAAGGTTGCTAGGCATGATCTCGCGACTAACCCGAGAGTTTTCAAACCCAATATGTATTATTCGATTATTTTCTAGCCTTATTCGTTCGCGGCTTGAGTTTGCAAGTGTTGTGTGGAATTCTATTACAATGACGGATGCTTTACAGATTGAAAATGTTCAGAAGAGGTTTATTAGAATTGTTTACGACCGATACTTTCAACGTAGGTGTTACTACGACTATGCCTACATACTCGGGAATCTCGGCTTACAAAAGTTATCAAGTCGAAGAACTGCGAGAGATTTACTACTGATGCACAGGATAATTCATGGCCAGATAAATAGCAGCTTGGTATGTTCTTTTAATTTTCATGTTCCGGTACGTTTCAGCCGACACGCATGCTTGGTTCATCCTGATTCACAGGAGAAGCTCTGTCCGACCACCCGTATGCAGCTCTGTTTTAATGACATTTCATCGAAATCTTCTTTAGATGCTTTTACAGATTACATCTCTTTTAAACGTGAACTTGAAATTTCACTCTACGATTCATAGTCATGTAGCATTCCCGCATGTGTTTTGTTCACTGTACGCATGTGCCTCATACCAAGACTGACTTCAGTCGTTCTGAGGCACGGAATAATAAAAACTTATTATAAAAACCTTATTATAAGGCTGTGCAAGCACGAGCGGCTGCCCTTGACTGCCTTGACTGGAGCACTCGCTGCACGAGCGCTAGTGCAGCTGCTGAGGCTTCATCTAAACCAACTAGCTCTCGCTTTTAGCATGAGCGGCTAAAATAGTCCGTACTAAGGTGAGACCAAGTATAGTGGGGAAAATAAAAACGGATGTTTTTTTTGTTTTTTTTTTGTTTTGGGGGAGGGGGTTACACTATTTTTTTTTTTTTTGCAAAAGATGATGGTGAAGTATTGGGGATTGCATTGTTCGCGTTGTCAGCAATGAGATCCCCAGAGTTTCGTCTACAAGATTTGCGATCCCTGCGGCAGCGATATTTAAATTCGGTAGTGGACACGAACACTGCGTGGGCATTTGATTTGGCCTCATTGCAATCAATGCCTCGACACGCATTCCGGTAGTGGCTCGTGCCTGATCGCTGCGATGACGGGAATAGCCGGACCTTAAAGGCCTGTTCACACATGCAGCGGAGCGCTACAAACATAGCGCTAACCTCGCGCTAAGCGCGTGCTGACCGGAGCGTTCACCAGCTTTGTATCGCACCGCCAAAACTGTTGCTCGTGGCAGGCGATAAGTAGCTGACGGCACGTGAGGAGCGCTACATCAGCGCTTCGCTTCATGTGAGAACCGGCCTTAAAGGGGCTATGCAACAATTTTTTTACTATGCGCAAATACCGCTTAGAACGGATCCCTGACGTTAATGACCTATGAAACACGCGTTCGTTTTTCACCCCACGCAATAAGGAGTATTCACTGGGTGCCATATTTGTGGGTGATGTCTAGAGCACATGCTCTGAACGAGCCCACATTAATAGGCTTCTAAGACCGGCAATTTTGAGGGTGCGGAATGCACGTTACAAAAGAACTGTGGAAGCTCGCCATCAGCACGCGCTCAGCAGTCGTGCACACAGCTATGGCCACCAGTGAATACTTCCTATAGAAGTCTCAGAAAAAAAATTAAAGAAAAACGAGCAGCGTTCACGCCCTCAACTCGGAGCCAGAACAAGCGGCCACGTGATCTGGACCCGATTGTATGCCGCCAATGTTGATCATAGCCACGCGCTGGGGTCGGAAAAGCACACGACACGCGCTGAGTTCCAGACATTGTTATGGCTCGGTTATTGTCGTCGTTGCGGCGATTGGACACGGGCCACTACCCGAATGCTTCTCGAGCTATCAATTATCACGAGCTCAAATCGAGTGCCCACGCAATGCTCAGGTCCAATCTATGCACCGCATTCAAATATCGTCATATGGGTGTACTGCGATCCCCACGTTACGTCATCGAATTTTGCAAAGGAGAGATTGAATGAAAATGATCGCTTTTGTCCTTGAAATTACACCGCAACAAAGGAGCTTCTTGGCCAGTGGCATTGCATGCGAGTATCCTTGAGTCCCACTAGTGCCAGTAAGCTCGTGTAAAGTGAAAAACATTCCAATTGAATATCGTTGCACAGCTCCTTTAACAATGTGTGGAACTCAGCGCGTGTCCAGTGCTTTGCCATCCCCAGTGCATGGCTTTGATGGACATTGGCGGCATTATATCGGCTTTGGGTCACCTGGGCGCTTGTTCCGACTGCGAGTTAAGGGAGTGAACGCTGCTCGTTTTTGTCGAATTTATCCTGCGACCGCCATTGCGTGTAAAAAAAAATAGAAAAACATACTGACGCGTGTTTTATACGTTGGTGCATCGACCTTTTGTTGCATCGCCCCTTTCATTGTTGCATCGCCCTTCTAAGTTGAAGGCATTCCTGTGTAAAACAAGCAACACGACTGATTTTTATGTTAAACCATATTTAAGGACAAATTAACATGCGGGGTGATTTAACAGGGGAGGGGGGGCGCAATCGGCACCCGCCTCGTGAGATCTGCACCACGCGCCGCAGTTTCGCATTTCGAGACTCCGCAGATATAAACCTCTATCGGCGGAGGAGGGTGTGTTCCTCAAAAATACCCGAGCTAATTTTAGGCGTAGTTAAAATCTCGTTTGGCGATCTGCCTAACGACGGGGCTACGAGCGTTTCTCACCACCCTCCTCGCAAAAATGTGGAAACGGAAGGTGAACTAATGATCCAACTGCGCGTTGTAACGCCTGACTAACAGCCACGATTGGAAAAGCGTGGGCAGAAAAATGCCCCTCGGACAGCTATGCCATCGACCCGCCACTAATTGCCCTGCGCGACTTCCCTCGCTCAGCCCCAATACCTCGCAACTCGTCGGAAATTCAAAGCGCGAACGAAGATTGCTAGTTTAGCGTTCTCCGATTCAATTGTGGGGAAGCACAGAGTTGGATTCGGAGGAAAGTCTGCGTTAATAATGGATCGGTCTGGGTTGTGTGTGTGTGTTTATACAGCCTAGAACTTGGTCTGCCTCAACGGGCGACGAGTCTCCCAGCTGTAGATGAGCAATTTAGCCAGTGCAGTACAACCGCTAGCCAGGGATTTTTAACGTGCATCACGCAGTAGTGATACACGACCGTACGCCGGTACGATGCTCATCCAGATCGAAACGGGCAGGGGTGGGGATTGAACCCAGAATCCTGGGTCCTGCAGCGCGAGCTTTCGCTCCACGTGCTCCGAGCTGGTGTGCGCTAGACCACTCGGCCACCGATCCCCCCTGGATCGGTCTGAACTTCCTGTTGCTCCAATCTTTTCCGTTGTTGTTTCTTCGGCAGTCGTGTTTCGATGACAACAGTACACAAAAACGAGGGTCCAAGACGAGTAAATAATACACCAACACAACGTGCGTCGAAGACACAGAATATTGTTCTTACAAATTTCCTCAACAAATAACTTCAACGCCACCATGTTTACTGGGTTTGTCTATACTAGTTTTGCATTTGCTTCAGTTTGGAACAGCTTTGATATTTCGCTTAGAGAGTGCCGTGGTCAGGTATTTGAGGGAAATATAACAATAAATCTGCGCTGGGCAGAGATACTGAAGAAATTAGTCCGGAATAGAAATAGAAAGATTCATGCACCAAAATATCCATGCACCAAAAGATTCATGACCAAAATACAGATACCTGATATACATTGATATTTTATTTGACCAGGAATTCTAAGGTGCTTCTCCAAAAACTGCAAAATGTATCCCAATGTACAGATGCACATAAATACATTAAAAAAAAAAACGAGCTTCGGGGCGAACGCAAATGGTAGTGGTAGTGTTTTAATGCCTGACTAAGGTATATCGGGCTTGCGTTTCAGATTCCCCCCCCCCTCCCTTTTTGTAGAGGGTGTTAAAGTGGGTTCATAGTATAAAGTTGGGATTCTCGCGCCAAAAGGGTGGTTTTCAGTTGATCGTGAAACTCCGAACGTTAATTTTCGACAACA
The DNA here is from genome assembly GCA_013358835.2 of Ixodes persulcatus. NCBI lineage: Eukaryota > Metazoa > Arthropoda > Arachnida > Ixodida > Ixodidae > Ixodes > Ixodes persulcatus. The sequence goes on along the minus strand of JABSTQ010010929.1, from coordinate 368,265 downwards.
AATGTAACAAGATACGTAATCTTGGCAGAGTATCGCAAAATAAGCGATACATTGTAAATGTATTTCACTACTGAGGTGCAAATACATTTTTCAAATGCATCTCGATACAGAATTACAGATATCCTAAAGTATCTTTAAGATACTATCGTCATACATTTGTATCGCGATACTGCCCAGCCCTGGTTAAGAGGTGCGCTAAATTGGCTAGCAAAGCTGTGCCCAGAGCTACGAATACGAGAGTTTCTCCTTCACGATGAAAAAAATCTCATCGTGAAGGAGAAAATCGAGATTAAAATGGCGTGGATGCGGCACCTCTCGGAATGCAGCGCACGTACCCTCGTGGTTCCGTTCCGTCTCACAAGCTGATCGAAACGCAGTCCGAGGCAAAGGCGCCAGAGTGTACTCCTGTGAAATGTTCCGCGTGCAAGACCAGGCGGAGACGTATACAGTGCTACGTTTTGGGAGCCACGCACACCTCACGAGTTTCCGTAGATCTCACAACAGTATGTTTCGAAACGAAGGCTGTTCACACATACGGTGCCAGTTCTGCGTCCCGGCGTGCGTTCGGGCTTCGTGTACTCCGTGCTTAGTCTAAAATACATTGCGTTCTGGGCTTTTCGTTGCTTTCTGAAACGTCGGAATCCCTAACTTCTCGCAGTAGAGAACACCGAGTGTAGGTAATCGTTCGCTCGAAACCTCGAAGGTTTCTAACCATGATCGTTATTCTGCCGAGTCACCGCAGTCGCAAGTGCGGTTTAAAAATCGTGACTTCCAAAACCTGGTGTTGCCGTGATACGAATGTAGCGGCGCTTGTGTCTCGCTAAAGACACGGTGTTCCTCCACAGACACGATGACAAAATTATCTGCGGCCATGCCTTAAGCATGTTCGAAGTATGCTTGCCTTATGCGTACTGCATGCTTCCAGCATGTGTGCAGACAGATTTTGTGTGTGGCCCATGTGGCTGGACTGTCACACGAGCAAGAAACACGCTCAAGAGAGTGTCTGCGGACCGTCGTTTGTGTGATATGCCGTGTGAGCGCGGCTTGAAACACGAGCAAGGACACAACCATTGATGCCATAAACTGGCAATGCGACGAAATACACGCTGAAAGGCAAAGCGCGTAATCATTAGGAAAGCACCACGCTTAATCTACGTGTTTTTTCTTCCCAGTTCTTAATTTTTTTTTCGTCGACTGAAAGCAGATTTTGCTGCTGGACAACGGAGCGTTGGGAGAAGAGTGCTCTAACAAACGATTTGTTCGTGGTGTCGAACATACTTGAGAATGTTTTGCTCGATGGTATAGCCTATGCGATTTCTCGTATATTGTTTCAGTTTAGCAGAATTCATATCCGAAATGTACAAAAAACTACTGAGAGCCACGAAGTAAAAAAAAAATAAGAAGAAATCGACAGCACTTACCGTTTAGCTCGTGCAAGACGAGCGTGCGCGATTGGACCTGTATAGGGTTCTTCACTTCGGGGAATGGTCGTCGTCACGAGCCAGGAAGCCTCCGGACGTGCGGCTAAAACCCCGCCTCGAACAACCTGTATCCTTTCTTGCAGTGCGTAGTTTTTAGCACATGCATATTTGTCTCACTTAAAGGGAAAAAAATATATTTACGACCGAAGTGTTTGTTTTCCGTGAGGGGTGTTAAAAAAGCGACTGTTATACAAAATGCATGTCGGATGCTTGGAACAAACCCGCGCACGAATACAACGTTTGGAAAGAAAAAAAAAAAAAACGCGGACCGATTGCTGCACACAAAACTCGAGTGTACACACGTAGCCTTCCATTTTCTACTAACAAAACGAGGAAACGAATAAAACACAAGAAAAACGGAGATGAGTCAATAACGAAACGCACTTTTCTTGTTTTTTTTTTTTTTGTTGCTGTTTTTTTTTTTTTCTCCCAACTTCGCCCGAACAACGCAAAGATATATATCAGCCGCGGCGCGATGCTACTGCAGATCCAGAGAATGCATGTTCCTCCTGTCTGGATTTTATCTTTGCAGCCATCGAGAGCACGACGTCGGTAAGCTTTCGGGTTTCGGGATAACGACAACGGAAGTGAACGGAACTTCCGCTGGCAAGAGAGAAACGTAGGAATATCTTCTTTTTTTCTTTTTTTTTTCGGCTCTTCGAAAGAAAGAAAGACTGCTGACTGAGCAACGCTGATACTATATAACAAACTACCGCCGCCCTCGGGCAGGAAGGCATTGCTAAGATGCTCGCCGAGATCACCAATCCCCCTTGGAAACAGGAAATCATCTCTGATCGGAATGACGAGAAAGATTTTTTTTTTCTTCTCGATACCAAAAAGGTAAACTTTCTTTTCCATGGCCGAAGAATCAATGGCGTGGAAATTGAAACTTTGCGCCAGCGTTGTTTTTTTTAAGGCAACAGCCTTATATGTCCCATTACGTGAAAAGGCGGCGTCGGCGTTGTGCCTGAAAGAGGGCCATAAAAATGCGTCATCAAGCACGCTCCGCTCAAGGTCAAAGCGGACGCGTCTCAGAGATAAAAGATAAAGAAAAGCGCAGCAACGCAGATGCTTCGTCGCGGAAGCCGTGAAGCCTGCGGGGGCGCCGCGCCTGCGCAGTGGGGGGTGCGTGATGTCACCGCCGGAGCAAAACATTTCACCCGCAGGACTATAATGCTCTCGCATTCCTCCCCGTAAGCAGCCTTAAGTGTCCTTTCTTCTTTTTTTTTTTTTTCACAAACAACTTTATTTTTTCTTTCATTAAAACTGACTGCAGTCAACGCTAGAATTCGGTGGCGCCAGTCGAGCAGCGTATGAAGTGCATCGTCACGAGCGTTCGTCGTGTTTGTCCGTTTGATATCACCGACTCTAAACCAATCTCGCACATTAAACGCAAACCACAGCACCACGCGCCTCATCAGTACGCCTGATTGGTTTATAAGCCTGCCATAGCAGACGCACAAAAGCGACGAGTGACGTGACAATGCACTTTTGGTGCTGCCCGATTGGTGGCATCGGAGCGTAAGGCTAGCTGCGGTCGGACTTGACGCGAAACGGAGTACTATATATTATACACCGACAATATCTACAACTGTAAAACAGCCCTGCATTTCATTTTTTTTTTTTTTTTTTTTTTGCAAGGTGCGCGAACAATGGCTCGAATGAAATCGCACGCTGCATTATTCCTAATTTCAACATTTGCGGACTTGTTTTTCTTTTAGGGGCGAAGCTCCTTAGGGCCTATACTTCGTCTCACCTTAGTATTGACTATTGTTAGCCGCGCGTGCTGAAAGCGCGAGCCAGTCGCTTTGAATGAAGCCGCGGCGGCTGCACGAGCGCTCGAGCAGCAAGTGCTCTAGCCAAGGCAGTCAAGGCTGGCCGCTCGCGCTAGCACAGCTTCGCGGTTAGTCCATGCTAGGGTGAGACGAACTATAGCCATGTCCGTCCGCCGTCCGCCGTCCGCCGTAGGCCCGGCGTCGGGTGCTCGTGCTTCTGCTCGTGAGATCACGTGCTCACGAGCACGTGAGCACATACTCACGTGCTCGTGTAGGGCAAAAAAAAAATTGGAAAAAAAATATGAAAAAAATTATGAAACAAGAAAAAGAAGAAAAAAAAGAGTAGGGGGTTCCGAGATGCCATCCCATCTGTCTGCTTAAAAAAAGAAAAAGAAGAAAACCACACATTCTCCTACTGACATGAATGAAAAGGCTCGGCATGCTGCGGCTCGGCGTCTACGCAGACAAGCACCGCCAGAGCTTCGCCCCAAGCAACATCATTCACCACGTGGAGATGCGGTCAATTTTTTCTTATACTTCGTTTCAGCTTCCGTCAGAGCGCAGCCAAAGGCTGAGGGACGGTTCGCCACTTCGTGAAGAGCATTCCTACGCACCACGAAGTAGTCCGCAAAAGTTTTTTTTTAATTAACTGTTTTGTGCGTAAACATTGCACAATATATGTGTACAGCTGAGAATGATTTGCACCTAAAGAAATTAAATATCTGAAGTTTATGTTTTTACGAGTATATGTAAATGCATCTCGTTTGGTGAAAACACGTACTATCACAATCAATATGAGTGCGAACACCGCTCAGTGTGGCCCGCGTAGAGTTCCTGTATAGGCTCCCTACGTGAGCCAGAGTTGCGCGTTCATGCATGGCATGTGGATTCAGCTCCTCACGTGACTGAATTCGGCGAATAGCAGCACCGCGCGTTCGAGGCGCGCGGCGCGCTCAAAAGCCGGGGAACGTACGCCGGGGCGCGTGCAACGTCTACTTTGCTGCACGACACTTGATACGGCTCCTCACGTGATCGGATCTCGGCGAATAGCCGCGAGGGCGGCACGCGGCACGTGGAACCAAACGCGCATTTCTGGCTCCCGTAGGGAGCCTTATAGACCTTTCCAATGTTTACAAAATCAAAGTCCAGCGTGCGATCTTCACAGCCCAGCACGTGCGTGTTCGTCGCTTCGGAAAGCGAGCAAAGCACGCGCCATACGCACGAACGCTCAAAATGGCACCGGCCACAAGCTCGTTTTTGGAAAGGTCTATACAGGAACTCTAGGCCCGCGCAGAGCCGTTTATTGAGAGAGTTTGGCCATACATTGGTTTGAATAGGCGAGCATCTTGGGGCCAACCACAGGCCGCGAAACAGCCCCTAGCGGTGGTCGTGTGATCTAAATATGTGACACGACTATACTTCGTTTCACCTTATGTGCGAGCGAAGGCAAAACAGGAAGCGCGAGCACGGAAGCTCCGTGCGTTCAGGCTTTGCTCGAGCGCGCGAGCTGGGAGAAATGCAAAAGGCGCTGGCCTCGCGCTTCTAGCTTTGGCTTCGCTCGCAGATAAAGTGAAACGAAGTATAATTTGAGCCGTGCCGAGCGGAACTCTGCGTCTCAAGACGCTCGCGCACCCCACCCTTTGCACTGCTTTCTTTCAGCCAGTCTCAGGACGCTGTTCTAGCAGTGCAGACAAAGGCATGGGCACGAGCGCGTGGCTTTGGAAAGTGCATCCTATGCACGAGGTCTCGTACAAACAAAAGCGTTTCGCTGAGCTAGGCTCACGCGCCTGTGCCTTTGTCTTCACTGTCGACATTTGTGAGATGGAGTAGAGGTCTCCTGATTGGTCGATGCTGTGTCACAAATTTAGTTTACGCTCTAAGCGTGGGGGGAATATTCGGCGCTGGTGGCGGCCTTTGCTCCGCCTATTGTCCAAACTCTCCCAATACACGGCTCTGGGCCCGCGGGGCCCGCGGTACTATCACTGCCCCCTGGCGATTGCTCTTTAAACTACAAGTGCACCCTGCGGTCGAAATATATCGTCTCTAATCGTCTCTAGCGATCGCCGCACCACTCTGCACTTCCGGGTCGTCTGCTAGCAAAAAACGGTCGGCAAAACCGCGGAACTGTTCACCAATGACGAAGCAGATTTTTCGTTCGCAATGTGCGCCAGCAGAAATACCTTGTATGAATATTTTTAGGTTGGTACATAAGGTTGGCGGTACTTGTAAAAAACACCTTTATCAAGGGGCTTTACGCGGGCCCCGCGGAGCGGTGTTCGCACTCATATATACTCTGTTTCATACTTAGCGTGCAACGCTGTCAAAGCTACTGGCGCGAGCGTGGGACTTGATCTCGTTGATAATTTGCACGCGTTCTCGCGCAAACAAAACCATAGATTAAGCCACGCGCTCGCGCCAGTAGCTTTGACAGTGTTGCACGCTAAGTATGAAACAGAGTATAGGGTGTATTCACTGGCGGCCATAGCTGTGTGCGCGAATGCTGAGCGCGTGCTGATGGCGAACTTCCACAGTTCTTTTGCAACGTGCATTCCGCACCATCAAGAGTGCCGGTCTTAGCAGCCTATTGATGTGAGCTCGTTCTGAGGCATGCGCTCTAAACAGCACCCACAAATATGGAGCCTAGTGAATACTTCCTATTGATTGTGATAGTACATCCGCTGGCAACATGGCTGCAGCGCTCGGTTGTTTTTCTGCGTCTTCTGCGTGATTTCGTTCCCGTTATGGTCGCATCATGTGCTTCGCTGCTTTCCTCACAGAGTCCCTTCAAAACGTCCTTTCGCGAAGGCACGTTTGGGCGTCAGGCGCGAGAGGTCGTGATGAATGTCTACTCTCAAAGTCGGCAGGAGACTCCGGCCGCGTCGTACCGCGAATGCGTTTTAAACAAGAAAAGCTTCCGGGCCACTACAATTCACTGATGCGCGGCGAAATCAGGGCACCCCTTTACCTGCCGATCACATTAAACGCCGAGAAGCTGGTGGAAAGGACTGCGCCTCGAGTCCTGGTATATCCATACAATACAAGGAAACATCAACGGCCGGGTCATCGGGCACCTTGCAATGTGTACTTACATCTCGAAACTATGCCGAACAGGTGGAAAGCTCGGACACAGACGCCAGCGGCCAGCCTACGTACTGACATCCCGCGTAACTAAATTTCAGAACGTGAAAGGGCACTTTTTTCTTAAAATGTAGCAGACGATACCGTTGAGACACCCGTAGCAGACGAAATACACGGCGAGCGCGGGCGGCGCGGACTGACCAGCGGCGCAGCGGAGTGATACAAAAGTGCAAGCGAGATCACGTGACTAATTGCCGGCGCGTGATTGGCTGCGGCCACACGCTAGCTTTGGCTGCGCTCGGACGGAAGCTGAAACAAAGTATAGTAAAACCGTTGCCGTGTTTTGCGTATACCGCGCTTTACCGGTAGCCTTTTGAAGCGTGCGCGGGCCCGCCCAGCGCAACCACGGTATCAGCCCGGGCGCGCGCGCTTAAAAAACACGCTTCAAAGGCTAGTACCGGTAGTGATGCGGTACACGCGGAACGCGGTAACGGTTTTGCTAAAGAGTCCCTATTGTAAAAAGAAACCCACAGTATTCCTTGAGTTTCCCTCAGACTCTGGAGGATACGAATGACGCCGCTCTTTTTCGATTCCAACTCTCGTTCGCACAACCTAAAAACCACTAACAACTTAAAAAAAAAAAAAAACATCAGGGTGTAGTTTATTTTGTTTAGGATCTTGTTTACTGATTTGTCTCCCGTCGTTCTTATCGGGTCGTCCCACAATTTGATTGGCTACCGGGTGATAATAAAATGCCCGGGACTCGACACTCCCCGCGTTTTTTAAGTTTTCGGTGACTGAAGCGGTCAACGCTACGATCCGATGGCGCCGATCGAGCAGTGGCAAAAAAAGTAAATCATCGTGTCGCACGCCGTCACTGCCCGTTTCTTATCACCGGATAAACCAATCGCACGCAATAAATGCGACGCAACCCTGCGTTAATGAATTTTTGTTTTTTTTATTTATTCTGTGCGTCACTGCTTTTGCCGGTTACAACGAAAGCACAAAGAAGACAAACGCGATGACGATACACTTCCGTAGCTGCTTGAATAGGCTCCGTTGACTTCGTGTAAAGCGGAGTGTACTGGCGGCGAGATGTTTTGGTGGCGCCCTCCCGTGGTTATCATTCGTGACGTCATTACCTTGTGAACAACAGGTTTGATGGTGTTTGTAAAGAGCATGGTGGAAGCCTTAAATCATAGCCCTCTCAAACCAACACTGCCAACACCGTCAAAATTGAAGTTCTTACATTGATCTTATTTCCGTCGAGAGAACTCCTTTGCTCACGTCATAGTCAGCGTTCGGCCTATCGTGGAAGGCCGATCCCAACGACGCTTTCAATCGCTCACGTCGCCAATAGCCTTGAGCAAGATTCCCCGGGCTTAAGACACCCTAAAACGCGCTCGACCAAAAAAAAAAATAATAGAGCATTGAGTAAAGTTTCGACATAGTTTCAAACGTAACAAAACGAACCCGATCTCCGCGATTCGTTTCATCGGTTCACGAGTGGTTAAACGCAATTGGGGACGGGTAGTGACTGCCAGTAAATGCTTCGCTCGCATTTTCGTAAAGGCCGTACTGGCGGACGACGTGGCAGCCACTGTAGCAGCGGTCATAAACCGCGGGTGGTTTGTAGGGAAAGCCATCCAATCAGTCCCCTCGGAAGACCTTGTACAAGAACAGTAACGCAACTCCGTGATGGCATCGTCTAGAAGCACCACACACAGCCACCTCTCCATCAGCCAATGACCCAAAACCATTACGATGATAGCCACAATCGGAGAAATAGAAAGAAATACAAAAAAAAAAGAGACCCGTTGAAGTTTAAAAATGGCCCCGTATTAGAAGGGATAGTTAAATCTAGGACAGAGAGGACATGAAAGTACCCTAGTTAAAGCAGCGCTCCTACTGTACGTGAAATCACGAGCCCTAGCCTCCACAAGAGATAATGTAAGACAGTAGCCAAACCAAGCCAGAGGGACCTGCCCCCGTAATGTGATATGGTGTTTTATTTAGTAAGCTTTCTTGCACTCCTAAAACAGCTAGCGACCAAGAACCCACACATCTATGGTTCAGGATTTTCGGAGTTTATTTTTGGGGACGATCCCCGGGTCCTTTTCGCATTTTACTTCTTTTATCGCAAAATAAGAATGTTTCGGTGTTCACATTTCTGAAACTCTCAATTCTCATAAATTCATAGTGACAAATCTTGTTACGTTCAGACGTAAACCAACTTACGAATACAAATAAACAATATTCGTACACAAACGTATAAAAGGATCCAGTAAGCCAATTTAAAATATTCCTGAGTGCTATTTACAAATAAATCTGCAGAAAAATTAAATGCGCAATAAAAAAACTGTTTCCTTTTTCAGGTAAAAAGCCACACTGGTAAAGTGTAAGTTCAAAACCGGAACAGTAGCTAGCACAATCTGCTACTTAGATTGGCTTATATCGTGGAATCGGAGGTATAGCTACAGCTACATGTTTTCCTGAACAAACTTTGAAAATAAGAGCATCCTTGTTATCTTTCGAGATTTGAAAGGAACCTTGGGGTTGCCTATCTTCGGGGCAGCTGACCCGGTGCTCTACTCAGGCGACTGCGAATCAATTTCCTTTTTTTCTTCGTCGTCTTCCCGGGTTTTAAGGTTGGGATTTTAAAGCGTACAGTCACGATCAGAAGTAATTGGAACACGGGAGCGGTGGCCCAACTGCATTGCAGCGCGATCTAGTCGCGCTTGTAGGAACGGATAGGAGGCTAAGCGCATGCGTGCATGCCGGCGCCGACGCTCCCTCTCTGTACCGCTCTATCTATTTCTGTTACCGGCGGTGCAGATAATCATTCGCTGCTTCTCAGATACAGCCCTGCAACCGTGATGGCGCTGATAGCGTCCGACAGCGTTACGAGCACGCTCCCCGCAAGCGCGAACTGAGGAAACGGGTCACTATCAAGGTCATCTGAAGCGGTTCGGTGCTGGTTGAATGACGCGGCAAACGCTAATGGCGTGACGGATCGCTACGTAAAAAAGGTCTTTAAATTGTTCTCGAGTAGATAGCAATGCCAGCTGCAGAAAATGACACGCAAAGTTGACAGAGACCATAAGTTCCAAGCAACATACCAGCGTTTTTATTTTATTTTTGTCAAGATAAGATATTAAAGAGATACTAAAGAGATATTATAGACATTAAAGAGAGCGCGAAGCGTGCCCGCTGTCGGCTATCAGCGCCATCGGGGGCGTAGCGTTGCGTCGCAGAAGCGGTAAAGAACGATTCGAACCGCCGGTAAAAGGAATAGATAGAGAGGAGCCGAGAGGCCATCGGCGCCGGCATGCACGCATGCGCGTAGTCTCCTATCAGTTCCCACGAGCGCGGCTAGATCGCGCTGCAATGCAGTTGGGCCACGGCTCCCATGTTCCAATTACTTCTGATCGTGACTCTACAATGCTTTATAAGTTACAGCGGTTCACCCACTGATCTCAATGACAATTGCTGGATCGCGTTTGACCAGCTCTGCCTATGGACCGGAATGCGGCCACGGTCGGCCATCTTTAGGTAAAGTTATATCATCTCTAGCCATCATAGTAATATGGCGGACAGCGCAATGGCGGCAGGCTGCCATAAAACAGCCGTAGATCTAGTATACTGTACCGTGGGTGATATTTCGTGCTTGATTGAAGTTGTTCGACGATGCAGATTCTTGAAACCCGGCGTGAACGGTAGCCTCGTCTTTGAGGACCCGGCGAAAGTTCTACGAAAGCGCAGCACCGGGGGAAAGCAGCACAGCTCGCATCGAAAGCAGACTACACACCGGCGTCTGCTTTCGATGCTTCTTTCGATGCGACTTTCGATGCGTGCTGTGCTGCTTTTCCCCGGTGCTGCGCGATTTCTTGAAACTTTCACCGGGTCCTCAAAGACCGGGCTACCGTTCACGCCGGGTTTTAAAAACATGTTTTGTCAAACAATTTCAATCAATCACGGAATATCACCCACGCTATTTTGATAACAGCCTGCCACCACAACTGCCAAAACGCCGTCTGCCATGAATGGATGATGTTGGCTGCCAAGTGGCTTCAGCAGCTGTATCTTGGCGAGAGGTGATATAACTCTACCTAAAGATGGCCGCCAGTGACCGCATTCGCGGAGCGGACAAAAGCGATCCAGCAATTGTCATTGAGATCAGTGGGTTCACCCTCCTCCCAGAAAATTCTCTGTTCGTGCGTCCATCCTTTCGTCCGCGCAACACCATGGTAGGGCATACCCGCACAACCGCTCTAGTTACCACGGAAAAATTAACAGTGGAAACCTGCGCTTATTCAGAATTAAAGTGACTTATACTCATCCTTCACCAGGAATAAACCCTTTTCTTTTTCTTTTTTTTTTTTCAAAACCCCGCCTAGCAACGTTGGGGGCACAAAGCGTGTGGTTGGGTCCGAGTCATCGCCGATTGCCGACGCAGCCGTCGTGTCTAGTACACACCCGAAGTGAGTGACAGCTCTCACAATGGCACTCGGATAATGTTCGCAGCAGCTACTAGGTTGCCCAAACATTTGAAGGGGGTATATGCGGAGCTCAAGTTCGTCTGTTTCTTCCACAGAGAGTGTGATGATGTCAGAACGCTAAAAGCTTATTGGCTTTTAGCGTTCTGACAAAAAAAATAGTGGGTACACTTGGACGCATCTAGCATTGAGGTCTTCCCACTATATATTTAATCAAAGCCAATCAGAGCTCCGCGTCGTTCTGATGTCACCACAACTCCCGCGCAAGAAGCAGACGACTTGCTCGCAGGAAGCCAGAATCCCTCTGCGCCAGCTGAAAGACATTCTACGTGCACAAGATAGGTCGTACGCACTACGTCTCTTACTACAGTTATCACATTCCGATATTTTCGCTATTCTCTTTCTAGTCGATCTGATGTCTGTCCTCTTTTTCGCAAGACAGCGAAGCAAAAAATCAACGCAAGTTAACGTCCTTGTATTAAAAAAAACAAAAAAGATCCTACTACCATACGCGTTTTTACTTCAATAGAAAAAAAAAGTTTTGAGCTTTCTTCATACCCCGCGCGAAGACGTTTTTACAAGATTTGATAGTCGGAGGGAGAAGCGATGCTTTCGGCGTTCGAAACCGGTACGTCTTAATAAGATAGCATATATATCTAAGATCCTTCGGTTTCAGGTCTTATATTTTAAAACAATCGGGGGGGGGGGGGGGGGGGGGGGAATCGGGTACCTTGTTCCAAACTAATAATCGGGGTGAAGAAATGAAGTTTTTGGATAGATTATTTTCTAGTCCGGGGTTTTCGAGTAATTTTTAAAAAATAATGTTATTAACAATAAAAAGCATTAACCGGGTTTGATATATAATTTTTTGTTGCAATCAATTTATGAAACTATTTAAGATATCACTGGAACATGGTATAAAAGCTCACTTGGGCTACCCGATTTTTAATAATCCGTATTGCTCACATAATATTCTGCATATGCGCAGCATCTCTGTATTAGACATGTCCGGCCTTTGGACATATCTGAATTGAGAGAACGTTCGCTCAACATCACAGCTGACGCCGGGGTCACACTACTTTTACATCATACGAAGGATAGTCTGCCTACAGATTCAAACAAGATTCACCGCGAGATCCGTGCTCCGAATGCCACATGGCAACGAGTTCAAGGAGAAACTTGACACGCGGCATTCGAATCAGAGATATTGCAGCAACCCGTGTTTGCAGACTGTCTTTTGTATGATGTATGAGGAGTGTGACCCTGGCTTTACGCGTGCAGTGTAACGCACAGCAGGATCACTTTCGTGGAACAAAATATCTGCTGTCCCTTTCGAAACAAAGTTTTGAGTGCAGTTTTTCGTCCCTTTTTATTATTTTCTTCTTTTCTTTTCTTTTCTTTTTTTTTTTTTGCACTGGTTGAAACTGGAAGATGCTTCCCAGTAGACATGAAGCGAAATTGTAGTGACTCCATCCATCTGATTGCAGTTCACAGAATCCAACAAAACCTAAGTTTGTTTACGAAAAAAAGAAATACGAGCTATCGAATATTTTACGAACAGAGTAATTTGAAAAATGGTGAAATTCAGTTTCCAAATTTGAATATCGGGAAAGAATCGGGTTTTACCCGAACACGAAGGACCCTACATACATCTAACCTAAAATGCTCCTTCATATATTATTACTTCTCTGCATAAAGGTGTAAATTAGGAATGCCCTGCGTGGAGTCGGAATTTTTTTTACTACGTTTATTTAGGTGAAAACAAGTATAGTAATTTGTAATGCACGGTGATGTTCTACGCAAGAGTGATGGGAGTGAGCAAACAGTGCGTTCTTCTTTACTCCCCGAAGTGACCATTTAATGTCTCCTAAACAAATTGAAACGAGCCCTTTAAATACTCCTAGCATTATACGATTTCCAAGTTAAAGGTCGCAGCCCCTTTCTTTTAATCATTTTAAATTGGATCATAGTATGTACTAGCGAGTTCTTTCTTTTTCAGCTTTACCCGAAAACTCAAATATCTAGCAATAAAAAAATAAGGGATTATGTACCAGATTTATCAAACTTTATGCGGGTTTTAAACGGATAAAAGTAAAAAAAAGATATAGTTGCAATGTAAAGATTATGCCCCAGACCCATGGCTGATACGATTTCAACATGAATGTTGATGTCATTTCGTTTTGTTTAATAGTTATATTTGGCTCCACTTTTATTGCTAGAGTCGTGCAAATGTCAAGCAAACATATATCTGCGAGGCGGGTGACCTGTAAGCCAGTCAAGTGAAGAATGGCCTTCCTTCTGACAATTTTGCGCAACAATAAGGTCGGCGAGCGGAAAAAGACTGACAAATATTTTGGGCGGCGCAACGGAAGAGATTTTTGCTTCTTTTACCGATACAACCTCTGCTACTTGGAACTTCGCTCCGGCATTGGAATCGTCGCCAGATCGGACGGCATCAATCACGCTTTAAGCAGTTGCAGCCTCTCGCTTTGACTTCTCGAGCTTCCGAGGAGAACCTCTTTCGACGCAGTGCTTCCTTTCTTTTTTTATTTCTATTTCTTACTATCGTCTTTCAATTTGATCTTGAAAAAAATCGCCCCTTTTACGCGCTATCCTGTCAAAGCCAGTGGTAACACAAAAGATATTCTGCGTTGCTAGCGATATACGTATGAGCGCTCCGCCGACATTTGCTTCGTCGCTGCCACTTTCTACAATAGACCTTTTTCATATAAAAAATTTCAAGCAGAACCTTCTATGCTGCTGTCTAAATAGGCGAAATACTGCAGGCATAATTGAAAGAGCCGCGGCAGGTCACGTGTCAATGTTCCCGCTGAATTTAACGGGTAAACTGAATTTGCGTGTAGGTTACGTGAAATCAAGCCATGTGACGTCATGTTCCCCGCAAATCTTAGCGGGGAGACTGGATTGGTGTTGAGGTCACGTGACGTCAATCCCGCTCAATCTAGTGTTGAAACTGAATTTGTATATAGGTCACGTGATATCAAGTCGTGACGTCATTTTTCCCGCTAAATTTAGCGGGGAAAAAAACCGGCCGAAACATACCTCAAAGTGGTCTGAAATCCTCAGAAAGCTAACCGCTTTAAAACAGCCCCTAGTGGCAGGCGTTCAAAATTCCTTTAGGAGATACCTGCCATCAGCTTGGTGGAGACAGCGTGTCTGAAAGTCCCGCCAAAACTGAGCTCGAGAAGGAGTTGAACGCGAAGTTCCCGACTCTTACGGTCAAACACCCCTGTTTTTACCTTGCTATTTCGAGTCTCTCCGTTTTCTTCAAAGCAGGTGTTTATTCTCTTCTATCTCTCCTCTTGCACACCCTCCTGTCATATGTGCGAGCGCGCGCTGCAATGGGACGGCATTGCGTACTCGCTTTTCCCACGTGCACTGTTGGCGCGGTTGTGATCCCCTTCCGCTTGAACGCTAGCGTTAGCAGGACTTTCGTTTAGAGACATTGTTTTAAACAAGCTGATGACACCAAAAAAGCAAGTTTGGACGTGTGCCGCTATGCGTACCGTCCTTATGTAGAAAATGCCGATTGCAAAATGTGACCTCACGAAGCAAACTTCGGCGGAGGGCTCACAGGCTTGTCGTAAGCATCAGACAATACATTGTGTTACCACTGCCTTCGCCACAATAGCTAGCGCGGGAAACGCGAGAATTGTTTATTATCACCTTTGTGCTAGTAAACATTAAGGGACGTAGAATAAGGGACAGGTACATTATCTCTCTTCATTTAGTTTCCTTCCCTTTTAAATGTCTTGTTCCCCAAACCACGGAGTCCAGTCACTTTGCATCATGGTAAACATTCACCAGCTCACCTGCACGATAGTTGCTTTTTATTAGTTTTGTGATGCCTCTATACTAAACATAGGTCAGTGAACAATATAGCATTTGCTAAATCCCCCACACGCCACGGCCCGCACTCGAGGAATCATGGGAACGATGTTCCTTCAGTTCCCTAGTGGTCGGTAATTTCAACCGACTCGATGCTTACACTTTTTTTATTTAATGTAATCCAGAGTCATCCTAAATAAGCGTCGTGTAGACTGCAGAGACCTGTCACATCTATTTTAAAATGTATCGTCAATATCAGCGTTTTTTTATTCTATGCATGCAATCCACCGCTCAATCTGGCTGAGCAGCAGACATATCTTACAATATCATCATTTTCGTACAGCTTCAAAGACGCTGATATGAAATGAGAAACGCTAGAAGTGCTATAAACAGCCCAGCTGCCTCCGAGCGAAATCCTGGTTTTGGTTGTTGTAAATTCTCGGCTTTTTAGGAAATTCCTGCTAAAACAACAATCACGAGAATGATAATGTTGTCAGAGGTTTCTGCAGCTCAGTCAGGTTCAAGGGTGGATTGCATGCACAGTGTGAAAAACGCTGACATTGGCGAGAAATTTAGACGTGATATGACAGGTCCCAGCAATCTACACGACACTTACTCAGGGTGGCCCCGAATTACACTCAAAAGTGTGTAAGCAACGAATTATCCGAAATTACCGATCCCTAGGAAACTGAAGGAACACCCTTCCCATGATTCCTTGAGTGCGGGCCGAAGCGCTTGGGGGATTTAGCAAACGGTATATTATGCTTTGGGAAATACCGTCCGTTGCCGAGTGGACAATGCCGGCCACCCGTATTATTTTCTTAAAGCCAGTAAAATCGCCGGTTCTATTCGAGGGAGTTGTTTTGAACTGAAACAGGCCAGGAGACAGAGTTTCGGGCATCAGCACAAGATCATGAGATAGTGATTTAACTTTAGGTAACTCCTAGAAGGGGGATCGGTAGTCGACCGTGTTAGCGCACCTCTGCTCGGAGCACGCGGAGAGAAAGCTCGCGTTGCAGAGCCCAGTAATCCAGGGTTCAATCCCCCCCTCTGTCCAAAGCAGGGGTGAGGATAGTAAAATTCTAAAGGCTGCGTTCAGACATTTGAAACGGTTGCATTTGCATGCAACCGAAACGACCGAAACAACCAAAACACTGACAACCTTCACTCATGGATTGACCCCTTGCATCGCTCGCCACGCTGTGTACGGCGAACACTTGTTCCGGTGACTTTGTCGTTACGGTCATTTCAGTTGCATGCGAACGCAACCAATGCAGATGTGTGAACCAGCGATAACGTTCCGAAGAAAGCGATTGCGTGAAAAACCGAGCAAAGTGAGAATAAAGTGGCAGGTCTTTACCCCGGCACATGTGATGCGCAAAAGCGCCGGTGCCAGAGAGGTTGGGAAACCACGCGGAGTATACCGGCTCCATTTATTTATTTTCCTTTCTGAACCACGTAATTTTTTTCTGTTTTTTTTTCGGCATAACGCGTTCTGGCCCTGACATTGACGGGATGGGAGAAGGGACCCTTACGACACCCAAAGCATCGCGACCCGTTTATTAAACGGCGCGAGTTGAGCTCGACATTCCCCCGGTCTCGCAATGCGGGGTGTCACTTTTTTTAAAGGAATTTTTCCAGGGATCTAAATCAATCAACCGGATCTAGAATTGACTTTGAAAAAGATTTCGCAACCGTAAAGCGGTGCCTTTTATATTTTACGAGTGATTATATTGCTCCAGATTGCTTTATTGTCGAAGCACAAGGAAACAAGTCACCATACCTCACGAGCCGTAGCGTCGCATAGGTATCGACATATTGGAAACAGCAGGTAAGAGTTTCAGTTTTCCCGTCTCCGGCACGAGCTCCCTAGCTTGGACAACGCTTCGGTGTCTAACCAGCCTTGAGTGTGCACACGCAGCCGAAGCACTACGGAAGGCCACGAGCGCCTGCTGGAGGTCGGGCGTTCAAAAGACACGCCCCGTGGTTCTCACCTTGTACTATACGAGTAGAAAATGAGAGAGAAGAGCAAACAGGAGCCCGCGGGGACGTCAAAACACCGAGCTTTGTTTGGAATGATTAGTGGGTAGATGCCAAGCTAGCTCCCTAGGTCTCTCTACTCATGCCGGCTTCGGGCGGTCGGCGTTCGCTTTGGAACGGCGAGTAGAGACAAAGGCAACAGCTAGCTTTGAGCCTACTCACTATTCATTCCAACCAGCGCTCGGTAATTGACGCCCCCACGCGCTCCTGTCCCCTCCCCTGCCTTACTTTCAGCCCCTATAGTAAAGTCAAAATAAATAAATGACGATGTTGACGACCCTAAAATGTGCCTTGTCGTTACTTTCAACGTGCGGAAGTACTTACACGCGTTAAATAAATGATTAAACTTTATTGCGGTGACGGGTTCCAATACCACCGGGTGGTGCCCCTTAGATGGCGGCCACCACCTCGGCACGGTTCACCGTGCTATTGCTGCCCGATGGCCGTGCAATCGGTCAGCCCCTCCTCCCAGGAGGTGGGGGACGGGTTGGGAATGGCCCGACATTGCCAGACCATGTGCAGAAGGCTGGGACTGTCGGCGTAAGGGGGGCACCCGGGTCGTCCACGAGAGGAGCACAGGTAAAAGTAGAGGAGGGGCGTCGGAAAGCGTTGATTTTGAGTTTTCGAACAGTATTTCGCTGAAAAGGTCACTATAACCACCAAAAATCAATTACAATCTAAATACGCTCTCTATGGTCACCTAATGGTCTTAAATTGACTGAATTAGCTTTATCAAAGGAATAAGGGCCAGTTTTGGTTTTATTAGGGTAACGAACTTGATTCGCTTTTGAGTAAGTATATGGAACCCTCGTGGAAGCACCTTTTCGAATTATCCGTGCTCGGGAACGAAACTGTAGACACACAGACTTTCCCCACGCAGCGGCTCGCTTTCGTCCTGGCACGCTCCCTGGCCGGGGAGTTGCGAAAGGGGAATTCCCATCGCCGGCCGGTCAAACGTCGACATTGCGCATGCGTCACGTGGCACGCAGACTCCAACTATATAGACCTTTCCAATGTTTACAAAATCACAGTCCAGCGTGCGATCTTCACAGTCCAGCACGTGCGTGTTCGTCGCTTCGGAAAGCGAGCAAAGCACGCGCCATACGCACGAACACTCAAAATGGCACCGGGCACACGCTCTTTCTTGGAAAAGTCTATAGTCGCTGACAGTTTAAGAAACGCAGGGTGCAGCCACTCTCGAGCATCTCATTATCGCTCCACGGCAAATGAGAGTGCGTCATTCGCCGTTAAAATATAACGACCAACCAATCAGGGAGCAAGAGGCGAAAACATATTCAACTAAGCCCCTTCTTTTTTTAGTTGTTGGTGACAATAGTGACGCGATGACGTCACCGACTTGACTCTGGTGTTTGTGTGCTCCATAAAAACAAATTGGGGAAGATGGGGAACGTTGACGAGAAGAGTGTGGGGAAAACCGAGCTGACGCCTGGTCGGTGTTTTAGTTAAATTGGAGAAGATGGGGAATGTTGAGAAGAAGGGTGTAATAAAAAGCGAGCTGGCGCTTCGTCAGTGTCATAGTTAAATTGGGGAAGATGGGTAAAGTTGAGGCGAAGGGTTTGGGAAAAAGCGAGCTGACGCTTCGTCAGTGTTTTAGTATTCTCTGATTTCCTCCGCTTTATTGTTTTCCGTTGAGCTGGTAAGTGGGCACCGTGTTAAGGGCATGGACTAAAAGGAGATAAAATAAAAATTCGACTCTACGATTATTTGTCTTAGAGTGAATCGCTCTTTTTTTTTAGCTCGAATGTAAATCTTTATTATTTGATGGTTGCATCGCTAAAAGATATGTAATGCGTTGACAAGAAAAAAACAATATAAAAAAATAGAAGTGTTCCCAATGTCTGTAAACGATACGAATAGTTTATAAAAAAAAGCAAAGTGAAATCATATTGATTTTTGACAAAAAATTAAACGATCGATGTCATTTTTTTTTTTGCTTTCACTATACTGCGTTTCACCTTATGTTGTACCGCAGCGAAGGCTAGAAGCGCGAGCTCATAGCGTTGGGAGCTGCCCTTGGTGCACGAGAGCTTGTGCCGCCGAGATGTGCCCTAGAGCAAAGAGCTCGCGCTTGTAACCTTTCCTGCGGTACAACACAAGGTGAAACAGAGTATAGTTGTTGATTGAGCGTTGAATGTCTTCGAAAAATAGGGGTAGCGATATATGTGAATGAACAGTAACAGAACAAATCATGATAGTCGTTAGACTCTGTATGTTTTATATAATGCGGCAAACGCATTCCAATCGTGGACGATCCTAAGAAACACGAATTTCGTTTAATAAGCGATAAAGTTATTTGACTTTCAGTAAACTTTCTAATAATAATCCATACTTCTTTTTTGTCGCGACCAAGAGTACGCGTAAAATTAGAAACGTCAAGACCTTTTTAGAAGGGAAACCTATCAGAAACCTGAATATAGACCGTTCCAGTAAACGACTTCTGGCCGGTGCGATTTTCAGTCTTCTTGGCTCCACCCAAAGACGTTTTCCTAGTGACATATACACGTTATAAGTATCATTGCTTTTATGTGCACCGTAGGTTTTGAAGAAAATTGGTACTTTTAGTATTGTTGTTATTACTGGCGGGTGATGTCGAATTGAATCCAGGCCCCCCTACGAAGGCTGAACAGATGGCAAATATGGAATCCATGCTTATGAGCCTAACTGCTAGCATGAACAGGGTTACGACACAACTTTCCAGTATTCAAAGTAAGCAAGAAGAATTTGAAAAGAAACTGGACACCTTGATTAAGAGCAATGACCACTTAGAAAAACGCGTTGATGGTATTGAGGGATTGACCAAAAATCTACAAGCACAGATTGATGCTCTTGAAAACCGCAGTCGAAGGTGCAATCTGGTGTTTTGCGGCATAGATGATACGAAGAGCAATGAGACATGGGAAGAATCGAAGAACCATGTGCTACAACTCTGTAATGATAAAATGGGCATCAACCCCATTTCGATTCAAAGGGCACATCGGATTGGTCAATATAGAGCGAATGGGAACAGGCCAATTATTGTAAACTTTGTGTCGTGGAATGAAAAAGAAAGCATAATGCACGCGGGGTTCAAATTTAGAAATACCAACTACAGTGTCTCAGAGGATTTTAGCAAAACACTACGCGATAAAAGACGTATGTTATGGGATTTTTCAAAAGAAATAAGGTTAAACAAGGCAAATAAAGTCTTTTTGTCGTACGATAAGCTGATCGTGAATGGAGAAGCGTATATCTGGGATACTGAACAAAAGAAGGCGGTCCTCGTGCATGGTAATAGACATGTAAGAACACAAGAATGACAAAGACCTTACGCTCATACAACTTCTGATAATGTATCCATATCTTCAAATACTTGCCCGACGGTTCTGCTGATAAACTGCCGCAGTCTTAAAAATAAAGTAGACGAGTTTTTCTGCTTAGTAGAGGCAATACAGCCATGCGTAGTTATGGGCACTGAGTCGTGGCTCGATGACTCTGTGCTTAATAGCGAAGTGTTTCCTAAGGGCTTTGCAGTCTATCGTAATGACCGCAACGCGCATGGCGGTGGGGTGTTTTTATTGATAGATTCACGGTGGGCAAGCAGTGAGCTTCAAGTGCCGCCAAATGATACTGAATCTGTTTGGTGCCGAGTCCATTTGCCCAAAGGAGGCACCCTTGTATTAGGCACTTACTATCGTCCCCCAACAATAAATAATATCGATGAACTTGGTCAAATACTGTCCACTATCTCCGATAGTTCTATTATTGTAGGAGGAGACTTTAATCTTCCCAATATCAATTGGGCAGGCACGGCTTATACTTGTGATGACAGTTCCACCTTGTATAAATCTTTTAATGACCTCTTTATTTTATTTGCTCTAAACCAATTCGTACTCTCACCAACAAGAAAAAACTCTATTTTGGATTTGGTACTGACGAATAACCCTAGTATTATTTCAAATGTCTCCATAATTCCTGGTATAAGTGATCACAGCGCAGTTGTATGTGAATTACCATTAAATAAAATAAATAGGGTGTCAAAGCCTCCACGCAAAGTAATGATGTACGGGCAGGGTAATTATGAAAGTATGTCGTTAGAGCTCTCGGCATATTTCCTTTACTTTTCCGATCTCAGTAAAGAGTGCGACGTTAAAGAATTATGGGAAACTTTTAAGCATAAAATTAAGGTGCTCGCTGATTCTTACATACCATATAGGACTATTAGGGAAAATAATAAACATAAACCATGGATAAATGCTACAATTCGAAAGCAAATAAAACGTAAAAGTCGGGTTTACAAAAAATATAGAACAAATCCGTCCGATATCTTAGAACAAAAACTTGAAGAGATAACCGCAAATCTTGAAAAAGGATATCCAAGAAAGCAAACTAATTTTCTACGAGTCTTTTGAAAACAAATTAAGAAATGATCCTACTGAATTCTGGAAATTCGTTAAGGCAAATAAAAAAGAGGATACTTCAATTCCTGGTTTATTGAAGGATGGCAACTTAGTGAACAGTGATATAGAAAAAGCGGAATCTTTTAACACATACTTTAAATCAGTTTTTTCACCCCGTGCTCTTGGAGGTATTCCTTCTGTGCCTGATAGAATAGCAAGAACTGTTATGCCAGAAGTGATAAT
Organism: Ixodes persulcatus; assembly: GCA_013358835.2. Classification (NCBI taxonomy): domain Eukaryota; kingdom Metazoa; phylum Arthropoda; class Arachnida; order Ixodida; family Ixodidae; genus Ixodes; species Ixodes persulcatus. The sequence continues at coordinate 346,906 of JABSTQ010010929.1, read as the reverse complement.
AGGAATGGACGAGATTATAGCACTTCTAAGAGACCTAGATACTTCAAAGGCATATGGACCAGATGAGCTCTCGCCGGTAATTTTTCACAATTGTAGAGAGGAAAATGCAAGATTCCTACATATAATGTTTACCAAATCACTAATAACTGGCATAATTCCCGACGATTGGAAAAAAGCAAACGTAACTCCAATTTTTAAGTCAGGATCAAGAAATCTTGTTGAAAACTACCGCCCCGTGTCTCTGACATGTGTTGCGTGCAAACTCTTAGAGCATATATTATATAGCTCAATATATAACTTCTTAAGTTCCACAAATTTTTTCTCTCCTTCCCAACATGGTTTCCGTCGGGGTTATTCGTGTGTAACTCAGCTAGCTGAATTTACACATTACCTTTCAAACGCCATTGACAACAAAAAACGAGTAGATTGTATATTCTTGGATTTCTGTAAGGCGTTTGACACAGTGCCACATCATTTGTTATTGAATAAGCTTACATTAATAGGAATTAATGAAAATATTATAAATTGGGTTGATGTTTACTTATCTCAGCGAGAACAATGTGTTGTACTAACTGGTCAAAAATCTTCACCTGTACTTGTAACCTCGGGGGTGCCTCAGGGAAGTGTACTGGGACCTTTGTTATTTCTTATATTTATTAACGACATTTGCGAGGGGATACAGTCAAACATCAAGCTATTTGCGGATGATGGTGTATTATACAGAGTTATAGAAAATGACGCAGACGTCTGTATGATGCAAAAAGATTTAGGTATGTTAGAACGCTGGTGCGATCATCGGGAACTGGCCTTGAATATACAAAAGTGCAAATACATGTGTTTTACTCAATCTATTGTTAGCATGGCTACATATAAGATAAAAAAACTATGAACTTGAGCGGGTAGATAAACACAGGTATTTGGGAGTTAATTTTTCGAATAATCTCAAATGGAATGACCACATCGATAATATTGTAGCAAAGGCAAGTAAGATGTTATTTTTTATTCGGAGGAATTTTAAGTGTAAAACAAACATTATATTTTTCTTTTATCAGACCAATCTTGGAGTATGCCTGTGTTATCTGGGATCCGCCTCAGTGTTACCTCGCGAATAAGTTAGAGCGAATTCAAAATCAGGCATTAAGGTTTGTCACAGGCGATTATAGTCCGTACTCGAGCTGTAAAGAAATGAAGAACAGACTGGGTTGGGACCTTCTTAGACTTCGGAGAAAGTGTTTGCGGTTAAAATTCTTTCACAGTATATATCACGGGGAAACAGGCATTGAAAAGGGTCTTTACATTCTCGAACCACACCATGTATCTTCAAGGCGGAATCATTCTAAGACTGCGGCAGAGTATCGTTATCGTACTGACTGTTTTTGTTATTCATTTTTTGTTCAAACCGCCCGGGAGTGGAATGCCCTTCCGGAAGAACTGATAGCTGTTATCAATAAATACGTATTTTATGACAGACTGCAGAGAAGCGTGGTCGAGTGAAAATGTAGTACTGGATGATTGCCGATTGCGTTACTGAAAATGTTTTTTGAATGTGTTTTTCTTTTGTTCCCCCCTGCATAATGCCTAACGGCGCAGCAGGTATTTGTGTAAATAAATAAATAAAATAGGCACGTGCATTTCTCGCCTCCGAAGCGACTAAAAGGCGCGCGCTGGCCTGAGGAGATTGTATACGCTGGTCAGTAGATTTGTAAACATCAGAACGGTGTATGCGTTGAACATGAAATTATAAGTGTAAGAATAAAAAGTCAAACCTCGAAAATAGATTTGGTTGCTATGTGACGAAAAAGCTACGTAAAACAAGTTTTTCCGAGAAATCATCATGATATAATGAAGTACACCAACACGGCCGCTTTATCACTGCTGCTTCGCTTCTGCCTGCTGCTTTATCGCGAGAAGCATAAAAAATGTGTCGCAGCCAAGCTCCGCAACTTCGTCGCTGGAGGCGCTGCTCGTCGCTTACGTATGTCTAGCGAACGCATGCAGCGTTCACCGTTGCGTAACAGACGGTGTTGTCTCCCCTTGCGGCAGTAACTCTTCATATCTTTTGCTAACCTATTCAATCAGGATTTGTTGCTCCTAAGTTTCGATCAAATTAATGTCTTATAATTTACCGCACTTGACGTGTTTTGTTTGTTTTTATTTATATTTTTTTTCGGTTCGCAATCAATCTTATATGCGTACGATTGTCATTTTGAAAAAAAGAAAACTTATAATTGAAAGAAATATAAAAGTTCGCAGGCCAACTACACTGTATCGTAACACTTTATAAGTTCACGTGGAGGCACTCTTACCGTACGCGATGGTTATCGCAACACGGCTCAAGACCAGGGTGGAGAATGGAAATCAATATGATTTAAATTCTTATTTAAATCGATAGTTATACCGTAATCTAAATCAGACTATCTTTACTATGATGATTTAAACCAAACCTTTCCGCTTGTCTATCATTTTATTTTTTTACGTGCATCAAAGAACTATCTAGAAATAAAGATTTATATAAGGCTGGACACTATCAAAAAGCAGTGCTCTTCTGTAGAAATCGCAGCGTTGAGCCTGATTCCTACCTTCTGTGTTGTTCGTCAGTTACGTAACACCCTCCTGCAACAAAATCAAGTGCAAAAGAAACAAGAACTGGAAAAGTAATGTCCCCTTGCAAGAAGTCAGAACGCAAAAAAAAAAAAAAATCAAATAAAGCTTTCTAACTAACTAAAAAAAAATCAGGCTGTTTTACCTTCGAGTACATTTTATTAATTACATCATAAAAAGTTGTTAATTAAACTGTACATTTCGAGTAATTATTTTTTCCGCATTGTTATCAATGATCAGACGAATTGATCAATCAGACTGCTATCTAGAGAAATTCATCTAGAGGCATAAAATCACAATATTCAAGCTAGAGTGATTCAAATCAAATTAATATGTTTCAATAAAGAAAAATTTGATTTACTTAGATATTGTGGCGACGCACTGTCCCCACCATTTCGGCACAGCCATCGCGTCTTCGTTGTCTACTCCGGCGAAGCACGGCCGCGCGCCACTCTGTGTACCTCGAAGAAGACTTTCAACCCAGGCACGCGAAGCAACGGAAAGGTGTTCGACTGCCGCCACCAAGGCGATAAACCGCCATCTTTCCTATGTTGGGATTCGTTTCCCGCCACGGCACAGTATCCCACAATACTTTTTTTTTAATCATGACTTTTTTTTATTTTGTTTAAGACCATTTAACGTGGTCACTCCAGGAACTTAGGTTTCTACCGTGAAAAAAGAGCCACGCGGCAGGCCACTTTGGCAGCGAAATAGGAGCACTCAGACCTCCTTGTTTGCAATAAATCAGACTGAAGTTATGAACGGTAAATATGCGAGGCACAGCGTTACCTCTTTTTTTTTTTTTTTCAGATTGTGAAAAATAACAAAAACAGGAACTGACTTCCGTATTACACGCAACATGGAACCTTTACTGAGAAAAATAGCTTTGATACACATAACAAAATAAAATGTCACATTTCTCGGAAATGACCAAAAACCGTTTCCCTATTATTTATTTATTTTTTTTTTTTTTATAAGAGGCAGGGGAGTGGAGGAAAAGAGGGCGTTGGGTAAGCCCTCAGCGTTGTGTACAAGGCACCGAAAGTATCGGGACCTTGCGGCGCCTCGATTTCACTCAAATATTTGTGATTAGAACTTCGATCGTCTAAATATTCCAACAGAGATTCTATGGGGTTTTGTACGTTTCCGTGGCTCCAGGTGGTTTGGAGTATGGGGCATCGTGCGCCCGTCCACTTCTTGGGAAAATATTTATGGTTCAGATGTCACGGACTCGGAGATCGATCGCGACGGCCTAAAATAAACGATCCCCGATATTGCGTTTCCATCCCACTAAAATGCCCGCCTCGCGATGACAGAAAACATCGATGCTGGTCAGCCTTTGCTACGGGGAGCCTGAAAAAAAGCGATGGCTGGAGGCTGCCTGCGCGGGCAATGCAAATATTCCCGATGGTTTTCTACTCTCAATAATAATAATAAAAAATAATTGTAGATATATATCCATTTTCTGAAAGCCTAATGGCTTCGACGGCAGATTTATTGCACGCTGAGGCCCAAATTTTTTAAATCGTTTAAGAAAAATGGGCGAATACCGACAGAGCCCGGATTTCAAAGGGGTAGCAACCCAAACCAAGGAATGCGGTTGTAATTTATAATGGAGGACGCCTACAGCGGAGATTTGTTGCAAACGAGATTGGTCGCAAGCACAGAGCCGAGAACGCATCTCCGACTGGTGTGTTTACCGTCCCCCCCCCCCCCCCCCGACACACACACACACAATTTTTTTCTTGACGACGTTGTAGAAGCGTAATTTTGTCGCTGGTTGCGATCCTGGCGGTGTCAGAACAGTGGTGTATAGCGTGGCAGACGCCTACGACAGCGACCCTCGCGTTAGCACGTGCTTTCTTTTTTTCAGAGATTGTTACGATTAATTAATTACGAGGGTCGCGATATCCGACGGCATGACACTCCGGATTTTCCAGCGTCACGTGTAGCCACTTCGGGACGATTTTCGATGCATGGGCGGAATAGGACGCAGACCAGTAAGAGACGCGTTCCCAGGCGACGTAGTTGCAAGTTTGGTTGTGCGAGGACAGAGGGCGCAGAGGTTGCGGGCGATCAAGGCTTTCGTCGCATCCTCGAACCACGTGACTCCAATCAAGCAATTAGAAACACACTAAAAAAAAAGTTTCGTTTTAGAAAAAAAAAAAAGGGGGGGGGGGGTCAATAACCGTTGAAATGCCCACCTTGGGCATGATAACAAAGCTTCCACACAAAGGATGGTATACACGTGCTCGTCGAAAAATGAAAACAGAAATCAGAAGCTGCACACAAATTCGCAGAGAGCTTCGATCGAAAACTTCACGCTTATTTCCAAGGAGAGGAAGTGCTCAAAGCTTTGCGTACACGTGGCAATATGTGGCCTACGTTGCGCTCTAATCTTGCATGTTATATTATTTACATTTTTTCTTAGCCGAGTTGAAAGTTTGAGTTGATTCTGTGCATGCCACTTGAAGATGAAAGTCTACCTTGTTAGACGACTTGAAACTGTGAGTTAATCACGTTTATTTTGGTACAAGAGGAAAGGAATTCCCAGAAATTCACTCGAACTCGTGTAATATTGCTGAATGAGAAAAAAATGTAAAACATTTCGCTGGCAAAATGAAAAGAACGGCTACTTAAGAAAACTGCTACAAGCGAATTGACCACTTCCGAGATCGCTCCATTTTTACATTCTTAAAGTAGAAACAAAACGCTTTCATTCCATTCCTTTGTCGCACTCTGCGCAATAAACGCGATTTCGCTTCGCGTTATTAACAAGGTGGCTAACATGATTAGAGTGAGCTGCTTCGGTCGTCTGTGGTTTTCACAGCAAAACAAACCAACGCGATTTTTTTTTTATGGTGCTAGTTAATATGCAACGACGTAACACAATTTTCTGCTCCGTATCTTGCAGGTGTTTTGACGCACGCAGCATGGAGAACGTACACGATTAGAGAAGGTCTTCGAAAGAGAGAAGAAGCAGCCTAATTGAAACCTAATTTTGTTTTCGCGTAGGCAACTGTGAAATTAGGGACTCTACCTCGAGACATAGTATAATCTTATTTGTACCAGAATGTTGCCTAAGTAACTACAATTTTCTTTCAAATAAAAAAATAATAAATTGCGCGGTAGATGAGGCAAGCATTAGAATTTCCAAGCGTACATAAGGGGGTCTATACAGTGCCGCAAAAGAATAAACAAGGCATTGCCGAATGTTTAGTCTCAGCCCAAATTTAGCGCTAGCGGTCCGGACCGGATACCAAAATTTCTAAATGAATAGTTTTTTGTTTGTTTCTTAACAATAATTGTTGTTGTTTTTTTTGTTGTTTTTTTTTTTAATGGCAAAATGAAGGTTGTTCCCGGCAGCTGACGCCGTTCATCTTAATCTGATGTGTTGACTTCGAGGGCAGCCATTTTCCCATTGAACATTTCCGGAAATTCTGTGACCTTTTAATCAGACAGATGACGGCGAGCTCCAAAACTTTGGCATCTGGTCCGCACCGCTCGCGCCATATTTTTAGCCTAAACTGAGCGTTTGGCGATGCAGAATTTATCTTTGCAGTATAGTATAAAAAAACATCATTTTTTATTTGTTTATTTATTTTTCGGAGAAAAACACCCTGTAATATATATATATATATATATATATATATATATATATATATATATATATATATATATATATATATTTAGGTGGGGGGGGCGGGGGGGGGGGGGGGGAGGGGGCACTTTGTACGTTAACAGTATTTAGCACAAAACACGGATGTGCTTCCTTGCTTTTACACTTCACTATAGCAAAGTAAGAACGCTGGGGGGGGGGGCGAGAACGCCTAGCCCCTTTTGGGATTTCTCTTCGCTGTCACTTTCTTTATTTGTGCGCATCGCACGCTCGGTGCCTCGTAGACGCCAGAAAAAAGAAACAAAATTGCCCAAGCATCCAAAGACTAGCAAAGCCACTGAAAAAAAAACCAAACCACTCGTAGGTTCTCAGCGTTTTCCTATTTTCCTGTTTCGAAGGGAAAGCACATAAAGTGAGGCTTTTTACCCTTTTACTTCTTAGTTCTTAAATGAGAGTGAAAGGGATTAAAAAAAGCATGCTCATAACGTAACTTTTAAAAGATTAAGGAACTGAAGTGCGTAATATAGAAAATATATCCGTCTTAGGTCAGGTTTTAACGTCTCCCCTTGTAATTGGCTAACAAGTTAGATCTCTGTGAAGACTCGGGTAATTTAAATCTTAAGCCGCCGTATTTCCGTTCGACGGTAAGTTAATTGGACCGCTCGGTGGTGTCGCGCTTCCTTAATTTCGAAATAAGATCGGTTTTAGAAAAAACTTATCAATGATTTTTTTTTTTATAAGGCTGGAGACGTATTTAACAATATGACAAGCTTATGTGAAGTTCCATCGAGAAATATCATACCTATATACCACGCTAACTAAAGCTGCGGTCGCACTGCTCATGCGTCACACAAAAGAGTTTGCGGACACTGTTTTAAGCGTGTTTCTTTCATGCGTAGCAGTATTGTGGCATTGGTCGCACAAGAACTGCCTCTGCCCAACGGATTCAAAGCATAGATAAATGTAGGAAGCAAACAAGCTTTGTGCCAGCTTGAGGTCTGTCCGCGTATACAAACACAGTCACAAAGAAACCGCAACTTAGTTCTGAGAAATCAAAATCCCGCGACAGACTGCTATACTTCCAAAATGCGGAATGCAAGTTCGTCTGCTTCTTTTGCAGGGGTTGTGGCGACGTCAGAACGCCGAGCTCTGATTGGCTCCGAATGACGGGTTGTGGGCAGAGTGTCGAACCGGAACCGAACCGAACCGAAAACCGGAACCGAACCGTTATTTTTAGCCGAACCGGAACTGAACCGAACCGAAATCTTCGCCGCCATCTTGGAACTGAACCGGAACTGAACCGGAAAAAAATATAACGGTAACCGGTTCAAAACGGTTTACTGTAATATTTTTTATTACAAAATGAGTGTTTCGAGAAGAAAAAATTGGCAGCTGTATTTCTATGTAGTGATCAAATTGTCACATACTGAATTGCAATGTATGAAAAATTTTGGGATTTCGTGGCGCTTTTGTATTGGCACTACGAGTAATGATGTGTCATGTGGTCACGTGACGTCATAGTGTCAAGATATGCTGTCAAATAATGTCACGTCACCTGGCCTTCTGATGTAATCGCGTGACTCACCGCGTCAAGTCGGCATAAATTGAGTACGTCATTATAGTCCGTTGCAACTCAAGAAGGTAGGGGAAGGTAGGGCGAGGGAAAGGAAGGCCGGGGAGGAGGAAGCAGACGGAACGCTGGAGAGAGGAGGAGGTTTCCCCCTCTTTTCTCCAGAGTTCCGTCTGCTTCCTCCTCCCCGGCCTTTTTTTCCCTTGCCCTACCTTCTTCAGTTGCAACGGAATATATATGTATTAGCGTTGTTGACAACGTGACAACACATGCCATCACGACTTTTCATGGCGAGTCACGTGACATTGTGAGGTACTCCATTGTGTGACGGCGCCGTGCATTACCGTCTTTAGGGTTCACACAGGGCGGAGGAATTCACAACACTGATCGCAGGGTTAACTTTTTATGCATTTCTTCGAATTAATAAAACACTAATCAGGCTTTGATGATACGGGGCTCACATGTCCTGCCGTGCATCTCTTGGGGGCTTGCGGTGCTCGCAGGGGTTCCGCAGCAGGCCCGGCTCCTAGGCGATGTCTTCCGTCTCCGCAGTGACTCGCTCTCTTGCGTCGTCTCGCCTCTCGCGGGGTCCCCTCTCCAGCGGCCTTGCGTCCTGGGAGTCCTTCTCCAAAACCCCGCACTTTCTCGGCGTCCCGCGTGTCGGTGTTCTTCCCCCGTACGGCGAGCTGCTTTTTCTCGGGCTTTCCTCGACGCGACCCCGCCAACCACTGTCCCTCCCTTCAGCAGTTCATCCTCCCCCTCTCCCCAATTCCACGAAGTTGACGTCACCACCATCCCGAAACCCCCCGTCTGCCAATGGGTCCGTCCCGTCTGCCAGAGTGTCTGGACCCGCACCTGCAAGCCGTTACGGGACCGAGGAGAAGCTGGACATCCGACACCTAACTCGGGCGGCGACCCGGCGGTGGCAGTGCGACTTGTCGCTCGGCGGGGCGGAGGGGGGAGGCAAGCAGGAATGCCGTGGTCGAAGCCTCCAGAGAATAGAGCCAGGACGAGACACAGAACATCACAATTGTCATAAACCCGAGTCGAGTGCTCGGGTTCTTGGCAATTAGCATCGCCAAACATTCGTGTTGGCTTGTGTTCAATCAAAGATGAGAATAGCCGAACTCTAACACTGGCGGTATACAATTAGCGTCAGGTAACATCGCCACTTGTTCTAATAGCGAGTTGAGGAGGGAAAAGCTATTTCTTTCCTGTATTTTTTCTGCGTCTCTCATTGAGGGGAGCAAAATACTGTGTTTTTTAAAGCTATCAAAGCCAGGGATTAGCTCTTAGTGGTATTTACTGAAAGTACAAAAATTGTCGCATGAACCATTTTACATGTACACATCATTGAGGCAGCCAAACATGTTTTCGTTGTTGCTCAACTGTCTCATGAAAGTTGTCCCCGAGAATAGAAGGATTGAAAGGACTAAATGTGGCTTATAGTCTGACGATAAATAAAACTACAAGTGTGTGGGGCAGGGATACCTAAAAGAAAGATTCTAGTGGCCTTAGAGGCAGCCACTCAAATTCTCGCAGGTTTTGTTTTTAAGTTTACTGATTTTTTTATGCAAAATAAAAGAAGAGGAGGATTACTGTTAACAAATGACACAAATATAACTGTCGAATCGGCACCCCCGGCCAAACGGACGAGGGTGTCCCTCACAAATAAAAAATAATCTCTGGAAGAGCATCGTAAAATGAAAAAGGGGGGGGGGGGAGTTAAAACATACTGTGTTGTAAAGGTTCCTCTGCTCCGCATCTTGGGCGCAGACAAGACAGCGTGATCCCGCAAAGCTACTTCGTTTGCAAAATCACTCCTGCCAGAAAGCGGGTTTTCATGATGCCAGACGCTCGCGCCGTTCCTCACGACGCTGCACCAAGAAATAATATTTTTTTGTTTCTGAATACATGAAATGCACTGAGCGCGAACCTTCTGCAGCGTGCATTGTACACCACGGAATTTGATTTTCTCAGCAAAAAGAAATTGCTTGCTACCAGGATATAGTGCGAAGATGTCGCGTACAAACCATGTTAAACAGTTCAGTTTTCTGGTTAAATGGGATGTTCTCAACACAATACTCGGTTTCACTTAAGTGTGAGCGTAGCAGAAGCTAAAAGAGCACGCTCCGGGCTTTCAGCGTTCTTGCCAAGCATGAGCGCTTCTGCAGTGCATGCACTGGTCAGGAGCATATGCTCGCGCTTGTAGCATCGGCTGAGTCTGGACTTGAAGGGGCCCTGCAAAGCGTTTCTAGCCATTTTTTAATTTGCATCGCGTTCGCTCTAACTAGTGAATGTGACTCTAATAACACATTAAACATAAAATTAAAAAAAAAAAATCCGACGTACTTTGAACATAATAGGTGAAATAGATTCAGAATATTCAGCACAATTTCTTTTGTTGATGACGTCCTTGGCCTGAACCAATACAGAACCGAAACAAGAGCGTGCAACAACCATGCACGATCTTCCTAAGTGTTGGAAATTAACATCTAGTTATAAAGATGTGAACGCCCCACCAATTTACAGGTGTTCCAAGCAAAATTTTGAGTGAGAATCACGTGCTTGAAGAGATCAGAAGGGGTCACTTGCGGCTATTCAGCCAGAAAGCCCCTCTATCCTGGGAAACGTGGCGCCATACATTGTTGTGGAAATGCTCGAGACACGTGCCGCGCGCCACTTCCGGAAAAAGCATGTCGTCCTAAATCTATACTTCGTCTCACCTTAGCATGGACTAACCGCGAACGCTGTGCTAGCGCGAGCGGCTAACCTTGACTGCCTTGGCTGGAGCACTCACTGCACGAGCGCTCGTGCAGCCGCCGAGGCTTCGTTCGAAGCAACTAGCTCGCGTTTTTAGCACGCGCGGCTAACAATAGTCCATACTAAGGTGAGACGAAGAATAGCTTAGTGCTGCGCTGTTCCACATGATCTTCCCCAGGGATGCACGTAGCACGTGCCTCGTGCATCGACGCACCTTGCGCAACGTTTAAAACATGAAGGGTCTTTATTCAGCCAGTCCTTCCTCTAAAACTCTATATCGCTATTATCTGTCGCTCTAGACCAATGTCTTCACTGAACGCTCGTGTATGACAATGATAGGCACGCTTCTCGAAGCAGCATTTGGTTTTCTTCCTCCCTTATGCCCCTTTAAGCTGAAACAAAGTGTAGCAAAAGGGATGTCCAAATTGTAAAGTTTTGCAGTATATACGAGGGGCGTTCATAAAGTTCGTTTTATTGTCACGAAGGAATAGAGATTCAGCAATCAAACTTGAGTAGGAGTTGAGACTTTCTCTACATATTCGCTACCAAAAGTTATCCACTTTTTCTAGTGATGCACCACATGCCGGAGGCCATTGTTATAGAACTCCTCGTTTTGAGGGTTCAGGTATTGCTCCACTTCAGCAATCACTTTGTCGCAGTCCTTGAAATGCTTTCCTCTTATTTAACCACACTGGAAGCGTCTCCGCCATTTAACCAAAGTGTCATAAACTGGGGCGTTGTCCCCGAACAACGCTCCCAGATTGGAATGAATATCCTTGGCATTGATTCCCTTCAAATGGAGAAAACGGATCACTGCATGTGCTTGGTACCGATGGGCGGTGCCATTTTTGTTTTGACTCCATAGCGGCGTTCCGAGCTACTATAGCATGCGATGTTTATACTGTGCGGAAACTAGAGGGACGCGCGCTCATGTTGATTCCGGTATTGTTCCATTTTTTTCAATTCCTTGTGCCGATAATACGAACTTTATGAACGCCCCTCGTACACGTTTGCAAGTCCGGTCTCAGGGCGCCGCCACCTTCCTCAGTGGGGTGCGTTCTTCCGATTACGACGCCTGAGCAAGGCTTCGTAATCGGATTATGACTCGTCCAAGCGCACCCCAGCCAAGCAGGATGGCAGCGCCCTGAAGGCGGACTTGCAAACATGTATATAGTAGTCTCGCGATGATATGCGGCAGCCTAATAAAATGCTAGAGCGCGCATGACTGATGAAGCACAGTGTTGTAAAATTAGGCCGCAAAACAAGTGCACGTAAAATCAAATATAACTTTAGCCTCCCAAGACAGTATTCTGCGAAGTTTCGAGCTCGTGCAATCCGATGTCCAAATGTGATTTAAATTAGAAATATATTGTCTGTTCTTACCGATGTTTATGTGTAATTAGTAGCATCACTGCATGCATCTCCATTAGAGAAATACGGACGATAACCAACCAAGTCCTGAACAGTTATGAGTCTGACGTTTCAATGTCGGTTCGGTATTTTCATCAGGGGAGACTATTTGCACGTGGGGAGCTGCAGCTTCTTTTCCATCTACGGTGTGTCGTCTGCTTCCTTCACTTTTAATGCGAAAACATTAACTGTTCCATGGAGCGAACCGACGACATCAGCTTTGAATCCGCGCCAAATGGCGCCTCCCACCATCCCAATGTCGCGTGTAGCAGGAATCTGATGGATAGGTTCCCATTGGCTGGCGACGAACTAAGGGAGCAGAAGAAGGACATTCATGATTTCGCCTTCACAACTTCTAAGTGTTTAGGTGTACTTGGACTTTTTTGTTCTCCAAGTGCCCTAGTCCGTTGACATACGCCGATGGTTAAGTGGCTGTCGACCTATTGAGCCCGACCTATTGAAACGTCGGGCTCTTAAATCCTCATGACTTGGTTTGTAAACGTCTGTATTTCTCAAATTTTTGACCCAAGCAGACGGAGTTCCGTCAGACCTGTTTACGTTTAAAACCTGCATTTCTATACATTGATTTTTGCAGTAAGGCGTCCTGTATGGGATTATTTAGAAGAATACTATTTATTACCTCTCTTTCAGCACATTTAGTGTATTTGCCTTCAGATCTGTAATGTGAGCACACAGTCCCTTTTGGCGTAGCCCGCGACCCGGTGTTTTACACTGCCAAACTGCGAACAGAAAAGCGTGTTCCGCAGACTCAACAGATGGCGTACTCTCGAGCACCCTCCTTCCATATCAGTCTCAAGCGGCTATGTGAACTTCATACAGTCAAAATTATTAATGACAATAAAAAATATTTTATTGCTGCCTGAAGACTTGACAACATAAATGAAGGGCCGATCACTCTAAAGACATACATCATAAGTAAATGCACCCCGAAATTATCTGATATATGCCCTGCAAATGTTTTCCGGCGTTTTTATCCTCGATAGAAGTGATTTGGGAGATCCTTAAACAAATCTTTTATTTTGAAACTGATTTAAATAACATATGTCTTCCTGATGCATATTCAACTTCTCAAACATGTAGAAGTATGTTTCTTCTTTTGTGTGATGAACAAGAATTTTATGTGTCTGTGGGCTCGACGAAAACAAAGTACACAGTGGCGCGTGGCGGAACTATGACGATTGCGCACGCAGACCGTCAGAAAGTGACCAATTAAGTACCTGTAATCTCGAGCAGAGTATGAAATACTACTTTGTTCTATTTAACAAAGATATAAAAAATAGCAAGGTTCATGTTTATTTGTAAATTGAATTGACCGATATCTTGACAAAAATAAACCTCAAACCAAGCTATGTCAAAATTGTTCACTTCGGTACGCGCTATTTTAGGCCAGATCTGATCTGAGTACAAAGGTCCCTCTTTTCTGCATGATTATTTGCATGCATAACGGTCCTGAGTGTAAAGAATATTGGTCAGGAAAGTAAGCGTTGTTATTGATGCTCAGCGTTTCTATAAAAGGTAGATGAAAGGGTCTGTCCTAAAACTGTTTTGGCATTTTGAAAATACTATTACTTTTAGCTCAGTTGAGACGTTATCATATATATCATAAAACGTATTTTGTAAACTGGATTTCAGGGTATATATGGCGAGGACGTGCTCATTTCATGATTTTATGCACTGTAATTAATTCTAAGTTCAAGAGCACAGCAGGAGTCTACTTTTAATACTGCGACGCAAAGTTGTAGCATTAACGGGTATTTTAGGCGATCTCCAAACTGATATTTTTTAGATTCAGGTAAAATATATGCGACTGACGTAAAAATATAGATGCTGAGTCATATATGTTAATCTAGCTTTCTTTTACTGTTTCATTTAAATTAAATAACGTAATTTATTTTTCTACTCGAAATTAAAAGTGGATTCTACGAATGATAAAAAGCTAGGTACTCGTTTCACTGTTGAAATAGCGCCTATTGCCAAAGAAATGCGGAAAATATATTCTCAGTTTTGCGGTTCAAACCGGTTCGAACCGGTTCAAACTGGTTCGAACCGTTATTTTTTGCTCCCCGGAACTGAACCGGAGCTGAACCGAAATCTGCGAACCTGAACCGGAACCGAACCGATAAAACTTTCGGTTCGACACCCTGGTTGTGGGTAGACCTCGAGGCAGCTTGCTTTGAGATCTACTCATTATCCTTCAATCTGAGCCAATCAGAGCTCGGCGTTCGGACGTCACCAGAACCCCTGCAAAAGAAGCAGACGAACTTGGACTCAGCATTGTTAGTCCCTCCGTTAAAGGGAAGCTCCGAACGCCAGTCCAGCAGCCTGCTAGATATGTCACGTGGCCAAAGCACTCTCAAAATGGCCGCGCCCTTGAAAGCGTGCACCACGAAGGAGCCTGCCTCCGTTGCTGAGTCGGAGCCGATGTCGGTTGCCGATGTTCCCCCGGTGGTGGCGTTTTCGGCGTTCCCCGAAGATATCTTGTGGTTGAACTCCAGCCTCATGTCGTCCGGAAGCGCCCGAAGCAGGACCGGGTAGAGCATGGCACAGTATGACTGATTCATCACACCCAACGCCCGAAGGCCCCGGATGTGAACCTGGACGCTGTCGTAGACCCGCCGCAGAGCTCTGACGCTGCGCGATGACGGCACCTGATTGATGTACATGAGCCCTGTCATGTGGTCCTGGATCAGCTCCGCCTGGTTCCCGAACCGCTGCTGCAGGAGCTCGATGGTGTGGGCGTAGCATTCAGCGGTTGGGTGCAGTCCTGCGAAGGCGGTTGCTCCATCGTCAGGACGGATCCCAAGTAGTTGAGTTGTTTTGAGGACGATAGCTCCGGATTTTCATGAATGGCGGTCTAAAATTTCTCCCAGAAGGGCTGCCAATTTCTTCGGTGTCGGTAGACCTCGAGGCAGCTTGCTTTGAGATCTACCCATTATCCTTCAATCTGAGCCAATCAGAGCTCGGCGTTCGGACGTCACCAGAACCCCTGCAAAAGAAGCAGACGAACTTGGACTCAGCATTGTTAGTCCCTCCGTTAAAGGGAAGCTCCGAACGCCAGTCCAGCAGCCTGCTAGGATATGTCACGTGGCCAAAGCACTCTCAAAATGGCCGCGCCCTTGAAAGCGTGCACCACGAAGGAGCAGCAATCTGTAACTCGGGTTTTGATGTTTATTTTGTTGTTTGGGGGGGGGTTGGGGGGAGGGGGAGGGGGAGGGGGGGGGCAGAGGGCAAAATGCAAGCGGACATTCATTGCAGGATGACGAAGAAGTCTTGAGCCGCTTTTTGTGTCACTTTAACAAATGCACAATTTTTTTTATTTATTTACGCACACTGTTTTAGCCCGGCTCAACTTCGACGACGACGCGCACAATATCAGAAGCTCAACGGTTTGTACACAGAAACCGCCGTGTCCCTATCAATGAAATTGAAAAAGGAGCTGAGTATCCGTCATGGCTCGGTGCACCGTGTGATTCACAATATATTGCAGTGTTATAAAGTGTCCGCCAGGTGGGTACCGAAACAACTTACGCCAGACATTAAGGAGCGCCGTTTGTATGTGTTTAAGTTTCTGCATCGACGCCATGAAGCTGAGGTAAATTTTTCTTCGACGCAATGTCGCTGGAGACGAAGGTTGAATTCATTATGCCCAGCCTGAGACCAAGTGGGCAAGCAAAGAGTGGAGGCAGACGTCGTCAACAAGACCACAGCTGGGTGCCGGGCAGTTCCAAGGCAGGGCAAGGGATGCTCGCGGTTTTTTTTTTTTTTTAATCATAAACAATCAATAATCGAACACTACATGCAACGGGACTCAGTGTCGACACGCACGTTGTCTTTTCACGTGCTCGGCAACAACTCAAAGTTTATGGTCAGGTCAAAGCGTCGTGGTTTTGCTGAACGTTGGTGTGTTGCTGCAGCGCAACATTGTGCGACAGCGAAAAAAAAAAAAAAGGTTTACGTTTTTTGGTGCATTCCGCATCCAGCATATCCGAAGGACCTAGCACCGAGCGATTTTAATTTGTTCGAACAACACAAAGCAGTTATCGGCAGAATTAATTCCGTACGCGGGATGAGCTGAAAGCGGCGATGCATCCCTGGTTACGGCGTCCCAAGCAAGATGTTTTCTTCTGCGGCAGCCACGCGCTTGTGAAGCATTGGCGCACATGTGATGAAAGTGGGGTGGACTATGTTGAAAAACAGCAGATAGTTTATTTTCTGTTTTTATTATTTTTCAAATAAAAAAAAATGAGACGCTAAAAATCATTTGTTTAATGCCGGATTTCAGCCCAGTTCTTAGGTGGAGGAGGGGAGGGTACGAAGGGGAGGGTATGTCCATGCTCCCCCTCCGTACCCTCCCCTCCTCCTCTATTGCTCCACTTCCATTTAGCGAGAAATTTTCAATAAAATTTCTCGATAAATTAAGCTAAATTTTCCCCGCTAAATTTAGCAAAACATTGAGCGAAAATTTTCCCTCCAAATGTAGCAAGAAAATTTTACCCTCGTGACCCACGTGACCCAATTTTACCCTCGTGAGGTCATTATGGGAAATGTCCCATAATGCAACGCGCGGTTACGCCGACGGCGACGCCGGCGCCGTCGCTGCTCAACCCGGAAACGTGCGCCTAAGAGCTGCGCTCCAAAATATATCGCGGTTACTTTTTGACTCTGTCTCGTAATTCTGTCTGTCACCAGGTCCGCATCGAACATCGAGTATTTATTATGATGTATGAACAGTGTGACTGTGGCTTAATACATCATACAAAAAACAGCCTGGAGACAGTGTCTGAGGCATGCTCCTTCCTGGTACGGCCGTCCCGTCGCGCTGGTGTTACAAAAAGTTCGTTTTTTTCACATGTTCGAAGCACATGAAGCAGACAAACATTTTGAGGCGGGTCCACAGATAATTCTGCCGTCATGTCTGCAGTGAACATCATGTCCTTTGCGAGCTGCGTTCATGCAGCTTTTTCTCTGGCCTCCCACTCACCACATGTATCTGTGGTGAAGAATAAAGTTATTATTATTATTATTATTATTATTATTATTATTATTATTATTATTATTATTATTATTATTATTATTATTAGGCATGAACAGTGCGACTGCGGCTTACTGTGACACGTTGTGGTCCCCTGGCGCGACGACCGCTGCTCGGGAATGCGGTATAAGACAGGTTCACTACACGGTTGAGCGAGCGCCCTTTCATCGAAACACGTTGAAAAAAACGGGCACGTTTCATCCAAGCTCCATTGAAAAAAAAAAAAAAAAAGAAAAAGCGGAGTATCACATTAGTGAAACGTCGTTTATCGAAATGGGGACGCAGTTTCAATGAATCCGTTCAGTCCGCGTAAGCAAATCTTAAAATCGTAAAGGCTAGCGTGTGATTCACTTAGGAGTTTTTGCCCAAACCTTGCCCCCCCCCCCCCCCCCCCCCCCCCCCCCCTCCGCCCTGTCCCTTTTTCTATCTCTCAGTAAACCAGGGGAAACGTAAAAATTTTCATGCGAAATTTGTTTTCGCATGAAAATTTTTTTTGAACGTGTTGCAGAAACATTTGCGTCAAAGGCTTAGGCTCCAACCTCCATTTTGCTGTTGAAACCAAGTTTTGGTCGGCAAAATACACACTCGAAGCACTTTACGTTCGGGTAACAAATAAGCTGTTGAGGCTTCCTCGCCCTTAACAGCGCGGCGTGTACTCAATCAGCACAAAACGACTCGTGAATTTTCAAGAAAAGTCTACATAGAGTACAGCTGATGGGGTATATCAAAAAGCTCGAACTACTCCACTTCGTCTCGCTCTTTCTCTCTCTTTTTTCATTTTCCACGGCCCGGTCCCGATCACCACCTAAATATTCCATTTTTTCCGAGAAGAACGCGAGCACGACGTGCGAGCTGGATCAAAACGCATATCAAACACGCGGAAAACGCGAAGGAGAACCAACGGACAAAGGCAAACAACATCCCGATTTCGAAACTCCCTTTTTTTTCTTCTTCTTCTTCTTCTTCTGCTACCTCGCAGCTCCGCTCTTCGCCGATTCGTTTTGTGAGCCCACGTTTCGTATTTATGTATTTTCCGCTTAGTCTGATATGCGTTTCTATTGCCCCTATCAGGCGTGCGGAACTGGGCGACATCCCAAGTCCGCCCCCTCACTTGTGCTATCGGCGCGAATGCGCGTTGCGCAAGTAAGGCATCTCCACACATACAGCGTAGAGCAAACTAGGGGCACATTCAGCGCTGAACACGGCGCTGAATTTGGCACCGGTGAAGCGCGGCGGAGCGATTCTGGAAGGTGTACGTTTAGGCAGCGGGGAGTTAAGTCAGCCCCCCCAGTGGCTCGCTCCTGTCTCCTCTGAAGGTGCGAAATTAAGCTAGTGCTGTGCGACTGCTAGCCTGGGCTTTTCAAGGCCCATAACGCTGTAGTAAATACACGGACTTAGCGTTGATATTAAAATGGTATAGTGCCTCTCATCAGTTTCACCTTAAAGGCGTACTCCTGCGATTTCCTCGTGGTCCCCGATTTGCCTGAACGCAAGCTAAACACAACAACAAACATCGCTGAAATATAGTATCCCAAATATTAGGTAATTGTTTTTACCAAGTTGTTGAATTTTCAATTTTCGTCCTCACCGTCTTTTTCAAACTGAAAGTGTCTACTGGTCACAACAAAAAAGTGACGCAAGTGGAAGGCATGAGTTCACTCTTCGGACTCTAGATTTTGTTCCCAACTGACGACAAGCCGTTTCATGGTGTCAAATGAATGCTTTAGAAGCTCGCTCCAGTACCCGGGCCCCAACACTGAAACACTGAACAAATGCTTGGCACAGTTCATTTTTGGGGCAGGATTACTCGACTGGCAAGCCTGCCTTTCACTGACGTCTCGGCACTGAAAAGTGCGGGTATATTTGAATGTTGGTTTTTGCAACGTTTTCGTTTGCCGATTTCAAAATAACTATTATGAATTTCGCGAAACCAAATAGCATACCGGAAAGGGCAAACACCGGGGATTCAGAAAATATAGTTAGTTGGGGTAGCTCAAAAAATCGCCACCCCTTTAACGTGAACTAACCGCAAAAGATACAAGCGCGAGCGGGTAGCAGCGGCTGGTCAAAGGCTCCTGCTCCCGTTGGACGAGCGTTCGTTGAAGACGAAGCGCAATCGAGAGCAAGGAGAGAGCGCTTGTTACCTTGACAGTTACATCAAGGTAAAGGGTAACTTCGATCGAAATTCAAACCAATCTGAATGACTGATATCAATTTACGGAGACTAAATACAATCGCTGCTATAATATGACACTAATGGGAAACGGCGATCCACTCTAAAACCGATATTAAAAATGCTACCCCCAACTTCTCAGCGGACATTCAGCAGGTTGACTGTTTATTGAGGAACCTTGTGTCCTGGTGTCATCATTACATTGAAGGAGGTTTCTTATTCGTACTGCCACTTCGTTTGCCGTGTTTTTCTGCTTCGTTTTGAGCCGTTTCAGCGGGTGATTTCTGCTTGTTATGTTATGTTAGAGGCCGTAGTTTCTAAGTGTTCTTCGGCGATCAACGCACGAAGATTTTTGACTCCCTGCTCTCTCAAGCTCGTCGCGGTGCCGAAGGTAGGGTTTGCTAGGAGCAGGACATCGAGTGGCCCAATTCTGCCGCAGGGGCCTGAGGTGGCGTTGCCAGTCACAGGAGGGCCAGGTGGCCGGTCATGCAGCGCTTAGCGAGGCCTGCTTAGGGCGTGTTGGTGCGACTATTTCTTATTGTTTTTCGTTGAGTGTGTGAAGCGATACAATATTGTGTGGTTGCTAGCTGCGCCGAAGAGACGAGGGACTAACACCAATGTCAAATACGACCAAGAAAAAGTCGAAGTGGTGGTGTTCTGTGCCGAGATACAACGTCGGTTACAACTAGTATTCCGTGTTTTCGAAGTTTGTTTTTCGTCAAATTCGGAGGGTGCCTTTTGGAAGCTTATTTTTTGCCGAAAATTAAGAGTTTATCTGAGTTTTATTTTTGTGTGATTTCGAATTCTAAAAAAATTCGAAGTTAAATTTCACAGTATTTCCCATTAGAAATAAATCGATAAATAAGAAATATCCGGGTGTAAACGTATGCTAGATGAAAAACTAAAATTTGCTCGAATCTATTAATATTTCTTCAGTTAGATTTGGCGTTGGTGTCATTGCCATTGGCAATAGTATTTTGTCCCACGAGAAAACGTTGCCCACAAGTGTTGCTTCCATAAACGTTGGCACTTAAAAATCAATAAACTCCTGGGCCGGTTTGCTCGAAGCGCTAACCGCGGCTAAAGTTAGCCGCATTACCTAGGAGAGGGATTTTGAAATCATGTGACTGGCTCGGTAGGGATGCGGGGAAACATGGCGGTGCCTCCGTGAGTGACCGCCGCTCGCTTTGGAACTAATATGTCGTTGTAGCTGCAATATCGGGCGCGTTAGTGAGCAACGAATGGTGCAGGAGGCTTTCGCTTTGCCTTACCTCACTTAAATCGCAAAGCATGAGCAATGACCTCGCGCCTTTTTAGATAGCCTTTCGATTCTGTCCATTTTTAAGCCTAAATGAACGCGATAATTGTCGGCATGGCAACGTCTTTGGAAAGCGGATGGCCTTGATTCAATCGGCCGGGTACTGGTAGCACACGAAAGCAGACAGCGTCCCAATAGACCTTTTTCTAAATTACCCAAGCATCGTGGAAAACGCTGGAAGTATAATTCTACGGTCCGCGCGCGCTGGGCTTCCTCTTATAAAAGAATCGAAGTAAATAATCATAATAAGGCTTTCACGAACGCGCGTGCAAGGCCTACTGGGTGATTCAAGGAGAAGCCAGGCTCTTTAAATCAACCGCAAAATTCGGTTTCTTAGCCTATCGCGCTACGCCTTTGTGCAGCGTTGCCCACAGATGGTGCATTGTTTTTTTGTTTTTTTTGTAAAATTTGCAAAGAGCGAACTTACCTGAGCAAAAAGTAAAGAAAGAAAAAGGCTTAGCTCCTATGGAAACGCAGCGACGCCACCGGTCTTCAAACAACACGGCGCCGTTTCGCACGGGAGACAAGAGATGGCGCAACAAACGCCGCCAACGTAAAGCCCCTTGATAAAGGCGTTCTTTACAAGTACCGCCAACCACTGTTGTGGAAACGCGCGAGACACGTGCCACGAGCGGGTGCTCCGCCGCCATTCGCTTCCAACGGCCGCTCATTTCAGTGCTGCGCCGCCATTTGCTTCCAAGATCCGCTCGAGACACGGGCCACGTGCGCTCGCGCATTTGACGCTACTTGCAAGGCAAACGGAAACATATCGAGGGGCTTTACGCCAACGAACGAGCATACGGCGCCGGGAGCCGACGTCTTTAGCAGACGATCTTTTCGACTCAAAAGCGGCGCGCGTTCCGCAGGCGGCGACAGTCGCAGAAACAAAAACAGGCGCGGTAACAACAAGGAACTGCAGTTCCTTGTCTGCTAAAGACGCCGGCTCTCGGCGTCGTATGCTCGTTCGTTGGCGGCAGTTGGCGTCGCGCCCGCTTGCGCCATCTCTTGTCTCCCGGGCGAAACGGCGCCGTGTTGTTTGAAGACCGGTGGCTTCGCTGCGTTTCCATAGAAGCTAAGCCTTTTTCTTTCTTTACTTTTTCCTCAGGTAAGTTCGCTCTTTGCAAATTTTACAAAAAAAAAATTCACCATCTGTGGGCAACGCTGCACAAAATCGTAGCGCGATAGGTTAAGAAACCGAATTTCGCGGTCGATTTAAAGAGCCTGGCCTCTCCTTGAATCACCCAGTACACTCATAGCATGCACCTCGGTGCGTGGCAATTTAGACGCTGTCTGCTTTTGTGTGCTATCAATACCCGGCCGATTGAGTCAAAGCAATCCACTTTCGAAAGACGTTGCCATGCCGACAATTATCTTGTTCATTTAGGCTTAGGAATGCCCAGAATCGAAAGACTATCTAAAAAATACGACGAGGTCAGTGTTCATGCTTTGCAATTTAATTGAGGTAAGGCAAAGCGAAAGCCTCCCGCACCATTTGTTGCTGACTAACGCACCCGATATTGCAGCTACAACGACATATTACGTTTTAAAGTGAGCGGCGCTCACTCACCGGGGCACCGCCATGTTTCCCCGCATCCCTACCGAGCCAGTCACGTGATTTAAAAATCCCTCTCCTAGGTACTGCGGCTAACTTTAGCCGCGGTTAGCGCTTCAAGCAAACGGGGCCTGGAGGTAGTCCCTGAGAAGTTCGTATTCATCCCATCCTATTCCATCAACCTACTTGAGATGGAATTTTGTCATGATCACTGACCCTGTGCGCTAATCAAGCTTATTTGTAAAATATCGTGTTTTGTGTTGATGTTTTTTTGTTTTGTTTTGGTGGGGAGGAGGGGGGTGCTTTGGCACATTAAAATCCGGAGTTCTTCGGATAAATCCGAAAGCACGGAACCCTAATTACAACATGTGCCAAGAGAAACACTCCTTGCTTCGAACGCCGGGCGATGTCTCTCTGTTTGTGGCATGGGATCGTCTGAGTGGAAGGGAAAAAAAAACTGATGCCGAGAAAGAAAAAAAGAGAAGTCTAAAAAGAATGCGTGACCTGTGTGACATGTCAGAGGACAGATTTTTCCAAGTGGGATTGCACTTTAATAAAAACAGCAGTTGAAGTTGCTCCCCTTATTTTGCAAGCCTGGCGTTTATTTTCATATGATGCATGCTCACAGATGAAATAAAATCAGACCTTTCCTGATCTACATGCTTTGGCTGAGAATTCAGAAATAAAACAAAAGCTAGTTTTCAATAATCTATGCCACACAAAAACGATGTATTAACACCGGATTAAAACCAAGTATTTAAAGGTCTGCAACATGTACAGCTGTCGAAAAAATAATAAAATAGTTTTGACACTAAAGTTGACGAAAAGGCATCGCGTACCATATTATACTCAGACTTCGCTTTTTTAATGCTGGTATGTAAGGTGAGATAGACAATTATTCTTCGATAACGGCAAAACGAAGAGAAAAAAAATAAAGAAGCGACACTATGTAAGCAACTGGCCGAACGGCATTCGAGTTTCAAATATAAGCTTCTGCCACTCGTACAAGTCGCGCTTTTTCACAGGGGTGTGAGATAGAACTTATTACTTCTCACAACCGAGCAGGCAAAAACACACGAAGAATGCGACCATTTTCACGCCGAACAAAACATCTCTGTTGCAACCACCAGGGGGGCTATGTTGCGCTTTTTGGACTCCCAGGAGACTAGGGAGAGGGAAGTGACGTCAACAACGCAGCAAATGCAGATTGGATGTTGATTTTGTTTTCTTCTGTCAACATCCAATCTGCGTTTCTCTAGTCGTTGACGTTACTTCCCTCTTCCAAGTCTCCTGGGAGTCCAAAAAGCGCAACATAGCACCCCAGGCCTCTGTCAGCCGTCGGACCGCCGCGCTCTACCGCGCTCTGCTACACTGCGCCCTCACCGGCGTGCTTGCACATCGCCAGACTTTCACGGCCGCGGGACGGCACGCCGCCACATTCTATAGTACACCCTAACTGCAGTGTTCCAGAGCCGTATATTAGGAGAGTTTGGACAATAGGCGGAGCAAAGGCCGCCGCCAGCGCCGAATATTCCCCCCACGCTTAGAGCGTAAACTAAATTTGTGACACAGCGTCGACCAATCAGGAGACCTCTACTCCATCTCACAAATGTCGACAGTGAAGAGAAAGGCACAGGCGCGTGAGCCTAGCTCAGCGAAACGCTATTGTTTGTACGAGACCTCGTGCATAGGAGGCACTTTCCAAAGCCACGCGCTCGTGCCCATGCCTTTGTCTGCACTGCTAGAACAGCGTCCTGAGACTGGCTGAAAGAAAGCAGTGCAAAGGGTGGGGTGCGCGAGCGTCTTGAGACGCGGAGTTCCGCTCGGCACGGCTCAAATTATACTTCGTTTCACTTTACCTGCGAGCGAAGCCAAAGCTAGAAGCGCGAGACCAGCGCGTTTTGCATTTCTCCCCAGCTCGCGCGCTCGAGCAAAGCCTGAACGCACAGAGCTTCCGTGCTCGCGCTTCCAGTTTTGCCTTCGCTCGCACAGAAGGTGAAACGAAGTATAGTCGTGGCACAAATTTAGAGCACGCGACCACCGCTAGGGCTGTTTCGCGGCCTGTGGTTGGCCCGAGATGCTCGCCTATTCAAACCAATGTATGGCCAAACTCTCTCAATAAACGGCTCTGCAGTGTTCTACCCTACCGAAGGTGGCATTCACTGGCGGCCTGCTCAGCGCGAGCTTACGGTTTGCTTGCACAACTTTTCCGCAACGTGCATTGCACACAACCAAGATTGCAGTTCTTCTCAGAATATAAGGGGAGGGGGGGGGGGGGGGGGGGGGGGTTGATCTGAGCCTGCGTTCATCGTGGCAAACTCGCTTTTCGACCGGTAACTTTAGGAATGTGTATTAATGTTTGCAACAGATGTTTGATATCTATGAAGCAAAGCAGTAAAACAGCCTTAGCATCTTACCTGACTGACCGGATCTGGTTTCGTGACTAGGCCAGTCGGACTTTTACGAGGGTTGCCATCATGCTCGAGCCGGTAGTTTCGATTTCACCGCCGACCACCCAAACAAAGCTTGGATATAGGTAATCTACGAAACTATACAAAGCATTGAGAAAAGAAACGGACACCTCGTAATTCAGGAACACTTTACTAAAAGCCATCGTAACCCTAAAATCGGGAAAATGTACCGGAGTTACCAGCTGTAGTATGTAGTGTATAGTACCGGAGTTACCCTTTATGTGTAGTAGACCCTAGCAGTTTCAGTGACATCGTCTGATGGGTTGCACCTGAGATGTGCTGAGATATACGTGATATGTAATGGACATGTGAATGTCAGAGTTCATATGATTCCGGGGCCCTATTCCCACTTGAGACCAAGCCAGATAGCGTGCGCAAAGATGCTTAGTCAAATTCCGACTTCTTGTGCAACTGTAAGTTTCTCCTCTAATTCCCCTCTGCGCCAACAAAGACTATCTGCGTATATTATTTTTTTCTTCTAAATGTCTCTCTTTCTCACTCTCTATCTTTCTCTTTCTCTCTCTTGCTCTAAGCGTTGTCTTCCTCAGTTCAAACTTCAAAGTAATCTCAGTAAAGAAAGCAGACTCACCGACAATACCGCTTTATCGTAGTTTTACATTGCAGTTTTGCAACGGTAGAGGAAACTTTCTCAGCTGTGAGAGGAAAGAAAAGAGGACTAAAACAGAGCTAAATTAGGCGGTAAAATAGCGACAATTCAGAATGTGCCCTTCATGTGCAAACTGTTCTGTGCCGACAAAAAACAAATTAGGGTGGTTTTCCTATCTAGAACAAAAATGAAAGATGTTTAAAGCACCCGGCAACCCCGAATTGGGGCGCAGCTCTTGAGGAGAAGGAGGGAAGGGTACTGAGGGAAGGGTACACCCCTCCTCCCTCCTCGTTCAAGCTCCTCCCCTCCCCCTCGTCCTCCTCCCTCCTCGTCCTCCCCGCGCGGTGCATTATGGGACATTTCCCATAATGCACCGCGCGGTTACGCCGACGGCGACGCCGCTCAAGCCGTAAACGGACGCCTAAGAGCTGCGCTCTAAAACGGTTGAAATTAAGGCGTTTTACCTAATTAGAGGTTTTACCTTGAAACCGTTGGCGGTTTCTCCGTTTCAACCGTTCTGGTTTGTCGTTCTACCAACATTTTGTGAACGAAACGTGACGGAAGTCGAAAACAGGAAGAGGCGAGGAGGTAAAGAGGGACGGAAGCAAGACTCTCAAAATCACAGCGGTAGTGCAGTCTGTTCTTATAAGCATGGCGCCTTGTGACGCCCGGGAAGCTTTTGCGCCACGCTCTGGGAAAGCCAAAAGCAGCAAAAGAAAGGGACATTTTGTCTTCCCAACTCGAGTTTAATTATCCTTCTTACTTTCTGCTCGTTTTTTTTTTCTTTTTTTTTTGTTTTTTTGTGCAGCTAATTTTATTTGTTTTCTTTTTTTATTCCCATTTTCTTTTTTGTTACCTCGCTCTTGTTCCTTTTTTGTCTTTCTCTTAATTGCACCTGCTTAGTAGAGCTCAATCACTGCTCCTGTGCACGTCTTTATTGTCCCTTTTTCTAGGATTATATTTTTTTACTATTTTTTTTTTGTTACAACGACCGTGACGACCTGACAAGCCATAGCTTTGCGGTAAACAAAAAATATTATTTGTGTTAACGACCGTTCGTTGAGATAACCAATTATTAGAGAATGAGGTAAACGAAAGAAGCTGCGAGATTTGTGAAGTGTAATGTACGTTAATATAAAGTGGCAAAAATATTTCCTGGATCCTATATTATATTTTTCTTCTAAATGTATATTTGATCAAGGCTTTCTCGTTATATTCTCTAAGTCGGTCTTCCATCAAACCAACTTCAAGTAATCTCAGTAAGAAGCAGACTCCCGGACAATACCGCTGTTTATCGTAGTTTTACATTGCAGTTTTGCAACGGTTAGAGGACACCTTTCTCAGCTGTGAAGAGGAAGAAAAGAGGACTAACACAGAGCTAAATTAGGCGGTAAAATCGCGACAATTTCAGAATGTGCCCTTCATGTGCAACTGTTCTGTGCCGACAAAAAACAACTAGGGTGGTTTTTCCTATCTAGAACAAAAATGCAACGATGTTTAATGCAACCCGGCAACCCCGAATTGGGCGCAGCTCTTGAGGAGAAGGAGGGAAGGGTACTGAGGGAAGGGTACACCCCTCCTCCCTTCCTCGTTCAAGCTCCTCCCCTCCCCCTCGTCCTCCTCCATCCTCGTCCTCCCGCGCGGGCATTATGGGACATTTCCCATAATGCACCGCGCGGTTACGCCGACGGCGACGCCCGCTCAAGCCGTAAACGGACGCTATAAGAGTGCGCTCTAAAACGGTTGAAATTAAGGCGTTTTACCTAATTAGAGGTTTTACCTTGAAACCGTTGGCGGTTTCTCCGTTTCAACCGTTCTGGTTTGTCGTTCTACCAACATTTTGTGAACGAAACGTGACGGAAGTCGAAAACAGGAAGAGGCGAGGAGGTAAAGAGGGACGGAAGCAAGACTCTCAAAATCACAGCGGTAGTGCAGTCTGTTCTTATAAGCATGGCGCCTTGTGACGCCCGGGAAGCTTTTGCGCCACGCTCTGGGAAAGCCAAAAGCAGCAAAAGAAAGGGACATTTTGTCTTCCCAACTCGAGTTTAATTATCCTTCTTACTTTCTGCTCGTTTTTTTTTTCTTTTTTTTTTGTTTTTTTGTGCAGCTAATTTTATTTGTTTTCTTTTTTTATTCCCATTTTTCTTTTTTGTTACCTCGCTCTTGTTCCTTTTTTGTCTTTCTCTTAATTGCACCTGCTTAGTAGAGCTCAACCACTGCTCCTGTGCACGTCTTTATTGTCCCTTTTTCTAGGATTATATTTTTTTACTATTTTTTTTGTTACAACGACCGTGACGACCTGACAAGCCATAGCTTTGCGGTAAACAAAAAATATATATTTGTGTTAACGACCGTTCGTTGAGATAACCAAATTTATTAGAGAATTGAAGGTAAACGAAAGAAGCTGCGAGAGTTTATTGAAGTGTAATGTGACGTTAAGTATAAAGTGGCCAATAAAAGCCGACCAGTTTCCTTGGAGTCCTAAATATTATATTTCGCGTTCTGAGACTAATTGTATAATTTGAGTCAGGGCCTTATATCGTCTAAAATATATTCTTCAAGATTCGATATATCAACGAATTCCATTCAAACGTACGGCCTTCTACCCCCTAAATTGCACTATCATGTCCGGCAAACCTTGTAAAAGGCATAACGCCTCTTCTACAGTATTCACCGATGTTTGTTTGGAAACAAGCTCGCTACCGCCCATACCCCTGCTCGCTTCCGGTTTTCCTCTTCTTGCATCACCTTTTTAATGGTACTACTTTCCTCAACTCGCGCAGGTTCTTGCAAACGTAGCTCGGGTACTTCTGCGAGAGAAAAAATTCTTGCACGATCGCTGTGCGTTGCTAAAAAACAAATAAAACCACCGGAAGTCTACTGGGGCACCAAATTCTGCGGCGCCCTCGTGGTATCAACTCCCGCCGAATGCGGCGAATAAGAGGCGTTCTGTGCCGTGGTCTAGAAAAATACATTAACTGGGAACATAAACTAGTATCTTTTAATAATTAGACCTCAGATGACTTCACATCAAATGAGGAAAACACAGGTACTGTAGCTACAGCATGAAAATGCAAAATTATTTCTATCAATCACAGCATGGCTTGCACATCGCAACAAAATCCTGACGTTTTCATAAAAAAAGGTCAATTTTTTTTTTTAATATAACAGGTATAGTCAGTCTCTAGTCAGCGTGGTTTTTGGACGCTTGCCTGCTCTCGTCCAAACCGAAAGAGTAAGGTTTAAAGAAACATGTGAATTGAAACCCCTAAGCCATTCGTTGCGATATTTCGATCGCAAGAATCCCCTGCCTCCACCGGCCTTCTTTCTTTTTTTTTTTTTTTCTTTCGTCAGTCGCTGGGTTTATATTTCGAAAGAAGATGCAATAAGAAAAGCGTTACCACGAAGTCAGGGGAACGCGAGGGAATGCGAGACTTATCCGGACGTAATAAAGAAATCTGACGCAGACAGGCGACGGGGCCCAAAGTGAAATTAACACCCGCAGCGTGCCGTCAGATGTTATTCGAAGTTACTCCACGAATGTCTAAATACACACATACAAAACGCGAATATTTAAACAGAAAACCAAAGCTCCCTCTGTTCCACCACATACACACACACGCCACATACATGCAGCTATACACAAGCGTGACGCGTTCAAAACATCGCTAAACATACGAGAAAAAACCTTTTCACACAGACAAACAAAACGTTGGACACCTCCCCACCGCGCACGTACGCACACACATAAGCACGAAAAAAAAAAAAAAGAAAAACAGAAGGAAAGACTAAGTGTCGCACGCACGAGTAAGTAGAAATGACAGTCGGACCGTCCCCTTTCCAAATCGATCTACAAATTTGGGGACTTTGTTTGTTGCCTCGTCTCGCGCTTAGCTGCTTTGCCGCCTGCAGTTTAGTTCTTTTCCCCGGACCCCATCTCTTTTTATTGTCCGAATGGGACGCTCCACTAGCACCGCGTCCGCGCTCCCCGCGAAGAAGGAGGAAACGCACTCTAATTAGTTGGGGTAATTAAGATTGAGTCTCTTACGAGCGCCCGGATATTCAGCGGCTTGCTCGAGCCTCCCTTTCGCAGCTTTCACTGGGCTAGACCGGCGCAGGATCAGCCCGCCGCCGCCGCCACTGTGAAATTTCTATGTCATTTTTTTTTTGTCATTCCGTCGCGTAGCAATAGTTAAACTCGTATCTGCAAACTCTCGTCCCGGTCATTCGCAACCGACTCGCGCCCGAGAGAAAGATAAATAAATAAAATCGTATCTTTTCTCTAGCGCTGCCACCACCGCCTCATTTCAGAGCGGGCAGGAAACAAAAGCGGGCGCGCGCGTCTCTTTCTGGGTGTCTATGCGGAATCATTGAAGCCCCACGCTTGCGGAACACTAATGGTTTGCCGCCGGCTTCGATTTGATTAGATGGCCCCAGGCTGTTGCTCCTCCTCACTCTCCTCCCCTCCTCCACTCCTCCCATCTCGATTTCTCTCCCTCTCTCGTTGTTTCGCTTTTTCTTTCTTTTGCGTCATCTCCCCTTTACTCGCTCCATTATGGACTAGGGTGAAAGGGGTGTATTTATTTAGGACCGAACGCGCCTGGCTCTGATTGGGGAGAGGACAGTCCGAGATGAAAGGAAAGGCAGTTCAGCATCAGGCAAATGTGTGCCGACGAAATAAAGTTACACTCCTATGAGAACGGAACTCTGATAGCGAGCTCCTGTGGCAGAGTTCCACGCGTTCGACGAGTGTATACGGACGAGAGACCGCTCTTTGGACGTCTCGCTTTTGAAAAGAACCCGTTGCAAATGCCCTTGGTTTAGCAGGAGTGCGTAACGGTTAGCCGGGTTTCACGAATGCGACGCAGAGTTACGTTCACGTTGTACGCAAGAATTCGTTTCATGCCAGAAACAGCTTTGCGTGAAAAGAAGTTGAATGTCACGAAACTAATTGCGCCCTGCGTGTCCTAAAGAACTTTACCAGTCGTGGGGCGAACCATAACCTTTGAAAGACCAAAAGAGAACTGAAGCGGCCAAATAAAGATCAATATGTTTTGGAGTGCCGACGTTTCACAAAGCTCCTCGTAAATTCGGTTAATCTATAACTTAACGAAAAACAAAACAAAAAAGCAGCGCTCCATTTGCTAGTTCCTAAAAAGTTCAACGAAGTTCCCTTATAGTTGCACCAATGCACAATGAAACATTTATGATGATGCAGTCTTATGCAATGCAATGCTGTCCCAAGATATATATGTATGTAAGTTCACTCTACTTGACATTTAAGAGTAACAGACAAGTTATAGAGGAATATTTGCATAGGAAAATACGAGACCCAAGCAAAAACTAGATTGGGATTTATTTTTCAGTAACCTCGGTTGATACATGCGTCTGTCAAACCGAACAATTTCGTTTCTAGGGAGGCTATACATGCCTACGGGATCTAAGGAATGGCTCCCTTACTTGAATAATAATGTTTAAATAACATGCTAAAAATAAATTATACGTATTTTTTTATCTGTAAATGACGTTCAAAATTCTTTGATTTTTTTTTTATTTACCACATGGAAAGCGTTTGAGCAAAGGAGTTATGAAAACCGCGTCATGACTTTAGGTCGACATCAACCTCGTCCTTCCTTGCCTTACTCCCCTTAAGCAGAATAGTGGGATCATTCAGCTAGCTCTATTATAGAAAATGACTTCAAAGATGCGTGCAGGTTTTCACTGGAACAATAAAAAGGTATGCTGCCTCGCAGCAGCCGATGCTTGCACCACTTTAATCAAAGGGAAACTGATGCGGTTCTGTATTTAAAAAAAAAAAAAAACATTTTTATCGTCTTTAACTGGCCTCCAGGATTACGAATATCAAAATTATAGTTCAGATTGATGCACCAAGTAGGCAGAACAGTGCTTTCAAAATAGCATCGAAGCCCCTCCTTCCCGTTGCGTTCGGTGCGAGGAGGGAATCATGTCGTATTATAAAAAGATCGTAACATTCCCGCACTTTCCGCAAGCCTTACCCGAGCAGTCAAAAGTCCGGCACGCCCGAGGCAGCTGAAACTTCTGAGTATGACGTCACACTCAGCGGTTGGTTTTTCGGTTTTTCTCGCGTCTATTGATACGTTAGGCTCAAAGGCTCGTGATATTCAAATACGCTAAAATTACGCTAAAATACGCTAAAATACAAAAATACGCTAAAATTCACCTCTGACTCTCTTTTTTTTTTTTCAATAACCTCTTTAGTATTTTTTTTTTTTTTAAGCGAGATGAGCGGAAACATTGGCGATACGAATTGCTCTGAAGTTTGCCGGTGACTAGGCACGTTTTTGGAGAGCTCAACGCAAGCTCGCTGATCCACAATGTTAGTCGAATTTATCGTCAGCCTTTCATGCGAGTGGTACGGACTAGTATGGACAAAGGTTGACGACAGTGCAAAAAAAAAAAAAGTAACCTCAGTTTTAAATTTAAAAAAAAAGGCCAGTATATACCAAGTTTGTCACTTTGTGCTTGTGAAACGTTCGAACTTCGTACGTACTGGCCATTGCAGTTTCAAAGTCCACTTTATGATTGGCCAGTGTTTCTCTAGATACAGCTCAGATATTGAAAAAGTGTTTATGGCCACTGCCGCTCCTAGGTCTTAGTTTTAGGCAACATTATGAAGTTTTTTTTGTTTTTTTTTTTAAGTTTTCCGCTGCAACCGTTGTGACCAAAATAGATGTCACGGCAACTTGCAAAGCAACTATCTGTGTACACTTTAATTGAATTATATAGATAAGATAAGATTATATAGATATGGATAGATAATTATCTATAAGGAATTATATAGATAATTCCTTATATATAATTATATAAGGAATTATATAGATAAACCGCGGCTCTATCAATGTTGTGACACCTACCCGTGGCCACGTCACACATATTGGGTGTGCCCCCTTTACCCCCCTCATCCTCCCTTCCCCCCGAAACACCCCCTGGGAGGGGTGGCGCCATCGCCGCGCAGGCTCTTCAAGCCCTCGCTGCTCATGCCAAGACTCTCGGCACAAGTGCTCCAGGAGTACGAGGTCTTTACCCCATCCCCCTTCCCTTCCCCCCCCCCCCCCCCCTAGGAGACCTGGACCAGGGTTTCCTGTGTACAAATAAAGTTCATTCTCTCTTTCAGGTAAGACTGGAAGAAAGGAAGCACTGCCAAAGCCAGCGCACGAGCTGAGCGGTACTCAAACTGCGTCGCAACACGTTCGCGCGCCCAGCCCTTGCAGTGCTGTCGAACACCCATTCTCAGCGCTGTTTTAGCAAGCCGGCCCAGATCTAACAAAGTGCCGCGCCTTCTTTTATTGCGGCTCTTCACTGTTGTTTTTTTTTTTTTTTTTTATCTTTTTGAATATGTTCGTCTGGACACCACTAATATAGATGTTGGTAGAGTGTAGAAAAAAAAGTTCAAAGCTCTTCCGCCTGTTTGCCCCTTTGTGGAAAGTCGAAATCCGTGAGGTCGGGGAACTCATTTATTATATTCAAACTCAGTAAGAGACGGCTTAAAGTCAGAACTTCATAAAAAATAATCATCAGTTCGAGGAACCTTAAAGTTCAAAGGACGCGAGATCCAAACAATTGAGGGGCCATGGTGGTCCTACATCTCCAACGAGTTATGAGTGCACTTGTGTGTTATAATGCGGTAATATTCTTTAACTTATATTTTCATTCTGTTTGGCATTTGTATGAAGCCGTAAATACGTATTTCCGAAAAATGCAGTCCACAACATGTAGTTTATGCTCTACGACAATTCTGAAGTTACATGGCATCCTTTACAAACGAGAAGAATTTTTACCTCAAAATGGCGACTCTAGCCTACATAAATCGTTTACTTTTTTTTTCAGTTAAAGCTTGCCGGTGAGTGTATATACTTCCACAAGTTTCTTTTTCCAGACGCGAAGGGGAAACGCGAAAACCAAAAAAAAAAAGGGAGGCTAATTCGTCGCTGATTCTAAAATCGATACAAACTATTTTAGCTCCGTGTTGCGCGCTACCGAGCGCTCCACACCCTCCAATCGAAGAAGCGGTATCTTCCAGAGAAACAGGTGAAAAGAATCGTGCTAGGAAAATAAAAAATATGTCACTTACAAATCCATAAAAACAGACACGCGAGCAAATAACAAAAAAAAAAGTGTTCTCGTCATATATACTTGTGACGGGGTGATGAACGTTAATCAACTGCGCTATCTCCTTCGTACGAAGCTGACGAGCCTCAACTCACCGAGAAGTGGAATAGCGCTCGTGGTGAAAAGCCATACTTGCTTCCAGCTACGACTGGTGCAACTTATGTAAAGTGGCGCTCAATCTTGCGCATTAATCTGACAAGGCGGCTCTAAACGGCACTGATGCGTCGCTCGCTTCACTTGTCTGGTTTGCGGTGTAATCCACGTCCAATAGAAAAGAAATACGTCGCGTACTGCTTGCTCGTTATACGTTCTTGGTTTGTGTATATTTGCCTTTTTAGAGAAGATGCGGCAGCTAGGGCACCCTAAACAAAGTGGCAAAAAGCTAAGACTGGTTTTTCTTCGTTAATCTCGGGTACTTTTGCGAACGTGTTTTTGTCAGCAGTCGGTATGTATAGTAAACTTCTTTTATTGAGCCCTAGGGCAGTAAAGTAGGGACTTCAAGTACTCGCATTGCTTCAATAGAAATCATACGACACTGCCTCCTCTGAACAGGAACTTTTTGGCTTCAAAATGTCCAAAAATATGCATTTAATAGGGTTCTACTTGTGGGCATATACACCAAGATATGTCTACATTCAACTACAAATTTCAGCGGTCAGTTTATCAGGGCAGCAGCGAGTACGCTGAAAGCACCATAATATTTCCTATCAGTCGTTTTTAAAGTACCTCTTGAAGATAATGAAAGTTATAGTTGTATATTGATGATTATCAATTTTGTTTACCACGATGTTTATGTTTATATCCAGGAAATTATAGCAAGGTACGTTTTCTCATGAAGCGCAGCCCTATAATTATACGCCGAATACTGGTAACTTCAGCAAAACTTTGTTTCACATCTTTATGTCTTAGCGCGACAACTCTAAGTCACCAAAGGTTGTCGCTGTCCAAAGAAATATAACAGTTTTATTAGGGATCACACAAGGCTCCTTTGTCCGTATAAAAGCTCGAAGGTGCCTAATGACAGAAGCATGATGGTACATAGTATGGTTCGAAAATCTTCTGCCGGCTTCATGAATAAAGCAGTCAACGCTGGATTACCAGCGTTTTTATAGGACGCTAGAAGAAATACTTGACTGGAAAAAAAGAAACAGCGTTTACGGCCATTGACGGCGAAGTCTGCCCTCTGCATCATCTTATCGTTATGTGAGACAAATTGTGTTACAGTGATTAAGATCCGAGTTAGTTAAAAGAAAGCTGAATAGGTTTTTGAAACAAAAAACCGAGTTAGATTTGAATTCTATTTTTATTCTTATCCCTTGAATCTCAATATCACGTTCGTTTTCCCCGAAGATGTAACTAAACGCGAGAAAACACGAAAAATCTCTCACAAGTCGTTACGTCATACTAGGATCTTTCGGCCGCCAAGCACGTGCTGCTCGTGTGGGCAGCGCGTGCAATTGCAAGCTTGTCAGGTATATTCCTCCGTACTGACACCAGTCCTGACGTCTTTTTCTGACCTCCTTGAAATAGCAAGAGTGCGCGTGCGTAGCTTTGGTAGGTGCTGAAGATAGGCGAGAGCGGAGATTCCGAAAACTTTGGTTATGACGTCACGCTCCTGGAAGGAGGGCTTCAGATGTACTTTGAACATGATTTTCTGCAGCCCCCGTGCACCAAATTGAAATATATTCTCGATATTTGTGATCCTGGATGCCAAATAAAGACGATTAATGTGTTTTTACTTAAATACAGAGTCGCTTCAGCTTCCCTTTAAAGCACGACTTGGTTTGCTGGTTTGAGTAGTAAAACACTGTGGAACCACCCTACGCTCAACCACCAAACCATCAAATGATTTCAGTAGGAAGTAATCCACTGCTCATTCCCACTGAACTGTATTGTTATGACTTATTCAGCGGTTTTGCTAAAGAGGACACAACCAGATCTGTACCAGCGTGGCATGCCTCCACCTATTGCTCTAGCCGGAAACATTACCTCCAGCCAGTATACTACGAGCAGTCACGTGTCAAACCCCCAAAAAAACGCAGGTCACCCAAGGAGGATGATGAGTAGCTAATCATTTAGTCGTCAATTATCTGCTTGTAACAGTAAAAAAAAAACGGCGTGTAAACAGGAACTATGAAGCGTAATTTCAGAATACGAAAATGTATCTGAAAATTCCGATACATTTCAGAGATGCAGCCATCGTGGAGCTAACAGCACTCACATCGCAACAGCTGGCATTCACTGAATTCCACGACTCGACGCCCTGTTTACAACGCATTCTCAAAATAAGCGTTATTTTTTTTTTGTCTGTTATAAACGATAGGTTTTTGTGTGTGTTTTTTTTTTTTTTTTGTTAAATAAACGTGACGAAACCGTCGTAAAAGCTCTCCGTCAGAACTGGACTCGGCAGCAGGGGTCTGGCTTTTGGCCGCTAGTCAATGCCACAATTTTTATTAAGGGAAAGCCTTATATGTATCATCATTCAGTCGACCTTCAAAGTCCTTGAGCGAAAATACGTTGGCGACACGAAAAGTACGAAAACACTTCGGCGACACGAGAGGCAATGAGACGGCTCCAAAAGTGCGTCGTCAGAGAGCGCGCTGCCTTCGGAGGTTCGCCATCACGTTTACATCGGCGCTTGGGCTTTCGCCTTCAAGTCGTCTGAGGGATAACATAAGAGACCTTGCGAAGGTTTTAACTGACATTTGTAGAATCCTGGCAGTTCCGAGTATGTCTCTTGTGGCCGCCATGTTGTGCTACTTGAAGTCATCTATTAGTTTGCGGCATATGTCGGGAACACTCGCTTGTCGCTTTCGCAGTTCATGTTCACCCCGTTACACTACATTCGCAATGCAACGGTTTTTCATATTTCTAGAAACCACTCACCTCTAACGCGACTGAAACGTTGATCAAAAGTGTAATACATGTGTGATAAAAACAATCTCTGCGCTTTGCGTCGCGCCGCCGATCGGCTTAGCCATAGCAACCTCCGCTGAAGCTACGACGAGGCCGAATGTCGCGCCACCAAGTCGCAGCATCAGCGGCGGTTGCATTTGAGGGGCAATAATGGTGCAATTTTACTTGTATCATTTCTTCATATTTCTGTTTCCGGAGGTGCAGATTGTAGTTGCACTACTTTAGTTTTGATGAACAGAATGTAAAGGCGCAAGTGAGCTGGTGTATATCAAATATTTTAGTGAAAAACCCGAGACTGAGGTATTGACAGACGACAACAAGGAAGAGAAGGAGAACGTCTCTTTCTTGTCGTCGTCTGTCGATACCTCAGTCTCGGGTTTTTCACTAAAATACCTTAGTTTGCTGATGTAATAAAACCAGCTACTCAATGCCGTCAGGCTGCATAGAAATATTATTCTATTTATTTATTTTTGTATTTATTTTGAGTGACCCCGAAACAGCTTGACGCCTCCTTTGCGGTGCACTTATCAATGTAAGATAGGAGTCAGATTGTTCGGACACGATAAAAAAAAAATGGAAAGTTAGGACGAAACAATGGTAGCAACACACTCTCTAAATTTACGCTCTGAATCAAAAATATCTAGACTAATATTCACACAAATTTGTTCTAAATGGTTATACGGTACGTCTAAAAGATTATGGAAGGTGTGTCATGGGTACTCATGGGGTCCTACAACGGACGCGCAAGTAGACGTGACAAGGCAGCGCCGGTGAATAAATTGTACCATTTACGATCGTGTACACAAATATCAATCCAAAGATCGTCCTTGTGTTAAGCAGCGTGTCCAATTTCACGAGCTCAGGAATATTTTCATAACTGTATAAATAGTTGGGTTGAAATAAAGCTTGGTTAGCACAGCAGAAAATAACAGGAACCCTTTCTGGGAGCTGCCTATTTGAACCTTCATCATGTTTGCACCAGTGACGCGACGCAAAGTGATTTTTGCTCGCGCGTGTATCATGCTCAGCTCGAGTTATCTTCCAACACATTCACAAACACGCTACACTGAGCCGTATCCTTTAAAACCGCTCGACTGTCACAGCTCAAGCTCTCCGTTTGTCAGCCATTTGTCGGCACGTCGTTTAGTGCGACGCAAGTTAACAGCGTCTCCTTACGGACCCATCGCGTTTCAAGTCGCCAGAAATAACCTTGCCCCTTTCCTCGGACGAGCCCGCCCGCGTAGGAGATCGGAAATAAAGTTGAAGTAACCTCGTTCATCTCACCCAGCGCAAAAAGCCTCGCCCTTGATGCGACACCCAAATATATCCACGGCTGCATATTTATAGCAACGTTAAACGTAATTCAAAGACCGGTCGTTCCTTTAGAAACCGCGCATGTCTGGTAGATGGCGCGGTGGGGCGAGCCAAGAGATGAAGAACGATGCATAGTTGGCCAAGGGTGACATGTAGAACATACACCCTTCCAGTGATCGCTTCCTCCCCGCTACCATGCTGGGCCGTGGAATCTGTTCCGAGTGTGAGCAGTAACCCTTTTCCGTGGGATATGATAAGCCGCGCATTAATCCACAAACTAATGACTCGGCTTTCTTTTCTTACCTGGCTCAGGTAAAAAAAAAAATGCCAATGGAGCGGGGTATATACCCTTTTACTGAAACAGGGCGAGAAAGGAGAGGGGGTAGAGTTAACCTGCGCTGTATTGTTGGGTGTATGCCTTGCCCGAACTTCGTTCGCGCTTTCTTCTCTGTTTTAAACTCCCAAACTTAGAGCAACGGGCTTCGATGGCGACAGTACTCTGGTCATCGGGACACAACGAATAACGACAGAAAGCGTCGAATACTGCCCGAGGACCTATGCAGCTTGCACAGAATCCGGCAAGTGCGGCTGCAATGTCTTTAAGCTCCATCGCTTTCCACATGACCCCGATTTCCGGCGGCAGTGGGTTGCGTCCTTTTCCCCAACGCCATCCTCTCGACTGTGCTGGGAACATTTTGTGAACGGAGCGCGCACTGAACGCTGTAGCGTCGATGAACATGGGGTACGCTGGGAACGTGCGGCCAAGTTTTCTCGTGATAATTGCTTTTTCAGCTTGTACCTTTTTGTAACTGGTACAGACAACGTCGTTTTCGCTCCATAAAACATTTAAGGCTTTCGAATTAAAAAAAAAAGGGAGGGGGGGGGGGAGCAAACACAACGTTTCGATACATTTCTAATCATGACGAACCCCTCTGTTCAGCTCAGCTCACTTCAGTGCCCGAAGCTTGGGTACCAACTCAACAGGCTTGTGTTTGCGTTTGTTTGCATTAGTAATCATCGATAAACAATAACGACGACCAAAACAAGGCTTTTATAGTGTGCACATTCGAAGGCGTGTTTTGCTCTAAATAGAACCAAAGGTAGGAGAGGTGATGCATGACTGTAGGTGCTTTTTTCTTTTTCAAAAAGCACCTGGAAATAATTTTCTCGATGAGTTTTCATATAAACTAATCTTAATCATACCAATTACGTTGTTCACTGAGAAGCAAAATGAAGCGACCTGCCTCTTAATAAAGTAACGTGTACCTTTACTGCAGTTAGTTTTTTTAGTGATTATGCAACGCGTTAAAAATCGTCTCGTTTTTGTGTTCGTGTGTACTTTTACACTCCTGCAAGAGCCCTGAAAGGGCTAGCCGTATAAATAAACAATAGCCATATAAAGCATAATAAAAATTAAAAACCGTGATTGCTGATGACACAGCGATAAGTCAAGTTAGTCAAGTCAAGGGTGGTTCAGAGGAGGAGGAGGAGAACTGGTGCCCGGCAGTCGGGGCTAAAGTCGCGATGAGAGGTCTGCCGCCTCGAGGAAACCTATAGAATGGCCTTGAAAACCTTCATCCTGGGAACCTGATCTACACGGCGGGACAAAGCGGGACCAACGGACCGGGACATCGCCGCCTGCTGCGATTGGTGAGCGCTGCGGAGCTAGCCAATCGCAGCATGGTTCGATGTGTCGGTCCCTTGGTCCCACGTGGACCCGTTGTGTATATTAGGACCCTCGGTCGTCGTGGTCTTTGAGGTTGCTGCTTCTGTATCAGCGCAGTAGATCAGAGTCAGGTTAGTATGACATTTAACTTGAGGTATTTAACAGACACCATGAGGGAGCCAATGCCCGGCCACGTGCTGGCACGATGCTCATCTACATCCAAACGGGCAGGGGCGGGTATTTCTTAATTTCTAAGATTTCATAATTTCATAAGATATTTCCCAGTGCGAGTATTTAATCTAAGATCCATTTGTTCTGCAGCAAACAGGTTTAGCTTTGTGTGTCAGAGCTGCTCGGTAAGCTTGCACACTCGGCAATAACCTCCAGCGGCCAGCAGAGAACTATACACAGAAATTTCGAGTAGGTGGTTCAGAATTTCGGTCGTTTCTTCAAATAATTTTTTAATAATTATTCGGGTTTATCTTTAAGTTGTAGCCAGCAAGGAATCAAAACCTCGGAGCTTATTAAAACTGGTGCTTTTCGGGACGTGAAGGCGCACCCGTTAAATCTTTCGGACCCCTTAAATCTTTCAAAATACAAATGTATCAGTAACTTTCGTAAGATGATAACTTTGTCACGTTTG
This sequence comes from Ixodes persulcatus, assembly GCA_013358835.2. Classification (NCBI taxonomy): domain Eukaryota; kingdom Metazoa; phylum Arthropoda; class Arachnida; order Ixodida; family Ixodidae; genus Ixodes; species Ixodes persulcatus. The sequence goes on along the minus strand of JABSTQ010010929.1, from coordinate 307,079 downwards.
TTCCTTGTACAAATTATCAGGTTCATTATTCCCATATATTTAAATCGATTACGGCTGAGGTCCCCCAAAACCTTTTTTTATTAATGGGCGTAAACATGCGGTTGCTGTTTGAACTTGTTTTAGTGTAAATAAAGATACTGATGAACAGATCACGGTCACATAATAGCCTTTGCGAACATATTACAACAAGCAATATTGTTTTGGAGATGTTTTAAACAAGCCAAAGCTATACAGTAAACACTTAGCCACCCATATTTTACTTCAACATTAGTGTAAACTTTTTTTTTTTCAATATTCTTCACATGACGGCCTAAGTCTGCGCGGTTGCGTATTTCAAGGTCTTGAATATGCACAAGTTTTAAAAATACGTGATTTTGCAATTTTTTTATTAGTGTTTTAAGACACGTTTACTAAAATACAAAAGGCCACAATATGAAAACTTAAATAGGGTTATATGTGCCTGTCTGAAGGTTTGATTATGTGCTGCGTCGGCCAGTAATACCGCTTAATCCGGGAGAGAGAAAAAAAAAAAAAAAGCGAGACCAGTAGAGTTACGTACGGGCACGTCAAGTATTTTTTTTTTTAAATACATTTTATGATAATAACCTAATTAATGAAAATAAAAAACCGGAAGGTCCTTTTTGAACTCTTCTTTATCTCATATCTAAAAAAAAAAAAAAACATTCTCATAACGACACTTCTTACAACGTGTCCCAGAGGTCGTTACGCACAGTGAGGAACTGACAGGCGCTTTATTTTAATTAAACAAAATAAAAACAGAAAGCCGCATGTTCCAGCAAATTCCAGACGGTCGCCATGGAAACTCAGCCTGAATTAGCCCGAGCGCATTGCAACCGCCATAAATAGTAGTGAATCGTAGTGAATGCTAGTGAATAATATGGCGTCATTGGTTTTGATTAAAAAATGGTGTCATTACTTATTTTGTAATGCGTTGTTCTTGCAAGACACTGCTAATCCTTCGTCCCGTAAATATGAGACGAAGGACTAAATACTAATCCAATAAATATAAATACCTAAAAGCCCAGCAAAACACATCGCGATAACCGCTAAGTAGGTGTAATTGACTGACGAAGTAATGACAACGAAGGCGAAGCTAGTGAAAATCTAACATCTTAACCCGAAACTGCGGCAAATATGTGTGGAAAAAAAAAAAAAAAAAGGCGCCGTGTCTTGTATTTATCTCTCCGATCCACGGTCACAGGCTCAAAACTTCAGTAAGTGTAAGTTCTGTGTTCACCATTGGGCCATCATCGACGGGTTAAATATATGCGGAAAGAAAAAGAGCCAGTTTGAAGTTCTTGTTTACACTCTAAAAAAAAAAAAAAAAAAAATGCGTTGTCCTTGAAAGGTTTTTCGACGACCCAAGAACACTTTGAGCTCTTTCGAGAACGGTTTCGCCTCAAACACTAGCACCCTTGCGCACTAGAAAGGCAACTGGGAAATGAAAAATTCCTTTACATCAAAAAAGGAACTTAAGAGAACATCTTATAGGTTTTTCACGAAGATCCCTTTGTGGGAGTGCATAAAATAACTTTTTAGGGTGCATAATACGGACAGGCCGAAGAACCCATAAGAATTCTTTTCCGACGACATTTTATTTAATATATTTTTAGAGTGTATAGAGACACCGTAATTTCGGTCTGCCTTTCACGTATGGCGACGCTGGCTTACGCTCTAGATGATAAATTTAGCCAGTACAGTACGACCGCAACTCTGGGGAGTTTAACGTGCACCACAGAGTAATGCTAGATGAATGCGTGCCGGAGCGACGCTCGTTATAATTGAAATGGGCAGAGGAGGGCGATGGAACCCAAGATCCGTGCGATCCCCGCCCCAGTGCGTTTCGCGGTCCGTTTCGATTCCTGCCCCTGCCTGTTTCGCACTGCGGAAATCGGGATACCTGGGTTCTGTCGCGCTAGCTGTCGCTCCACCTGCTGCAAGCTGCGGTGCGCTACCACACACTCCCACGCTCCAACCTCAAAGTAAAATTGTGTCTCTATGAAGAGAAGTTCGCACTCTCCTAATCGATAGGAACGTTGTCCACAAACGCACGCGCCATTGGAATGATCTTTGAACACCGCATGCTCATCCAGAATAAATCGCGTTCGCCGAGAGAGAACAGGTGTTTCTAGCAATCCGTCGAGGACAGGACGCCAAGACACGTGCTGGAGGCAACAATTTTTCCATTGTGTCGAGTCCGCAGTTGCTGAGGCCATTTCTGACGCAATTGTATAAACAGGTTTCACGCAGCTCTTTATGCAGTCCCTCTCCCAACGGTAGACCGAATAGCCTATATCTTCGCTTACGTAGGAAAGCAGGGGCGACAGCTGTGTGCCCGTCGATAGCTCAGTTGGTAGAGCGGTGGACTGTAGAGGCTATCCCATGCGGGCATCCATAGGTCGCTGGTTCAAATCCGGCTCGACGGACGGCAATTTTTTTAATGTTTTAAACAGTTTTGGTTGGATGACCGAAACCCCCTATTAAGGTAAGAATTGGATACACACGAGAGGCAAGATAGCCCTCAATAGGAGATGACAAAATTATTTTCGAAAATGAATGAAATTATTACTGGAAATATATCGAGTGTGGTTAAACTTCCGCAAACTAATAGTAATGACAATACATTACAATTACTCCTCAAAAGTAATAAAATTAGTGTTACATTAGTTTTCAATCCCTTAAAACAGTAATTCGGGAACATTTGATTTAGTCATTTCTTCCGGTTGCATCGTCCCTGCCACATGCACCTCAAAGCGAGCCATACAGAGCAGTTGCTCTGCTGGTGCAGACGAACAGCTTCTTTTTCTTTCTTTTTTTTAGATGTGACAATATCAGGAAACGTTTTCTTTTTATCTCTCGCATACAGACTATGTCGCATTTGAGACAAACGTTGTTACGAAAGTAGTGAGTGATTTTCTCGAATTTACCACTTTTAAGTAATTAATTACATACATTATTAAATTACCAGCCGGGATAAGTATTTGATTATATTACTGATTAAAACAAAAAGTAATCTACATACTGAACTATTCCCAGTAGTGTAATTACAGTAGCGTCATTACAGTATTGTGATTAGCGCCACCTCTCTGCGTGCAATGGAGATGGGTCTACTAAGCGATGCGTAGGCATGCGGAGAATGTGTTACGAGTTACGGCATTACATTCAAGACTGCTCGAGAGTAACCCTGTCTGACAGGGTGACCGTATACTGATAACGCTTGAGGTTTAAACGCACAGTGTTAAAACCTCAAGCAGTTATATTCATGAAATGAGCGTGACGTCACAAAGAAAAAGGCACTACACGACCGCTAAATCTACCAAGTCGCACTAATCAATATTTATTATTTATTAATTATAAACAATTAATGATGAGGAAATAAATATAACCGTCCTTCCGTTGCGCAAGTCTGTGTCTACCTATTTTATCCGTACAATTAAAATAAGTTCTTTTTTTTTTTTGCACTCGTTGAAGGTTAAAATGTCAGATGGCTAACGACTGACACTATGCAGTGCATGTGTGTTCTGTAACTCCAATTATTTTTTTTTAATTTTGTGGTAATAACTTAATTAATACATAGAGAAACCGAAGAGTGAAGTGAGCAAAGACAACCAGAAAGATTCCAAGAAGTAGAGGCGTAATGACGCGATCAGAAGAGCATTTCCGCAGTGCATGCTCATGGCACACCGCTTTACTTTTATTCAACAGGAATCTCGTTCTCAGGAAAAAACAGTTATTACGATTGCATGCAATCCGACGAAACGAACAAGACATGGGCCGGCCGAGGAATATCTTTATTGCGTCGGATCTGGGGTCGCTGGGCTTATTTGCGACCTTGTTAGACAAACAGGTTTCAGGCAGCTCTTTAAGCAGTCCCTCACATAACGGTAGACCAAATAACCTATATTTTCGCTCGGGAAAGGAAGTGCGAGTAGTCGTTGTGTACCCGTCGATAGCTCAGTTGGTAGAGCGGTCGACTGTAGAGGCTTTCCCTTGCGGACATCCATAGGTCGCTGGTTCAAATCCGGCTCGACGGACGGTATTTTTTTTTTTTTCTTTTTCGTTCTCGGTTGAAGATGCGAAAGTCCCTGGCAGATATGACTCGTACTGAAAATGTGCTTACTAAGCGATGTGGATAGATGACTAACAGGGCGAATGTCGAGGGGTGTTGGAAGATGTCCAGTTACTGGTAACGCGAAAGATATTTGGTCAACACATTGGTTAGAATTCTATTAAAAGGCTAACGAGTATCGCATGTCCCTCGCTATATTACCGTTTCGTGGTTCAAATTACTTGCACTTATTACCCACCTCGTTCTGATTAAAATTAGTAAAAAATAAATTTTACTAACTAGCTAAACTTGCTATCTGTCAACTAAATAAAAAATATAAAAAAATGTGACACTAAAGTTGATCCCATCGAGCATTTTAGAATTAATATTTTATATTTAATACGACAACCCGAAGAGTGAGTTTAAGATTGAAACATTATCTTTATCTTCCTTATAAAAGAAACTATGGCGAGATTTAGAACAGGCTTACAAACGCAATAACCAAATGTGGAAGTGACAAATTATAGGATAAAACCTTAATTTTATCTAGCATATATAAAAACAAACAGTCGCATGCTAACGACTGACGTATTTTTGCTGTTGTTTTACGATTTCGTAAGTCATATTACGTTACTTGTTACCGTAACATTTTGACTAAAATTATAGTCACAATTTTGCTTGAAAACAATCTTTTTTTCCTGGTCTCGATTGAAAAATAAAAAAAAAAACTATGCAGTGCATGTGTGTCCTGTAACGTCAATTATTTTTTTTATAATTTTGTGGTAATAACTTAATTAATAAAGAGAGAAACCGAAGAGTGAAGTTAAAAATATCTTCACGACCAAAACATTTTAGAATGTGAAAGATCGATGTATCTTAATCTAAACTTCGTAAAATGAAATAAATATAGAAAAAGCCGCATGTTTAGAGATTTGCAAGATGACAATTATAGGGGGCTCAGCCCGCCAGAAGCGCAATGCACAGTCGTGGACATGGTAAGCTAAAACGACCGAGCGACGACCGAAAGATAACGGCGGCGCTGCCCCGACGCGAAAAGCAAAACCAGCAGCGAGAGACAGCATGCGAACGAGATTGCGGTGGCAAGCTACCTGACTCAGCCTGATCATATCTGAAAACTGCACGCCATTGCTGCGCGCATGCTGCTCTACTGGACTCGGGGAAACTCCTCCCACCTCTATCCACTTGAGCACAGCGAATGCTGGAGAGGAGGTCGCCTCCTCTCCACCCTTCGCTGTGCTCAAGTGGAAAGAGGTGGGAGGAGTTACGCCTGAACTCTTAATCTGTCACCGACTACAGTTATTATCACTTTTGCCTAATCTGAAACATTATGTAACTGGCACAGGGACAACGAGCTGTCAAAAAATCGTCGTATGTCACACTTCACCACTCCAGAATTTCAAGGAATAAACACACTCGTCATCTACAGGAATACAGGTATAATAAAGAATGATTGAAGATAGAGTGAGTAGACAGGCCAGCTGGTTTGCGTTCCACCTTTTTGAAAAATCGTCGTGTCCGGTTTTTAAAGATGTGTAATAAAAAATGTCAAATGAAAATTTTTTGCGCACAATACGTGAGTGGAATTCATTGCCCGAGAGTGTTGTGTCCCGCAGCGAGCCAGAGCAATTTTTGGTCTTCATTGCGTGCACTTCTTCAGACTGTGAAAGATGGGATATGTATACGTATGAATGGGTCTGCTATTGTTGTTTGTACCAGTGTATGCTCCTTTTCCAGTGTCCTTTCTTTTTCTCCCTCCTATGAGAGTCCTATTGAAAACCAGTAGTATGTAAAAATAAAAATAAATAAGGCCGCGGCAAACGTGGGTAGGCACTAAAAATAGTAAAGGCGAGTAACATAGAAACGCTCCTAAAGCGCGAGAAAAGAACAGTCAGACAGAAGTGCCCCGCATTCCCTCGTCCAAATGCTAACCTTTTTATGTTTTTTTTTTTTTGCTAGTTTAATTTTTAGTTTCCAGTAAGGCGACTGGTATCTTCAGGTCGTTGCTTTGTCGTCTCATCTTACCTTGCCCATGGTTGAACCTCATCCCTAAGTAGGCCCATTAGCGGTCAATTGTGTCGATCACGTTTTTTTATACAATGTGTAGTACTTGCAAGAGACGTCTTAGTCCGTACGTCGTAAAACAAGGCTATGATATATTATATACCTATGGAACTCAGCAAAAACGCATCACCTTAGAATCAAGGCAGGTATGAATGACTGAAAAAATAAAGAGTAAGCATGCGAAGTGGTGGATATCTATAGCATCTTGAGCCGGAGAAGGCGAATCCCGGAGAAAAGCTCACCGGAGAAAAGCTCACCGGAGATAAGCTCACCGGAGAAAAGCTCACCGAGAAACCGGCGGATGCGGAGAAAAGCTCACCGGCCATTGAGCGTAAGCGGAGAAAAGCTCATCGATTTTTTTTTCTTCTTTTTATATGGAGGCTGTTGAATGATGCGTAACATATATCAGTTTATTATCATTAAAATTCGTCAGCTTTGTACAAAAGAAAATGTTCTTTTTTGTATTATTTGTTAAGCTTATTGGGTATATTGCTCCCAAATTAATAATTGCGGGCGAGTGTTTTCTGTGGCTTACTCTGTAGGCAACGAAAGCCCAACTCAAATTTTCATGAGCTTGAAGAACAGGAAAAAGTTCGAAAACTTAATAATGTCTGCCTAAAACCTAAAAATCAAAACTGTAAATGCCGAAAATCCGAAAGTGCATGCGCAACAACGCGGTGCCTGAAATTCTCTTTGAAGCTTTTGTTAACCTTTGAAAATAAGACAAAACAGTCAGTAGGATATCGAAACTTTTTTCTTTTACGGAGAAGCAGGTTTTCTAGCCGTTCGTGGTGGTGTTTCCAGACGTTGCCTTTGTGTAATAGTGCCTTTCTACGGCGAGCCACCCATGACCTTCAGAGCTGCACACTGGCACCGTTGTTACTCGTCAGAAGTAGTAGTCTTCTGTAATGGCCAATTCGTCTGGGCCCGCACCGCACCCGTCCAGTGCAGTAAACTCTTTCCACTTTAGTACACAAAAGACTGGCGGGGAAAGAAGGAAGCTCCCCTCTCGCCTCGAGCCTTCCGTGTACCACGAACCGCACTGCACCGGCGCGATGCGGGCCCAGACGAATTGGCCATAAGGTAGCAAATAGGCCGAGTTGGTAAACGTTATACATGATAAAAACCACTCAAACGACGACGACGGAGTGAAGACAACAAACACGACAGGACGAATCTGTTCTCGCACCTAAAGTTTTGCTAGTGAAATTAACAAAAAAAAACAAAAAAAAAACAGCGTAGCCGACACTGATTACATCAACAAACATACTTATCTATCAGGCACAGCACAATATTTGGAGCTGAAACGGTTCGCACACCACTATTCATATTAGCTCGCAAAGAACAAACATCTTCATTTGACAGAGCTACCGACGGCCCCTGCCAGTTGTCAATAGATTGTTGTCTTTTTTACCGATGTACGATGTTTTGATTTTATACTTGCGGCTTCATTAATATACAGAATGGGTGATTACTAATTTCTGATGAATTAGTAAATATGCCCAATGAACTTCAAGAATATTGCAAAAAAGTGGACATATTTTTAATGAAGTGACGAATGCGAATAATGTCCAAAAAAAAAAAAAAAATCGGTGAGCTTTTCTTCGCATACGCTCAAAGGCCGGTGAGCTTTTCTCCGCATCTGCCAGTTTTTCGGTGAGCTTTTCCGCGGTGAGCTTATCTCCGGTGAGCTTTTCTCCGGTGAGCTTTTCTCCGTTGAGTTTTTCTCCGCCGCCCGGAGAAGGCGGCCGAAAGATGACAAACAAAATCGACGATTTCGAAACAATAGATAGTTTCCAAACCCGTGCCACAGGCACGGGCTCGAAAAATTTGTAAGTCTATTTTCAGATTCTCGCATTTGGCCATCAACCAGAGCTTGACGGCCAAATGCGCGAAATGTGCGCAAACCAAACATTGGTTGTTAAGGACGACAACTTGCCACCTTTTAACTCATGATCGCGCGAAAACGCACCACACGAAGGCAACACGAAGTGGCTGCGTAATGACGCCATTGAAACAGTTTTTCAGCACTGCATGTTTATGTTACCGGTTTCCTTACATCTATTATCCTCACATTATTTTTCCACGCGTGAATCACTCGTGTAAATTAAAACACATTACACGCCACTCATCTTTTTATTCACGGTCATTCATACCCTGAACAATAATCGATTGGAATAACCTCCCCGCACAAACTGCGATGAACATGATATAACAAGATTTTACAAACTCATGTGTAGTGATAATAACTTCTAGATTTTCCTGTAACTTTCTTATTTGTATTCTACTTATAATATTCTAATTTATCTCTTTTTTTTGTTTCTGCACATATTGTTTTGCTGTCATGTCTATGGTAGCTGTTATTTCAGCAATTGTCTGCATTGTTACGTCCTTTTCCTCCTCCATGTCAGGGAATTTAGATGAATTATGAATATTTAAAGAAATAAAAATATGGATCCCGTTTCATACACAGGTGTTATGGGCAATTCGACTAGAGAGGACGCACTGACATTTGCCGGCGAGAAAGTGTCTCCATTGTCATTTAGGTCGAAGTTATACAAACAGGTTTCCCGCACCTCCTTTCCGGTCCCCTTCCCAACGGTAGACCGAATAACCTACATTTTCTTCACTATGCGGATATGAAAGCTCCAGGGGTTGCGTGTACCCGTCGATAGCTCAGTTGGTAGAGCGGTGGACTGTAGAGGCTTTCCCATGCGGGCATCCATAGGTCGCTGGTTCAAATCCGGCTCGACGGACGGTATTTTTTATAGTTGTTTTCAATTAGATTTTGCAAGATTGAGTGAAAGCAATTCTCAGAGCTCAATAAAACACATATTAGAGGCAGGCCTTCCTTACCATAAAGTTGTGTTTACTTATGGCGAATTCGCGTGGTTCTTTTTGCGCGCTCTCGAGCGCTCTTTCCAGAGCGCGCGAAATCGCGTGGTTGAAAGAGAGTGCTGTGGCCTGATCGGGTGGTTCATTCCGAGGGCGCCTCTCCCTCTCAGAGCGCTCTCTGGCACTCCGTCTGTAGCCGTCGGAGTGCGGAGCGGCACAGGCGTCACGTGATACTTGGACGGGGATCACGTGGTTTTGTTGACGATGGCCGGCAGTGGTCTGTGGTGGTGTGCGGGGTCCGGCATGACGGCGATTGATATGTGGTTCTACAAAGTGCTTGTGCATTCGACGGTGCGAGGATTACAACGGACGGGACGACATTCGTTTGCGACCGTAACAGGAAAAGTCGACGTGTGAAGTATTCCCAGTGCTTTCACGAGATCGTTCATCTCACGGCGGTGAATCCGCTAAGCCTAACCGACGACGGAACAGCTCGCAGAGCTCGCCGCTGTTTTACCGGGTTTTGTGGTCGCTTCAAGAAATTTTGAGGTATGGTAAAAGTGCGTTCAAAGGTTTGTGTTGTAAAATAAAGGCAGAGCCGAATATAATGTACCGTGATTTGTGTCACATTGCGATGCCTGCACGATATTTTGCCCTGAAAAAAATGCGGTTTATTAACCATTTATATATTTGCCTGCACTGTCGTACGCATGACCGCTATCACAGCGCGTTCAGTGTCGAAAACGCGATGAGTCGACAACTGTTTCCAAGTGTTGGCTTTCATTTCGTTCTGCAAAAATCAATTCGCATACTGCTGTTTTCTTTTTTTTACATGTCGATGCGTAAACCAATTTACGTCACAACCGTTATTTCATCACGTTGCGAGCGTAACTTTTGCTCAATCGTCCACCGTACGCAGTAAGATCGTGTTGTTTTTAATGCATTACCACTGCCAAGAAATTTTAATTCCGTGACTGGTCTGAGAAAATTTTAATTCCGTGACTCGGAGCGCTCTGAAGCCAGCAGTTCTAATCGAGGTCAGAGGAGAGAGGCGACCTCCCGAATTCACCATGAGAAACGTTACGTGGTTACAGACAAGGCGCTGTTTAAAGTGTAACTAATATCCTTCCTGTTAACGCGTTATTCTTATGGCTAACGCAATGGTTAGGTTTATAAATGGCTATAACAAATAGCTAATTGCCGTTGTTATTTTATGGTTTTGTTAATTAAACTACGTAAGCTCGTTACCCGCTACGCTTTGACGAAACTTAAAATCGCAATTTCACCTGAATAAAAAAGTTCGCTTTCTGTCAAAGAAACAAATCTAAAAAAGCGATTCAGCTCAAACATATCCCGTCAAATACACGTATTTTAGTAGAAATAGGTGTGTTTCTACGTAAATAATACGTAAATAAACGCACGGACGGAAAAATACAGCACATCTCTTTTGTCCGTCATTGTCCTTGTGTTTTCAGTAACGTGTAATTGCAACGAGCGTGTTTACCTCCCAGGTAGCACATGAAGGGGGGCCCACGTGAGCCCCACGTGGACCAAGAGGCCTTGGACAGCCCCTGCAATACTCGGTGGGTATTGCGGGGTCTATTCCGTGCCTGTGTCGGCAGTCCGTGCGGCGTGGGCACGCACATTTCGGGCGGCCCGTGCAATACGCCCGTTTGTCCCTCCTCGGTTATGCGAGTGCAAAGTTAGCCTTGTGGGAAAAGCGAGGGGGAGGCCACTTGGACTGCCGACACAGAACTCCCGTGGGTCCCACTTCGGCTACGCGTGGGCATGCCCAACTTGGGCTGCCTGTGTAAAAGCCCCGTAGATCCCACCTTGACAATACGGGACGAAAGTTGCTACAGGGGTGGGTTCCACATAGGCATGCCCCGCTCGGGGTGCCCATGCAATGCCCCCGTGGGTCCTGCTTCTGATATATACAGGGACAGAGTTAGCACAGAGGTTGGCTCCACAGTTGTATGCCCAACTTGGCCTGCCCATGTAATTCCCTCGTGGGTATCACCTCGGCTATACGGGGCAGAGTCGGCGCAGAGGTGGGTCCATGAGGGAGCCGCGTGGGCATGCCCAACTTGGGCTGCCCTTGCAATACCCCAGTGGGTTCCACCTCGGCTAAACGGGGGCAGAGTAAGCCCAAAGATGGGCTTCAAAGGGGCACCGCGTGGGCATGCCCAACTTGGACTGCATGTGCAATGCCCCCGTGGGTCCCAACACCGCTATACGGCGGAAAGTTTAGCATATATGTGGACTCCAAGGGGGCAAAGCGCGGCCCAACTTCAACCACTTGTGCAACTTCTAAAATGGCACTTTCCGCTGATATCGAGAATATTTACTGCACGGTCTGGACATTCAACGTAAGAGATTGGTTTAACTTGATGTCAAATCACCGAGGATTGTAACGTTAAGCGTGATATATAAATTTTAGCGAAAGTTACTACTCAGCGTGTATGTTGGCAAGACCGTTTTACGAGGGAGTTTTTTTTTTTTTTTTTAATACGCAGAGTATTTAATTCGAGGGTGAATCCCAAACACTCTTCTCGGAAAGTCGTATATGTTCTACCACTAGGTGTCTGTAGCCGGCTCAAGCTGACTATGTATCCCGATTATCCGTCCAACAAGAGTTTATATGGAAATATGCACAGTTATTTGTTCCATTTCGTACACATGAAATGCCCAATCGTCCATGGTCTTACCCAAGACGTTTTATTTGTCTATCCAAATGTATAAAAATGGTAATATATATTTTTTAGCTATCCCGTCCCATTTGTTTTCCGCTGCTGGCTTACAAATCTCAGTATTGAACCACCTCGCGTGCACTCTTGTTTTAGTTTTAAAGGTTTTTCCATTAGACGTACGGAAAAATTGAGGCATGATCAATTTGGGACGCACTGCAATACCCCACACAGTAGGGAAATGATAAAATGACCCCGAACAAGATGAGGTTGCCAGGGAGACCTCATGTGGGCTGCACGACAGCCCACCGTGGGCCCCGCGAGGGCGGCCCATGTGGGCTGCCTACCTAGGCCTCCTGTGGGCCCCACGAGGAGGGCCCTTATTGGCTGCCCGAGTAGACGCACTGTGGGTCCCACGAGGGAAGCGCATGTGCGCTGTCCAAGTAGGCATCCTGTAGATGCCCTGAGGCTGCCAAGGTGGGTTTCCCACGTGGGCCCCACTTGGGCCGGACTTGCAAAACCGACGTGGGACACACGTGGGATGCTCGAGTGGGACACTTGTCGTAATAATTTAATTTTAGTAAGTCAAAAACCAATGTCATGTTGTAAAGCTCTTTAAAAAAATTATGCCGAGATTTCCTGCAACGTGCCCACAAAGGCTTACGATGTGGCAGGTTCTAAGTACCTTAATTTAAGGTAAAGCAACTAAAAACAAAAACTCCCATGTTCACAAAAATATCAGGGCGGGCGCCATGGGGTCTCCGTCTTAATCGTCCCACGAGCAATTTCCCTCCCTAATTAGGTCTCTTGCTATGGCATTATGAGACGTCTTTCTTTATTCTTTTTCTGTGCGATTTGTCGTTTTTTGCAGGAAAAGATCTGCTTTCCTCTCAGTAAGGCTTTATATAACTGCAAAACTCGGAAAAACGCATCGCAGTAAAAATTACGAAGGTGTAAATTACAAAAAAAATAAAAATATGCAGGAAAAGCTGGTGGATATCTCACACACTGAACCCAAAAAAGCGACAAGAAGGTGGCAAGCAAAATATGTTCAGGTTGTCTTTTCAGTTTGGCTCCCTGTGCCACTGCCAAATGCTAAAAGCTGATATAGAGGTATTTTTATTATATATTTATTAACAGTGAAACCCGTTTAAAATGAGCCTACATACAGCGAATTATTGTCAATATCGAACTCATGGAAAATTGAAATAAAAATGCATGTAAAAAGTACTTATTATAACGAACAACATATTGGCTATATCAAACTTTTACCCCCCGGGAAGGCTTCCAAAAACGCGCAAGCAATAGGGAGTTTTAGTAGACCGTGTTTCCCCCTCCGCTAAGCCCCTCCGCTACCCGGAACTCTACAGCCAAGGCCATCGGCACGCAGGCGCAGTGGCGGTTTCTTCGTAGCGGAGGGGGAAACGCGGTCTGCTAAAACTTCCTAGTCTTAGTAGGAAAGAAAGAAAACTCCAAAAGCTCCAGTTGTGAACAAAATTCAGCGAAGAGAAGCGATTCATAAGGGGAGAAAGCTAAAAAATGCACGCACGCATAGAAGAAAAAAAAAGTTTCATCCCAGTGCGTTTACTCGCGAAGAGAAGCGATTCAGTAGGAAAGATAAGCTAAAAAAACAAACTCTGCACGCATGCAAGAAAAAAACAAAAAACTTTACAGCGCATTGTTACAAGGCGGAGGTGAAGAGATGAGAAAGAAAGAGAAGCTCTCACCTTACAACGAACGCATCGTGGAAGTTCGTCGTAAATGATTTTTGCTATATCGAACTACTTGCTATATCGAACTGACCGTAGCGTTTCCTGCTGTTCGTTATAAACGGGTTTGACTCTACCGACCCGAATTTAGGTTGTCACGGGAGTGATAGTTAATCAAAAGGGAACAAAGCACAACAAACGACAAGATATACCGTTCTCGAAAATCCTGTCCAAAACAACAAATACTAAAAAGCAACCCCGTAGTGCTGCAAAACAACAAATGCATGTTTAGATCCCCGCTTTTTACCGTCCACAACGGGTTAAAAGTATCTGCAACACGACAAAAAAAAAATTGAATTTACCTGTGTAAAGAAAAGTTTGCATTCTCGTGATAGATAGTGGGATGAGCGCAAAGACAACCAGAAAGATTCCAAGAAGTGGCGGCGTAATGACGCCATCAGAAGAGTATTTTCGCAGTGCATGCTCATGGCACACCGCTTTACTTTTATTCAACATGAATCTCGTTCTCAGGAAAAAACAGTTATTACGATTGCATGCAATCCGACGAGACGAACAAGACATGGGCCGGCCCAGGAATATCTTTATTGCGTCGGATCTGGAGTCGCTGGGCTTATTTGCGATCTTGTTAGACAAACAGGTTTCACGCAGCTCTTTAAGCAGTCCCTCGAATAACGGTAGACCGAATAACCTATATTTTCGCTTGGGAAAGGAAGTGCGAGTAGTCGTTGCGTACCCGTCGATAGCTCAGTTGGTAGAGCGGTGGACTGTAGAGGCTTTCCCTTGCGGGCATCCATAGGTCGCTGGTTCAAATCCCGCTCGACGGACGGTATTTTTTTTTCTTTTTCGTTCTCGGTTGAAGAGGCGAAAGTCCCTGGCAGATATGACTCGTACTGAAAATGTGCTTACTAAGCGATGTGGAGAGATGACTGACCGGGCGAATGTCGACGGGTGTTGCAAGATTTCCAGTTACTGGTAACGCAAAAGATATTTGGTCAACGCGTTGGTTAAAATTTTATTAAAAGGCTAACGAGTAGCGCATATCCCTCGCTATATTACCGTTTCGTGGTTCAAATTACTTGCACTTATTACCCACCTCGTTTTGAGTAAAATTAGTAAAACATTAATTTTACTAACTGGCTACACTTGCTATCTGTCAACTAAATAAAAAAAATATAAAAAATGTGTGACACTAAAGTTGATCCCATCGAGCATTTTAGAATTAATATTTTATTTTTAATAAGACAACCAAAGAGTGAGTTTAAGATTGAAAAATTATCTTTATCCTCCTTATATAAAAAAAAATCTATGGCGAGATTTAGAACAGGTTTACAAATGCAATAACCAAATGTGGAAGTGACAGATTATAAGTTAAAACCTTAATTTTATCTATAATATATATAAACAAAAAGTCTCATGCTGCGACGAATTCATGACGACCGCCATGTAAACTAAGCGGCACTGTTAGCGCGAACAATGATCACCGGTTTTTATCCCGCGTTTCTCCTAAAATCTAATGGGTGTCATTAGAGCAACTATGGTGGTGGTAAGCTCTCATTTTGTGCACTAACACAATGATTAAAATGTTGTGTCCGATAATACCCTCATGTAATAAAAATCTAAAAAATCGTCGATGTGTTGATTGCATTAACTGTGTCACGCAGTCTACAGCCCGAATTAAGGCTCTTGATATAAAATGATACGGCATCATTTCTTTTCTTGCGCGATGTGTAGCTTTTGCAGGAAACAGACTGCATCTCATGAAAAAAAAAAAGCCATGAAATATCGCTACGGTACTCAGCAAGACGCATCGCAGTTAAAACTACGTTGGTGCAAACGACTAAAAAATAATCATTATGCACGCAAAACCGGTGGATGTACGTACAGAACCTTGAGCCCAAAAGTGCGGCAGAAACGTTCCAAGCAAAGTGAACCCTGTCTTTGATGCGTGGCTCCCCGTGCCACAACCAAACGCTAAAAGGTGCTGCTATAAATATATACTCAATTATTTATTTTTTAATGATGCTTATCCGAATTCCGGCTGCTATGAGAGTGATGGTAATTCAAAATCATACAAAACCTTGACATATGACAACACAAATATAATTCTCTAAAATAACAAACAAAACGACGAATACCATTATAAAGTAGCACCGTAGAGTTGCGTAACAACAAACATATGTTTAGAATCCCGTGTGTTCCCGTCCACCGCGGGTTTAATATATGCGAACCTCGATGTAAAAATAATATTGTAGCTTTATGAAGAGAAATTTGCACTATCATGATATACAGTAAGATTGTGCGCAAGCACGCCATAAGAACGCTCCACAAAGTGGCTGCACGACGACACCATCGGAATAGCTTTCGAGCACCGCATGCTCATGTTAGTGGCTTATTTTATTCAATTTGACGTATGTTCCCGGAGAGAACAGACGCTACATGTGTGGCGACCTGGGAATTCCTTTATTGCGTCAGGTTTGGGGTTATTACGCCTGCCTGGGATGTCATTAGACAAACAGGTTTCGCTGAGCTCATTCTGCACGCCCTGCCCTAACGGTAGTACCGAATAACCTATATCTTCGCTTGCTTCCGAAAGCGCAAGTGGCAGCAGTGTTTCAGTCGTTAGCTCAGTTGGTGGGGATTCGACTTCCGGCTGCCGAACGCGTCGGACGTTCTTATCATGAGCTCCGTCGGAGCGGTTTAGGCGGCCCAGTCTGGCCGCGGTAACAGGAGAGCTGACGCTGCATCACAGGAGTACGAAATCATCTTGCCGTCGCTGCCATCAGGACCATCTGTTCTACACACGGTATCTTTGCATGCCGACACGAAAGCTCGGCCCTATCGTCTTGAGCATTTTCGGGACGCCTTTGCACGTGTGACACTTCTCCCCGAGGTGCTCGCTTTGAAGGCGCATCAGTACAATCACGTTTGGGCTGTTACCTTCAAGAGCGCCGAGGGGAAGAAGTTGCTAGCCGCGGCAGACTTCAAAGTCAATGACTGCCACCGCGTCGTGGTGGACCCAAGTAATGGGGATACCCGGCTCAAGCTCCACTGGCTGCTGCATCACGTCCCCGACGAAGAGGTACGGGTGGCCCTGGCGCCTTTTCGGAAAGTGACGGGAATCGCCAGTGACAAGTGGCGCGTCCCAGGATGCCCGGACATGAGGTCGACAACGCGGTCGGTGTCCCTCAAGTTGGGGCCCGGTGTCACGTCGGACGACCTCCCCCATCAACTGCGTATCGCCGGTGTTGGGAAGTGACGATGCAGCAACAGAGTAATGACTGACAGCGACGTAATGGCACGAGCAAAGCGAGCACCACTCGCACGTGTCGGGGTTTCTTTCTGTGTCTGTTTTCTTCTTTCTTTATTCAAGCTTTCTTTTCTGGCAATAAACCTCAGTTGTCATCATGCTGCCACACGGGTCGGTCGTGTCCACTTTATAGCAGCCGGAGACCTAGCGTTAGTAGTGGTGCCGGGCAGAGCTACGGTGCAAGGGCAAGGTGCAAGGGCAAGGGCCACATTCGGTGGGAGTGCCGAGTACCGCGCTGTGCGCTCTGCCGTCGCTCTGGCCACGACGAGAGCCAGTGCGTCCGAACGTACGCAAGCGTCGCAGGACCCGTGGGGAGCGACGAGAACTTGGAGCACCTCATGGACGTGGCCGATGCCGAGGAGGCCGCCTCGGGTACTTCCGACAAGGCAGCCCCAAAAGCGGACGTTACACCGGCGCCTGAAGGTGAGGGGATGCCAGGCACGGCCGACACGGTACCTGGTACGGACGCTATGAGGCAAGCTAGGCGACCACCCTACGGTTGAGAACGTTACACCGAGCGGCGCAGAAATCAGCGTCGTTGAGGACTCAGCCGTCGACGGAGCCATGGTTGACGCAGAGGCCTCGGCAAGTGGCCTTACCACCAAAAGAACTCACGAGGACGCCAGCACGGACCCCAGCGTGTCAAGCCACGAGGAGCCGCCTCCGAAGGCGGTCCCCTTCATGAGGCCACAGCTCAACGTCAAGCCGAAGGTTCCTGGCGACGATGCAAGGGTGGTCAAGCCGCCCCCGTGAATGTCCGACCGCAGCTAGCTTGAGGCCTCGGGGCTATGCGTGTTGGACGGTCAGACGCTAGTTTCTCGTCGAGACGCAATACACCGCTCCGAACCCGAGGTAAGCACCATGCTGTCTCTCTCCTCCTGGAATGGCACTAAGATTAGAAGCCCGCTTACGCATTGCCACGATAAACGTCCGCGGGATGGCAGCGAGGTGCCGACAATACCAGCTAAGCCGACTGTTCGCGGACAACGAGCTTGATATTGTCGCCGTCCAGGAAACGAAAGTAGAAAGCCATGGAACAGACTGACCGCATGGTGCAACCTTTTTCGATCTCGGTTTAATGCATGCGTTGCGCATTCAGGTTGGTTTGTCAGGGGGTTGCTGTTTATTTATTCGGCAATCGATTGGCATCACAGAGACTGCTGTGGTTTCGTGCACTTCTGGTCATTTTGTGTACTGTGATTTTTCTTTTTTCAAATATCGAGTGGCGTGTAATTCGCAGTTTATGCGCCAAATCGCGACAGTGAGCGAAAAGTCTTTTTGAAGGTCTAAGGGCGTACCTTGAAAGTGAAAGGATGATTCTTCTTTTAGGGAATTTTAATTGTGTTTGCGCGCCAGAGGATCGTGTGAATCAAGTCCCTGTTCGCGACCGGAGTGCTATTTATTTAAGTGATATTATTGCTGATAATGAATTGGAAGACGTCGCGCGCCTTGCCTCCACAGGCAAAGTTCAGTTTACACATTTTCAGGGTTTCAGTCATGCCCGACTCAATAGAGCTTACATTTCGCTTGATCTTGCCCAATTATGTGACCATTATACTGTTCAGCCTGTCTCGCTTCAGTGACCACGCGTTAGTATATGTTCAGCCTTGGAAACAAAGCGAGAAGGCAAAGGTGGAATTGGTCGCAGTGGAAATTAAACAGGAGTCTTGTTCAGCATGAGGGTTTTAAAAGTACAGTTAACAGTTTATTGGAAATTTAAAAAAAAATAATCAAATGAAGTAGGGGGTGAAGTGGGAACTGTTTAAAGAGGAGGTAAAAATGAACGCCACAGAAAGAAGTAGTTTACTCAACTACCAGAAACAGAGGAAGGAGAAGGAGCTCAGGCGTGAATTGGACATCCTTTTGAGCGAAGAAAGCGTTCTGCCCGGAGAGTTCGCGCAGGAAATAAAAAACCTCAAGAACCAGTTGGATGTTATTGACGCAGAACGTTACAGAGGGGCCGTCGTGGCGTGCGCGAACCGAAAGACTTTGGTGCAGCGAAAAGCCGACAAAGCGTGCGCTAAGTGACGAACAGAGGTAGTACGCGCGGTAGAACGAGATAAACGAAATCAGCTACGGTCACTCGGTGACGCGTGATATAAGAGAACAATTCAACGGGCGTTTGTCGAACACTATCGCGAGTTTCTTGGGCACTGCGCACCATTACAGGACGGTTTTGACAGCGAGTTCTTGCCGCTAATGCCCAAGCTAGAGGAGCATGTTCGTATCAGCTTGGAAGCGCCAATTAGTGTCCGCGAAACAGAGCGGGCCATTGAAGAGTTAAGCGCTGGAAAAACACTCGGTCCTAACGGCCTAGGCGCCGAGTTTTATAAAACGTTTAAATGGGAATCAGCAAATGCCCTTTACCATAGGCTAACCGAGGCCTATGATTTAAATATTTTGCCGCCATCATTCTTAAGAACTCGCACTGTCCTTATACCCAAGCGCAATGACCCCGTAAAACTTTTGTCCGTGGCATCCTACAGACCTATAAGCCTTGCGAATGTTGACTACAAAATCTACATGAAGGTCCTGGCTCAAAAATTACAGTCTGTGATTAAATGCTTAGTGGGGCCACATCAGACGTGTGGTATCAAAGGGCGTACCATTTGTACGAATATACTCGTCGGAAGAAGCATTTTAGGATGCTGCGACGCTTTCTCCAGTCGATTTGCAATGTTGCAGCTCGACCTGGAGAAAGCGTTCGACCGTGTATCACATCAAGTTCTTTTTAATATTCTGGAATATGTGAATGTAGGTAGTGTTATTCTAGACGGTCTCAAAATGGCTTACAAAAACTGTACTACGCGCTTAATTGTTAATAAGAATGTTAGTGAGAGTGTCGACGTCCGCTGTTTTGTGAGGCAAGGTTGCCCACTGTCGCCCTTGATTTTTGCTATTTATTTAGAACGCTTTTCTGCCGCCTCGGTGGCTCGCGAGGCGAGAGCGCCGGCCTACGGATCCCCCATGTGGCAGGTTCGAATCCCGGCCGAGGTGCCCGCAATCTGACGGAGGCTTATTGCGGAGAAGGCGCCGTGTAACCGAGCTTTCGGTTGCACGTCAAAAGATCCCCAGGTGGTCCAAATTAATCCTCAGTCCTCCGCTGGGGTGTGCCAGATGCCCGTCGCTGGTTTGGCACGTAAAACCCCCAAATTTGATTTTGGGGGTTTTACGTGCCAATTGTTTGCGACTCATTCAAAATGAAAGAATTAATAATTTTAGAATTCAGTCAAACGAGATGAAAGTTCTGGCGTAAGCGGACGACGCTGCTGTTTTTTGTGCTGATCGAGATAGCGTGCGCGAGGTGGTCACTGTTGCATCTTCTTTTTGCAAAAAAAATCGGGTAGTTTGATTGACTGGGGTAAATGTGCTGGTGTTTGGCATGGTAACTGGGACGCGACTCATAGTGTTTTTTTTTTTTTTTGAACATTTAGTGGACCGCCTTGCCCTTCAAGTACCTTGGTGTGCCGCTCGGAATATTATCGAGACAGCACGCGGTATTGGAATGAGGAGAGAGAGAAGGTCCGGACAAAAGCGGAAAGTTGGAAGGGTCGTGAACTCTCTATGTTTGCACGGGCTACAGTATGTAATATTTTTTGATAGCGAAAGTGTGGTATGTGTTGCAAGCGCTGGCTATGTCGCGTCTCAATGTGCAAAAGATAGAGTATTTGCAGTTTTTACTTGGGGATCAGTTTGGGAATGCTCTTACCGAACTAATTTGTTCCGTTCAGTGCGATACGGTGGGTTCCGACTGTCTCACTTGTTTATCCGACAGATTGTCTCGGTTTATTTTTCTTCGTGATCAAAATAATTGGTTTTTGCGCAGAGTTATTCAAGTAAGATTGCGAACTTATTCTACCAGAGTTTGTGGTGTCGTCGAGTACCGAGGCGAGTGGCAGTGTCCGTGGTTACCTGCGAGAAGTTCTGCTATCTTTTAAGATGTTGAAGGTGCGCTTTTCTTTAGAATACCATGGTAATGTCACGCGAAAGAGGTTGTATAAAGATTTAGTTTACGTCTTATTGCCTGTACCACTTTACAGATCTCTGTATTCGCAGGGAACGGAACAGGATGTACTAAAGAGAGTTAAAAGAATGCAGATCAAACCAGCGGTTAAATCGTTTTCCTTTGGACTACACAGCGGCACACTCCTTGCGAAGTCGTGGCTCGAGAGTGGGATCTTTGTTCCATGGACAACCAACTGCCTGCTCTGTAAAAGACCAGAGACCATAGAACATGTCTTCATTGAATGCTGGGACGCTGTTTTCTACTGGGATATGCTTCAGCGCACACTAAAAAAGGACCTTCCTTTAACTCCGTATAGTATTCGGTTTTTGCCCATCGAAAATGAAGGTGGGGTTTCCTACGACATGATTATGGTACTCGATCTGCACAGTATTTGGAAAACGAGAATGGCTGTGCGCCATGCGGACGTCGATGTACGGTCAGTGCGAGAAAACTTTATTGAGAGCGTGGCTTACATTCGAACAGTTCTTGCGGCACAGCCCGAACCCCCTGACAGGTTGCCGCTCCTAAAAAAGCTGGTGTGCCTTAAACGATTTGAAATGTAACCGCACTGGTCTAGCGGAGGTTGTCGCTTTCTTTTTTAACATTCTCATGTGTGTAATAATGAAATTGTCAAAACAGGCAAGAAAGAAAAAAAAATGTCGATAGCTCAGCTGGTAGAGCGGTGGACTGTAGGGGTTTTCCCGTGCGGACATCCATAGGTCCTCTAGTTCAAATCCGGCTCGACGGACGGCCATTTTTTTATGTTTTTAGTAAATGGTTGAATGAGCGAAAGCGTAGCCTTGACTGTAGAGTTCCGGGTATCGTAGCGGGTTGCGGAGGGCGTCGCGGGACGGCGAAAACGATCTACAAAAACTCCCTATTGTTATCCATTCTCCGCTACTCTGAGCGGGAAAACTGGGTGCATTCGTCACGTGACGTCAATTTCCCCCCTAATTTTAGCGGGGAAGCTAAATTGCTGTATTTCAAATGGCGTCTATTGCCCTGCTAGATTTAGTGAAGACATTTTATTGATCTGTCCTTCACGTTTCCGTACAGATGTACGTGTCACGTGTCGTCAGGTTACATGACGTTAATTTCAACGCTAAATTTGGCGGGGAAATTGAAGGTGCTTGGGTCACGTAACATTGATTTTCCCGCCAAATTTAGCGGAGAAACTGAGTAGTACAAAAAGTAGCGTGGCATCATGTCACGTGACGTCAATTTTCCCACTAAATTTAGCGAGGAATCTAAATTGGTGTGTAGGTCACGTTACATCAAATTCCCGCTAAATATAGCGGGGAAAGTTAATTGGTGTACGGGTCAAGTCAGTTCTTACGTGACATCAATTTACCCGCTATATTTCATTGGGCAACTAAATTGGTGTATAGGTCACGTGACACCAATTTCCCCTCCAACTCTGGCGGAGTAACTTGATTGGCGTACGGCTCACGTGACGTCAAGTCACGTTACACAACAACTCAGTTTCCCCGCTACAGTTCGCAGGAAATAAACGTACAGACGGACGGATGGACGACATTTTGACATTGGAGTCGTTAAAAGGCATTTCATGCATTAAAAAAATATCGCCTTCTTTCATCTGCGCACCAAGGAACAATGAGCACACTCTAAAAAAAAAGGTATCACCTTACACCCTTTTTGTCTCATATAATGCACCCCAAAACTTTAGTTCGACGTACAGCGCCCTATAGTCGAACAGACGGCCCCAAATTTTACGAGGGGCTTGATAACGGTGCGATATAACTTATTAAATAACTAAAATACGTATTAAAGACCACAGAAAGAAAACACTGAGGTTTCGCAGTAGGGCCAAGAAAACCCCGACTATTTTTTTTTTGTAGTCCATACACTAACTATTTTAATAAGTTGTAACACACGGCTGTCAAGCCTCTCGTGAAAGTTAGTACCGTCGGATCGACGTCACTGCGCTGCACGTCGAACTGAAGTTTTGGGGTGTATTATATGGAACAAAGGGTGTAAGAATACACCTTTTTTTTTAGAGTGCAGTCTTGTGTTAACCCAGAGTATAGTCACAGCGATAGCTGCGACTCGTCACGGCTATGTCTTTAGGCATCGGCGTTGTGTTCACGCACCGTAGGGTGCGTGAGTGAACCAAAGCGTTGGGAAACAAAATGCACATCCGACCGTTGACCCCGTAAGTGAAGGCCTCACAACATAGCGACGTGCTCCAAGAACCGTTGCTAGGGTAGTCGCTATGGGCAAATGCTTGGGAACACGACGAGTGGTTAGAATTTGTCTGATAAAAAAAGTGAATCATTCTTTGTAAGCATCGTTTCTTCTCAATATCGAATCATCAATTTTTTTTATTTCGTCTCAGTGCCATATAGCGATCATAAAAGCTCGTAATATTGTTTTACAACCGGGTTTGCGTCGCTGGAAGGCTACACCAAGGCTCTGCCGGCACATTGGTCCTTTCTGATAGAGCACGCGATTGCGTTGAATTAAGTGGGTGACAAGCGACGAAACCTCTATTCTCGCGGTCAATTTTCTGTGGGATTTCGGAAGCGAACAGTGTCCGTACACAGCTTTAATCGACGCTCCAGGTGCCCGAGCGCGAGAACGCCCGCCCGTAGACTTTCGCAATATTTGAGAAGGAAAACAATGTGAAGCCAAGTCACGTAATGATGACGAGTTACGATGACGACGTGAAGTGTATCACCATCGTAGTGCGGGACAGCACGTGTTTTAAGAAGTTACGACGGCAGAGAAGTTGCTTCAGTGCACATCTACGCGATCAAACGCCAACTCTGTAGCAAATATAAACTTATCGAATGTTTTTACCCAGTTCTTTCGCTATCTGGGGTCTTTCTGAAACAAAATAATCAGCAGAATTTGTTTTTTATGTGCTGCTTGAAAGCAGATACCAAACACACCCTTCTAATACGAGCCTGCAAACAAAATTTGGGGTATGGAACCGATTATATTAGAGCCAATATAATTGTTCCTTCATTACAATGCACATCAACCGCAAAGGGAAATAAAGAGCCTGGCGCTGCTTTGATATCATGTGCTAAACAGATGCTTCTCTCGACGTATTTTGATCCCCATACTCGTGATGACATTCGTCAGCCCGTATCGCACGCAAATACAAATCGTTCTTATAAACCTGACGACGTTTCTTAGATCTGCCTTGTTCCTGAAAAATACACGATCAAAATCGAATCATTGTGCAAGTGATTCAAGCTATTACATACATACAAACATACATAAGGTTATTGAATAATGAACGTCTACATGAATTATCCAGGCCCGCAAAAGCGCGTGTGTGCGTGTGGGTGGGACAGTGTTGGAATGGATAGGATGTTATCACTCTTACACAAAACAAAAAAACGTAGCAGAATGCTTTCGGCCTAAAAAACAAAACAAAAACGGCGTTATGTTAGATGTTACACAACTCAACAAGTTACAAACTTTGTAAATTTAAAACTTTGAAAATCACAAGATGCAAACGCACAAAACGACGCACCAACCTAAAAGAAAAAGAGTAAAGGTTGCAAATTTGGTTATGCAGCAGTTATTGCACCACTCTTCCAGCTCTCTCTTGACAATTCTAAGTTACTGCAAATCCAAAAGTCTACCTGGAAACATGTTGTAATAATGTGGAACATAATGAAGCCGTACCCTTTTACCGTAGTTTGCGAAAACTCTTGGCAGAACGAAACGTTCTATGTTCCTCGGAATCCTTTGCATTTTTAATGGCTGCTTAAACGTGTATTTGTAGTAATTGTGTACTAATATGGTATAGAGAAACAATTTGTCTATCTGGCAACATGTTGTAATAATGTGGAACATAAAAAAGCCCTACCCTTTAACCGTAGTTTGTGAAAACATTTGGCAGACCTAAACGTTCTATTTTCCTCGGGATCCTTTGCTTTTTTGATGGCTGCTTAAACGTGTATTTGTAGTAATTGTGTATTAATATGCTAGAGAAATACAAGTAGTCAACTGGCAACATCCGTAGCGACCGCATCTTTACGTAAGTTTTGAGGTCAACAAATTTAGTTCCATACGCAATGTTCCTTGCTATATTTCTCAAAAAAAAAATATCTAATTTGCTTTTTTTAATAATATGAGCAAAAACCACAAACTGTTATTTCCTATCGTAAGATAGACTCCCCCAGTGCCTGATATGTCTTATATCTATATACTTTGTTTCACCTTAGGTCCGAGCGTGGCCGACGTTATGAGCCGAAGGTACAATCTAATGGCGAAAAAGTCGCACCGTCATGACGTGCTCTCCCCAGTTGATAGGACCAGCGGTGTTTGCCGTCTTTCTGTGCGTGCTCCTCTGCCGGCTCGTCCTATCAAGAGCGAAGAACGCCATGACGTTACGCTTTTTGCTCTGTTTGATTGGACCTTCAGCTCACAATAACGGCCACGCTCGGACCTAAGCTGAAACCAAATATAGTACGCTCATCGGTCAAAACACGAAGGAGGTATATATAAACAGACACCGTTCATAGGCGCCTCGCCAGGTAGTCCACATGCGCTCCTCATGCGAGATGTTTATCGAAAAGCACGCCGAGATACCTTGTAGATGACACGTATTCTAATGGTGCGCACCTGCAGTTTTTAAAAGTGGATATGTGAAGGCTAAGGGGGCCGAACATTTCATAGTTTCGTGCGGGTTATGAAAAAAGCATTAGTTTTGTTTTATCGACGTTTACACGAATTTGGTTGCTAGTGGACCACGCCATTAGGTGGAATATGCCATTTTGGAAAGATAAAGTAGCCTCGAATTCGTCATTTCCAAAGAAAAAAAAAAAAAACCAAAGCGCTATCGTCTGCATACTGAAATCCCTGCGAGGAAAAGTGAAGCTTCCCAATTTCATTAACGTAGATGTTGAAAAGGGGAGGTCCTAAAATAGAGTCCCTGGGGAAAACCGTACCTTAGTGCCACTAACCTACTCCTGGCGTTACCAATATTTACTACCTGTTGACACCCTGGAAGGTAGTCAGTCAGGAAGTCATTGAATGGGCCACTGAAACCCAAGTGCTCCAATTTATGTACGAGAAACTCATGGTCAATTGATTCCATCAACTGATTAAAGCGGTGTGTCAACGCGACGCTGATGCCTAACGACTTCGCCGTGACGTGCTGTAAGGAGCTATCGCACTGACTGTAGTGTAAATTAACGCAGGATTTCTAATTCTTTTTTAGCTTTCAGTAACTACAGCTGCGTTCATTGCAGCGGTCCTGCCTCTATGACGCGCGTTTTCTATAAGTCACCAAAGGCACGGTCGCAAACTTGCCACCGTTAGGTCTCACGTTACTATACTGCGAGTTTTACGGACATATTAGGTATCGCCTGAACACGTTTCCAGCACTCATCAGTCGGCCGAAAACTTTAGAGCCACCGGACGCAAGCGCATCACGTGATATTTCGAAGGAGAGCTACCGCGCATGCCCCGAAAGCGTCCCACAACCCAGTAAACAAAAAATGAGAGCAGGCAGAAGGCGACTATTGGAATGGTCTGAAGACGATAGCACCTTTCAGTTTTACGCGCGAGATGCTGCACCGGACAAACGCACAAATATTTTCTGGTAACGTGGTATTTCTTTAAAGAACAAAATTTTAAAATAAATTGCTTCGTTTTGTCTTCGAAACGTATTTACCTCGTTGACCAGGCGAAGGAGCAACAAATCAACGAATCACTACAGAGCCTATGTCCTAGAACACCTACGCAGTCTACCCTTTTTTTTTTTTTCGATGTACGAGAGATAAGACCTGTCATCCCCTCAAGTCGTGCTAACGTCGCTAAATCCGATCAACCGAATCCCCGGATGAGCACACGGAAATTAATGAGACGATCGGTCCCCACGAATATTATCCACCGGAGATCAACGCTCCACGAAGCCGGATATGCTGAGCGCGCGCAAACTAATCGCCTACGTTGACACGCGGCCGCAGACGCTTCCGTGCTACCGAAGTTAATCGAGGCCGCTGCTAAAGACCACCTAGTTGATGGTGTCGCCTACTGCTCACTTTTCTGCCACGGAAAGCGGAGGCCGTTGCATAAAAACGCATTATTACGTGCAAGTTCGTCCGCTCCTTGCTCAGCTCGTGCATTTGTTTAACACCCCAAACGCGCCCAAGTGCTTCTGTTCCACCCCGACCTCAAACGATGACGGCGCGCACTTGGCTGCCTCGTCATAGCGCATTCCCTGCATAGTTCTTTATGTTGCCCTTTTGATTGCCGCGCTCGTCCTTGCATTACGACGCGCCAAAGACGTATTTTGGAACACTTGCTCGTCGTTTACACTCCTAAAGCCGCGGGGTCACGATGCTTATACACTGTTCCAAGTTGGGCTTCCTGGGCGGCACCATGTTAACGAGTGTAGCGCCGAGCGCCGTCTACCCTCATCCGGGCATTTCGGAGAATCTGAACCCGTCCGAATGACCGACCGCCATTACTCGAACAGTTACCCTGCTCACCGAGTCACACCGATCGCAGCTGCTTCTGCCGGCACGGCGGCCGTATTCGGCGCCCTCGGCTCATCGTCTTCGTCATGGAGGAGGGCACTATCCTAATCGGTATGTCAGGCATGGGGAAAAGCGCATCCTGCTTTCCTGGCATCTTTTTGTGAGTAATTTCTAGCGCGGTTCTGGGGCAGTCGTCACTCCCAAACCGAACTCGGCGTTTCGATCACTACCGAAATTTGGGATCGCTAGTGAGATATAGGATTGCTAGTGAAATTGAGGATTGAACGAAGAAAGAATGGCACGAATTACGGCATGTGAATTTGCGCAGAACTCGAGTTGTCGCAGCTTGGGGGCGCCGGGAACATTCGAACTAACTGCGCGGTTAGCGGCTGAGACCTGCGCTGCCACGTCTGCTTTAATTGACATAGTAGAAACCTCAAATTTAAATATGAAGCGACATATAAATACCGAAATATAATACAAAGACAAGGCAAGATGCCTTGTCTTTGTCACCACTTCTTCTGTCAGTTGGTGTTTTTCTAAGAAGAAAACATCCGAAGTGAGACACTGCACAATGGATGTTGCCGAAATTTTTGTTTTCGTTCCGCACCAGGCGTCGCCTGCCAATTACGACCTGAAGAAAAATAGAGTTATTAAATCAGTGGACCAGGAGTCACGCAACTTTTTTCTTTCTCCGCAGTTCGCCGGCCGTCCAAGAAATGGTCGGAGCACACACGACTGCTCTTCGATGGCAAGAAGTCTTTCCTGTTTAAATTCGCCAGCCACCGGCATTGTAGGTCCGGAGCAGCGGGGAACCGGTGCAGCATAAACATGCCGCACCCACATTCGTCCTGTTTGACAGCGTGGGTCTCGCACACTGAATCGGTGTTTATTTTACGTTTTTGTTTTGGTTATTTGTACAACCAATTACAGCACAGTGCTGCCCGGTCGATTCTTTTCTTGCATAGGCCATCTCACGCGCGAAAACACGCTATAATATCAAAGCGGCGCCTAACATTGCCGAAACAACTTGCCTCCGTACACTGCGCACGTGCTTTCTCCACCCTCTGGTAACAGTTCACTCCGTGAAGCAGACGAGCTTTCGAGGGAAAGGGTAAGCGGAGCGTTGGCGCAGCGCTCTGGTTCGAGAGTGCTGGCCAAACTGCGGCTCGCGAGCTGCATGCGGCTCTTCGCGGGTTCAAGTGTTCGCGGCTCCCTAGTAAGCGTGCCCCCCTTCCCCTCCTGTGTCCCCAAGACGAAAATAGTTATAAAATATTTTTTTAACTTAGTCTTGGCCATTTTTGTATTACACTACAGACATACAGCTGGACTGCTTTTGACACATAAATGTGTCAAGTGACCAGACATGTACGTAACGCGTTACAAGTAACGAGTTACTTCTACCTAGTTACTATTTTCGGTAACGAGTAACGTATTTAGTTACTTTTCTAGAAAAGGAACGAGTAACGTATTTAGTTACTTTTAATAATACATTTAATAATAATACATTTTTTATTTCCCATTCTGGTTGGTACAAAAAGGGAGGACGTCAGGACAAAAAGCTGCGGTTGCAGCTTGACGAGGTCCTGGCGCCCTAACACACTTTGGCGGGAAAGCAGCATTAGAAACACAACGAAAACAAACACAAACATTGGACCAAAAAACACAATCACGAGTATTCACATTGTTGCACTCAGCTTGAATGCATCAAAATAATATATATATATATATATATATTTTTTTAAAGTAGAAACAACTTTCACCACACATACAAAAACTCCAGGCACTAGAGGTAAAAATTATGCTGTCTGTAATATGATTTTTGTCAACATTCGATTTGTTGTCCCATAGATGCTGACATGATTGGCTTCGAGTTTATTAAGTAAAGATGGTAATGCATATTTTAATGATGTAAGGCCGTAATTTGTACGGGGTATTGAAACGTT
The DNA here is from genome assembly GCA_013358835.2 of Ixodes persulcatus. NCBI lineage: Eukaryota > Metazoa > Arthropoda > Arachnida > Ixodida > Ixodidae > Ixodes > Ixodes persulcatus. The sequence goes on along the minus strand of JABSTQ010010929.1, from coordinate 277,953 downwards.
CCAAATTTCGCCGTGACGTGTGACATATTTATGGTCTAGTTTTGCTAAGCCTGACAGTGCGAAAAGGAAAAAAATATTATTATGTTTTAATGCCGTATTATACGTCACCAGCAGGCGAAATTTGTACAAGTGGTCAATAGGAATGACGTTATGTTTAAGAAAGAGCTCTCGAGAAGGATGCAAGAATGGAACATTTCCGACAATTCGAAGAACCCTCTTTTGGGTTAGTAGTAGTTTTGTTATATTTTGCATCGTTGTTTGGCCCCAAACTAAATGGCAATACACGTAGTGAGTGTAAATCAAAGAATAATATAAAAGTAATTTAACACTTGTTGGAAAGACATCACGATTCTTACAAAGGAGACCAATAGATTTACGAACTTTTTGATGTATATAATCAACGTGCTCATTCCATGACAACGATTCAGTGAAATAAACGCCCAAGATTTTTACCGATTTTACCACTTGAAGTGTTGAAGGTCCTAAAGTTATTTGAAGCAAATTAGGTACTTGTCTATTTCGTGGTCGAAATAACACACACTTAGTTTTATCCGCGTTTATTTTTAGCCCGTTTACTTTTTAAGGCCAAGTAACGAGTAACGGTATCTCGTTACTTTTGATGAGTAACATGTACAACACCGCTTAAACGGCTTTGTTTTTATTCTAACCTGAGTATGCGTCTATTGCGAGAACGTAGGTGGGCAACCCGAAAAACAACTAAACAGTATGTCAGTATAGCAACGTATATCCCTGAACACGTCAGTCGAACAGTTCGACTGACGTGTCCAGCGATAAACGTTGCTGTCCTGGACTCTATGGCTCGGAATGTCCTTCACCCAGCGAACACAATAAGATTCGTTGGTTGAACCTTCTAGAACCGGGTATGGACCGAATGTAAACCCAGAGGTTGCGAACACGGGAAGGCACACAACTTCACCAGCTCTTCCTGAAGTACAACACTGCCGTACTTTCGAGCGCGTCGGTAAAACGACTCATCAGCGTCGCCGGAGATGTATTTTCAAGGAAGCGGGGAAACATTACTGATGAAAACGTCGAGAGGCAGCTATTGCTTATGTGCAACGACTACTAAAAAGAAAACAATAAACTATGAAACAAAAATAGTTGTGTATTTGGCCGTCAAAGTAACGTGTAAAGTAACTCGTTACTTTTGAGGTAACTCACGCGTTCCTTTTGACAATCGGTAACGAGTAACGTATTTAGTTACTTTTTGAGCGAGTAGCGAGTAACGGTATTTAGTTACTTTTTTTGGGTAACGTGTACATGTCTGCAAGTGACCCTGTTTTCTTTATTATCTTAGAAAGAACTTCGAACCGTATAGACCCTTTTCACGAGGCCGCCGCCATCTTGAATTGTCGTCACTTCCAGTATGGGCGAAAACATTGTTTTGCCGTCGCCACGCCAATAGAAGACATTTAGGATATGAGCGTAACCGTCACACGTTCTCGTTTTGCCTCCTCTCCATTTGCTTACTATGTGTTGTCCCGTCCCCTGTCTTTACTTATATAACTCTTTCTAAAGTTACATCATTACCAACGCGCTCACTAACAAGTATACAAGCTGAAATGTTTTATTATTTTTTTGTCGCCCATACCGGATACGCCTATTAGGTGGCTGGAGACTAGAGTATGCGAAAAAGGTCTATACGCATAACGGGCGTCAGAAGCAGTGGCTGGCTAACGAACCATGCATTCATTTTTGCTTAGCGGTTGAAGAAACGCTCTGCTGCCTGGTGTGATTTGTTGTAGTCAACAATTATGCTTGTCTCCTTTGGAAAGGACTGTTCACTCGATGTCGTTTCCCAGTAAAAGTAGCCCCTCCCCCAACCTCCCGCTTTTTCTTTTTTTTTTTTGTCTGCGGCTCTAACTCCCTGTCACTCTTGCCACCCCTGTTTAAAGACCCTTTTCTTTGCATGCGCCACCAGGTGGTGCTCCAGTCTTTGACGTCCCATCGAACTTCCGGTTCGTAAAATGAATGCACAATGGCCACCATAACACCGCTGCCTGAAACGTCGATAAAGAATTTCACCACCTGTTCTCCAGGCGAACGCCAAAATAACTAAGAAGCGCGAGATTTTAAAATTTGTTTGTCTCCTCCAAGACGTTAAATCGCCGAAGGCCCTCGCTAAATCTCAAACTTTGTTTTCCGTGTGGCAATTATCCTTTCTAGCACCGGTGGCATAAGCAAGCTCAAACAGGCTTGCATAGACGGAGTGACCGGAGGTCGCTTGGGACGCAAGCAGCGGTTCATGTTTGTAAACAGTAAAAGGGTCTCGTAGATCACACATAAGCCCGTCAGCATACAGAATCGAACGCGCGTCACCGCGAGATCCTTGCTGCGAATACCGGATGGCAATGAGTTCAAGGAGAAAGCTTGGCACGCGGCATTCGAGCCGCGGATATAACGGGGACGACTCGGGTTTGCAGACTTGAACAGTGTGAGCCCGGCTAAAGAAAACTTCTCCTTCTACTTTCCCGCAAAAGCGTTTGGTACAGCCAATCGCTGCCATCTACCAAGAGAGCGCTCAGCAAATGACGACGAGGCTACCATCATGCTCAGAGCGACAGCTTATACAGTTCGTTTTAGGCCTAAAGATTTTCACCCTCGGTCATTCCCCGAGCGATTCCTCCACAGATTGAAGCAATTGGCTCTACCTAGTGCTTTGCGGGAAAGTACATAGACGTTCCAGACAGTGCGTAGAGGACACTCTAAAAAGTTGAAAAAAAAAAAAAAAAACGGGACGTGGCGAGTCCCGACATTTATTATTATTATTTTTATTATTATTATTATTATTATTACTATTACACGCTACCCCCTAATCTTAAAAATGTTGTCCGTCCATCCGTCCGTCCGTGCATTTGCCGCTAAATTTATCGGGGAGATTGATATCACAAACCCTATACAAGAATTCAGTTTCCCAGCTAAATTAAGCGGGAAAATTGATGTCTCCTCACCTGATGTCACGGGCGCACAGACCAGTTCAGTTTCCCCGCTAGATTTAATGGAAAAATCGACGTCGCGTGATCTGTACACAAATTCAGTTCCCCCCCCCCCCCCCCTATATTTGGCGAAAAAAGTGGTGTCACGTGACATCGCCTGACGTCACGTGACCTACGCAACTTGGGGAAATTGACGGCATGTGAGCTATACGTCAACCCCGTTTTCCCGCTAAATTTAGTGGGAAACTTCACGCCTTATTTGTGGCCAGAACTTCAATTCAGTTTTCCCGCTAAATTTAGATGAAAATTGACGTCACGTGAATTACAGACCAATTCAAGTGGGAAAATTCACCGTCTTGTTACATAGACACCAACACAGTTTCCCCGCTAAATGTAGCGGAAAAAATCGACCTCACGTGACCTATGCGACCATTCCGTTCCCCGCTAAATTTAGCGGGAAAATATTCGTCACGTGACGCCCCCATTCCCTCACCGATTCCCTATAATGCATTTCATACATTATATGCCTTTGAGGGTAAAGGTCGCTTCTAATTATTATTATTAGCCACGCAGTACGTTTTATTTCTTTTTTTTTTAAGCTCTAAGCTTTTGCGAGCAATGTTACATGCTATAAGGTGCCATATCTTGGCGGAAGAAAACATTGCGATTTGATGCAACTTAGATATTAACATTCGTGTGTGAGTAGGATTTTCATTCAAAATCATACGAAAAAACTCTGCATACGAAAGAACAAATACAAGTCTGGAAAATCACAAACAAAACGACGAATACCATTATAAAGTAGCACCGTAGAGTGGCGTAACAACAAATGTATGTTTCGAATCCCGTTTGTTCCCGTCCACCGGAGGTTTAATATATGCGCACCTCGATGTAAAAATTGTTTTGAAGCTTTGTGAAAAGAAATTTGCACTCTCATGATATACAGTAAGATTGTGCGCAAGTACGCCATAGGAATGCTCCACAAAGTGGCTGAACGACAACACCATCGAAATAGCTTTCGAGCACCGCATGCTTCTGGTACCGGTTTACTTTTATTCAATTTGAGGCATGTTCCCGGAGAGAACAGACGCTACATGTGTGGCGACCTGGGAATTCCATTATTGCGTCAGGTTTGGGGTTATTGCGCCTGCCTGGGATGTCGTTAGACAAACAGGTTTCATTGAGCTCCTTCCGCGGGCCCTGCCCTAACGGTAGACCGAATAACCTATATCCCCGCTAGCTTACGAAAGCAAGAGTGGAGACAGTGTGCCCGTCGATAGCTCAGTTGGTAGAGCGGTGGACTGTAGAGGCTTTCCCGTGCGGACATCCATAGGTCGCTGGTTCAAATCCGGCTCGACGGACAAAGTTTTTTCTTTTTTGCAATAAAACTTTTTGTGAATTTAGTTGGATACAAACGGGGGAAGGCGTATCACGTAGTAAAATTATGTTTACTAAAAAGTATGGGTGACCCAACCAGCGATGGAAAGAATTGCTTTTACATCTGAAGCGTTAAACGTTTTTTTTTAAGGCACTGGTGAGAATGATAAATGTCGAATGATTATCGTTTTTTTCTAGAACTATGTTATGGTTAAGTCGATCGTATGAAAACATCGTTACCTGTTACATTTTTACTAAACTTATAGTCGGAATTTTGCTTCAAAGAAATAATTATCTAGTAAGGTACGTGGCTGCGCTAGTTGGTTTGTCTCGTTAAAAATCCAAAATAGCGCAAAAAAACAACAACGGGGACACGATGTTAACAGGACAAGGGCTAACTTTCAACTATTTTTATTAAGTAAAATGCAAAACATATATACACATACAAAGCGGCAACACATACAGCTATCAAGTGCGCATCCGATCATGCGAAAAACTAAATTCATTTCCCTAAAGCACAATTGACACGTCACTAAAACATGCCGTCCCACTTTCTTTTTTTTTTATATATATATAAAAAAACGCTTTTAAAAGCTTCCGAGCAACAGTCTTATGGCTTCTCCCCAAAAGTCTTAACTGCTGAAGTAGCAGAACACAGCCACAAGTGTTGCAGCGTATCAGAAAATGTGAGCCATTTATGGCTACGTTCCGCGACTTCAGCAGATAAGGATTCTGGGGAGAAGCCGCGAGACTGTTCCTCGTAAGCTTTTGGAAGTGTTTTTTTGTTTTATGAAAAAAGTCGAACGATATATGAGTCAGTGATACGTCAGTCGTGCTTTATGAAATTGAATTTCAGTTTTTGCATGATTGAGCACCGACTTGATAGCTGTATCTGTGTTGCCGCTTTGTGTGTGTAATCAGTGTTGGCGGTAACGCGTTACAAGTAACGGTGTTACCGGTAACGAGTTGCTTTTATCGGTAACGTAGTAACGTACTCGGTACTTTTTTCAAAACAGTAACGAATAACGTACTTACGTTACTGATTTCGAGTAACGGGTATAACGTAGTTACGTTCCTTCTTAAAAAGTCTTTAAAAAGTTACACCTCAATTTTTTTCGTGTTTGGTCGCCAACTTATGAGAATTTCTAAGTGTTTTTTTTTGCGTTTTATGCGTTTTTATGTTTTTTTATTGATAGTATTTAGGCGAAACCGTAAAAATATATAAAGGAAATATGTTCAGTTTCGGCATGAACATGTTGATTCTTGAAATATATAGCACTTATGCATGCCTATACCGTCAAAACAGTAAAACGTGTTAATTTATAATTTAAAGTAACGCAAAAGTAACGTGCGTTACTTTTTATCTGTAACGGTAACAATAACGCGTTGCTTTTATTTTGAGGTAACGTAGGTCGGTAACGCGTTACTTTTATTTGCAAGTAACGTATTTCGTTACTTTTTTCCGGTAACGTCTACCACAACACTGGTACGTATACGCGAATATGCTTTGCCTTTTCCCGAGTAAACATAGTTGAAAGTTAGCGCTTGTCCGGTTTACTTCGTGTTCCTGTGTGTTTTCTGCTATTTTACGTTTAAATAATTATCTTTCTGTCCACTAAACAAAAAAATAGCGATACAGTACTCTTGTCCCGTCAAGTATTTAAGAAAAATAATATTTTGCTGCAATAACTTTATGAATACAGAGAGAAACTGAAGAGTGAGTTTCAGACTTCGATGTCGTTTACCTCATGTAAATAATATATATATATATATATATATATTGACGAGACTTACAAAAACATGTCCCCACATGTAATTACGAAAGTGACGACGTGATGGGTTCAAAGTATCCTAATCTAAATTAAAATGTAAGGCGTTCACAATAAATCCTCATGATGACTACGCGCGTGGTCAAGACCGGATGACTTCCAGTGAGCGCTGTGGGACATAATAAGGCGAAGCGGAATATATACAGGCGGGTTTCACGCAGCTCCTTTATACAGGCCCTCCCCTAACGGTAGACGGTATAACTAGGGTTCCGCGTTTTCGGTTTTTATTTTTTCAAAATTCGGCGTACTTTTTTCGGTGTTTATTTTAAGATTCAATTTTCGTTTTTTTTTTCGTTGTATATTTTTGCCCACAAAAGTTTACCGATTCTTTTCGGTGAATATGAAAGAAAAACTATCGGACACTGGATCAGATGATCCTTGTGAATCCCGGACAAAAGCTCACCGGACAAAAGCTCACCGGACAGAAGCTCACCGGGCAAAAGCTCACCGGACAAAAGCTCACCCATTTTTTCATAGACCCGGACAAAAGGTCACCGGGAGAAAAAATTCATGTTGGTCTTAACTCGAGTGCGGACAACTTGGGTGCATGAGTGTGACACTAAAATGCAACGATAAATTAAATCTGACAGGCGCATGGTTTGTTGATTAGAGTAAAAACAATTTTATTTATCGATTGGTGAGAAGCGAATGCAGTCTTTTACTAGCTCCAGCAGTCTGTAGATCTGGGTGTACCTGGAACCCCTCGAAAATATTTCTCAGACGATTCTGCAGGCGCAGAGTGGTTTTTCGCACCCGCTTCTCTGAGGGTTCACCTCTGCGGGCTTGTGTCAAAGCCGTAGCTACGAACGCTTGATTTTTTTGCAGGCATTCAATCAGCATCCAGACGCTTGGATAGGCTTGGCCGACAAACTTCTCGAACCCAGTTTTGCTTCAGTTTCCTTTTCACAACACCATGAGCTAATCCTTGATTTCAAATACATTTACGACGCTCAATGACGGAATGAATTTAATTTTCCTAGCCATTCACCCCAAGAAAACCCATGATTAGTATTGAAAAGACATTGTTCCGAACCTTTATGTGCGCGTTTAGCGTGACATAAGCACAATGAAAAAGCGAGGTCGATGAAGGGTGACTTCGCTTCTTCGGTCACTCTTCGGGTTCAGAAACTTCGGTTCACGAAGTTTCTTGGGCTTCGCACAAGGGTTCTCCGGCATATATCTTGAGTCAAGCAAGCTTGATCATATCAGCTCAACTCAGTTTGATCCCAAATCGTTGCTTTTCTCTCTGTTATGGCTTATCTGTCGACACCTTTGCATGGGATGGGATGCCAGTTCTCCTAAAAATGGTGATGACCATCACGTCCGCACTTTATCCCAGCCCCTGTTTCGCCGAGGGTAGCAAAAAAATTAAAACAAAATGAGGTGAGCTTTTGTCCGGGTTTGTGAAAAAACGGGTGAGCTTTTGTCCGGTGAGCTTTTGTCCGGTGAGCTTCTGTCCGGTGAGCTTTTGTCCGGTTACCGATCCTTTTAGCTCTGATATTTGGGATCCATGAAGAAATAACGGCACAGACACATTAAAAAATATATCGACACTGTGACTTTATTTGGCAAATGTGTGCAACTGTAAAAAAAAAAAAAAGACACAAACAAGTCAGTGCCCAAAAAACATGGAACTTCACCTTCTGAACATCAGGATTACGTGATCTTATTATAGTAAACACATACGTACTTTCCCAGGTTCTCCTCGTTGATCCACGCTCATACTTTCCTGTTAATGACCCTGGGCTTCGAGAATGCCCTCTCAACGTTAACACTGGACGCTGGCAGGTTGAGGAGATGAAGCGCTGCCTGATCCAAAATCGGCCAATCAACCAAATGTGACTACCAAAAGAGACACGATGCGACGTTTTGAAGCACAACATATTTTGTGTACTCACAAAACTCTGGCTGCAGATCTTGCATGAAGCTAAAAACCTTATACTAGCCCACACCAGAACGTTTTTTTGTTGTTTTTTTTGTTTTTAGAATTAGGAACGTGACACACCATGCCCGATCACAGAAAGAACACAGATGTCCCGCGAAGGACAACCCAAGACCTCTTTAGGGCAATCACGAAGGGGTGACACAATGTCGAACCTTGCAACGCCCTCTCTCCCCTCCTCCCTCCGCCACCCTTTCCCGCCCATCTCGATGCGACCCTAAAACACTGACCATTTTCAGTTAAAACAGAATTTTCGGAGAATTTATTCGGCTTACTTTTATCGGTTTTTATCGGTTTAAACCGAAAACGCCGAACCTAGAAACTGACCTTTTTTCGGTTAAAACCAAATTTACGAAAATTAATTCGGCGTACTTTTATCGGTTTTTATCGGTTTAAACCGAAAGCACCGAACCCTACGTATAACTTACATTTTCGCTTGGGAAGGAAAGTGCGAGTCGCCGTTGTGTACCCGTAGATAGCTCAGTTGGTAAAGCGGTGGACTGTAGAGGCTTTCCCTCGCGGACATCCCTAGGTCGCTGGTTGAAATCCGGCTAGGCGGACCCTACCTTTTTTTTTATGCTTTTAACAAATGATTGAATTATCGAAAGCGACACGCACAGTTGAGGAAGGCGAGAAGTATTTAGGCGATGCGGAAGCATAACTGAAAGGGTGATCCTCCAGCAGTCTTGAAAATAGTACCGTGCCGTTGTCGCATTCGTTTTACGGCTGACAGTCCGGTTAGAACCTTCGACGTGTAACGTATTTTCGTTGCTATTATACGGTTTATTCAATCAAACTACGTATCTCGCTATTCGTTACACTTGGATTATAATTATAACCGGCATTTTGTTTTAAATAAAAAGAATTTGTAACGACCTTCGTCTCCAAAGTCCTATACCGCATTAAAATCGGTATTTAAGGCGCGATAGATTAAAATTGTTTATAAGAGATTAAACCATCGTTTCGGCGAGTCAAGAATATCTTTTAGGTATTAAACGAAAGCAAGCGAATTGGCGAGCGACGAGACAAGCGACGGCGACCCGCTTCGCTGGCGCTCGGTCAGTCACGCGACGATCGGCAAACCGCGTGAAAGCGACGGGAGCAAGCGAGCAAGACGATGAACGACGTTGTTATTTTTATTTACTAATATTTTTTTCTGTTTTTTTTTTTCATATTTTTTAAAACTTGTGTGTGTGTGTGTGTTTTATATGCTGATGCACTTTTAACATTGTTGAAATTAATTGATTTATAACTTTACTACTGGTGGTTTAGCCACATAAGCCAATTCTGGCTTTGGCAGACCCGAATCATACTTCGTCGCATCCGAAAAATAAACCATTATTATTAATTTTATTATTATTTACAATAATAGGGTATTCATGCCATTTGCCGTAAGAAAATCAATTGCTAATGCTCTTGCTTATAGCATACTAAGGTATGGCATCACATTATTTGGTAACTGTGCAAAAATATGGCAAACTAAAATTGACCGCATCCTCAGGAATTTGTTAAGAAGTGTCGGTTATCATTATGATCTTGCATCAGAAGCTGACATCTTTGAGGCTCTACAACTGCCAAACTTCCATTCACTTTTTTTTGCAATGTGTCGTGCTTTCTCATTTCTGGTGTAGTCAATTTAAACATCCCCTTGTGCCCCGCAGAGATTTACGTACCTCTGATCGCTTTATCATTTCCCGGTGTTTCGCAAGATATGGTAACCAAGAGCGCTCTTACTATGTGCCATACATTTTTAACAGACTTCCGACCACTTCTTTGAAGCTACAAGTAGGAGAAACTTGAAAAATCTATTGAACAGTTTTACGCTTTAATTTTATCGTACAATTTCAATAATGTACTGATGTGTGAACTTATATTGTATCTAATATGTTTGCTGTGATTTGTGAGGTGAGTATTTTTTGTTTCTCGTATAGTGGGATACATGTTTTAAATGTGTGCTCTACGGACTTCTTCTGTGCTATCTGCTACATTCTATTTGCAGGGTTCTGTCCTTGAAGCCTCTACTGGCTTTGACAGACCCGTTACCTTATAGTGTTATGAAGGTATCTAAATAAATTAAATGAAATGAAATGAAATATTATTATTATTATTATTAGTAGTAGTAGTAGTAGTAGTAGTACATAGTAGTACATAGTAGTAGTAGTAGTAGTAGTAGGCAGTAGTAGTAGTAGTAGTAGTAGTAGTAGTATGTAACCTCTTACCCATGCATTGTGTAGACATGCTTCTATTTAAAGTGTATATCTTTTGTCGCCGATGACCATTTTTCATTCTTTGTATGTGTTTTTTTGGATATTCTATGCCGCTGCAGGTCCCAGCCCCACAAGCCGTTTTTGGCTTGCGACGGGCCCGCGTTCTCATGTACTGATATGGAATATGTGCAGTAAAAATTATCATTATAATTATCATAATTATTTTTATTGTTAGCCACGCTGTACTTTTTTTTTAAGCTGTCAGATATTGCATGCGATGTAACATGCTATAAGGTGCCATAATCTGGCGGAAGAAAACATCGCGACTTGATGCAACTTAGACATTAATGTATTCGTGTCTGGGTGGGAAAAGAAAGGAAAACATCAAACAATAATCCAGGCATCTTCATTTCGTCGAGACCTCCACAAGGCAGTTCCGCAAGATGCCTGTTTCTGTGTCCATTACTTTAGCCAAATACGTGTCGACTTTGCTACGCCTCAGGAAATGGGACCTTCTGACCTCGAGCGAAGTATGTGCTTCAGAATGGCGGAACTGTGTGAATATAAAAACCTCATGGACTTAATAGCTCATTTCAGAATGTGCGCTTAGCCATTGACATAGCGAGAGAGGTTAAACTGTTATATGGATATTTTCTTTTTTATTTATCTATAATCGCTTCTATTCAGTTCTTTTTCTTTTCTTTTTTTTTTTTTTTGTAGTGTACTGTTTTTGCGGCCTTTCAATTTTCATGCAAAGCAGTTTCTCATTTAGCTCCTCTCTGTGCAATGACCGGTGACGCATTTATCGTAACGGCAGGATCAGGCGAGGGATTTGAAGCGATCCGAAAGCACTCCGCGATTGTGCCTTCAGTCAATGGTCGATCACTGCGCCACACAACAGGGGTTTCCGCAGGAATTGAAATTAAAAAGGGACTATTTTTTTTTTTTTGGGGGGGGGGGGGGGGGGGTGGCATTGAGAATAAAAGAGTCGTTGCCAAATGAGGGGGTGGCTTGAAAAAAAAACAACAAAGGGGGCTGTACACTCCCCCTAAGGGGTGTGTAGGGAAATCACTGCCACGGGGAACAGAGGAAAAGTAGTCATAACCCCTCCCCATACACCCAACGAAAATCTCCGCGATATGAATGCAAAAGGAGTGCATTACATGGCCATCAGCTTGAGACGCTTTTTTTTTTTCAACCTGGAAAGAGCGCAATTCATAGCTGTGTGATTTTTGTTTATGACAATATAGACATTAAATTATTGTCTTTGTTAAACTAATGGAAGTCGCTCGACCGGCGAAATATGTGCCACCAATTTAAGTTTTGTTCTTGTACTTATAACGGTCGAGCTAGATCGAAAGGACACGCATTTGTTAAATTCCCGTTATGTTTTCTTCTGGTGAGATCGTTCGCCAAAAGTGAGGTGTTTCTTGTAGAGGTGGCGTATTTAAAATGCATCTCTTTCTTCTTTCTGGAATGAACATCCGCCGTTTATTGTTTATACAACAGAAGTCCGCACGCATCAGTTTACAAGCCGTACAAGGTGCATTTCCGAATAAGTTAGCAAACACGGAATCGGGTGCAAGCAAAAAAAAAAACAAAAAAAAACGCCCATTTCCGTAGAAAACTTTGTACGACGTCAGAGGCAAACGATGCAACTTGTTATTCAAATGTCAAGTGTACATCTATTTGTGCACAATATTAGACACCAGCAATTGAGACAAACAAATAGTCACAATGCAGGATGTGTGAGTCTAAAAAAAAAAAACAGTTGGAAAGACTCACTCCATTGCATGCATAATTCATTCACTCCTCAACCCCCTGAAGCTGCGAGTTTATACTCCATATTTCTCGCGTCTGTTGGTGCCGCCTTTATGCCTTACTGCTTATGTGTGTTGCCGATTTTTGCAAAGAACCGGCGCCTGGCTTTCGTCTTTCTAACTTCTTTCCTTAATCCCATCCTTCGAGCGCATGTCCCTTAACGGGATTCGTCATAAATTATAGCGCCAATCCACTATAAAACGAGATTCCCTTCCCCTTTTCCCCGCGTCTTCGGGGTCGTTCGTGTTATACGGTCGCGCAGCTAGAGCCCGTCTCCCCACGCACTTGGTTCCTAGTCGAATCGCTTTGCATCCTAGCTGGTCGTTATGTTATAAAACAAGTCATCTAGTGCCTTTGGCGAGGCCGTACCCCTACACAAGACAACATATCCCGTTGCATCCTATACACTCTCTATACTCTTCCTTTTTCTTGTACAGTATATAGATACGTAAATTCTCGGACCTTCGCCGCCTAGAGCCGTAAAAGCAGCTCGTACGAGCCGGAATCCAATCAGAGTGCTAGGCGCGAGGAGCGACCTTCAGCCACCCGAACCGCTCCGCGACAAGTTCCGACGAGGAACCCGGGGAGTCAACGCACAAACAAATCAAGGGGTTCGGGGTGTCCCAAATAAGGGGGAGATAACGAGAACCAGTCTAGCTCCCGCGACAAGACCGCGATAACAAAAACAATGGTTGTAAACGAAACAACAACACGCAGAAATCCAAAATCAATAGTTGAACCCAAGCGGGGCGCCTCGTTTAGGGGTTCAGAAGTGCATCGGACAAAGTGTAGCACTGAAGGCGTTCCATTCAACGTTGGCACAAAGCAGCACCAAGTGGTGCTGCTAAATTGGCAGGACCACTGCCAGTTTGGCAGTGGTGCTGCCAAATTGCATTCAGCTGAGGTATTGGCTGTGTCAGGCGTTGTATTCAGCTGAGGTATTGGCAGTGCAAATACCTCCAGCTTCAGGCTGCCTTCATTCACACGAGCGTGTGTTTGCAACGGCTGATAAATAGCCAGATTTTGTTTCATCTTCTCCCAAAGTGCACGCTCTTGGGCGTCCGAGCGGATATACGAGTAATCTTGGCTATACTTCGTTTCAGCTTCCGTCCGAGCGCGGCCAATGTTATGAGCCGAAGGGCCAATCAAACAGCGAAAGAGGTACAACGTCATAGCGTGCTCGCTGCAGTTGATAGGACCAGCCGGTATTCGCCGTCTCTCTGTGCGCGCTCCTCCGCCGGCTAGTCCTATCAGGCGCAGAGAGCACGCCATGACGCTGCGCTTTTAGCGCTCTTTGACTGGCCCTTCGGCTCATAACATCGGCCGCGCTCGGACCGAAGCTGAAACGAAGTATAGTACTTCGTTCCGATATTATCAATTGAAGAGAATGTATACTTCTTGCTTCAACACACGCAACTCAGTTACGTTTATTTATTTATTTTCGTACTAAAAAGTAGCGCCATTTCTCCTTCCCCATGACAATCTCTCAACGTTTTGTTCTTTCATAGAGTTTTCTTCATTCCATCCTTCAATAATAGAGCTATCTTTAGTGGTTTCGGCGCGGAGCGCGCCAAATGGTGGACGGAAGTGGCGTATCGAAATCGAACGTAGAATCGGTCGAGCCATGTCGATACCGCTCAGCAAGTAGAGCCCTTACGGCAGGGGCACTTAAAAGGTCTTCAGAACGAACTTTAGTAAACAATCTAGACTGCGAGTTGATTCTCAGATGCGTTAAAAGAGTTCGTTCTGAGGGGGCTATGCAAGACGGCGGGACGAAGGGACCAGAACATCGCCGCCTGCTGCGATTGGTCAGCGACGTGGCGCTGACCAATCGGAGCTGGCGGCGATGTCCCGCCGTCTGCTATACACGAGACTATGCTGAAACACCAGCATGTGCACGCGAGGGTATCTTTCGCAGGCTTGCAATCACTCGTGCTTACTTCAAGAGCACGGAATGACAAAACGCCTGCCAAAGGTACCATCGAGCATGCGGCATGTGTTTGAACATAGCCTCCTCTATACTCACAAAGCCTGGCAGTTCCCGAGTGCCCGGTCGCAGATTTGGAGCGCGAGGATCTGGTAGCACAGAGCATTTCTCGGGGAGTTCAGGGGGAACCTGGACGTCAGCGCACAGCTTCTGCAGCGGCGAGGACCCGAAACATGGTGTTCAAACCCGACGAGAAAAGAAGCAATAGCACGAGGAACGTGAGGAGCACGAGCGGACATTTCATCGCTCGATAGAAGTGTGTTTCGGCGTCTCGCCGCAGCGGGGCGCCCGTCACGTGGCTCTCCTCTCATCCGTTGTCTGCCACTCTACCTTTTCAATTTCGGCGGCCGCTTCTCGTGACGATCTTCCAGGTTTTGTCAGTATAGAGGAGGCTACGGTTTCAAGCTTGTCGCTGTCGTTTGTTTTTGTTTGTCGCTCTAGTGGGACTCGGGCATAGCAAACACTGCACGCCGACAAAACAAGCTTACTGTGGGCCGCCTTGCACGGTACTCATTACATGTAATCAAGTGACTCGTAATTGATTACTTTTTAAATATTGTTGCAATCATTTGAATAGATTTATTGGGAAGCAATCACGAGAGTAATCTGATATTACTTTTGTAAGTACTATAATTACTCTTAACCGTTTCTATGTTTCGCTTCCCGGCGCCCTTTGTTCCTTCTACGAGTTTGCTACCAAGGAATCCTCGAACCAAGTCCCTGGCAGAAGGATGGTTGACCGAAATTTGTGGATTTAGAAGACAAGTGGTTTACGATTCGGTGATTTTAATCCGATAATAGGCAGTACAAAAGACCCGTTTTGAAACCGGCGGGAAAATCTGTCGTTTTCGAAAATCTCTAGTCGGAAATGTAATGGTTCCTGTTTTTTTTAATCTTTTTTCAAGTAAGGGGTAATTACTTTTCTTTTTAGGTAATCAAGTAATCTGATTAAAGACTTTCCAGCCAAGAGTTATTGTATTTGTAATGGATTGGATTCTTCGAGTAACGTGTTACACTCTTAAGATATGCCTGCTCGTCTACTTACCCGCAAAACACTCAAAGAGCAAATCTCTGCGATCTACGAAATCAGTTCAGCGAACGATGAGGGGGAACATCCGCTTAGAACTAAAAATGAAGTCTGCGCTGTAGCATTACGCAATGCAAAGCGTCACTGCTTGCGTTGCGTTGCATAATGCCACAGAGCCGACTTAATTTCGAGGTCTAAACGGATGTTCCGCCTCATCATTCGCTGAGCGGATTTCGTAGATCGCAGAGATTGGCTCTTCGAGTGTTTTGCGGGTAAGTAGACGAACAGGCATTTCTTAGAGTGTAATAGTGACCGTGGGTCCGAGTATCCTTCAGCCTGCGCTAGCTCACTAATATGTGCTGTTTTGTAACCTGCTTGTGGCATTAAGGCGTAAGACTGGTTGAGAGCAATGTATATACGACAAGAATGCGGCAGTATTTGTTCTTTGTTTGCTTACTTGGAACAAAAAAAAAAACGTTTCTGTTGCTGTCATGTTTAGCTTTGGCCACGCTGCCATACGCCTTCTCTTTTTTGTTTTATTTTATTCGTAGTTTACGTGTATTTTTTGTGTGCATTTACTTGTTCACTTTTATTACAAATTGGACAAAGCACAAAGCGAGCCACTGTTTGTTTATGGTGGTTATGCAAACCCCTTGAGGTGGAGGGATGTTCGGATACGATCATGCTGATCCTCTTAGTTCGGTTCCTCCCTGCGCGTGTGTGATCATTGCACAAGGAATTGCGCGGTATCACTCCTGATGCGAATTTACGTTGTTGTTACGTGGCTGTTCCGAAGATGGCCAGACAGTCGGGCCGGGTAACGAATATTTATAATGAAGGTTCACGCGCGTTATACAACGTGATGGGACTCTGCTTTCTTCCGCCCCCCCCCCTTCTTTCTTGTTCAGAAAAGGGTACACTTTAATTGTTCGTAACTTGGTGTCTCTAAGCAGTACGCCATCTTGCATTTATTGCCGACAACCCCAAGTAATAACAAGAAGTAGGCAAAAAAAGCTCACGCTTCTTTTTTTGTTTGCTTAAGTACAAAAACCTGCAAATATATACGGGTCAAAACATTACTAGTCGTGGTGTATATATTTTGATACGGTTACATTGTAACAATGCATGAAAGCTGTTTAGAGCCTTGTTTTACAGCCTTATAACTCAGCAATCAGGGACCTTATTTTGTCGCCGTAGACAAACGTCTGTAGCCATTTCCGACGTATTTTTTCCTTTCCCATTTGTTATCGTAGATTGTTTTTTTTTCTGAAGTTGCCAGGAAAGATCTATTGGTATTAAACCTCAGGAAGATGTCCCGAGAAAATGACATTGGCCGAATAGGCTGCCATCTCAGTAATAGTTTGTTTATCTTGCGTACTAAAGGACTGAGTTGAATCAAAGAGTGGATTGTTGTATGTCTGATTCTAGCGTAATTATGGCATCTTCATATACAGTGCCTCGTCATTACTGTAATTGACTCTATTCAAAGACTAAACCTAATGGTAGGTATTAAATTCGATTTAAATAAAAATAGAAAATGTACTAAGTACCTTTTATTCCTAAACTTTTAGAGGCACCACACGAACTGCGTGATGCATCACGAGTATTCTCGTATTTTAAAGAGATTTCACTGTCTGAAAAAAAAAAAAGATGCCGTGAAAAGACCTGATATATCACATAAAATGTCTGCAAGGTCTAATAGTTTGTTCTGCTTTTACTAAAAACACCGACACTTTAATTAAAGTTTTGCCTTTACTTCCTAGCTGAACAAAGGGCGTAATGATTTCCGCACTAAATTAACCAAAACGTCTTTACATCACTTACATTTTTAAAAAAAAACTTAAGAAAGAAAGATTAACTAAGCGCTAGTAACTCTCCTCGCCAGATCTACAAATATCTAATTCCCAAGAAAAAAAATGTAATAGAAAAATGGGAATAAAATACAAATGGCACACGATCTACAGCTCATCTACTCATTCAAATGTAAGCTTCCCTCGACTCAACGAAATTAACATTAACAAACAAATCTGTGAAACAGACCCGCGAGGTCTAAAGTTAAAGTTCTACAGATGTCGGCTCCAGGTAGGAATGCACCTCGCTACCACAGTTCTCCATTAGGGCAATATCCTCACTTTTGCAAACGTCTAATGAGGGCCAATGAAAACGGCAGTCGAAGACAAAGAGATGCTTTAATCTTTTTTCTTTTCATCCTCATCGTGCGTTCAGTTAATAATGAGCCCGATTCGTTCGAGATTACCCCGAAATCATTGCTGCTTTAACACGATTCAACTCGAGGTATTTATGGTGCTAATGTGCATCGTTAATAAAACCGTCGCGTTTCTAAACTTTCGATTCGTCAAAGAGTATTATAATGGAAACGATGGAATCTTAAAATGAAGAGAAAACGAAATTCAACTTGGCAAGTGGTTTCATTTCTACTCGATTTTTTTTTTTCTCTCTCGTTCTTTGAACAAACCTTGCGCCAGGCCACCATGACATTGCGCATATAGATGTGTGTATACATCAACACGGTGCTTCCAAATAAGCCCGCGTTTTCCCGCGGACACTGGGCGTGCACTGCGCGTGCGCGGAAACCTGATTCCAGCTAAGTAAGAGTTTGCTCATGCGCTGTGCCACCAGCAGCGCCACCGGAGTGGCCTGACGACACAGAATTGAGTTGGGTGTACAAGGCTCTACAATAAACATGCGCCAGTGCACCTAAGAAAACGCGAGGGGTGGACAACCATGGCCAAGGTTCGAAGTAAGGTCGCGCACCAAGGTCCTTAACAGTTCATCACCGCAATCGGCGGCACCTCATCGCAACGTCTGAAGAGTTTGTCGTTAACCACCGGCTCGATGACTAGGACGCACCAGTGGTGACGACTCTTCAGCTACCAGGAGACGTTTAGGGAACGTCCAACCTACCGAGCCCGACTATAAGTACAGCCTCTATCAGGATAGCTCCGCGAGCCGCCAGTGTTCCAGCACTAGCACAGACCTCAACAGGGTGGCGAAGTCCCTCTCATTGACTTTCTGTACGATGCTAACCTTCAACAACTTCCCTGACATGTTTTCGTTTTTGTATATTAACAAAAAAAAAAAAAGATGCAACGGCCTTGACGAAGTAACCTTGTGCCGAGCCACCATGAATTGCGCAAATAGACTTCTTCCAAAATCGAAGCGCCCCATCGCGGCGAAATACCACGCAGTGCACTCTGGGAACTAGTTGGCCACTCAGTTTCGGTTTCGATTGAGCAGCTTCATTTCATGCTATCACGCCATGACCGAATGGGCTGCTTGCGTTTTCGATTATCTGACTTTTCACGAATGTACCATACACTCATTCTCGAGTGATACAAAACGAAGACTGGGGCACTTTCCTTGGTTGCCGAAACACCGGGTATTGTGCGTGCCTATGCAAACGTAGTCACCTCACCCACGAGTGCATCTTTGAGCTCAATTTCAATAATCCCTTCTAGCACCAGTGAACTACAACTGAAATTTGGTCACCTTGAGCCTTACACGTATTTTCTTTCCAAACGTCCGCTTCTTGTTACTTCATTGGGCAAGAAGCAAGCCGCATACTCACAGGAGTATCAAAGTTGAGCCCAGCGTCGACGCATGAACGTTTAAGGAAACACAATAAAGTCGACCTCACTACTGCACAAAGGTTGTTATGATGTCTTCCTCTTGTCATCATATATCTCCCACTCAAATTTTATGCTGATAGGAGATTAAGTGTTCGCAAACGCTGAGATCTGCTAGCTACGACGGAGGCCCTAACTAGCGTCCCCTACTCCTCGCTAAGCCATTTTTGGTCGAGCTTTTACTGACGCCCAATGTCTGTGTCAGAACGGTGTATCTGAAATGATCTCGGCATACTCAGTCCGGAAGAAAGCAAACCTATAACAAATATTATGGCCATTAGAAACCGTCAAATCCGCTTTGAATAATTTCGTTCATTTGGTGCACTGCATAGGCGTTCACGCCCGTCCGGCGCGCTTCTGGCGAAAGGTGCGACATTCCTTCACACAAGTGCTCGACTTTTGCTTTCTTAAAACGGTTTGTATGTGCGAATGTGCTATATGATTGTCGGATAACTTTATGCGCATAGGCAATGCTGAATCTTAGTGGAATGCAAGCGTGTGGGGACTTCGCTTCGTGCAGTGCTGCGGGTCAGTGCAGATAAGAGATAAGAAGTGTGTTTAAATTGAGCTTTTCAATGGCGCCTCCGAGTTTTACCTCGCGTACTCAGGCGTTTTAAGAAAAACAGCAATTGTAAAAAGTTATATTTCGTCTATGGACGCACAAAACAAACAAACTTCCTGACCAGCAACACTAATGTAAAAGTATGGGCTCGATGTATACAAACTAAAGGCCGGTTCTCACATGCAGCGAAGCGCTGATGTAGCGCTACTCACGTGTCGTCGGCTACTTATCGTCTGCCATGAGCAACAGTTTTGGCGTTGCGATACAAAGCAGGCGAACTCTACCGTGAGCACGCGCTTAGCGCGAGGTCAGCGCTATGCTTGTCGAGCTCCGCTGCATGTGTGAACAGGCCTTTATTGGTCGTTACAGCTTGTTGACTCGTACACAAGCAAGATACCCGAGCTTCGCAGCGTCGAGATTCCCAGCACTGGCTCGTTCACATACCTCGAAACGCTAACAGAAAAGCTCGAGTACAAAAATACAAGAAGCATGTGTTAAGACAAGCTATACGTCTCGGTCTTGTACTAAAGCTTCGAGGTATTACCATTTAGGTTAGTTTATAGACCAAAAATGACGCTCTCGGGACCAAAAAACATGAGATAACGGCCGTTGATAGTCCACGCTCTGTGTATAATCTCTTGTCGACGTGTCGATCGAAACCGAAACCATGCCACTCTCCTCCCTGGCTAACAAGTTCCCAGAGTGCAACGCGCGCCGTGTTGCATGCAGGGGTTTATGGAAGTAGTCTATTGATGTATACTTAAGGCGCTTTCATAAACATGCGTCCTTTTCACCTCTGGGAACCCATCCATACTGGTCACACCTCCCTTATTCGGCGTCGCAGATAGATGCAAATTTATTTGAACATCAGCTTCCTTATAGTCTGCTTCCCAACATTGATGTTTTTCTGAGTTGCGAGCACATGCTGTGACATGGAGATACCATAGTATAATTCACAGCGTTCATACTAGAATCCACTTGGAGAGACACTGTAAATGTTTGAGATGATCGAATTTGCAGTCGTCCAAGCAACTTCATTCGCAGGAAACTCAAAATTATGAAAAGTAACAGCATTGAGCATCCCCTTTGCTTTCCCTTAAATTCTCCGATCATGTACTACGGATGACAAGCTTGCCACTTGCATGGTCGAGTTGACATCGGACGCGGCTCCCACGCGAAGGCACGCGGTTTTAACCTAAACAACCTAATTCGTTTTTTTCATCTTTCGCGGCCCTTCTAGGACGTTATAGAAGCTCCTTGTGACATATGTATTCCTCTTCAGAATGCTTCTAGAAAGCGCGAAATATTAAATAAAACATTTTGCTGATAGGATTCGTACCCCATGGCGTACGAGCCGCGCGCCATGCCGGCTCGGCCATGCACGCGGCAGTAGGAGCTGAAACAGTCCTTCGTGCTCTTTTGGCGTACCTTTACGTTTTTGAGCTCCCAAGCTTCTTTTAAGAACCGAGTGAAGGAGCAGGAGTCGCCATCCCCAATATGGCGCAGCCACAGGGGTCTCAAACACGCGACCCGCGAGCCGCATGCGGCCCACAACCCTCTGGGACGCGGCCCGCAAGTGTCCCGTGGCAGCTCCCGCTGCATCTTGGGGTTGAATGAGCCGGGTTAAGCTCTTTGCTTATCCGGCCACACAATGCAGCGACAAACGGAATCCCCTTGCCGTCAAGTTAAAGGGATGCTGAACCGAAATATTGATTTCAGAAAACAACGCGGAAGCGCTAGGTGGGGTGCTACAAACCCGAAAGCATCCATGTTGAATTAACCTGAGACTGGGGTAGAGAAGAAACATCAAAACGTAGAAGGAACAGAACATTGACAGGACGGCGTCTCAAACTCAGCTAACTCGTTTATTAAGTCCACCTCCTTATATAGTCTCAATCTCAAGGTCATCTCCACCACCACAAAGGACAAAGTCTATACAGTTCAAGTGCCACAGTCTTCATCACACATTGCAAGAACGTTGACAACCTTTACAGGTCGACGCGATAACGCAACATCCATCCACCTTTAAACTTGAACAAAATGATCTCTTCCTCTACTATTCTAAACACTGTTCATAAACCATGTTGAACTAAACTGAGACTGGGGTAAGGACCTGCACCCTTACGATTTTTTTACTGTTTACACTTCTGAATCATAACACGCCCTCTCCACAAAAAAAGAAGCACTGAAACGGTAGTTGGGCCAATACACGTAGAGAACCACACAAAGCAAAAATGTTTTACAGGTTTTTGGAAAATCACGAGCAGGTCGTACTTCAAACAACCTAAATGGCAAATAAAAAAAAATAAAAAACAAGATTTTAAGAAAGCTTTTTGGATTGCTTCCAAACTGTAGTGAAGCCTGACTTATGCAGTTGCTTAGAGACTTTATCCGCACGGTCTCCCTTACTACTCTCTTTACATCGTTCCTCTCTTTGTGTATTATTTCCGTCTCCAACCAGAGCGTCGCGTGCAGTTGTTACACTCATGAATATGTTTTGCTATTTCCGAGTTTTGTGCATTCTTCTTTGCATTTCTTTTATGTTCGTTTAATATGTCATTTATGCAGTCTGACGTCTGTCCTACATACTTAAATCCACACTCCAATGGTATCTCATACTATTGGAGGTATGAGATACCATGGTATCTCATACCATTCGAAACCGGTTTTGCCAAGAATGAGTTGTCATTCGAAGACCGTAAAGGCGGGGATTGTAAAGTCCTTGGTCAGGAACGCGTTAGGAAGGTGATGTGTCCATCATATCACTGAATCAGTAGAAAGGCAGTGGAAAAGGTTGATAAGTGTAGGTTATGATGACAGTTTTATAAAACGGCAATTAGAATTGTTTATTAAAGGCAGGAGAGAAACCGAACAGAAATCACGGAACCGCTTTGCTGTAATTCCATATTTTCATGACATCTCTTACAACCTGAAGGCGTGTGCGAGGCAGTTTAGAGTAGACAAGGTCTTTAGTTCAGATTTTATACTAAGTAAACTGACACCATTTCACACAGGTGTGAGTGAGTGCAAAAAGGCATCATCGGGAAAACTCGGTATGTTGCGAGACTGGTGTTGTGTATGAGATACCATTGGAGTGTGGATTTAAGTATGTAGAACAGACGTCACGCTGCATAAATGACAGATTAAACGAACATAAAAGAAATCTAAGAACAATGCACAAAACTCGGAAATAGCAGAACATATTCATGAATGTAACAACTGCACTGGCGCTCTGGTCAGAGACGGAAATAATACACAAAGAGAGGAACGATGTAAAAGAGTAGTAAGGGAGACCGTGCGGATAAAGTCTCTAGGCAACTGCGTAAGTCAGGCTTCACTACAGTTTGGAAGCAATTCAAAAAGCTTTCTAAAAATGTAGTTTTTTTTTTTTTCTTTATTTGCCATTTAGGCTATTTGAAGTGCGATCTGCTTGTGATTTTCCAAAAACCTGTAAAACATTTTTGCTTTGTGTGGTTCTCTACGTGTATTGGCCAAACTACCGTTTCAGTGCTTTTTTTCTTATGGAGAGGGCGTGCTATGATATAGAAGTATGAACAGTGTTTAGAATAGTAGGGGAAGAGATCTTTCTGTTCAAGTTTGAAGGTGGATGGATGTTGCCTTATCAGCGTCGACCTGTAAAGGTTGTCAACGTTCTTACATTGTGTGATGAAGACTGGCGCTTGAACTGTATAGACTTCGTCCTTTTGTGTTGGTGGAGATGACCTTGAGATTAAGACTATATAAGGAGGTGGACTAAATAAACGAGTTCGCTGAGTTTGAGACGTCTTCCTGTCTATTTTTTGTCCCTTCTACGTTTTGATGTTTCTTCTCTACCGCAGTCTCGGGTTAATTCAACATGGTTAATATTCACCAGCTTGCCTGCACCCTTACGATTTTTTTCCGAAAGCATCACTCATAAAGCGATATCTCCAGCGGACGGTCGCATTTTTGTGAAAAAAGGGCGCGCTTGAAGATGGCTAAAAAAACCCGTGACGTCGCGGTTCTCGTTTTCTCCTCTTCTCGCTTTGACTCCGCTAGGACGCGAAGAGGGAAGGAAGCAAGGCCGTTTCCCCTCCTCCTCAAATATTCTGCAAAAAACGCAACGTCGCAATTCTCACTCAATCGCATCCTTATTTTACAAAAATACGGCCATCCGTTCAAGATATCGCTTCATGAGTGGCATTTTGAGGTTTGTGGCGCCCCGTTGAACACGTTCGCTACCTTATTTTGTGAAATCCAAATTTCGGTTCAGCCTCCCTTTAGGAGTGGGAGATGGGGAAATGGGAAGAGTGGCGAGGAGGATTTTAACCCTGGTTAAAAACTATTTCTTTCCTCGTCGGACACGCCTACATCAAACATCATCACGTCGTCCTCTCTCGTCCCCATCATCACCGCGCTTGTCTTTTGCCTCCCAGGACGCTAGCATTTCAGAGAGCGGGCGAGACGAGCCTCGGCAAACAACCTGGAACTATAACTTGGGACAAGCCAGGCGGAGCCGAAGCCTGCCGAGCCTAAGTGAGTCTGACTGGAACTCGGAGCCATTTCTTCGAACCCACCATGCGCGTGAGAGCTTCGCTTGTACACCACCGCAGCTTAGCGGAGGATTACGAGGGTCGACGCTCGCGACGCTCGCTATAAGGCCGCTTCCCGCAGCGGTGCTCAATGGGACACGTCTGGTGACATTCTCCGAGCCCCACACTGAGTAAGTTTGCAGTCGCTGGTGCTGCCTCCCGCCGACTTAAAGGGGCCCTGCAATCATATTTAAGCGTCTACCTTTTTTGCGGTTTCCACGTCTCTTGAAGTTCGGGCAAGCCAGCGGGCACGGAGAGAGTAACTAAATATCAGTGCGTCATATTTTAACCGGACGACGCGGAAACCTCCTCCACCGACGAGGGCGACCCACGGTACCGAAAGGGCGCAAATTGTGACGTCTTTGGTCCTGGGCTTACTACTGGTCAGAGCCGCTGAAAGCTTCTTTTTAGTCGAAATACAAAATATAAGTGGCGCGAACCGTTTCAATTATTTGTAAAAGCAGTTTTTGTTCAGTATTTTAGATCAGAAAAGAAACGAATGCAGTTTATAAAGTGCGGAAACAAGAAATGACCCGTCGACATACCCGCCACCAAGCGGTGGAAAAGGCGGCGCATACTAGAAAGGAGTAGTGGGATTAGGCGCCAACACGGAAAAAACCCGGATGTACAGAGCGCGACACTGTTAGCGCGAACAAGCGATCGCCGGTTTTTCCAGTTTTTCTCTTTGAAGCCAAGGAATGTGATCCAAGTTATTATTGCTACGGAAAGAGCTCATTTAGTTCTATAATGTAAGCGATAAAATTTCGTGCTCGCTAATACTATTTAGAAGTAAAATGCGAAAATGCGCCGATGTCGTGTTCGAGCTAACAGTGTCGCGATGTGTACGCGGCGGCGCTGCGGTCGTATGGACAGGATGATCCGACCGGCTCCGAGCGTTCCGAAGGCTTTCGGCCAGAAGCTTTGTCTTGGGGTTTGGCCATTTCGCGGTATGGCAGCGCGAAGTGGCGCCCATTCTGAACTCATCTTCACCCCGTGTTTGCTGTCGTTTGAGGCCTATGAAGTGTCATGCCGAATTAGTGTTTAATCGCGCAGCAAATTCAATGAGAGCCGCTCCGGCTGCACGCTGCATACAACCTATCCAAAACATGCTTTAGTGGCGCCCTCTCGCGCCGTCAACACGAAGTGCGGCAGCCGTGAGCGCTCGCGATGAGCTCACTACCCCTCTAGTTCACGGCCACTCAAGCAACCAAGAACGTCATGAGGGAGGTTATTTTTTGCTTGTTTTTGTAATCTTAATTTGCCTATAACTTTTAAAATAAAGCGAATTTCGAGAAAAGAAAAGTTTCACTAAGTTACTACGTTCAGTGCGCTCAGGTTCGGTGCAAATTAAAAACCAGTAAAAAAGTCCTTGCAGGGCCCCTCGAAGTTGTTATTTGTGCACAGAAGCCAGTCCCGCCCAGTAAATGCACCGAGATCCTGCGCTGTCTTTTTAGGGGCGAAGCTCCTTAGGGTCTAGCCTTGTCCATCCGTCCGGCGTCCGTGCTCACATCGATTGCCATCCCATCTGTCTTCTTCAAAAAAGAAAAAAATTTTGCGCAGTCGCCTGGATTCGAACCTGTGCGGGGAGACCCCAATGGATTTCTAGTTCATCGCCTTAACCACTCGGCCATGTGTCATCCACCTGTCTGTCATGGATGAAACGTTGCATGTAGCCGCTCAACGTCTATACAGGAGAGGGCGCTGCGGTCAAATGCGTATATAATCGCGTTAAACTTTGCATGCATTGGCTCAACGTTTATAGACGAGAGGGCGCTGCGGTCAAATGCTCAAATGCGTATATAACCACGTTCCATACCACACATTCTCTTTCTGACATGGATCGTTGACTTAAGCGGTGGAGATGCGTCCCCACGGCTTCTAGCGGATTCAAGCTGATCCGCTAGAAGAACCACTGGCTCTGCATTTCACCGACCATAAAGCAGTAATAATGAAGTCGAAACGCAACCCGGAACTCAGCACTACCTATGAGCAATAAAAAAAATATCAGCACCATCAGCACTACCTATGAACAATAAAATCAGTATCATCAGCACCACCAGAGCTTCGCCCCAATCAACATCATTCACCACGTGGAGATGTTGTGATTTTTTTACAGCTTTTCTTTTATGATTAAACATAATTTTAGCTTTGTCATTCGCTGAGCTCCCTTCGTATACTGCAGCATTGGTTCTCCCATGTGATGAACAGGAATGTTGGCACTCCGTATCACTTGAATTAGAGTGTAACAGCCAGAGCTACTTTGTCGCGAAGTTGATTATGCGGCGACACCTCGTTTCAAAGTATATGTATATGTAGTCACTGACAAATCTTTAAACGAAACTCGGGGCCTGGCTTATGGTGATGTGTATAGGCTTCTCGCTTCGTAATTTATGTATTTATTTAGTTATTCGGGAGTCTACATCACCCAAGTCTGGGCAATATCAATATTGTAGAAGAAAAGGGGCGGGAGGAGGGGGGGGGGGCAGTGCAAAAGCAATAGACAAAGGAAAACACGAAGATACTGTTAAGAATGGAACCTTCGGCAACCTTTTTCGAGTTTCAACGCTGCGGAAACGAGTCCCGAAACGAGTCCCGACGTGTTCTGGACTGTCGCACACCTGTCGAAGTCTGCCCGAAACGAGTCTCAACGCGTCCGTGACGTCAACGGGACGTGTGTGTGTGTGCGTGTGGGTTCGTGCGCTCCGGAAGGGGAGAGAGGCCTGGCCTAACTGCGGAGAACCATGGCTATGACGCATTTCTGGCTACGACGCGGCGGACTTTTCTGCTACGCACTTGGCGGTCGCACCTGCTGCCCTGGCGGAGAGTGAGGGAGAAAACGGACCCCTAGATAAGGCGGGGCGTGAGGCTGCTGAGTTGTTCTCTTGGATTTGACGACTGTATCGCTACCATGTAATTAAACCGTTCGTTACGTTACCAATTCTCCCACCTCCACTGGACCCCTGGGTTCTTCACTTCGGGGAATGGTCGTCGTCACGAGCCAGGAGGCCTCCGGACGTGCGGCCTAAGCCCCGCCTCGAACAACTGGTTGGCAGCGGTTGGGATCGGACCATGCGACATCGTGCTACATCTGTGGGTGAGCGTTTGGACTTTGCTTTGAGATTCGCCAGGCTTCAGATTATGGGTAATTAATTTTGAACTGCTGGGAATCCTTAGTGTTTGACTCGTGCGCTAGGTTTTTGGTACAACCTCGCGACAAGTTTTAGAACAAAGCCAAAGCTAAAGAGCAGCGATCATGGATCTAATGAGGTTACTGAGAACATATTTATTCTGTTTATGTGAAGAATTGGGTGTGGAGGTGGAGCAAAAGATGAAGAAATCTGAGATCAGTAAAGCGATTTCAGAGAGCGCGGAAGCAGAGGAAATTAAGATTGCGTGGGAACTGCTTCAGAACGCTAAGAGTGAGGCTGCCTCGAAAGAGGAACAGGCTACAGCGAAAGAGGAACGAGAGCAAGCTAGAGAGGAACGAGCACAGACTGCAGCGAAAGAGGAACGAGACCAGGAGCGAGCGCTGAGAAGGCTAGAGCTCGAAATTGAACAACAGCTATTAAACTCGCAGAACAGTAGAGTTGGGGCTCCGGTACGAGCAAGTGAGACCGAGTCGTATCAAATGAAGAAGCTCATGCAGCCGTTTAAAGTTGGGGAAGACGTGGGCCTATTCTTAGTTAACTTTGAGAGGACATGTGAGAAGTTGAGCTTCGCCCGAGAAACGTGGCCGCAACGGCTTTTGACTCTGTTGCCCTGTGAGGCTGCAGAGGTTGTCGCGCGCCTTAGTGCTGGAGACGCGGACGACTACGACAAGGTGAAGTCCAGCCTTTTGAAGCGGTACCGCCTTTCTGCCGAGGCGTTCCGTCAAAGGTTTAGAAACGCATCCAAAAAGAGCAGCGAGGGCTACTCGGAATTCGCGTACGGGCTTAAAACCAACCTGATAGAATGGTTGAAGAGCGAGGAAGTATACGAAAGCCGAGACAAGGTAGTCGAGTGTGTGTGCCTCGAACAGTTCTTTCGTAGCATTCCGCAGTCAGTCAAGCTCTGGGTGCAGGACAGGGTCGGAGTCGACTCTGTCGAAAGGGCCGCTGAGCTAGCCGAAGAGTACGCAACGCGTAGAAAGCTGAGCGGAGAGGAAAGCGAATCCGGCCGAACCGATCAGCGCAAGACCTTCCGACAGGGTAACGGCTCGCGAGAAAACGGGCCCGAGAAGCCCGAAGCAGGACAAAAGGTCCCAGAAAAGAGCGCAGAACACTCGAACGGAGACGAGGCGCGGAAAAGCCCAACAGGGCAGTTCGAGGCAAGGAAGCCGTTCCTGTGCTACAACTGTCAGGAGCCGGGACACACAGCGGCCAGATGTAAGAAACCGCGGGTTGTGTTCTCGTACGTGAACGGTAGTGACGAGGACCTGAAGCTCCTTCGTCTCTATCTTCACGAGCTCCAGGTAAACGGAAAGCCGTGCAGGGTGCTTCGGGACAGTGCAGCGACGATGGACGTTGTCCATCCGTCGTATGTAACGACCTCCGATTTTACTGGAAAGGTGGTTTGGATCAAGCAGCTGCTTGAAAAGCACAGTGTCTGTCTGCCTATGGCGACAGTAAGGATAACTGGCCCGTTCGGAGAGCTAGTGACAGAGGCGGCTGTCTCGCAAACAGTCCCGTTGGAGTATCCTTATTTGTTTGCTAACCGGTCAGATTTCCTGCTGCGCGAAAGGGGTCAACAACTGGGAGAAGGGCTAGTTCAGTCGTGTACGAGGTCCAAATCGCGTCAGGTCGCCCCTTTGTTGACGAGTGATCCAGAGCCAGAGGCAGCTGACGTGGAGCAAGCACTCCCAGAGTTGGAGGCAGAAAACCGGGATGAGAGGAACCAGGTTGTAGAACAGCCTGATCTCGTAGCACTAGGAAGCGTACGCCGTCCCAACGCGCCGGCGGAAAAGGCGGAGGAAGAGGGGATCAGTGAAAGATCTCTCGTAGCTCCGGCGTCGCGTAACTTTGATCCTCTGCTACGAGTAGACAGAGTGTCTTTGACAGTCGAGCAGAAGAGCGACCCTAGTGTGTCAGGGTTTCGCGGTACAGCTCAGGAGATTGCTAGGACCAATGTGACGGGGAATGAAAGAGGCGGATTGTTTTATCGGCGCTATAAGGACCGCATTTTCACGTCTAGAAATCACGTGAAAATCGATCACTATGACTTCAGCGTAAGAAAAAGGAAAGGCAAATCTAACGGCAATGCCGATGGGTTGAGCAGATTTTTCTGACATCACGAAAAATAGTAGGGATGATCTCAGAGGTCTTCGTCATCCACGGAAATGAGGATCTAAGTGGGGGCACTTCGTTGAAACCCCAAAATGACCTCACGAATTGCGAAAAGTTTTTGTCTTTTGTCTTTTGTTCTTAGTGACCTCGTTGGAAAAATGAGTTTTTTTGGCCACAGGGGGTCTCGATACCCGGAATTGTACCAAATTTTGGTAATCCGTAATCCAGTCTGGCGGGTCTTTGGCGAATTCCGAGCGTTTGACTGCGGTGTGGCGTGGTGTTGTGGGGGACGTTTCCGCTGATGCCTCCGTTGTGAGAGGTTTGGGAGTTTGTTTAGTGCTTGCAGCGTCTTCTCAAGGCCTACTCCAAGCCCACCTCTTCAGGCCAGCGATTGTACCACCGGCCATTCGAGGTTTCCCTGGCCCCGGAGGGGCTGTTAAGAATGGAACCTTCGGCAACCTTTTTCGAGTTTCAACGCTGCGGAAACGAGTCCCGAAACGAGTCCCGACGTGTTCTGGACTGTCGCACACCTGTCGAAGTCTGCCCGAAACGAGTCTCAACGCGTCCGTGACGTCAACGGGACGTGTGTGTGTGTGCGTGTGGGTTCGTGCGCTCCGGAAGGGGAGAGAGGCCTGGCCTAACTGCGGAGAACCATGGCTATGACGCATTTCTGGCTACGACGCGGCGGACTTTTCTGCTACGCACTTGGCGGTCGCACCTGCTGCCCTGGCGGAGAGTGAGGGAGAAAACGGACCCCTATATAAGGCGGGGCGTGAGGCTGCTGAGTTGTTCTCTTGGACTTGACGACTGTATCGCTACCATGTAATTAAACCGTTCGTTACGTTACCAATTCTCCCACCTCCACTGGACCCCTGGGTTCTTCACTTCGGGGAATGGTCGTCGTCACGAGCCAGGAGGCCTCCGGACGTGCGGCCTAAGCCCCGCCTCGAACAATACGCACTGAAAATTGTGTGATGCGGATGGATTCACGGATAAATGACTTTGTGCGGTAATTTCAACGGAGGAGAAAAGAAAATGGGCACCATTAGGCAAATCAGGCAATAATTAATCCAGCAACAACTTTTGCGGAAGAGTAAAAAAGAAAGGATGTAGGAGCTGTAGAGAAAACTTGAGCGTTCTTGTCTACAAATGCGGCAGTCTTATTGGTTGGGGACCGATAATAAAATAAGCAAAACTCGCCACGCTCTATGTTTTTTTTTTCTTCAGTCGTTAATGATTATTATTGATCTTTACTGTAGGCTGGATCGCGGATCGAGGCTTGACTTGCTGGGGTCGAACGGCACCACCGGCAGCCATCTCTTGACACCGGCTAATGCATGGGTCTCTATGGGAGAAAAGGGGAAACTGCAATTGACTCCGTAAGTGTGACGTCATGGGTCCAAACAAACCGTTGCTAGGGTCGTTGTTATGGACGAATACATGTGGCTCGGTTTCGCTACGAAAACCCGACCGTTCAAAAATCAGGAGTAGGATTTAAACTTCTAAAAATCACAGATGTAGAAAGCTTAAATGTCATATATGTTTCGACAGAAGTGTGCCGGTAATCGCTCGTTTCTGAAATATTTACGACTGCAACTTCCGGTCCTCAAGATGCCTGCAGCAGACGACGAATGCAAGTATGCCGTCTGCCGCACGCCGGCCGGCCAAACCGGGGCCGTCGTTTGAATCGTGTGAATAAAGACGATATTCTGACATCGCGTTTGTTTGAAATAAAATGAGTTTCAGACACTTATAAGAATTCATAGTGGGGTGCGATGCAAAATATGGTTTATCGACGTCGATCGAGATGATCGTCTGCTAAAAGATCACATTGCACCCGTGAGAAAAGCACGTGTGTGGTGTGAGTATGTGAGTGAGTGAGTGTGTGAGTGTGTGAGTGTGTGAGTGTGTGAGTGTGTGAGTGAGTGAGTGAGTGTGTGAGTGTGTGAGAGTGTGAGTGAGTGTGTGAGTGTGTGAGTGAGAGAGAGAGTGTGAGTATGTGAGTGAGAGAGAGAGAGTCGAGGTTTGTGACTTTGTTGGGCATAAACTGCGATGCAGTTCAATAAGACAAGGGTTGCCGAGAGTCAATGTCGAGTCGTTCTTGATCTTGAAGTTATCAGCGCTTAGCAGACGATAAGCTAGAAGGCCTTTACTGGTGATATTCGCATCGTTTCAGGCGCCTGTACAGAGTACTCCTGGTGCAAGCTTTTGTTTTGAACCGCATTGAGGTCTTCTGTGACGAACTAAACCTCGAAGCGTGTCGTTCATTTGTTGCACGTGTCATTTATTCAGACATGCACAAGTTACACAAAAAATGTAATTTAGTTAAGTTACTGAGTATTGGTCTCAAAAGTAATTTGAGTAGAGTAGAAATTTCTCAGATGGAAAGTAATTTAGTAAATTACTAACTACCGTAAAAAGTAGCGAATTACTTTTGAAGTTACTTTTATATTTTTATGGTAATTAGAAAGTATATAGGTTTTGATCTGTTAGCGAAATTCCGCTAGCCAAATATAAATCAGCTTGTGTTTTCACAGATATGCTTTAATAGCTGGTTCTGCTTCTGCGTGCCTAATTGTTTTGAACTTTTTTTTTTCGGTCAACGATATGCCGCGGATGTATCCTTTCTACTTTGAAGTTTAGCACTGCCTGAGCTTGAATTTGCAGGTAGTGCTTGCTTGTTTACAGGCTTGCGTAAAGTACATCTAACAAGCACTTGAAGTAAAGTACAAAGTAAAATGAGAGGTTATGTACTTCAAGTAAAGTAGTAAGTACATCTGGTGCAATGTACTTGAAGTAAAGTTCAATAAATAAAATATACTTTCAATGTAAAGTACAAGTACATTTTAACACAATCTTTCATGATGCTCTTTCATCCCCTATACAGGTTTTTTTTTTAACTGATGTGCATTACTCCAGGGGTAATCGGAGGTGCATCAGTTTTGTTTCGGAAATGGCGGCAAATATTGGATGAAGTCAAGTCGCCACACAGTAGTTGTTTTACTCTCGCTGACGAACTATTTAACACAATAAAAAGTAATATCGGTCTTACAGCCGATATTACTTCACTCAGCGAAATGACCAGATGACGTCTCGAAAGACGATAGCGCGTTTTCACATGAATATACGTCATGTTTCGTTTTCAAATTTGGGGAATGTACTTTTAAGTCGGGAGTTGAACTGTCCTCAGAAAGTACCTGAAATATCCTTTAGTAAAGTACGAGCACATGCTCAGAGAATGTACTTCAAGTAAAGTACAAATTTTCTAAACCTTCTTGAAGTAGTACTTTATGTACCATGTACCATAGCCTCCTCTATAGTCACAAAGCCTGGCAGAACGACGACGGAGCCATAGAGCGCCCGGTTGCAGATTTGGAGCGCGAGGATCTGGTAGCACAGCATTTCTCGGGGAACCAAGTAGTGAGAGCACAACTTTTGCAGCGGCGAGGACGCGCGACGAACGCAAGGAGCACGAGTGGACATTCCA
Organism: Ixodes persulcatus; assembly: GCA_013358835.2. Lineage (NCBI taxonomy): Eukaryota > Metazoa > Arthropoda > Arachnida > Ixodida > Ixodidae > Ixodes > Ixodes persulcatus. Next base: position 245,278 of record JABSTQ010010929.1, on the reverse strand, counting down.
TCGCTCGGTAGAAGTGTGTTTCGGCGTCTCGCCGCAGCGGGCGCCCGTTACGTAACTCTCCTCTCATCCGTTGTCTGCCGCTCTACGCTCTACCTCTTCACTTTCGGCGGCCGCGCCTCAAGGCGATCTGCCAGGCTTTGTCAGTATACACGAACTCAACTCTGTGACGTCACGGTGCGGTGGTGGCGCGTCGGGCGCACTTTCGGTCTGGGGCTGTGGGCAGAAGTCCCCATGCCAGACGTGTATTCCTGCGTTGTTTTGAAAGGAACCAGACAAAAACCTGCCTTCTCGTCAAAACGCCGCGACTGGGGCCGTACCAAAAGAGTCGAGAAAGGTTTGAAGGTCAGTTTTCACGTGCTCGGTTCATCCGAGAATCTGGATATGTGCCGTGAAAAGGGAAAAGCAGACGCCGTCGGACAACGATTGCTTGGGCGGGAAGCACTTTTTGTTGAACTGACAGATACTTGGGGTCATCAGATTTATTTATTTTGTTCCAACATGAACGCCAGAAAACCGCCAAGTTGTGCGGACCACCTGTGGACTACATTCAGCGCGTCTTCAAGTTCAAACGGCCGCCTGATCGTTCGAACTGTCGTCTGCTCTTTCAAACGTTTCTGCTTGTCGTCTGCTCTCTTAGACGACGCCGGCCCGTAGACCAAATGTTGGCCCGGTACTTGCGATAAGAAGTAAGTGCAGGCCTCAAAAGACTTAAGTTTGAAGGTTGGTAAGTAGGCTCGATGTAAATAGTAGATACAAGGAGATGTTGATCATTGTTACCAGTGACCATCACCGACTTGTTATGCCTAATTCACTTGGTCCGATTCTGCTTGTGATTTTCAGTATCGACGTCGACCATCTCAGCTACGGTTCTCGCTTTTGCAGCCCGAGCGTTGTCGCGACTGAAAATTGCGAGCGAAATCCCATCATGCGAATCAGGCTTTAGCGTACATACTGCGGCGTCCACACGGAATGAATCGCCGCATGTCACATTATTCACGCGAAGTTTTACGATGTAACGAGCCTCAGTAATTTCGCTGACGCCGCTCAAGTAGTCAGACATCGCCAGGAAGACGTAGAATCAACAATTCGAACGCGAAAAATGGCAGGGAGACTCACACCGACAACATCGCATTTCAATGGTTTGTTTATGGGCGACGGCGAGCTTCTTGTCCACACCCCCATCGCGCATGCGCGGCGCCGGTGGCTTCCGCTAGGGGCGCTCCGGTTTGTTTGTAAACATGATTTGGTGTATAGACCCTTTTGCTGTTTACAAACATGAGCTGCCTCCTGCGTCCCAAGCGACTTCCGGTCGTTCCGTGCATGCGAGCCTGTCGAGCCTGCTTATGTCACCAGTGCTAGAAAGCTTAAATGCTACACGTACATCAAAGTTGGAGATTTAACGAGGGCCCTCGGCTGGACAATTTACCGTCTTAAAGGAGAGAATTTGGTTTACAAGAATATTCGCAAATGTTTAACAGATCTCGCGCTTCTTCGTTCTCTTGGCCTTCACCTGGAGAATTGGTGGTTAAATGTTTCATCGACATTTCAAGCAGCGGTAATTTAGAGCACTGCACGGGCCCGGGCCAGCCCGAAAGCCCGAGCCCGGCCCGGCCCGCGGGCCGGGCTCGGGCCGGGCAGCGCATATTTTCTCGGGCCCGGGCCGGGCTCGGGCTTGAACAAAAAAGTTTTCGGGCCGCGCTGGCCCGGGCCGGCCCGGGCCGTGCCTGGGCAATCTTGTGCCGTAAATCATAAATTGTTGATAGCAAAAAGTTTGCTCATTAATCTTTTAGGTTCATTGAAAAGAAAAAAGCGAGGTGCAAAGTCATTACGGCATCGTTAACAATAATAACAAAAAGGCGTCTTGCAGTTAGAAAGCCTTCAAGCTTTTTCCGTGTGAGCGAGGGTTCAGTGTTAGAAATTGTAAACAAAATAAAGTCGCAGTCATATGCTTGTCACCCTGTCTGATTTATCGCTCTCAAAAATACCTAGTTTACTATTAGGAAGATTTAGAAAAACGTACGCAAGCGCTTTGGGTACCCTAAAAATAGCCGTCGCGATGTAAACCTATGGCGATGCTAATTTAAGCATGCCCAAATTGCTTGAGTAGTTATTCTAAGAGTCCCTTATTTTACATAGCGCGACACTATATTAACGCGAACAAGCGATCGTCGTTTTTTATGTTTATCTCATAGAATCAAAAGGCCGTCATCAAAATTATTAGTGTCTTTGGAAGTGCTCATATGGGACACAAACCTAAGCGGTATACTTTGGTGCCTACTAACACCATTTCGAAGTAAAATTCGAAAAAGAGTCAACGTCGTGTTCGCGGTATCAGTGTCGCGTAGTGTACATAGTCCGTTTCGCGCTTGCACGTTTTGGGGACCATCTTGAAAAAAAAACGTCTTAAGCGGTTAAGCAGGAATATATTACGTATAAGCTTGTCTGAAAGGGTTGTATATTTTAAGAATACGTTGACATGTAAAGCTAATTCAGAACATATTTTTAAACAAAAAGGTGCGCAGACCAGGGTTACAACGATGGAGACTTTTTGCGAAGAGGTTGTGATGTGCAGGGCCTTATAAAAATAGGTTAAAACGGGACACGTTCAAACGCAAAGGGTGTTTCAGAAACGAGTGTAAATAAAAAGGGCGTTTAGGGAATGGGTCAAAACGGGACAAATTCAAACGAGAAGGGCGTTTAGGGAATGGGTCGAGACGGGATGGTTTGAAATGGGAAGGTCGTTTCGGGAACGGGTCGAAACGGGACGAGTTCAAACGGGAATGGGTTGTTTCGGGCTACACCCGCCGGGCCGGGTCGGGCCGGGCCTAGAAATTAAAAATTTTATCGGGCTCGGGCCGGGCCCGGGCCGTGTCTCTGCCGGGCCGGGTCGGGCCGGGCCAAGAAATAAAAAATTATTTCGGGCTCGGGCCGGGCCCGGGCCGTGTCTCTACCGGGCGGGGTCGGGCCGGGCCTAGAAATTCCGGCCCGTGCAGTGCTCTAAGCGGTATTAAGGTGAGCTTTGTCCATTTGTTTTATGAACCGGAAGTTCTCTGGGACGTCAAAGACTGGAGCACCGCCTGGTGGCGTTTGCCATGAAAAGGGTCTATTCGCGACTCCAGCAAAACGGACGCCACCAAGCGGGAAAACCGGGAACCAGCCGGACCAGGTCGCTCCGCACCCCTCCGCGTCTCTGGTGGCTTTCGCGGACACGTGTTGTCGGCGCGGTAGCGAACAATGTAATTTGACGAAGGTCCGGAAATTTCTTAAGTTTGCCTGAGTGTTCATTAGTGTGGTAAAGCCCCAGTAGATTGTTTCCTTCCATCACGTGTTTGAAAGCCCGTTTACTCCACAACACACGGTCGCGTGCTTTCGATTTCTTGGATGGGGAGGAATCACGGAAAAACGTTTTGATTTCTTGTCTGTCTCGAATCACATTCAAAGTGACGACTACTTGGTGACTGATCAGTGGTTTCTTTATAAGGATGTAGAACAGTGGACTGAGGACGACGGACGAGGTGTTTCACTGGAGGGAACACCAATGTTGCAGTCAAGTGAATGGGAAGGTTCGATAGCTGTTTTTCTTGAGTTTGGTTGTGTTCGATTAACTTCAAGTTTGAGCCACCAACGCCGGAATGTGCGTTGGCTATTCATTTTGGCTGCGTTTTGCCGAAAACGCCTCTGGACCACGCTGAAGGAGTTGGGCTGGTTTCGCAATTACTTGACATGATTAATGAGGGAAATTATCTGTTTTCAAAAGGTGGGGGACGCGTCTCGCAAAGCTAGAAGCTGTCACGGAATTATGATCTATCGCGCCTCCAATATTTATATTATACCTCCGTTGAAGCCAGCAGCAATATACGCCTACATTGCTCAGATTGACCGGCCACTAAAAATACTCAATTTCTCCGTTCAGGATTTGAAGTCAAGTTCAATGCAGAGAGGTTCTGCGTGAATCTCCGATGAAGACTCTCTTCAGTTTGTTCGCATTCGTCTCCGTGCTACCGGCTAGAACCATTTGGCTAAGTTTAAGTAGTATCTCTCTGTCTGTCAAATATACTTTTATTCAGCAGTTCACCTAATAGCTAGTCAACTAAGCTCACATTTCAACCCGAAAAATATACTAATATCGCTTTAGTGGTACACATCGCGACACTGTTAGCGCGAACACGACATCCGTGCATTTTCGCATTTTACTTCTAAATAGTATTAGCGAGCACGAACTTTTATCGCTTAGATTATAGAACTAAATGAGCTCTTTCCGTAGCAATAATAACTTGGATAAAATCCCTTGGTTTCAAAAAGAAAAACTTGGAAAAACCGGGGATCGCTTGTTCGCACTAACAGTGTCGCGCTCTGTACATAGTACGTAATATAATACATAACCCGCTCGTCAAAATGACTTCTTGATTGCTACTAAATCGTGAATTGAAATACGAGTATCAGCTGCTTAGTGGGGCGCCAGCGGGTTAACAAACTCCTTGGCTCAAGAAGCGCTTGCTTAATTTTCGTAATTTTCCTGCAGCCTGGGTCGTTGACCGAGCAGACAGACGACTGGAGCTGTTTCTTAAACGCGGATACGCACAAAACCTCGATTTCGCGGACAGATAAGTCGCATGGTTTAGGCATGCGAATTAGCTGAAAATTATTCTCGGTGGAACAATTCTGTCGTCATCGCCGCTTTTCTTAGGTTATCAAAACTGATTAGAGTCTATTACCGTCTCTCCGGAGCCCATAGTTTCGGTTTTGAACGAAATCTCCGAAATGAAAGTTTGACATGAAAAGAACAAAAAACACAGAGAAAACAAAACTATGCTCTGCAAGATTATGTGCACCGGCTACACTTAACCGTCTCAGTTCAAATACCTATAAAATTGGGCATTAAACAAAAGCAAATCTGTTAAATTGAATGCGCCTCCCGTTCAGGCGGCCCGGCCGAGCCGACGCGACCTGGACTCAGCCGCCATGTTTGTTTGGTGGTGGCGCCCCCTATAGGTCGCTGGAGTCGCGAATAGAGGAGGCTATGCAGGTACTTATTGTACTTTGTACGAAGTACATACTTGTTTATTTATTTTTATTTTTATTTTTTTTTTGTAAAAACGATAGGGGAATTACTCAGATTTCTCGAACAATCTTTGAATCTTGGAAGAACTGCATATTCTGAATTTTGGGAGGAAAGGCAACGCAAAGAGGTTACCTTCACGTTGGCCTTTAGCACGTGATCCTTCAAGTACTACACAAACTACGGGATCACCAGGTGAGCTCCAGAGCGGGTGCTGCACTTCGTTGCCTCCTCTAAGTGAGGATGCGTGTGTACACTTCCTGTAGTGGGCGAGAGTTCCTACGTTTGGAGAATCAAGGACAAGCCCTTTCTTCAAATGCGTCAAGTCTCCTTCAGCTTCGGGACTCAAAGAAATGCCAGTCTTCGGCGTAATCCCGCTGTTACTCGGCCTCACTTGCGACATTACTCCCCGCGCCTCGTAGCAGGGTTGTTGCAGGGGGGAGGGGGGGGGGCTCGTAAAAGTTTTAGGGGGTCTCGGACCCTCCAAATCATCCCCCCCCCGCCACATGCTTCTCTCTTTGCGAATATCAGCTGATCTTCCAAGATCTTATATCTTTTTGTGCAGGAATGTTTGTTGATAAGCAAAACCACTAAAATTGGAAAGTAATTTGTAATTTGAGTAGAAGTTACTCGGAAAAAGTAGTTAAAGTAAACTACTAATTACCGAAATAAGAATGTAATTTAAAGTTACTAAACTACTCAGAAAAGTAGTTAAACTACAGTAACTGGAGTAGAGTAGTTGAACTACGTACAAGTCTGCATTTATTTAGCAACTGAAGCAAGCGGCACCGGCATATTTGATTTTCTTTTAGTTGGCGTTCGAACGCAAGGCGAATGCCACATCGATCACCAAGCACCCGATATAATGACCGCAGCACGTCATAAAATAACCGTTCTTCGAGCATCGCGTACAAGCTTCAATATTCCTACTTTTGCGTGTTTCCCGCACAGACTTGCATGTATGGTCTGGCGTCAAGCAATGGCCGCCGGCAGAGCCGTGTATACACCTTTCCAAAAAACGCTCCTAAGCCGCCACCATGTTGCTGATGCTGATGCGGCAAGTGCGACTCTCGCGCCCTCTATCAGCTAGAAATTTTCTGCCACTCTGTTGGACTGTGAGAACCCGCTCAGCACGATTCTCTGCCTATGTTTTGCGGTTTTGTATTCGACGTTTTCTGGCCCCTCTTGAAACTTTCCACTTAATATTTATGATGCATGCTGCATAGCCTTTCTGTGTTACGTTCCACTGTGAGAAATAGGGCTGGTAAGTGCCTGCCATTCAAGCTTTTTTGGCTCGACATTCACGGGAAACGAAGAAAGAGAAAGATGTTGAACGGCCCTGGACACAATTTTGCGAATAATGACAACTGGTCTTCCCCCTCGCAGAGATAATCCGCGTAATGTCCTTCTCAGTAATCTCCAAAAATAGTTTTTCGGGTTGGGGTGAGAAACGGGTCAGTCGCGTTCGTTCGTTTGCCTTGGTGCTGGTGTGAAAACGAAGCTCTCCCCAAAACGTGCCCTAAAGCGAAGTCATCTTGGATTTCGTCCGATCGTCAAGATGTGACTGTCGTCGACTGGGACTGTGTTATTTGAGATCTTTCTGAAATAAAATCGTGTGGTACGTACAATATATTGTTCGAATGTTAGCACTCGCTAAATTGTATACGTCCGTGTCCTGTCCATTGGTAAACACGCTATTTATCAGCGTGAAAAATGCATGCCTTTCGGCTATCTTCTGTTGTAAATTATTTTCGACAGCTAAGCGCTTTGTCGTTTGACACGCGGCTAATCGGGCGGTTCCGTCGAAAACCTATCGTAAAAAAAGAATAATAGCATTCCAGTCGTATTTGTTCTGTCACGCCCAACGTACCCCACAAAATTAGTTATCAGGTTTTTTTTTTTTCTTTTTTGTTGTGTTAAGTGTGGTACAATGCGTTCTCAATGTCCTCGGGAAAATACATGCAACATGAAACACAAACTATAGCCGGAAAAGACGAGAATTTAGCCGCCAGCAGTGTTCGAAACTGCGCCTACACAGGCTGCGCCTATCGAAATCACAGTCCACTCGGTTAGGGTTAGCAGGGGCGCCGGTGAGAGTCTATCCTCAAACCCAGTGACACGACTCGAAAACGGTTCGTTGCCCCTGGGGTCGAGTGTTTTTTGGAAAGGTGTATAGAGAGAGTTTGGTCAATGGGAGGCGCGGGCAGAGCCAGGCCGTGCACCAGATGCAGAAAGAGGGCTTGACATGCTCTCTTGGTCAACCAGAAGCCGAAAAGAGTCCACTAGCGGTGGTAGCGAGAAACAGTTTTAATCATAGGTATATGGTTTTAATAAGCGCGTAAGAGTAGTAATCAATCCTGGTTGAAAATAGGGTGCACGTGTTGTTTCGATTATGATCATGCAGAAAGATGTAAGAAGCGAATATGCCGCTCGAACTCTGTTTTGCCCGGACAGGGTGTGACCGCGCGGGCGGCAGATTTCCGGCCCTCGGTGCCTGGCGTCCGGATTATGTCGATCGTTCCGCTAGTTGCTCTCTTCCACCGTGATCGTGGATGACCGTCCTTGAAACATCACGTGCACCATATTTTCAGTCACCGAGAGTTACTCCGACGCACTTATTAATTTCGTTTCTGGCGACCACCGCCAGGGTATTATTTCCGGCTCCTGGCTGACCACATTCGAATTTGTGAAGACGCCCTGGAACACGGCCAGCCCGCTTTCGGCCAATGGCGCTTCCTTATTTGTCTCGTACATTTCCCAAAGAATGTCCAAACTCCCTACATATACGGCTTTGGCCGCCGATGGAGCCACACCGACGGGCTCCCGAGCCGCGATCCATCCTACTACAATAGAGATCAGTGGATAACAGCGCTGTAACATTTAAAAAAAACTCTCCAAGTCTGAACCGAAGATTAAGGGAATAGCTATGGTACATAGGCCTTAGGGGCTATTCCCCATTAGCCAAAAGCCAACCTACACAGCTCAACGACAAAAACAAAACTTTTTGTTGACGGAAATTGGTTGGGGTTCACGGGGTTCTTATGGGTGAATGCGGCAACCTCATTGGCTGAAGAGCAATAATGAGAAGCTAAGGAGTCGCCACGTCCTGCGTATATTAAGCTGTCAGTAACCATAAATTATCATAAAATTATTAATTATAATCTTAAAAAATCGGCATGCTATTTTTCAGTGACTGACCGGCATAACGTGGGTCGAGGCCCTTTCAAGCAGTCAGAAGGCATCAAATAAATTATTTATGTAGTAGGTTTTGCTTTATCCTTGTAAGCCATGAGCGTAAAAGCCATTTGACTACTTGATCGTTTAATGAAAAGTGTGACTCACGTTAGAGTTCTTTTAATAATTCGATCGTCTTTTTTTTAAATCTATTTTCATGTTCGTGCCATCTCATTTCGAGTGTGCTTGAAAGAGGGATTTTTTTTTTTTACATCCCATTTTTTCTGGTTGTGCACAAGGAATGCGAAGAGAGTATAGTGTAAAAAAAGAAAAAAGATTAAATCCCGAAGCTTTGAGCTCGACGTGCGGAACATATTTATGCGTTCCGCACCAAATCAGATGACCATACGATCTTCCGATAAAGTAATGGGAAGGCAACTTTTCCCTTGGGCGTTCTTTGGTTATTCGCTTACTTTCGTTAATTACTTTTTCATTGGTTTTATTCTAGTTGGTTTTGTTACTATTGCTATTGTTTTGTCTCTTTTTTGGTTGTTGTTTTGTTTTTGTCGGTTTACTTTGGGTTTTTATTTTTATGTGTATTTTTGTTCATTGTTGTCTCCTTAGTTTTGTTTTTGTTTATGTGTTTGTTGTTGCTATAGTTGGTTTGCGCATTATATGGGAAGAAGAGCACGAGTGTGCAGTGCGAGGCAGCATTCAGTCATTCTTTCATTTGTTTGGTTTACATAACCATAAACAGCGAATTCCGTAATTATGATGCACTGCGAATAAATAATGTCTTTGTTTAAACAACGTCATTACCCGCGAGACAAGACAACTATGGAAGAGAACAAAATTTCTTTAACAAATTAAGAAAAGTACTAAACCATGAACATTTCAGCGATATAAATGTCAGAACAAGAAAACTTTGCAGGAGAATTCCAGAAAGAAAAAAAAAAAGCTGTCGTTTTAATGAAGACAGAGTAGTTCGCATGGATTGATGCTGGAAACTGGCTGTCATCTTTTGCCGATGGCTCTGAACCTGAAAGGTGTACTCACGCAAGAATATTGGCAACAACACTGGAATGACTAATGACACCCAACAGCACCAGATAAAAAAGAAACCTTGGAAAAGAGGAGTCAGATGGGAATTGTCGACAGCCTATTTTAAAATCTGTAAATAATGTCACATTCTTTTTTAACGCAGCAATGTCAACATTTGGTATTCCTTGGCTATACCAAGTGTTGGTATACCATGAGTAGAATTTCGTGTGTTAGCTAAATACCGATAAACCACGAAGAAAAAAAACAAACACCGAGTCGGTTTTCTCGTAGTTCGGGGAAAGCCAAAAGATCCCTAATTCGAAGCTGTCCTTGAAAAGAAAGAAAAGCTCGAGGTACACCTAAGCACTTCTTATGAGTTGTGAATGCGAAAGCATGCAATGCCGCTCGTTCGTTCCTTTTCTCGTCTGCTGCGTACTTTTCGTGGCCGGTGAGCGCGCGTGCTCCCGTGGGCACGCTGACCTTGGACGCTCCGTGTTAACGGCGCGCTGATGGACACGCAGCGCCATAGAGTAAGGGGTCATGGAAACTGACGAGCGCAGCGGCCAATCGGAGCCCCGTCGACGCGCGCCAGCCAATGGAACCGAAGGCAAGATCCCTCAGCTTTATTTCGCTCCTTTGGGATCGGGGAAACTAGGTGCCGTTTTCGCCGTTCAAACTGATGACGTCAGCTAGCTCCATGGGACAGTTAATGCTTTCGCACCAAAAAGTCCAAGCTTTATTGGACTAAGTCTTAGTGTACAGCTTTATTTTGTGTTGAGCCAGAGTACAACCCTCACTGAACAGTCCATGAGGTTGCTTCTTCCTCCGGGAACTAGATTGCTTATCTCGTTTCCTTTTCTTCCCAGTACCATGCGTTTTTCGGCGAATCTAAGTTAAGCGCGTGTTCCTTGGAGGATGGGGCATCCTAGAGCCCCTAAATGAGCTGCGCTTAGAGTATCGGCACTCCTTTCCCCGACATTGTTGTGGGCGCCGCCATTTTGGCTCGTATGCAGAGCAGGCGCAACTGCCGATCGTCATGATTCAAAAGTGCGTCTTCCTCAGCATTAGATTCGGTGTTAGGAAGGTCATGTAACATTGCTTTGCTCTGTCGCAAACTCTTTCAACATTTGTGGAGGGCGGAAAAGCGCTTCCTGTGATTTCAGATAAAGCTTCAGATAACTGGCAACCATGATTTTAAGACACAAAATGGCCAAGTGTCGATACACTGAAGCGTAGCTTATTTAGTGGCACTAGGGCATCCCATATCTCTTGTCCTGTTTTCTTCAACATAAAACCAGATAAACACCGATTTTCAAATTCAAATTCTTTATTGATCCCTGAATCAGAGAAAGGAGGCAGAGAAAAAAAGCAACTGACACGCTGCTTGACTAGCCTCTGCCCCCCGTAGCAGCCCAGGGAAGAACAAACATAAACGTAAAGACACTAGCATTTGACATATTCATTGTGGGAATTCATTTCATTTCATATTCATATACCCACGAAATGAATTCATATTCATTTCGTGGGAAAGACAACATTTCATTTCATCATTTCTTGTCGGACACCCAAAATGGTCACAAAAACACCGAATTTCTGAAAAAAATACCTTCCCCCCCGCCAATTAAGAAAAACAATAAACACCGAAAACACGGAACTTTAGTTATAGACATAAGTGGCCTATGATATTAGCATTGAATAATATCTTACCTTCTGTATTTTTAACCATGAAACAAGCAGAGAATTTAGCGTTTAGACATCGCTACTTACGAGAAAATAAAGCATCTTCATTGCAAAATAACTGTCCAACGAGTCAGCTAAATTTACCGTGAAATCAAGTCTGTTATTATCTTTGAAGCCTTTCATGTACGTTGACTTTCCCGGCTTGCTGGCACAGACATTCTTAATGGATCCCCGCACGAGAATCTTTGTGCCAAGCTTGTTTTGTAAGTGAGTGTGTTCTTTTTTAGTATACTACTATTGGCGACGAGATGTTTCGGTGGCGCGCTCTTATGCTCCTATCCCTGACGTCAAAACCTGGAATATACAAGTAGCGAGCGACAAGTTCGTTGGGGAGTAAAAAGCGCGGTGGAAGCCTGGTCATCACGTTCCTAAATCAAGACCGCCAGTGTTAAGAGCATGACATTGCTCTTATTTCGGCTGATGAGAGCGAAAAGGATCGTACTCTAGGGGTTAGAGCGTATGGCCAATTGTGGGGGGCCGATCAAAGCGACGCTTTTGGTCACGCACGTCCTCAATAGTGGTAACGATCCAGCTTTCCCCATGAATGGCAGCCATAGTTATTACAGTAAAGTGACTATATTGTTTATAGATCTAAAAACGTCTTCATCATGTCCTTCTGTGTGCTTCACGACCCAATAAACATTTTGCTTAGAGGTCTGTTCGTATATACATCGCGGCGCTACAGCGCTGACTTAAAGTAGCTGTATAGGCTCTGCTTGCAGAGCCAGAGTAACGCGTTCCTTTTTCTTTTGCCGCCCAGTCCGTATTGGCGGAGAAGCGGTCAGGTTCACCGAGCTGGATCCGACCTTCGTGCGGGAAAGCGACCTTGTAGGCGCCGATTTTCGGGTGGATCATGTTTCTCACTTTGCGTTTGCGAAATATACATCCTACACTAAAATAGAACGAACTGGAAGGTTCCTTGACCATTCAACATTATGTGTAGCCACTGGATACAGTATAATCGCGTTGTTTTATAACGCGAGCGATGTTTTAAAACAAGTTTTCAAAGTCTGGGGAAAAGACGACATGGAGGACGATCGCGTAGCTCGCGTCTGCGGCGCTCGCGCAGTGATATGCGAGTGGCACATCCGGGCATTTCGGACGAGACAACAAAGCGTAACTATGGCTTGCGAAAGAACGACGTTTTCTCGGCTACTACATTCTGCCGAAAGCATACAAAGAAACAGGAGACAAATGACGGGACGACGGCGCACGCAAGGCGTGTCGCCGCACTATATCTTCTCTGCTCCACACTCCTCCGCACGCCGCCTCACAGCCACGCCATCCGCGCATCCGGGGCTCTTGCAGAAGCGACGGTCGCTTCCCGCAGTGCGGCCTTAAATCCAACATGGCCGCCTTGGGAGCACCATTGCGGTACTCTGATACGCAAGCGAAGCATATACAGGTACTCAACGCTGAATTTACGCTAAGCGCGTGCTGACGGGAGCGTTCACCAGTTTTTTATCGCACCGTCAAAACGGTTGCTCATGGCAGACGATAGGTAGCTGATGAAACGTGAACAGCGCTGTAATACCGCTCCACTCCATGTGGGAACCGGCCTTTATTGCGTCTCTCTTCGGTGAATAAGGGGTATTCATGGGGCGCCATGTTGTTGGATCATGCCCACAGCGCACCTTCGGAACTAGCTCCCATTCACCGTCTTCCGAGAACAACTATTCTGATTGTGTGGAATGGACGTTGTACGCACATCCTCTTGGATTCCTCGTAGTCCGTGAAAGCAAAGCTACGGGTTCTCGTGCGTTCGCAAACCTTGAGCACCGATCAAAGCTTTGCTCGTGCGGTGCTCGCTTCTTCTGAAAATGCCTGAGAAAGTTGCCTTCTAGCATTTTTCTGAGCATCCGCTGCGAACAACGTCCAACAAAATGGCGTCTCCTGAATACCCCCTATTCAATCTTGTGGTGTATATCGTGATGCGTGTTCTTTCGTCATTTTGAGACATTCGTTTCTTCAGTTGTCTTTCCTTCTTCCAACCACCGCCACCACCTACGTGCGTGATAATGCTTTTCTTTTTATTTATTTCAAGTTAAATTTTTTTTACCCTTTTATCTTAAAGTTATGCTCTACTGTTGCGTTTGAGTGCGCCGGAGTCAAGACTGTAAAGCAAGGGTCACACTGCTCATATCTCATACAAAAGACAGTCTGGAAACACGAGTCACCGCAATATCCGTGGTTCGAATGCCCCGAGCCAAGTTTCCTCCTACGAACTCATCGCCCTCCGGCAGTGTTCCTCTCGCGGGGAATCGAGTTCAAATTTGTATGCGGACTGGCTTTCGAATGATGTATATGCAGTGGGACCCCGGCTTAAGATTTTTCGTAAACACCGCATAATATATTGACCACAAAGCAAAACAATTAGCGATATTGTAACTATTATAATAAGTATCGTCATCGTCATTGTCGCCGTTGCTGTCGTCATCATCATCATCATCATCATTAGTAGTAGTATTTTTTAGTACGGAGAACAACAGGGCATGGTTGACCATAACACCCATCGCCGTGCCTCCTGCTTTCTCTTTCTGGCTAGTGCAAGTAGAAAGTGAGAGAGAGCGACAGAGAGAGAGAGAGAGGGAGAAGGAGACCAGAGCGCGGGGACGTGAAAACACCGAGCTCTGGTTGGAAGGATTAGTGGGTAGTCGCAAAGCTAGCTGCCCTTTTCTCTACTCAATCTTCGAACGCGTTCGAACGCTGTCGGCGTCCGCGTTCGAACGCGATCGACCGGTGAGTAGACACAGGCACGTAGCTTTGTGTCTCCCCACTGATTTATCCAACAAGAGCTCGGTGTTTTGACGACCCCACACTCTGGTCTCCTTCTCTCCCGTAGTTTTACACGGCATACAAAACGTGAGTAAATGAACCTGCTCCTACTCCCCCCACCCCCCTCCCAAGGTGGCAAGGAGTCATACAAACTAATAACGGCATGCATGACCGAGAAGGAACACTTCTCCATACATTTTCATTTCATTTTATTTATTATTCCCTCAAGGCCCGAAGGCCGTACAGAGGGGAGTGGGCGGTTACTCAAAACACATAAAAGTAACATAGTTAGTGAGGCAAAAAAAAACACGCGCTAAGCAAATTCTGTTAAAACGTTCGTAACCGTATTTTTAAAATCTACAGTGTTAGTTATTGAGACTATATGTGCGGGAAGACGATTCCAATCAATGGAGGTTAGAAGCACCTAGACGATTCGTGTTTACTCTTACTCCGAGCATAAAATATAAGGAGGCCAGATTGACCTTGCCTAGTCAGTCTCGACCTACCTCACTCCCGAACATTCTAGGTCGAATCTTTGAGATACCAATTATAGTAGATGAACAGCCGAACGTGGGCCGTGCCGACTCATTTAGACTTTCCCGACGACAACGCGCACTGTCGCCAGCGCTCGACTTTGTGTTTCCGCCGACACGACGTCCACAACGCTCTCTACTTACCTTCCCCAACCCCTTTTTGGCTTTTCGCTTGCTTTGAGCGCAAGTTGGCCCCATTAAACATTTATTTCACTTCATTATTCATCGTCTCGTCGCCTTCCTCCGTGACACCAAGTCCCCATTTGGCTGTTCACGATATTCAACCCAAGATGTTTGTTTCGACATTCCGATTCGAGGGTTAAGTGTAACATTTTCTGCAACGATAAGTTTATCTTAAAATCACGATCGTCACGTTCAACGCATACTTTGAACTATTCCCATTCTAATACTTGCTAACAACTTAAAGGGCCCTGCAATCATATTTAAGCGTCTAACTTTTTTGCGGTTTCCACGTCTCTTGGGGTTCGGGCAAGCCAGCGAGCACGGTGAGAGTAACTAAATATCAGTGCGTCATATTTTAACCGGACGGCGCGGAAACCTCCTCCACCTACGGGGGCGACCCGTGGTGCCGGAAGCGTGCGATATGTGAGGCCTTTGGTCCTGGGCTTACTACTGGTCAGAGCCGCTAAAAGCTTTTTTAAGTCGAAATACAAAATATAAATGGCGCGAACCGTTTCAAATATTTATGAAAACGGTTTTTGTTCAGTATCTTAGATCAGAAAAGAAACAAATGCAACCCGTCGACATACCCGCCACCAAGTGGTGGAAAAGGCGACGCGTATTAGAAAGTGGTATCACTCTTAAAAAAAAGCTAGTAAAAAGCTAGTAACTGCAGCAGATACTACCTATTTCTGACCGTCACCACCTTTCACTAACTATTTACTACCTCAAACGCGCGATAGGTAGTAAAAAGCTAGCAAATGCAGCCATTACTACCTTTTTCTGACCGTTACTACCTTTTTACTAGCTATTTACTACCGCAAAGGCGCGGAGAAGATGGCGGCGCTTGCTTCATACCCGATTGCCAGCGTTAGCGACGTACTTGTTGTTTCTGAACGCAGGGGGAGGTATCCACACGCAATCGTAGCGTCAAATATTGTTTGAAGGGGCATGTTTAAGGGTTGGAGCTGACTTTATAACGATCTGAGCCTCCGTACCAGCGCGACGTGGAAGCCAGCGCTGCAGCGAGTGCAGCGGCCATTGTTGATGCAATGGCCATGTGGCTTACTTCTTTCCTTCTCGTTTGAATTCGTTTGTGAGTGTTTATATTCATTTTGGTTTTAACTGGGATGAAAAGAGCCACGTACTAAAACGTTTCCGAAAACAGGAAAAGTTCAATCTTTTTTATATTCTTTATATTTGTATTTTTTTTAAATCATATGTTTTTCTCTCACAAGAGACGCTTGACAACATTGTACGACAAGCAAGTTGGCGCGGTTGGGGCCAGTCGGTGTTCGCAAGACGCTAATTTCTTTGATGTGAAACTGCCGTTTTTGGCTTGTGTCGTGTGCAGCTCTCGTGTTCCCGCGTTGGAGTGCATAGTAAATGTTCGTGCGGTCGACGGGGCGGGTGTCTGTGTGGACCTAGACTGCTCCGAGGATAGTTCTAACGAGCCGGTGCCGCTGTCACTGGGTTGGATTTCGTCGTCCAAGAAGCTTTTCTTCACCTCCTACTTGACACTGAGAACTGAGAACTTCTTCACGGTTTGTGTGTGCTCGGTGGTTGAATGATTCTGATTGAGCTGTCTTCGGTCGTGACAGTGCACTGTCACAACCGTTAATGTGCGTCGTAAATAGTGTATGTAGCTTTGGGACTAATGGAAAAAAAACTGTTTTGGCATTCTATGAGTCTTTTTGAATTTGCCCCAAAAACGCGAGCATTCGTCGGTGTAATACAAAAATTAAGACGCGAGCTGCACGCGGTATTAATTTTGCATGCATTTTTGTAGCGCAGCACGCGAAAGGAGTGCAGCTGCCGTCGTACTCTCCGTCAATTACAGCCTTTATTCGCCGCGGGAGACGGCAAGAAAGCACTCACTCGCCGACGAGCGCCTCGCCGACAAGCGACGAGGCGATCGACGGGGACAGTGACGAGCGACGGCAATTTCTCACGGTCACCCGTCGCGTCGCTCGGTTTTTTAATTTCTAGGAAACGTCCCTCATCGCCTTGGCCGCTTGTTCCCATCGCTTTCATGCGGTTAGCCTCGTCGCGCAATTTACCCATCGACTGCGAAAAACTGACGTGCTGATACACGACGACAAGTTTGCGCACTCAAATGGTAAGTATAAAAGACTTAATGGCAGTCGAAGAAGTGGGTGGGGAGGAAGTGGCCGAGCGGGCTAACGCGTCTCACCTAGAAAGCTTGCGCTGAGAACTCATCTGGGTTCGATCCCCACTGCCCCAGCCCGTAAGTCGGCGATAAAATTGATCAAGTAAGCGTGTATTTGTTTGAATGCATTGTGTCGGTTGTTTATATGTATATACTTGCAAATGTGGAAGAATTGAAATAAACTGTAAATAATCTTCTTCCTTTTTTTGTGTACGTTTAATTGGGCGGTGACTAGCGCCACCTAGATTACTCATTTCCAGTTTCAATTTCAATTTTTTGTTGCGCCTGCCACCTGGTGGTAAGTGGCATAACCCCACACCTTTTTTTTTTTTTTTTTTCACCGGAAATCACGTGACTAGTTGCGTTCCCGGTCTTCCGTCGGGAGGTAGCGCTAGTTACTAGCTAGAGGTAGTAAAATACCTGGATTCTACTTTAAGGCTAGTAACAGTTACTAGCTTCGTGACCTAGTAACCGTTACTAGCGTGACCGTTACTACCTCAGGCTACTAGGTACCTAGTAACATATGTGACAAGCGGTTACTAGCTCTTACCTAGTAAATACTACTAGCTTTTTTTTAAGAGTGATAGTGGGATCAGGCACCGACGAGCGGCGAGCGTAGAGGTGTCCCGGATGTACGCGGTGGCGCTGCGGTCGTATACGGGCTCGAGGATTCGACCGGTTCCGAGCGTTCCGAAGGCTCGGAACGCTCGGAGGCTCGGAAGGCTCGGAACGCGTTTGTTTAGCATGCGATTTGGCCGTTTGGCGGTATGGCAGGCAACGGGAAGTGGCTCCCGTTCTGAACTGATCTTTATCTCGTGTTTTCTGTCGCTCGTGGCCAATGAAGTGTCATGCCGAATTAGTCTTTAATCGCGCAGCGAATGCAATGCGAGCCGCCCTGGCCGCCCGCTTCATACAGCCTATCCAACATATACTTTAGTGGCGCCCTCTCGAGCCGTCGACACGGAGTGTGGCAGCCGTAAGCGCTCGCTGAGCTCCTCTGGTTCACGGCCACTCAAGCCGCGACCAATGACGTCATGAAGGAGATTATTTTTTGCTTGTTTTTGTAATTTTAATTTGCCTATAACTTTTAATATAAAGCGAAATTCGAGAAAAAAAAAAGGTTTTATTAAGTTACTACGTTCAGTGCTCTCAGGTTCGGTGCAAATTAAAAGCCAGTAAAAAAGTTGTTGCAAGGCCCTTTTAGGGTCTGCTTGGCCCTCAGAAACACTTTTGAATAGGTAATCAAGTCACGAGGATACGGAAACGTGGAACTTTTAAGTTCATAACTAAAATTCGACTACTATTGGATGCTATACAGTTCTAAAATTTGAACAGTTTTAGAGCTGTATTTAGAACCGTAAAAAAGTTATTATATATACCAAAATATTTCGAAAGTAGAGGTAACCGGGTATACGCCCTTTCACATTATTCCGCCATGCGCACCGACTACAAAACTGTAAAACTCCCACGTAAAAATTCGTCTCTAATGAGCTTGTAACTTCATTAATACCTTTGAAAGCTAACGCTCATAATTATGTCGTAATAAACAAAAATAGAGTGCTCACAAAGACGTGCATAGAAGATATTTGAGCTTAATGCACGTTTCCGTTTTCATTTTTATTTTCATCTATATTTTACCTGGACGTTTATCTATGTTGAAAAACAGCGCGAAAATCACACGGACAAGGAGAAGAGAACACACAGGACGAGGCGCTGCTCTTCTCCTTGTCCGTGTGATTTTCGCGCTGTTTTTCAACATGGATTCTTACCAAC
This sequence comes from Ixodes persulcatus, assembly GCA_013358835.2. Classification (NCBI taxonomy): domain Eukaryota; kingdom Metazoa; phylum Arthropoda; class Arachnida; order Ixodida; family Ixodidae; genus Ixodes; species Ixodes persulcatus. The sequence continues at coordinate 226,833 of JABSTQ010010929.1, read as the reverse complement.
TCGCCCAACTTTCCATTCTAGTAACGTTTATCTAAACCCAAACAAGGACAAAAGGCTTTTGCCTGGGCTTAAATTACTAAAACTCGTTTTTCAATACACAGCTATAAAAATGGGGGTCACTGAGGTACTAAAATGGCAAATCGTATTTTTAGCACCATTTAACAAGAATATCATGGGCACCAGGAAGGTCTTCCTGTGTGCCGGGAAGACCAGCCAGCTCACTGCTAGAATAATAGACACCCTTCATGAAAGAAAGAAAAAAGGAAGGACATGAAGCGGACTAGAACAGGATGGATGGATGGATGGATGCGACTGATTATCAAGAGAATCTTTGTGTTCAGCGCCCTATGGCGCAGCGGCCATTCTCCGAACCACTTTTCCCCGTCACGAAATGTGTCTCGAATCATGACCTCCAAGATTCTGGTCGCGCTTTGCGCGACAAGAATCTCAGGTATGTCACAACTTCTCCAGGCTCCGCAAGACAATGCTGATACAAAACCGGCATAAGCATCTATTATATGTGTGCACGTGGTAGAAAGCCCGTATTTTCGTTAACACTGCGAAGGCTGCGGTGCGTGAGTGCGTTGAGGCGCAATTCAAGTGCCGCTCAGGTGGTGCTCTAGCTCTGGCAGTGATTTCTTTCACCCAGGCTTTGCTAAGACTCGGGTTCTCCCAGGCCGGCCCTGGTTATCAGTAAACACTCAGAGAGACTGTTGCGAAAAATTCCACTTTGGCGAAAGGCGAGGCGGCGTCATGGCGAGACGGCGTCCGATCGGAACACTTGAGAGAAGCGCCAAAGAACTACAGAACGGAAACGACGAGTAAAGTTTGTCACACAAAGAGAGAGAGAACCACATTCGTATTTCAACTTACCGCTTCCTTTAAAAAAAAAAAAAAAAGCAATGTACGTTGTGGTCAGATACGAGTGTAATTCGGGCAAACGAGAGCGCATTTTTAAGCCCAATGATGTTGATTTGCGGCCCTGTATACCTAGCGCCACCGCGGCGAAAACAGCAATGAGCCATTGTTTTTTGTTGTTGTTTTTCTCTATGGCAGTTTGTTTTGATTATTGTGCTCCCGACGAATGGAATGGCCGAAAAAGAGCTTTGCGCGCCAAGAATGTAGAAAGCCACGCTCAAATAAACGTGGTTCGAAAAACGGCCTCCGCTTGCCGTGGCGCAGAGAGCCGAGATTCCCCGAGAGTGCCTCAATGTTGCTCGTCGTCTAAGATTCCCAGCTGCCGTCCTCCCCCTCTCATCTTAGCAGTATTCTGCAGGCCTTCCTCTCTACGTGGGTAGAGACTGGAGGAGAAGAGGAGAAGACGTGAGAATACCGAGCTCTAGAACGCCTTAGAACGCGGAACTCCGGCAGTCTTTCGTTTGGCGTTCGCGTACGAACGCCTTTCCAACGGTGCAGTGAGAGACAAAGGCGGCTAGCTTTTGCGTCTACCCGCCGCAATCAATCCGATCAGAGCGCGGTGTTCGGACGTCCCCTCCTCTCCCTCCGTTTCTGCCCGTATATGGACGAGGTTATGAGTAAGAAGCTTAAAGAGCGTATATTCCGCCGTGTTTTCTCCCAGTCAGTCTTTCCTAGCAGCTGCTATAATCTCTGACAAGAGTAGAACAGCTGGGAGGTGTTTCAGTTTGTCCAGCTCCATCGCGAGCTCCCAACCTTCGATGACGCTTCGGCGTCTCGCGACCTTCCAGCGTGCGCGCGAAACTAAAGCACAACGAAAGGCTGGACACGCATGCTGGAGGCCGGGTACCCGCAAAGAGACGCTGTGCCGTTCTTGTCCTGTCAGTGACTATAAAAGTGCGCGTCCATTACAGTTTTTTTTTTCTTCTTCTTTATCTTGCGTCGATGGTGTCACGCTCAGTTTGCGAACGTATGACCTACGGTAAGCATAAATAACGAAACATACACGTTGAATATGGAACAGGTGCGCAGAGTGAGGGTTACCGGGATACAGGAGGAGGATGAACATTGACGTCCGAAAAGGAATTGTCAAGAGTTTAAATGGATTAATTTAAATGCTAGGAGTGTAGCAAACAAAGTTTAGGATGTAGAGAAAACACTATTGGTGCATTCCCCTGATGTGATGATAGTTACAAATACCTGGTTAAATCCTAATATACTAAATTCGGAAATTTGCCCCCCCTTTTTACAACGTGTTATGAAAGGATCAGCACTTTAAGAGGAGGGGGAGTAGCGATCTTTTTCTGAAAGGAGAAATCTTGTAAGCAACTTTGTGACGTGTCCAACTTAAAGTCGTTATTGTGTCAGGTAATTGTACATTATGTATTATATGTTATTTGTGAAATCTACAAACCGCCAAATTCTTCATTTAGCCGCATACCACTTCTTGGGGATAATCTGGTTAACTATACAAACTTCAATAGAAACTTCATACTAGCCGGGGGACTTCAACCTACCAAATACAGACTAGTCTGATGTGACAGCTGGAGATGTGAATCGTGTTCATGGAGATGCTCTTCTGAATTTTGCCTTCTCCCACAATTTAACCCAATTCGTTGAGCAGTTGACACGAAGCCAAGGTAGTTCTCAGTCAATACTCGAACTTTGTTTTGAAATTATAAACTGAGTGACCTTCCTTATACATTTACAATTCATGGGGGTATTTCTGACCACAAAATGGTAGAGGTGATCATACCGATTAAGAATAACAAGATGTTTCCGTACTTGAGTACGGAAGCATCATCAAGTGGCAATCTCTCAAGTGACAATTCTATTTGGAATTGTCCCTTAAGAGATTTACTAGCTATGCCGATACTTGTGGTACAGATGTAGATCAACTGTGGTTGTACTTTGTGGACATTGGAAACACCTGTATCCAGCGATATGTGCCTTTTAGAAATATAAAAAAATTGTGAAAAATTCTTGGATAGTAGTTATATTCTTCATATAAAGCTTAAGACTGCCCGAGGGGAAAAAAAAAAAGCGACATCGTGCTGTACATTTTCCTGATGGAAAAACTTTCAGCTTAAGTGCCAAACTAAAACAAATGATAGTCGAGTCAAAACAATATTTCTTTAACGTGAAGTTGAGATCATTCCTATTACATGCACCACGGAATATTTGACAGTATGTCTAAACTTCAAAGCGGGAATCTTTGATAACAACTATAACTCTAAATCAATTTAACACATTTTTCGAGTCCATATGTACCATAGATGACGGATGTCTCCCAGAGGGCCCCAGACATGTCTCCCGGCATCGACGACGTAGTTGTCTCGGAGGAGGGAATTTTTCATCTATTAAATAACGTTGATCCAAAGAAACGTCCTGGTGCTGATTCCATTCATAATGAGTTTTTGAAACGTTACGCAGAGCGGATATTTAAGGATCTATTCATAATATTTAAGGTGAATTGCGTTACGGCTTACTACCAAATCGATGGAAAATTGGGAAAATTATTCCTATTCACAAGTCAGTAGATAGAAACAACCCACCAAACTATAGGCCTGTATCTTTAACTAGTATGTGTTGCAAGCTTCTTGAACACATAATGTTTTCACATATGATTTTATATCTTGATGATAATAATATTCTTACTTGATTCCAACACGGTTTTAGAAGATCATTATCAACGAGTACTCAGTTGATCGAACTAGTTCATGAGCATTCAAATTCAATAAATGATACGAGTCAGACAGATCTAATTTTTCTTGACCTTTCAAAGGTCAATCACGCATCCCATCCTAAACGTCTCCTGAAGCTTTGCTATGTTTAAAAAAGATCATTTAGTTACGTGGGTGGCCTCTTACTAGTCTAATAGAAAGCAACATGCATATCTTGATGACAAGACTTCCCCACTACTTCCGGTAACATCAGGGGTACCAAAGGTTCAGTGCTGGGGCCTCTTTTATTCTTAATTTATATGAATGATATTGTTAAGGACATTCATTCTCCGGTTAAATTATTCGCTGATGACTGTGTTATATACTCTCAAATAAAATCACCCCAAGATCAGGTAATACTTAATGAGGCATTAAAAAAAATTAAGAAATGGTCAGAGAAGTGGCAATATTAAATAAACTATGATAAAACCGTTACAATGTCAATACCATGGAAAAACATTTTTTTCAAAATATAGCAATTCAATAAATGCGAACCCCACAAAATTGTTGACGACTACAAGTACCGTGGAGTGACAATAACTAGTAAACTGCTTTGGAACCGGCATGTAGGTGACATGGACAGGAGAAAATTGTATACACTTAGACGGACCTCGAAATTCGAAGGCAGCGAAACAAAGAAGACTGCTTACAAATCACTCCTACGACTAATATCGGAATACGCTCACACAGTTTTGTACCCGCACACAGCAGATGGGATTAATAAACTTGAACGCGTGAAAGAACTGGCTGGGAGAGTTATATCTAATAACTTCAGATATAATGTGTCTGCGTCAAGTTTACTGCAACAAGACAACATCCCTCCATAAAAATTAGAAAATAAACAGATTGGGAAACCTATATTCTTTTATTAATGGAATCTTCAATGTCGATAGTGATAGATACATTACATTTCCTACAATAGGATCGGCTAGAATAAATCATACTAGGACTATTAAACAATATAGAATTAAGCACGATGTCATCGAATATTATTTTTCCTTCGGGCAATTACCGAATGAAATTCTTTGTCTAACAATATGGTAACCCCTCCGTTACTTGATATTTTCGTAGAGACAGTCGCCTCTGCCACGAGAAAGTGCTGGTAAGCACTACACACCAAGTCAATATGTAACCAGCCCTGCTATGGCTCACATACGTGACCCTCAGTATTCTCTAAATAGACAAATAAAATGACATTAAAAAAATTAAACCCCGAAAACACGGAACCCTAAATGTAACATCCCACGTCAAGCTTCGCCGCAATGTATATCGTCGTGCAAAGAAGCCGCCTCGAGGCTTTGATTGAAGAAGAGAGATGAGAGTTCCACTCCATTCACGTGAACAGTTAAGGTCAATAATTCATCGATAACAACAATGTAAAGGGGTCGCAAAATGATTGATTCCTCGTCATTCGTTAGCCTTTGCCGGCGCCAGAAAAAACCTTGCCTGTACTTGCACTTTAAAAAGTTTCCGTATACCGTATTTTTTTTTTTTTTTTTTCAAACAAAACATCGTTGAAGACGGTTAGGGGGCACTCATGCGAGTTCATACGAAGCACTATAGTCAGCTAGAGATTAAGAAAAGTTTTCGAGGGAAAGGAAGGCTGGGGAGGAGGAAGCAGACGGAACGCTGGAGAGAGGAGGAGGTTTCCTTCTCTCCTCTCCAGCATTCCGTTTGCTTCCTCCTTCCCAGCCCTCCTTTCCCTCGAAAACCTTTCTTAACCTGTAACTGACTATAGCCAAAGTGTTGTTTCTTTCCCCTTAGCCTTCCCAAAACGTCTTCGATTGCAAGAAAGCGGCGACGGTCCATTTAAAAGCTTCTTCGGGTAGGAGCTAGAACGGCTGGAAATTCCAACAGTTGCTCATTTGCTGCACCGCGTCGTGAATAGTGCACGTATAGAAAAGAGAAACAGAGGTGCGCGTTATAAAATAAGCGAACAGAAAGGCCCAGAAGGAAGAGTGGACGAAAGAGAGCAGGTCAGTGAGAAAGAGCCAATATACTCTAAGAGATCCGCGGTCGGAACCCTACTTACCTGGACAACTAGCGGACTTATTCTCTGCCGACAACGCTTTTTGTTCTGTCTTCTTGAAAGGAGGGGGGGGGGGGGGGGCGTCGTCAGTGAGAAAATTATGTTGTACTTTGTTTCTCTTAAGCCGAAAGCCGATGCTACGATCTAATATAGAGCCAATCAAGCGTTGCCATAAACTGCATCGTCACTGTTTTCGTTGCCTTCGTGGGTTTTGTTATGACCGGCTAAACAATACACGCACAAAAAAAAGAGCCGAATCACGGCGCGTTTGTTGTGCCTTACTGGTTTAGTCGATGATGGCGAACGCACAAAAGCGACGAGGACCGTGACGATGCAGTTTTTTGACGCAGCTTGATTGGCTGTATATCAGATCGTTGCGTCAGCTCCGGGTGTACTTGAAGAGAAACTGAGCATTATTGCCCCAGGGGTTCGAAAAACCGAATAAATGATAAAGAAGGCGGACCACACTATAACACGTGCACTTTTCGAAGAAAGAGAAGTCAAATTTTGGTAGTAATTTGCACGGCAGCCAACGACCAATATAGTTGTGAAGTTAACGTAGATATTTAGTATACCTCCGCAAGGATTGACGTAACAATATTTCCCTTTTAGAAGTCACTCAATAAAACTCGCTGATAAAAAAAGAACGAAAGGAAAGTTTATGTGCACCCCAAAACGTAAGAGTGTACGAGAACATAAAGAATACAGTAGGGAGAGCGTATTTCTGGGAAAAGATCTGCATGAATTAGGAATGGAATTTATTACCGCTATGAAATCGCAGTTATTGCAAGTTTTTATTTCTTTTTTTTTACATTTACAATTTAAATTGTTATATTATTGAGTGAAGAAGCACCTTATTCTAGTCGAGGATTCGGAGGAAATATAGTGTAGCTCGTCGTTCTTCATTTATTGAAAGCATAATGTCATATGTACGAGGAGTAGCACTAAACAAAAAAATAGAACGTTTAGCGTTGTCGCTTCGCAGTTGCTTTCTTTACTTTTGACTGTAAATTTTCTTTTCCAGTGTTACGCGCGTATTTGCTTCTTAACAATGTCATTAACGCCGGCGAAATGCTTAAATCACAAAACGCTTTCCATTTTCTGGGAAATAAGAACGTGCGTGGGCGTTCCAGAATATGGGAACAGAACAATCTATCAGGCGGGAAAAAAATTACGTTACGTGTTCTAGGACATTTTCAGGGGATGTAGGTTTTCTAAATCCAACGTACGTGCTCCCCCCCGAAACGTGCGAGGCGACAGCCCTCGCGTCCCCTAGAAAGAGCCAACCAAGGGAGAGACCCAAAGCAGTTCAAAAAGAAACGAGACTATCTTGTTCGTAGAAGATCGACACAAGACGGACAAACATTATTGCCGATTTCTGATTTCTCAGAAAAAGAAGCAGCTGCGCTGGCTCAATATACCATTTTTTTCAAATATCCATCGAGCAACATTGGTGGTCGCCATTTCTGGGGCAGGGAAAGTATGATTGGTTCCGAGTTCACGCCGAACGCTGACGCGGCCCTTCGTGACCAATACACGCTCAGAGTGGGTGCCCAGAGAGTGGCGGACGGGAATAGTTGGAGCAGCCGCCACCAAATGGCGCGCACTTTCAAAAAAGGCTCTATTCCATTGGCACCCTTGGATACAATGGGCGAGTGTTTTCTAACAGCACCTAAAGGGTGGTTCATACATATGCGTCGAACAATGACCGAATGCGTTGCGATCTCTTGGAACCGATGGTGATGATGAAAGGGTTGTTTAGTCTTTAGATTACAATGGATACACTCCGGTTTTCTTGACTAAAGTCATCCAAGCCGAAGGAGGGAGGGGAGAGAAGGGGATGGGGAGGGAGTTGGAATGGGTGAAGAGATGGGTGACTAGATATACTGAGTTGGATTAGGCCTCTGGCACGTGAGTAAGCGGAGAGTTCAGGATCGGCTTGCGGTGATCGGAAGGTTTGGTGAGGTGGGGGCTTGTCCCCTCGGCGTAACTTCGAGGACGGTGCTTTCGGGGGCGGGGTGCCAAGGTGGAGATTTCGACTAAGAAGGAATTTTGAGCAGTCCCTGATCAAGTGGGTGCATGTGACCGGCACTCGACATTGTATGGGCAGTGGACTAGGTCCTGTTGTGTCACCTAGGGAGGTGGGTTTGTGGAATTTAGGTAGCCAAACAGGAGTGATTGCTGATTGTGTTTGTAAACTGCGAAGGCAGACTTAGGAAGTTGGTGGGGGAGGGGGGGGGGGGGGGTTGGCTTACTTGCTATGCATAAAAGGGTGACTAGATTTAGACAAGACGGTGGCTTTAAGCGCACCCCTCCCCTCTTTTTGACTGTACTTACCATCTATAGATATCCTGTGCTGCTTGTTTTTGTCTTATAGATAATTTGTTAAACGAATAGCATGGCGCAATAGTTTTGGTGTTATCCCGTAGGAATAGCACTGGCTATTCCTACGGGATAACCTCAAATCCATTTTCTACGGGAATAGCAAAGAATGTAAAATAAATATAGAAATTGAGTCCGCCGAAACCAATGGCCGGGATGGTCTAATCGGTTAAGGCGTCGCTCCGGACAGGCGAAGGTTGCGGGTTCAATCCCCGCTCCTGGCCCAATTTTTCGCCAGCTCTCTTTCCCTTTCCCTAACTTTAATGCAATAAATTTAATAATCACCTTCTCCCCTCTTCGTTCACAATATTACTGCGGCTGCACTTGTCAATCTTCACTCATTATATATATATATATATATATATAATGGGAATGAGAATATATGGGAATATATATATATATATATATATATAAATTAGAGTTATTAATTATATTAGTAATAATATATATTAGAGTTATTAATTAAGTTAATTAATTTATTATTTATCAAGTTAATTATTTATTAGAGTTTATTAACTCTAAGTATTATTTTTTTACATTCTTTTAAGAATACGAAAAGGGTGTTCTAGAGAGTTGCCCCACGGCTGCAATCTCTTCGCGATCTTTATAATTATAAAGTAGAGTGCCACTCAGTGGAACATCCTTCAGTTATGGAAATGTGTAAAAAGGGTGTAAAAAAAGGTGATGTGGTTCGGTGCGGGGAAGCGATAAGCCGCTTCAGACTGCTTTAGCGGGAGTTATCTTAGCGACAACATTCAAGTATACATGTACCGACGCTTTTTTTACTTGCAGATGCATTTTGTAAACTTCGAGATATTATGATGTTGTTGTTGTTGTTGTTGTTTTTTCTTCAAACTATGAACCTGAACAAAGTAACGTGCATCCATTGCTCGGCAACATACGTGCCGAGCAGCCCACAACATCAGTGATTCCGGGCTCGCGCGTGCTTCGTTGCGTCTGTATTTGTTATTCCTGTGCATGTGACAACTGAAGGTGGTTTAGGTTGCTTTCAAAGTGGTTGCCCATAAAAATATACGGTATATCTAAGATTCTGCTTGGACTGCCAGCATCTTACGCTCTAAGAAATGCCTGCGCGTCTACTTACCCGCAAAACACGTGAAGAGACAACCTCTGCGATCTACGAAATCAGCTCATCGTATGATGAGGCGGAACACCTGTTTAGACCTCAAAATTAAGTCTGCGCTATGGCATTAAGCGATGCAAGCATGACGCTTTGCATTGCGTAATGCCACAGCGCAGACTTCATTTTTAGTTCTAAGCGGATGTTCCTCCTCATCATTCACTGAGCTGATTTCCTAGATTGCAGAGATTGACTCTTTGAGTGTTTTACATATAAGTAGACGCGTAGGTATTTCATAGATTGTATTTCTATGGTGTTCATAACCGCCCCAAAGTTAGGGTACTGCTCTAGAGAACTTCAGATTTTAGCACCATAGGACAAGACGATTCACGCCCTAAGAGGTGTAAAAGTTTCTAGTGCGCAATAAAAGCTGTGGGTCGCTATGGCAGTGACCTCGAGCAGACCATAAACCACTATAGATGGTTCTGGCGAGGTCTTCAGCCGGCCACAAGAATATACATGTAGGGGAACAACTATCAAAGGAATCATACAAGTTGCGTGGGTTAGAGAATAGCGGTGGAGTTAGAGAATAGCGAAAAATAACTGCACCAAATTAACGACAAAATTAACCTCGTTCGTAAAATAACGTAACAAAGTGTAAACACGCTACCCTTTACGGCCTCTTGACGAAGCAATAACAATCCGAATGTTCGAGTTAATATATAATGCCCAACCTACTGAGAAAACAAGCAACTATTCGATTCTTTATTTATGCGCCATCCCGTACATCCTGTGATAACGGCCGTGCTCGTCAGTCCCGTGCAATTGTTCGAACTACTCTCTTTTTACGCTTACCTTAGTGTGTGTACGCCCAGCGCTTATTTTTCGAGCATTTGGGAACGGATAATGGCGCCCCGTTTTAACAAACTGCCGGCAATTACAAGCACTAAACGATAAACTAAATTAAGGACTCTAATCGCTTTCTCTATCTCCGAACGTCCAACAAGCAAAATATATATTTGCCCCGGTAGCGGGCAGCGACATGGGGCTGTACTGAACTAGCGCAATTATCTGGTTATTCGCGTTTATGAAATTCATCAAGCGAGCTGATAAGTCTGGACGGGAACGCCTTCCGACGTCAGAAACAATTATCCGGAGGATCGATAACCGAGGAAGCTAACGAGCTACGGCGGTCCCAAAATTAGCGCGGGTGGGACTTCTCAGATAACGCGCGGAATCTATCATCGACGCGAGTGAAGCCCGAGATTTATGAATCAAGTCCTTGCCACACGCGAAGCACTTCGCGCAACAGTTTAGAGTCTCGGCGAACGTCTTTGTGACCCATGTCTACAGTTACCACTATAGGCTGTGTAAGAGCACTGCACCCTAAATCGCGCTCAGACTCCCCTGGCCAGCCGGTAAGGGGAGAGTATGTTTATGAGAGCCACACACACCGACCGCGGTGCACGAAGATCTCGTTTGTTTATGTTCCGTGAGTGCGGTTGGGGTACGAGAGAGAGAAAAAGAGTGCGTGGGAACGGTGGACGCCGAGTTTGGGGCGCTGTCTGTATTTGGGTCCTCGTAAACGAAAGACGCGGCTAAAGCGTCTCCTCCAAGGCGTGTATTTCTGTAACCTTCAATATATATAATTTAAATAGATGGCCTTTGAAGATGAATGACACTGGTTCTTTCGTATCAACCCCAGTGTACGACGTCACGAAATGACGTAATCAGGCCCACTCCTTTTTCCCACTGCGATATACTTGGCAGTGAAGCTTGTCTACCACTGATTGTCGGAACTCAGGGGGCTCACCCTTATTGCATGCCGTTCGCCCCTCAACTGAGACTGCAGCCAAATATACTAGCGCGAGCCAGGCCGCGCTCCTGGCTTTGATACTGGCATTTCCGGCGTGAGCGCGATCGTTCTGCGGAAGAACGCCTCAAAGCAGCGACTTCGTACTCGTGCTCGTGGCTATGGCTGCAGTCTCAGCTTAAGGGTGAACGGAGTATAGTCGAGGCATCGTCGCAAGAAAAAAGAAATCGCAGGTAGTCCGTATAAATCTCGAGTGGTTATTTTGAAATCGGTATAACTCCGAAGTCGACTGCGAGCTAAGAAAAAGAATGACCTGTCTTAGACATTACGTGAAAAGCAATGAAGGTGCGATAGCACTGATACGCAGTTCCTACCCTACACTACTATGCAGCTCCCGTCGCCATGCAGTGGAAATTGGGGGGGGGGGGGGGGGGAAGCTTTGAATCGGTGTTTTTCGGTGTCAATTTTTGGTGGCGGACAAATAAAAAAAACTGTATTTATCGGAGCTTCTCATGACGAAGAAAACCATATGCGGGTGTGAATGAGATACCTCAATCTCTAGGAAACATCCGCGCGACTCGAATACTTGAAAAACGTCGGGGTGTCGATAAGGGAAGTAAACGAGGTGAGGGGTGTAGATCCTGAAGAAGGAAGCGGCGTTGTGAACAGTTGGCTGCGGGGACTCTCTGAGGTCAGCAGAAAATAGAGCTGTAGACAAATATTTTCTTTCCCGTGAAACTTAGTTTTTCTCTACGAAAATAAAAAGCGCGAAAGACAAGGACAAGAGGGAGACTACACAGGACAAGCGCTTACTCGCAACTGACGTTTTAATTCGGAAGATGAGGAACACGAAGACATTAAAGACCCTAACGTTAAATGTTACAAATATTTATGAGAAAGGAGTGAAAGGATCTGAAAAGACTGAGAATTAAAAAAGGTAAATAGGAAATTAGTTAAAAGCAATAGGAAATGGTGGGCATGATTAAAGTAACAGTGAAACAGATGACAGTGAAAAATTTAAACAAGGAGAAAGAGGAAGGTAAATCAAATTAAGAATATCTAAGGAAAATATTTCATGTACTCTAATTCCTTTGATGACAGAGTCACCGATGGAGCACTGATGCAGGCGTCTCCTTTGGTCGCAATGACTTCAGCCTCAAAAATCTCGCGACTTCGCTTATCTGGACACCTCCTCAGAATCCTTGTGCTGGACAGTAGCGGGGCGCATCCACAGTCCCTCACATGTAGAGCGAGATGCCCCGACGGAGAGGATTTTAGAGATAGTGCATGTTCTCTGAGCCTTAACGTTGATGCATCTTCCCGACTGCCCCACATAAACCTTCCCACAGGTGAACGGGATCAAATACACTACTTCGCTGCAACAGTCGACGTATTTGTTGCAATGCCTAACACCGCATTGCAGTTTTTCTTCTTAGGCAAAGGCAACTCCAATACAGGTTATTGTTGTTGTTGTTGTTGTTGTTGTTGTTGTTGTTTTGTTGTTGTTGTTGCTGTTGTTGTTGTTGTTGTTGTTGTTGTTGTTTTGTTGTTTTGTTGTTGTTTTGTTGTTTTGTTGTTGTTTTGTTGTGTTGTTTGTTGTTGTTGTTTGTTGTTTTGTGTTGTTGTTGTTGTTGTGTTGTTGTTTTGTTGTTGTTTTGTTGTTTGTCGTTGTTGCTGTTTTGTAAAACCTGGCTTGAAGGTTTAATTTTTGGGGTCTATCGTTGATTCCCAAAATCACGCAACCCCACCCCTAACGAGCTCCATGTTTTTAGTAAATGCCGATAACCCCGAAACTTTACCGCCGAACCAGTGTATTCAACTCGAAGAAAACAAAAAAAAAAACTCTGAATTGGTGCTGTCGTTTAATGCGAAACACCCGAGCTTTACGAATAGAAATCGTTATCTGCAACCTTATTGTGTGCTTATCCGGAACACAGCCCGCGCTGAACTGTCCGCCAGGCTGCTTCTTCGTTCTAGAACAGCACCCACTGTCACGTTTCCCTCTCTTATCCGAACGTTTTCTCGGTATTCGGGTTATGCACATGTCGCCTGGACGTAAGGGAATGCCATGACCGTGTCTTCTGTTCCGCAACATAAGCCCCCACAAAACACCGATTTTCGAACGATGTCAAAAATAAACATCGAAAAACACCGAATTTGTGGGATAAAATACAACCCGGAAAACGACACCCGAATTCGAAGAAAAATGATCCTCGAAAATAGAGAACCCTACAAATAACGTATTACAATGGGTCCGGACACTTCATCAAACCTTGTTTCATCGAACACACTTTCATCGAACACCATTTCATCCAACACCGTATCATCCAACACCGCCTATACTCTGTTTCACCTGGTGTTGTACCGCAGGTAAGGCTACAAGCGCGAGCTCCTTGCTCTAGGGCACATCTCGGTGGCACAAGCTCTCGTGCACTAAGGGCAGCTGCCAACGCTATGAGCTCGGGCTTCTAGCCTTCGCTGCGGTACAACATAAGGTGAAACGGAGTATAGTTGAGCATAAAGAATTTTTGTTCTAGGAAATAGTCCTCTTTTAACAGCGGAAGGATAGTAGTGTTACAATAATCATTATAGTCTATAAACCTTTTTTCCTACAGAGTGGGGAGCTAATAATCAGTAACTTTAATTTGTCCGCGAATTCTATTCCTTTTTTCTTTTAATTTAGTATCTTATGACTAGGGTTCCGCGTTTTCGGTATCTATTTTTCTTCAGATTCGGGGGTTATTTATTGGTGTTTATTTTTTCTCTTGGAATCGGTGTTTTTCGGTGTTTAATTCCAATGCTGGAAAGAAATCGGTAATTATCGGGGCTTGCGTTGCAAAGCGACTGCATAATTACTAGAAAAACCACGGCACACCTCACATTACATACGTTTATTGTACACACACCAAACACGTCACACAATTAACATACATATTGAAATAACAGAAAGCGTGACGCTTTCAGAAGCATGTTATCAAAACTTAAACTTATTGAAAAAAATTGATATGTACATTGTCAGAGACTTGTCAGTCATCGGAGCACGTTCTTTGCTGCTGAGGAAACGCAGTCCAGAAAACGCACGCTCCACCTTCGCGCTTGAAACGAGGATTGCGAGAAAATCAAAAGAAGCTTTTGACAAGACTGGCCATTCCTTGCTGTGCGCTCTTCAGAAGCTGCCAATGCAAACTTCTGCAGAAGGAACTTTATGCAATGAATATTCTAGGAGTTCCTCTTTTAACGATGGTAGGTCGGCGGAGCTCAGGAACGGGGCAATGAACATGGTTTCAAAAGAAAGGGACGACACCAAGGACAGTTCAGCGGGGCTGTGTTCCGGGTCAACAAGAAAAGAAAGCGCGCTAGAATATTCTTTTAGCAAAGCTGCCATTCTTTCCGCAGCTTGAATTCGGTGTTTTTCGGTTTTTACCGATTAAGAAAAAAAAAACTCGGGGGTTAATTATCGGTATTTATCGGTATATACCGAAAACACGGAACCCTACTTATGACTTATGCTGTTAATGTATCCAATATTAATCGGGAACAAAAACTTCAGATAAATGCAAACTAATTATTAATAAAAGGGGCAATGAAGAATAGTTACATTCTTCGCAGCTTCCATGCGTGAAGAAATGGGGGTGAAGAAGGAACAAAGTTTATGGTGGAGAATAGCCGCTTATTTCAATTCTCGTTCTGCCTATCCAACAGCAGCGTGAACAGAATTTAGAAGCGAGAGATAAACATCGACAAAGCAACCGTAAGTAATGCTCCAAAAAGCCGGTGAAGCGAAGTTCGCTGAATCGGCGTTCGATGAAATGTGAACTATTTCGACAAAACGATGGTTCGATGAAACGTCCGTTCGCCGTATTCGACATGGGTAGCAAAATACACGACCCAATAATTACCAGGAATGTTCGACGTCTACATAAAACTCTCGCAACAAAGAGACCATAACAATAGCGCATCAACGAAGAGATCAAGCAAACCGTGCTTGAATTCACGTTTCAACGAGCAAGTTACGTAAGACATTACAACGTCATTTGCAATGCTCCACGTCGACTACCGCTATCCGGTCCGTTTATTCCACGTATAAATTCAATTGACGGAGGACTAAAATTAAATGAAACGCGCTATAATAGTCCCTGACAGCTCGTAGGAAGAGGCTAATTATGTTCATGTTCCGTCATTTGTTCTTCTGGGTTCTCATCGGCGAAAGCCGCGATATCATTGTCTCCGTAACATTAACAAGACGCACAGAACTTGCCACCTTCTGCGTTTTTTAATGCGAATGCATTAACTGTCTCATGGAGTGAGCTGACGTCATCAGTTTGAAGCGCAAAAAACGGCTCCTGGTTTCCGCGATCCCAACAAGAGTGATTCGCCTTCGGTTCCATTGGCTGGCGCCCGTCGACGGGGCTCCCATTGGCCGCTGTGCCATGGCCTCTGAGATCCCGAAGTGTGCGCGCACTAGTACGCAGCAGACGACAAAGGGAGCGGACGAGCGGCGCTTGCATGCTTTCGCATTCACAACTCATAAGAAGTGCTTAGGTGTACCCCGAGCTTTTTTTTGTTTGTGGTGACTGTGATATTTGTTTTTCTTTATGAAAGCCTATTGGCGATGGACGTATTCGCTTTGCGGGTGCATCCTGCGCAACACAGCTGTAGCACGAACGCCGCGTGGTAGCTTTGTTTTACATATTTTATTGACGCCGGTTCGTGCTAAACACTAAATATTACCACCTATGTTGCCGACTCGTATCCGGAGTAAATATATATATATGTATATATATATATATATATATATATATATACGCTTGATTTAAATCTATGTAATTTAAATCAGATTTAAGTATTTTTTTTTACAAAATAAATAGTTTTCTTCTCTACTTTTTTTTTCATACGTGAGATATTTTTAGATATTAAATCCACCTGACCCGCGAGGGGAGAAAAAGTGTGAATTGAGTGTAAATCCTTCTAAATATAATTATGCCTTTAGAACTATATTCCATTTACGCACTTTCGACGTTAAATATAAATTTCCGTCTACGCTAAAACTATAGGAAAACCTTTATTTTGTTTTACATGTATGTGAGGAAAATTATTTGAGCTTTAAAATAGTTGTAAACAATATATAATTACCGATTCATTCAATACATTGAGCTACGAGCCCCTCGAGATAAATACTAAAATTTAGCGCCATCGTTTTCGCCTTTTCTTGTCACAAAATACGGCATAAAAACGCCCCACGGAAATGCCGAATAAGGTCGAAGCCCGCGATGCCCGTCAGTCATTAATTATTGGGGACTCCAAATATCACTACAATTATTTTATATGCTTTTTTAATTATTAATAATATTATTCTTGAAAGATGTGACTTAAGTTATCACAAAAAATCGGTGTGGTTTAAATCATAATTTATAATACAATTTAAATCACAAATGAATTCTCAACTTTTCTTTGCATCCTAATAGCGCCGAGAAGTTTCGGTGGCGCCCTCTGATGGTTTCCGTTCCTGACGTCATGACCAGGATTTGCGTCGCCGTGATTGGCAGGATTTACCTCGCCATGAACCGGAGATTGGCCAGGCATCATCAGTGTCCAGGAGGCTATGGTATCGCCAATCGCGAACTTCGTCCACAGCAACGCTTTTGGTGGCGCACGTCGCGTCGCTAACACCTCTATCGTACGTTCCACAATATAGTCGACTGATAGCTAAATAAAAGAAACAGGGCGTGGTCTATTCTGATTCTCGCTTCCTGATTGGCTGTTCACAGTTGTCATCAACCGATAACGCAATCTGATTGACTGCAGAGCAATAAGAAGATGCTCAAGACCAACAGCGTGATTGGTTCTTTGGCATTCTCAACGGGTAATTCCGCAATCTGATTGGGCTAAGAAGCGATAAGAAAGTGTCCCGCGTTTCCTGAGTTGCCCGTGACTGTATAAGTTTGATTACAGATTTTCAGCTGCGAGTTGATACAGAAAGGAGAGAGAAGGAGAGAATAAAGTTAATGATGTGGAAAGTTTGGCTCGTAACATAAAACAAACAAAAAAAAACGGACAATCTCGTCTGCATTCGTCATTTTTGTATTAGCCCCGTGCGCGACCGAAAGCGTCGCTGTGGTCGGCCTTCCACGATTGGCCGAACGCTGACTATGACGTCGGAAAGGGGATTTTCATCGACGGAAATAAGAGGAATGAAAGAACTTTAATTTTGACGGTGTTGGCAGTGTTCCTTTAAGAGCGCAATGATTTCAAGCTTCCACCATGCTAATAACAAACACCATCTAACTTGTTGTTTGCAAGGTAATGACGTCACAAAGGGGAACCACAGGAGGGCGCCACCAAATCTTCTCGCCGCTAAATTTTACAGGAACGGTAATGGGCTATAAAAAGAAAAACATTCATGCACACAAAACAACAAAAACATTAATGCATAGAAACAGATAATAAATTATAACTTCGTGGTATATCGTCAAGCGCTATGCTATTCATGTTTTTCACAAAATCCCAAACTTATGTAAAAAATAAGGTTTCATTAGGAAGTTTATTTTATCCTCTAATGGCCTTTGGAAAGAAACTATACTTAAAGCGATCATTTTAACGGTTGGTTCCTTAATATGAACGCAATGACGGTGTCGCGTACCTTCACCAAAGCGCACGTCCATGTAATTATTCTTGTCGATTTTAACTAAACCACGAAGGATTAGAGAAATGAATATTTGACGATGACACTTTGTTCTTAACTCAAGAGCAGGAAGTTCGGCAAGTCTACAAAGTTCAGTGGCTGAATAGGAACGGTGGTATTTGTTAAAAATTAACTTGGATGCAAGCCGTTGGACTTTATCGAGTCTTGACAGATTTGTTACCGTATATGGTTCCCATACTATTTTTGCATATTCGAGAACAGGTCTCACCAAAGTTTTGTAAGCCAGGTTTTCTTATTTCTGGCGAAGCACTTGAGATATTTCTTCTAACATACCCAAGCGCCTGGTTGGCTTTCATTGATACATTTTCGACGTAAGTACTTCACCTGTAAATCGCTCGTGAGCGTTAATCCTAAATACTCAATTTTCGTCGACACGGACTAGTTTGGTATCCTTTATGAAATAATCATAACTAAGGATTGCTTTTTCTCGTTATTGAAATAAAAAACAATTTGCGAGGGTTTGGAAACAGTTGCCGTTTGTCGCACCGAAGCTTGATTTTGAGTAGGTTAATTTGATCTTGAACAGTTTCAATGTTGTTGCATAATGCACAATCATCAGTAAACAACTTAATTGGGACTGATATACCACAGCGCATGTCGCCTATGAACAATAAAAACAAAAGTGGGCCTAGCACACTACCAGGGTTGTAATGTACCTAGTTACAAGTAGCTGAAAATATATATCTAGGTACTTTTGTTGTACCTGAGGTACAACCCTAGGTACTTTCATTTCTCAGTATCTCTATCTTAGGTACATTTTTCATTAACTTGTAACTAAGTAAAGTTACTTCTTACAGGTACTTTTCTATTCACTTCCTCAAAATAATAGAAACTATCGATCTTGAAGTATTAACACACTACCATGTGCCGTGATTAACGTTGAGTTGGCTACGACCTGGGAGGCACTGACTTGACCGAACGACGTTTTAGTGAACGAAGCCCCGCCCATGATGTTTCATCAAAACGACACTTCAGCGAATGGCGGTGTCCATTTGAGCGAACGATGGATTAGCGATGCCGTTCTAGTGACACCAATTTATTGAATCTCCGCATAACTCCGTTTAGGGAAAATACCGACCTGCTTCCTTCATCTCAAACCGAAATTGACTTCATTGCATGCTTGAAGCTCCTCTGACAGCTATACAAAGGAGGAGATAACTTGAAAGATGTGCGCAGTTTCTGTTGCCTGTATCTTGTCCTGGTGGTGGCTCTCTTCTGCCATAACTACATTAAACAATATAATCGAAAATAAATTATAATTTCAATAGTAAAGCAATGTAACATCGCGTATATAACACACTTTTCCACTCAATAAATCGAACTCAAATTTTGCAGTTATCAAAACTGAAAAAGTTCCGAAAAAAAAAGCTTATTTTTCTTCCAACTAACGAAAGAAAAAAAAAAAAACGAGGAAGCTTGAAGCATTTTGCTTGTCGTCGCAAAGGCTAGGTGCATATTCACTCGACTCATGCGTTTCTTCATGCGGCCGACGTCTTCTGGGCCCGTCGACGTCAGCACCGACTCATGTGAATACGGTTTTCCTTATTTCTCGCACTGACACCAATAAAGCACATTTATCGAACTCGTTTTTGTGTGTATCCTTAGTATAAAAAGCTTCGCTTCTAATATATTCTGACAAATGCGGGGAAAATAAATAAAGTATCTTTGAAGTAACTGTACCTGTACCTAGGTACATTTTTAAGCGAGTACCTAGGTACGTACCCAGTTACCTTTTCGTATGAGTAACTGTAACTGGGTGATTTCAGATAAGATCGACCAAAGGGTGGCTGGTCGACATTTTTAAATCAACTGATGTTTTCATATGCTATTGTCTAGTGTCTGGTATAAACGAATCCAAACTTAGTTTTGACCAGAAAAAATATTTGGGGACAGGAAAAATCGTAAGGCATGAAGAGGTGGACAGTTGCATTAACGCGCGCTGATGGAGGGGGCACGTTTGAGAGTGAATAACTAAAACGATAACATTAGGAGAATTCTAATACTTTTTAGACGCAAACTATGGGTACAGCTTGCTTGTAATATGAACTAATAATTTTTATTTAAATTTTGTTTATTTTTCTAAAAATTGCCAAACATGCCTGCTCGAACGATAAATTTCAAAATTTGGAAGCCTGTATCTCATGAAATATTTTAATCATTAATATATAATTTTCAGATAATATTCTACTCATGTGTGGCTAATATTTAAAAAATAAATAAAGTATCTGAGTAATACGATAGTCAGGATATATTTAGGCAAACATGGGAAAAAAATCAAACAACAACAAATTTCGATGCGAATAAAAAAAAAACACCACCTTCGACTTTTTTTTTAAATTTGGGTACCTTGTTATACTGTATTTCGGCATTCATTTCTATCAAGAACATGTTGCATCATTTTATTGAGAAAGAAGAAACAACTCCCCAAAGTAGGGTCCTTTTTCAAAGCCTACACTTAGCAGTGCCCTATACAAGAAGTGACTCTGAGTTCCAGTTTCATGAAACTAACACACATATTTTATATATTTTTATTCAGATGAGGCCATTGCTAACCATAGAAATCGTTCACACACTAAAATTGAGGAGAAACTACTGTGTACAAAGAGCTATCATATTACGAACTAGTGATCCGAGAAAAGATCCTGCAGCCATCGGCCACTGGGGACTTTGTTTACTCTATTTTCCTACGGAACTATATACTCCTCTCTCTTACCCTCTATTTCCATCTCTCTCTCTCTCTCTCTCTCTCTCTCTCTCTCTCTTATATATATATATACCTGACTTATGTCTAGAATAAAAACATATTCAAACATACCCTTCTGCGTGATAGTGTTCTGTGGCTAGCAACAATCATTTCCTCGCGAAGATCACGACTATGGCGCAATAGTGGACGGAAGCAGCAGGCGACACTCGTCGCTAGTTCTGGCAAAGCGGCCGATAGAATATTTTTTTCGCATTTCCCCGCTAGCTGTTAAGGATGAGGGGGTTCGCTTCAACCAACAAAGTATGGCCGCCGATGCCTGTTTACTGAGCAGTCGTGCCTGTCGCCACCCCACTCGCTGGCTTCGCGGGCAATAATATCTGGCACAAAGAGGCACACCAACAGAGAGCAGAACCCCCAAATACTCGAGCCCCGCCTAAATACAATAGACCGTAAACACTGTCGCCATGTTAACCTAGGATAGCTTAACATGGCGACAGTGTTGACGTTTTAGGTAAGGAAAAGCATGGCGCGTGGTATGAGCCGGATCCTCACACGAGGTGCAAGGTGAGCCCTGAGAACCTGTCTGCTGCCCTAGAGTACTTCACGAAAGACGAGTTACAATGTTCCCGCCAAAGTCCCAACCAGAAGGACGTGATCTCTGTCATGCTCGACGGGGAGAAAACTTTCGTGCCAACGCGCTTCCTGACACGCTCAATCCGAGAGGCCTTTCAAGTGTACAAACACAAGCATCGTGATTCCGGCATTGGGCAAGCGAAACTTTATTCCTTGCGCCCTAGATGGGTCAAATGTATTCCCCACCAGGAAGTGTGCGTTTGTGTGCGCTGCGCCAATTATTACCTTTGTATTGCCGCTGTAGAGAACGTTACAGGCTCAACATTCAACACTGGTGAAATGAACTCAGCATTTCTGCGCGACCCACTAACAAGACTGTGATCACTGCCCAAAAGGCCAGTCTCTAACACTCCAGGAACTTCATATCCCAGAGGATGAAGAGATTGTGCTTACAACATGCGAACCTTGGGGGAAAACAAAAAAAAAAAAAAAGAACATTGGATTCTGAGACTTTCCTAAAAGTCGTTGAAGTAACGGTTGAAGGTTGGATATTTCACAACCATATCCGACAAACGCAAGATAAAGCGATCTACGATGAAAAGCAGCTGCATGCAACGCGGGAGCATTGTCTTTCATTTTGACTTTGCTGAAAACTGGGCCATCGTGCTTTCTGACAAAGTTAAAGCATACCACTGAAGAAAAAAAAAGTTACAATATTTACATGTGTAGTGACAAGAAAATCTACAAAGAGCGTTTGCTATCATCAGTGAGGACCTGTGTGACGACGTCGCTCTCACTTGCTTGGCTCTAGAAAAAGTGAAAGAGTATATAGTAGAAGACAACGTTGCGGTATACTCGCACGTGACGTACGTAAGTGACGTGGCCGCCAGTCATTTTAAGAATCGCTACCAGCTTCACCAGTTTGCACAGAATGATTGCCCACAAGCCCAGTGGTTATTTTCTGCATCTGGACATGGGAAAATGCATGCGACGGAGTTGGCGGACTCGTGAAGCACCATGCCACGCTGAGCAACCCGAGAGAACTTTCAATAAACGCAATTCAGACGGCCAGGACAATGGTGAGCGTTCTATTTGAAAAACTGGGTGCATCTTGCGTATCTGGACGAAAATGAGCTTGTTCGGTATCGTCCACAAAAAAAAAAAAAAAAAAAAAAGAAGAAGAGTGGCTGACGGTGCGCGCCTTTCCTGGCATTCAGTCTTGGCACGCGTGGCGGCTGTGTAAGTCATCAACAGAGGGACCTGTGACATATATGTAGGACGGACAGTCGGATCTGGTTAGAATAAACTTTATTAAATGAGTACATTGAAGAAAGCCTTAATGTAAAGTGCCGAATTTGCTGCCCCAAGGACTGCACATTTTGAATGCAGGGTTATCTTATTCATCACAATTTTCTCCGCGGGGTATTGAATCTACTATTTTACTTGGTGATAGCTTATAATCTTTATCTGATCTCCATATGAGAATCACGACACGTTATCCTCGCGCAGGATAAAAAATCTCGGCTTGCCACGATCCATTCGTACACCGAGAGTATCGAAGCTCTTATAGTCCGGCGCGGTGGCACCGCTCACCTGAAATGGTTTGTCCCCGGAAATACATTACTAACCTAAACAATTTTAGTATTCTATCTTTATTTTTGTGTGTGGACGTAAAGTTGTTTCTTTTAAGTATAAATTACACCGGGAAGTAAAACTTCACACTGCATCATCCTTTCTTGAATCACTAGTCTCTAATATGATACCTCTTTGTACGCTGTATGTAAAATGCTCTATTTTCTTTCTCCTCACGTTTAGTGTGTGACCGAGTGCTACAGTTGTCAGTGACCTAATCTGGATAAAAATATATGAAAGATGTGTGTTAGTTTTCTGAAACTGGAGCTCAGAGTCACTTCTTGTATAGGGCACTGCTAAGTGTAGGCTTTGAAAAAGGATCCTATTGTGGGGAGTTGTTTCTTCTTTCTCAATAAAATGATGCAACATGTTTTTAATAGAAATGAATGCCGAAATAAAGTATAACAAGGTACCCAAATTTAAAAAAAAAAATCGAAGGTGGTGTTTTTGTTTTATTCGCATCGGAATTTTTCGTTGTTTGATTTTTTTTCTCATGTTTGCCTCAATAGATCCTGACTATCTTATCACTCAGATACCTTATTTCTTTTAAATATTAGCCACCTATAAGTAGAATACTATCTGAAAATTATATAATAATGATTAAATTATTTCATGAGATACAGGCCTCCAAATTTTGAAATTTATCGTTCGAGCAGGCATGTTTGGCAATTTTTAGAAAAATAAATAAAACTTAAATAAATATTATTAGTTTATATTACAAGCAAGCTGTACGCATAGTTTGCGTCTAAAAAGTATTAGAATTCTCCTAATGTTATCGTTTTAGTTATTCACTCTCAAACGTGCCCCCTCCATCAGTGCGCGTTAATGCAACTGTCCACCTCTTCATGCCTTACGATTTTTCCTGTCTCCAAATATTTTTTCTGGTCAAAACTAAGTGTGGATTCGTTTATACCAGACACTAGACAATAGCATATAAAAACATCAGTTGATTAAAAAATGTCGACCAGCCACCGTTTGGTCGATCTTATCTGAAATCACCCAACTGCATCTTAGGAACATTTTTAAAGTAATTTCTACAACACTGCACACTACCCTGTGGTACTCCTGAAGCAGCAGGAACGAGCCCAGACACACAGTTTCCAGACTCCACAAATTGTACTCTAGATGATAGATATGAGCGAAACTAGTTTGTAATCGTTGGGTTCTAAAATAAGGCTTCAATTTTGAATAATAATTTAGGGTGAGACAGTTTATTGCAAGCTTTTGCTAAGTCTAAGAATATTATATCCGTTTGACCACGATAATTTATGGTTTGGGAAAGATCATGCACTGTTTCAATAAGTTGGGTTGTTGTAGAAAGAGATCTACGGAGTCCGTGTTGATACTGACACGAAATATCGTGATTCTTAATTAACGTTAAAAGATGTTTTGAAAAAATGTGTTCAAGAAGTTTTGAGCATGCACTAATGAGAGATATAGGCCGATAATAATCTACAGAAGAAGTCGATACTCCTTGATGTATAGGAATAATTTTAGCAATCTTCCAGAGTTTTGGTACAGCTGCAGTATTTATTGAGGACTGAAAATTTTAGATTAGATACTTAGCGGCCCATTCAGCGTACCGCTTTAAAAAAGCATTTCGAATTCCATTGGGACCGGGACTTGTTTTAATGTCAATATTAAGTGAGAGGTTTAGAACTCTCTACTCTTGAATCAATAAATCATTAATTGCAGGATACTCCGAAAAATCTCTCCCTACTGGAAAAGCTGCATTGTCTTCAGTAAATACAGATGAAAAGAAAAAATTGAATTCCTCAACTCGCTGTTGACTGTTATCGGCAGTACATTCCTTCATGGCTCGGGGATTAACATATCACCAAAATTTGGCTGAGGCTTCAGTAACAAATATTTTAAGAGTGATATTGTCAAATGTTTCCTTTAAATCTTCAACGACCCTTCTTAGTTGGCGACTCCAGGTTTGGAGTGTCATCTTTCTATCGTCACCTGGTTTAAGCGCAATCGCTTTCCGATGACGCCCTAGTTTTATTTTGGTATGTATAATTTCCCTAGTAATCCAAGGGTTCTTCTTTCTTGTCGTTTTGAAGCGTGTAGGCATAAGTAAATTAAGACAGTGAGTTGTGGCATGAGCAAAAATATCCCCCATTACATCGGTAGTACCACTTGAATGACAGATCAATTGGAACTCAACAAATGATCGTTCAAGGTAATCTAAAATACTAACGTCATCTGCTGCCTCTATATTAAGAACCCCTTTGTGCGAAGGACGGTCAAGCTTGTCAGGGCACAAGTTCAACGCCATGACTGTCATTTTGTGATCCGAGATTCCTTCAAAAAGTTTGTATTTCGACAAGGAAGATAGGTTTGAATTTTTTTTTAATCAGGGACAATTTACTGTAGCTATGAAGTGAAAGGTGCAGAGGCGCGAGCTTGAGAGCGGATCAAAGCCGTGAGCGCTCATTTCTTTCTTTGGAGATGCCGCAGAAGTTTGTCCCCGATAATGCCAGTGTCGCGCTCTCCGCATTCTCCACGTAAAGTCTCATTCACATGGTACGATTCTACTTGTGATTTCGCAGTTGCGACGTCGCGCGTGCGGCAAAACGTTTCCCGGGGAAAGCTGCGGTGCCGGGCGTCGCAGCTGCGAATTCGCGAGCAAGTTCGCGCCGTGAGAATCGGGATTAACACCGGAAGCCAGAACGTGACTCCGGCGCTCAGTCTTAATTTAGTCCAAAAAGTGACACGTACCAACTTTACCCCCACCCCCACCCCCACCCACCCAATGTGGAGCCGCAAGTGTTCACGTTCCAATAAACTCTATTGAAAGCATGTCCTTAGCCGTGGAAGCAAAATGAATTTTAAAAAAAAAATAAGAAAGCCTTTTTTTTACTTTTTTACAGGTTCCATAATTGTTATAAGCAGATTTTTTTTATGGTAAGATTTTTACTTGATAGTCTATAAAGGCAACATAGCCTACCAATAAACATTTTGCCAAATTACCCGAGCATCAAAAATAATTCTGGGAACGTAGGTACTCACGCTGAGCGTGCTGGCGTCCTCAACTCTAAATGTTCGAAGAAAAAAAATCTTAAACAAATGGCACTTCGCACGCGCGTTCCCCGGACGCTTTATTTTGCTTATTTACTTGGAATCTTTTCCTTAGGGAAGGGGCGAGCACGTACAGCGCGTTTACCTACGTTCCCAACATTCTCGTTGATGCTTGGGTAATTTAGCGAAAGGTCTATTACTATTAAAAAGAAAAATGAAAAAAACCTTGAATATCTGAAATTATATTGTTTAGTTTAGGTGCTTCCGTATAACTGCTTCATTATGCCTTGTGCAATTTATAACAAGTTATATTAGCGTACAAGCGTCTTTCGAGTAACCGCTGATGGATACGAGCGGTATCGATATGCATATTTCCAAACTACATATATTACCACGAGAGCTTCATAAAAAGTCAAAAATCGATGCGAAACTGAAAAGAATCGGGAATTTATGTTTTACCAAGGTTCGCTTCCCAATTAAGGTTATGGTATCGGCTTCATAAAAAAAAAAGGAAAAAAAAAGAAAGACGCTTTTATTATAAAAGCTCTGCGATTTGCCTCTTTATGCCGAATATCCGAGAGCTTAGTATTGTTGCGTAGGTATGGTAATGAAGCTGTCGATAAGCAGCCACTAAATATAACCAACTAAAATATTGAAATAATTAATGAACGGCTTAAATTTTTTCGCAGAATCATGCAGGGTCCAAGCTCTGTGTTCTGTCCTTCTGTTCGAGTAGCCAAATCATTCATTGAGGCTGTGCCCTACTACAGCCATGTAAGAGCCCAAGCTATCTTCAGCTTGACATCGCTGCCCGTATTACGCAAGCTCTCAATAACCACCAAAGTCATGCCCAGTAACCCCCTACACTATGGACCCGTTGCTCTCGGGCAGGGGGCGACCATGTCATGCTGGCTGCACCATCCACAGAATACGACTACGTCCGATTATGCACGTGTCACGTTCGAATTCAAGCATCTGTCGGCATCTGTAGATGCGCGATAACAAAACACCTAAATAATAAAAATAAAAATAAAAATAAAAATAAAAATCAGTTATGCAGCTTGCAGCCTTGACGTCCCGTCAAACATTCCTTTCAGCTTTATTATTTGTATTGCTTTCTTTCATAGCCTCCCTGAGCGCGTTTGTTACACTTTGCGTGATAGCGAAGCCAAAGCTACTTGCAAATGCATGTTCCCTTGAACAATGCTCGCACCGCACAGCCCGCATACCTGGCCGGGACACTGAAAGCTCGCAGCTCGCTCTTGTAGCCTCTGATAAGCTGGCACATGGAATAAAACGAAGTAATGAAAAAAAAAAACTGGGGTGGGAATGCATATGACACATGTGCGAAACGCGAGCCTCAAATGTTGTATTTTGCTTGCCTGGAACGCTCCTCCAAACTTGAGAGCTTTGGGCCGATAGCCATCTCGTTCGTCAGGTCAGTTTGTGGCGTTTTGAGACGCTTTTATGGCGGGATACTTCGTCAACACTTCCGAGCGAGCATTCACTTTATCTTAGTACAAAATGTCAACTTAACTGTCTCCAGTCCTTCATACAGGTATTTGTACCTTCGTTCAGTCTAGCTTTAGACACCCTATCTATTCGAGGAGTATATTTCGAATTCTACCTTGTGATCTCTAAACACCGCGTAATCTTCAAAACCGTGACGGAACAGCGTCTTCCCAAACAAGTGACGGCACCGCTCCGGCCACACGTCGCGCGGCACCACTCGCGTTGTCTCCACAAAGCTTGTAATGAAGGCAGTGTGTTGACCAACTCACCTGTTGGCACGCCGGCAGCCGTGTAATCCCAGCGCAGCCAGTGAACGAGCGACGCCCGACGTAAAACAGTCACTGACCGTAGCGAGCAACGCGCTACCCAGTAGCGCGGGATCCAATCCTGGACGACTCGCGAGGTGTCACTTTTACTCCTAACACCATCCAACAACAGTATTTTGTTTTGGTTTTTCGCAAAAACCCAACTGACAAGTCGCCTGTTCTTGTTGTTCCAGTATTTTCTCTGTCGGGTTTCTTCGCCAAACAATACAACAACAACAACAAAAATCCGGCGCACAAGGTTTCTGTGTGGCGGGCGGGATGCGGGACAGCGAAGGCTCGTGTTCGCGGTGACGACGAGCTCGACCTGCGGCGGTGGTGACGGAACTCCGGGAGCCGCCGAGCTCGGAAGAGGACCGACGCACCGCGAGAGAGAGAGAGCAGCGAGCTCCTGGGGTTCTCCGATGCGAACGCCACCGCCAGTCGACCGAACGACAACGCGCAATCGGAACCTCCCGCGCGCGCGCGCGCGCTGGGCGCGCCGTGACTTTGGCGCCGTATTGCGGCGAATAAGGCAAGCCTGCTCACTCGCAGACGATGCTTGCGCGAGCTGGACGTCTTCGTTCTTCGTTCGAACTGGATGCCCTACAGAGAGGTCCTCCGTTTAGTTGTTGTATACAGTGATGGCTGTAACGGGCACTTCCCACCACTGTAAATGACGTCCGTTGTTGATGTTGTAGTTGTAGTAGTTGTTGTTGTTGTCGCTGGTGATGTTGTGGTTGGCGTTCTAGGACGTCCGTCGTCGATATTGCCGAATCCTCGAAGAAGATCGCCCGCCGCCCGCGGGAATCGAAACTGGGTCCGCTGAGTGCGAAGCGGAGGCGTTACCACTGAGCTACGCCACAGCGGTAACAATGCACGTGCTCTCTGGAGAGAAAAAAAAAAAAAAAAAAGCCGATATCAAAATGTCGTTGTAGCACTGTCAATGCCAAGAGCTCGGGACGGGAGCCGCGCCTTCACGCGCTCCTGAAAAAAAAAAAAAAAGAATTTGTTTGGAACAAAATGGCCAGATGACTATTATGTTCCGAACGCTTGCGTTCACGCACGGTGCGTGAACGCGACGCCGATGTCCAACGAATTCGCCGTGACGTGTCACAGTTATTGCTACGACTGCACTGTGGACGAGACTGCTCAATGTTTCTTGTCTCCGTCGCCAATATGGAACTATTCGTTGCGAATCCTTTCGCGCTTAGGTAGAACTCCACGTACGGAGCGAATATTCGGCGAACAATCGACCAACTTCGCCCGGCGGCGTGTTCGCGTTGCGCGCTGCGAATTAGCCACTGTTCTGACGTCGCGCGCAGACCAAGCACCGCTGAACGAAATTCGTCGCTTCTTGCGCTCCGTAAAGTCCAGCCTAGCAGTCGATTTTTTGGTTGTTGTTGTTTATGTCCAAAAAAAAAACATTCTTTTTTATAACGGCGTTATGTAAACGACATGCCTGTATTGTTAACTGTGTACTGTCCATAATTTTTTCTACGTTCTTATTTTGAACAGAAAATCAGGGCGCCAATCAGCTTGTGCAGATTAGACATAACACGACCCCGACAGGAAGCAAATGGCGACGGACACACACAAAAGCTCTGTCTGTCTCTGTGTGTGCGTCTGTGCGCGTGTGTGTGTGTGTGCGTGTGCGTGTGTGTGTGTGTGTGTGTGTGTGTGTGTGTGTGTGTGTGTGTGTGTGTGTGTGTGTGTGTGTGTGTGTGTGTGTGTGTGTGTGTGTGTGTGTGTGTGCGCGTATGTGTGTGTCGTCTTTTGCTTCCTGTAGCCTCGCGGTGTCGTGTTATGTCTGCTATTGTGTTTTTATTTCGTATTATTTTTTTTCTTTCCTCTCACCTTTTGGTAACTAAACCGAGACTGTAGCCCCATTAAACTCTACAAAAACAAGATTTGATTTGATTTTTTTTTTTTACCAGTGGTTGTTGCGAGGTTTGGTGAAAGCTGTCTCCATTTGACTTAATTCGATTTGATATGAGACAACGCCCAGCATGCATTGCTGTACAGAATCACAAGCAGCCCAATGCATTTAGTTGCTTTTGGTGTAGTCATCGGAGCACGTAGACGGTTTTATTATTGGCCCTGATCTGGACTATAGTATAATCGCACAAAGCTTTATGTAGTATTTCAGAAGTGAAGATGGGCGCATCTTCACTTCCATGGGCGCTCAAGATGTACAGGCGCACGTTCGCATATAGCCTTGACTGCATAGCCACAGAAATTTGTCCGCAAGTATATCATCCTTTCTAATTTATGTGTTGGTTTAATCTCGAAAATACTGCAAAACTTTCAATCTAGCTCTACGGAGATCGAAAACGTTCCAGGGTTACCTAATATATGGCGCCAGCGTGCCAGTGTGCACTTTCGTCGCAAGCTCGAGGGACTATGTATATAGCTTATAACTACTGATAGAGTGAAGTCCTGAAGCGACTGTCTCTTATCGAAAACTCGGATGCCACCTGGCGATCCTCTAAGGGCCGGTTGCACCAACGTCGCTTACCTTAACTCAAAGCGGCTCTTTCCAAAGTCGGCTTAGCGCCCTAAACCGAGCTCGGATAAGCACGGGTTTAAATTCCGGTTGCACCAACGTTAACCCGGCTTTACAGACGCGCCCCTAGCTAAACGCTGGATTTGCCTAGGGAATGTAGGGACAAACAGAGTGAACTAGGGAACGCTCAGAGACACGAATACGATTGGTGGAGAGGAATCTCGTGATGTAAACAAAAAAACCTGCTGTAGTAGCCGTCGTCGGCGTCTGCTTTTTGCTGTATTTCTTCGGTGAGTAACGAATAAAAGGTCTCCAAATTCAATCATTTTTTTCGCTTAACTTTCAAAAACAGGAGTCAACGCTTTAAATAAACACAAATGCTCTTTACATCTGTGATTGTGTGTTTAATATCGGTTGATAACAGAATATTTTGACAGTGACAGTAGTTTTCGTGCTCACATTTTGAGATAAAGGAGCCATCGGGGGCCCCAAATCTCACCGAACGCGAGAAGGATGCTCTACTTGCTACATCGTTGAAGACAAAACTTCATCGAGAATAAGTAGGCAGGTAAGATGACTACTAAAATCTGCCCGAGACCGATGAAGTTCGAAACAGTGACGAACTCGCCACGGCAGCTGCGAAAATGCCCGGAAATCGTCGAATAGAAGTCGTCGAGTTGTTGTCGCCACGAATAGAAGTTGTCGTCGCCACGAATGAAAGATATAAAGCAAAATATTCTTAAAAAGCGCGATCACCAGAAAAGTTACGGTTATGGAACGATACAGTTTTCTGAAGCCAAGATTCTACTCGCGAGATAAGGAAAATTCACTTAAGATTGTATCGAAACTCAAAAAACGAAAGAAATTGACTTTTCGCTGTTTTATAATTTGAAAAGCGCCGCAATCTGATGCAAACGGCAGAAGTGTTGACAATCAGCTGATCGCCGAGATCTTGTACTGCCACTATTCAAAGCGCTGATCAGATTGAAGGACATGCGTTGCAAGTAGAAATAAACAAGCTGGTAAATAACATTACGTTACAGTTATGCGAAAATCAGTAAGGTATACATACGAATAAGCTCGTTGACAGAATAACCAACGGGAAGACAGACGTAAGCCCCACAGCTCCGTACGTATCTCGGTTAGGGCTAACACGCACTGAGAGTGGAGACCCAACTTGAAAACAGGGGTCGATAAACACTTCACGCGACAATATTTTGCATCCTTGTCACAATCGAAGGTCATTATGTCGAGACTCTCACGCTGCTGTAGCCTAAAACACTATGTACAACCAATTTCGTCCGGCGCGTCGACCGCCACAAACCAGCCGCCATGTTTTAAATCCAGGATTAAGAAACAACCAAAAGCAAAGCGCCCAATGTTGAGCGCTTACGATAAGCGTAGTTTAGTGCTAGGTTTAGCGATAAGCGATTTTGGTGCAACTGAGCGAAACCGAAACTTAGCTTAGATTCCCAGCTAAGCTCCGCTTTGCGCTAAGCGGCGTTGGTGCAACCGGCCCTTAGTGATGGCTGATTAAGATATCTGGACGTAGGTGATACGTATACAACTGAATTTTTATTCTGTTGCGCATGTCCATTTCAATGGTGACTTAAATCACGGGTTAAATAATCATAATTTTGCAAGAATCATCAATATAAGATATTTACTAAAAAGGAACAACCTCAATAGTGAGTCCCAATAGTTAGATTATTTGTATGCAATTATATATATATTTTTGTTACTTCAACCCAAAATCGATAGGCAAAAGACGTTGAAGACAGTAAAAGCGGCCCTCGTCTGAGAGAGATAAATTGACGCTGAGATTTTTCTTTTCAGTATTCCCTTCCATCGCGAGCTACGCGTTGTTTATTTACCAGCCAAGCCACATACACGCGTGCGGAAACATACGCATAAACGCACACAAACAATACAACGCACACGCGCAGCCGTTACGGGCACAGTCGAGCACACGCACGCACTCGTGCGTGCACACACAGACACATGAATAATTCACGCACACGCACACACACATTCCGCACTATATGTGTATGATATATCTCAACAAAAGTCATATCCATCCGCCTTGCCTCATTTGTACTAGCTCTTTGTTCTCAGGACATTTTACCGCTGAAAAATGACTCCTCTATTTTAATGCGAAAAAAGATAGTATCGTAGACGAGACAACGCTCAAGTTTAACGGCTCAACTTCTTGTTTTCGCAAGTTCCTTTTATTTATTTTTTCCTTCTCCTTTGGTTGCTCTGCACTTCCGGTATGTCCTAGTGATACTTCAGATATTATCCAGAAAGCGCACCTCCAGAAAACAGCAACAAATCAAGCTTCAACTTCAAATTATTTTCTTTTTTTATCAATTTTGTCTTTCCTCTCTGATTGCACACGTTGCTCATTGTGTAGCTGTCGAGTATTCGAAATAAAGAACGAGCAAAGAGCTGACAAAGAGGCGTATTTTCCTTAACCTCTATTCAGGTCCCTATTGGCCCTCCAGTTGCCAGCACCGACAAGCGCACTCAAAGGCGTAATATATTGTCACTGAGAGCTAAACAAACGCCGAGCACTTTATAGAAAATAAAATGTAGCATTAGTTTCACAAGTAACAATGCCGAAAGTACATGTAACGAGTCTGTAAAAGCCTCAAGGGCTTGCGTACCTAGCTCGGAAGGTGGCGAAGTCGCAGTATAATTCAACATTGGCTGTGTCTATTTACCCTCTTAAACGTGCTTCAGGAAAACTCGAAAGTTTTGACAAGGGTTATATTGCCGCGCACGCAGCTAGCTAAGTAGGCAGCGCGGCCGTGGTCTAACGGTTATCGCGCCTGCCTCCCACGCGAAGTGCAAGGGTTCGATTCCTTGAAGCGACGCGTGTTTTGTTTATCCATGCAATTTAGTGTTGTAGTAAATTCGAGAATCCTGTTGCTTGTTCGAGGTGCGAATGTTCTCGTCGCCGAACCTTCTAGGCCGATTGTTCAAGAAGCCAACGCGTGTACTTAAGGGGCCCCGCATGGCGATACTCAGTCTGTCTCACCCCAGCGCTCGATCCTGCGGTTTGGCCGACATCGACGCCCGCGACGCTCTGCTGTTTTCTTCTGTTCCCTTTTTTATTTTGGGCACAAGTTCGCCCCATTAAACGTTTAGTTTCTTCAGTTATCATCTCCTCATCAATTGTCATTCGCGACAATATTAAAAAAGAAAATAAACAGAAATAAGTTTGATACATGGATAACACAATAAAAACAAAAAATGGCACCTCATTGTTCTAAGTTTCGCAGTGTTTTTTTTTTTTTCTTTAACTTGAATAGGAATTCATGTGGGCCAATACAATGAACATTGGCCTATAAGAAAACCAAAAAAAACCAAACCACAAACCAAGAAGTCTGAATCCAGTAAAATACGCCCGGCATTTCTTAAGCGTCAGTGACGATGCGCCGAGAAATTGAAGGAGAGGGGGAGACGAGAGTTCACTCCAATGATGTCACATCCGCTTGATTCGTGCAGATCCGATACGGTACGATGGGGCTCTCCGGTAGGCACTGCGCATGCGCTACCACAGGAGACTCGCGCATGCGCAGTGCGTACCGGAGGGCCCATCGTACCCTATCGGATCTGCAAAAAATGGTTCCCTAAAACTCTCGAGTCTCATTCTCTACGGAACGATTACATAAGACGCTCGGTGCTCACCTCGTCCGGCGTTTGTTAAACGCAGTCTTGGGCTAGAATAATTAAAAAAAAAAAATCGAACTCGTCCTTTCTGTTTTGTTTAGAAAAGAAAATGTGTCAGACGGCCAGAAGCGTGTAAAAAAATAGGAACGTTTTGCAATGTTGTTGTTGTTGTTGCTTCGTATATACGTGTGGAAGACCGATAGGGCTATATACGGAAGCGCGTTTGTTCTAACTGTTTACGGGCGCTGCCTTTTTGCTCGAAATAACCTTTATTTTTATTCTTTTTTTATTTTGGCAAAGAGAGGTTGACAGAGCGTGTACTTTCTGCACCATTGACGCCAGAATCATCCACGGCCGCTCTTCGGTGCCTGAGCACAACAGCAGGCCACCACACGGGCAGCAGCACGACGTCAATGGCTCAAGGCGCCGGCTTCGCGGACGAATAAGCGCCGACGCACACAATCTCCTCCGACAACAGCAGAGAACAAACAAAAAAACGCAAATCACCCCCCCTCTCTCCCCCCTTCCACCCCTGCCCCCCCCCCCTTCAACCCCCCCCCCCCCCCCAAAGAAGAAAAAAAAAAAGTATTAAAAACAAAGAAACCAACCAGAATCACCGAGGGGATGGTGGAGACACGTTGTTCTACAAACAAACTACACTCCACTTTTCGACCGACAGAAAGCGAAATGTTTCCTCCTGTTCCTTTCTCCTCGGTCGAGCATTTCGGTAAAAAGAGGTGGTTCAAAAAGACAACGATTCTCTTGACGCCACTTGTCCCGCTTGGCTACGGCGCAACGCGCTTTCCTTGGCGCCTCCCTTCTGCGTCTCTATATACCGGTGCGCGACGACCGCTTTGTGTGCGCTTTGTCACTTTTTGTCTCTCTGCTCGTCGCTTATATAGGATGATTTCGAGAAATTATGCATGCGTGGCAGGTTTTCCACTCATTCTTTTGTCCCGTGTTTTTCTTTTTCTTTTTTCTCGAAAGGATGTGTGTAGGAGCGTGCGTATAAGAGTGTATGGTGCGAGCAAACAGCTCGTACGTTTACGTTTGTAAATAACAGCTTCGAAATGTTCGGGAGAACCGCGGGTATTCTACACGCAAGTCGAGAAATGGCCGTGGGACTGGAGGGAGGCCCTATCTTGACAGTGTGGTACTAGATTCACGGAGAAATTCGGCGGCATGGGGATGGATGCTCGTCAATAAGAGCAAATTCACGCGTGCGTTCTGCTCACACTTTATGCGCTCAGAGCATCGAACGATGACCTATACTTACGTCATAGAGGCAATGAAGAAGGTAAGGAAAAAAAAAAAAAAAAAAAAAAAAAAAAAAAAAAAAAAAAAAAAAAAAAAAAAAAAAAAAAAAAAAAAAAAAAAAAAAAAAAAAAAAAAAAAAAAAAAAAAAAAAAAAAAAAAAAAAAAAAAAAAAAAAAAAAAAAAAAAAAAAAAAAAAAAAAAAAAAAAAAAAAAAAAAAAAAAAAAAAAAAAAAAAAAAAAAAAAAAAAAAAAAAAAAAAAAAAAAAAAAAAAAAAAAAAAAAAAAAAAAAAAAAAAAAAAAAAAAAAAAAAAAAAAAAAAAAAAAAAAAAAAAAAAAAAAAAAAAAAAAAAAAAAAAAAAAAAAAAAAAAAAAAAAAAAAAAAAAAAAAAAAAAAAAAAAAAAAAAAAAAAAAAAAAAAAAAAAAAAAAAAAAAAAAAAAAAAAAAAAAAAAAAAAAAAAAAAAAAAAAAAAAAAAAAAAAAAAAAAAAAAAAAAAAAAAAAAAAAAAAAAAAAAAAAAAAAAAAAAAAAAAAAAAAAAAAAAAAAAAAAAAAAAAAAAAAAAAAAAAAAAAAAAAAAAAAAAAAAAAAAAAAAAAAAAAAAAAAAAAAAAAAAAAAAAAATCGAACTCGTCCTTTCTGTTTTGTTTAGAAAGAAAATGTGTCAAACGGCCAGAAGCGTGTAAAAAAATAGGAACGTTTTGCAATGTTGTTGTTGTTGTTGCTTCGTATATACGTGTGGAAGACCGATAGGGCTATATACGGAAGCGCGTTTGTTTTAACTGTTTACGGCGCTGCCTTTTTTGCTCGAAATAACCTTTATTTTTATTCCTTTTTTTTATTTTGGCAAAGAGAGGTTGACAGAGCGTGTACTTTCTGCACCATTGACGCCAGAATCATCCACGGCCGCTCTTCGGTGCACTGAGCACAACAGCAGGCCACCACACGGGCAGCAGCACGACGTCAATGGCTCAAGGCGCCGGCTTCGCGGACGAATAAGCGCCGACGCACACAATCTCCTCCGACAACAGCAGAGAACAAACAAAAAACGCAAATCATCCCTCCCTCTCTCCCCCCTTCCACCCCTGCCCCCCCCCCCCCCCAAGAAGAAAAAAAAAGTATTAAAAACAAAGAAACCAACCAGAATCACCGAGGGGATGGTGGAGACACGTTGTTCTACAAACAAACTACACTCCACTTTTCGACCGACAGAAAGCGAAATGTTTCCTCCTGTTCCTTTCTCCTCGGTCGAGCATTTCGGTAAAAAGAGGTGGTTCAAAAAGACAACGATTCTCTTGACGCCACTTGTCCCGCTTGGCTACGGCGCAACGCGCTTTCTTGGCGCCTCCCTTCTGCGTCTCTATATACCGGTGCGCGACGACCGCTTTGTGTGCGCTTTGTCACTTTTTGTCTCTCTGCTCGTCGCTTATATAGGATGATTTCGAGAAATTATGCATGCGTGGCAGGTTTTCCACTCATTCTTTTGTCCCGTGTTTTTCTTTTTCTTTTTTCTCGAAAGGATGTGTGTAGGAGCGTGCGTATAAGAGTGTATGGTGCGAGCAAACAGCTCGTACGTTTACGTTTGTAAATAACAGCTTCGAAATGTTCGGGAGAACCGCGGGTATTCTACACGCAAGTCGAGAAATGGCCGTGGGACTGGAGGGAGGCCCTATCTTGACAGTGTGGTACTAGATTCACGGAGAAATTCGGCGGCATGGGGATGGATGCTCGTCAATAAGAGCAAATTCACGCGTGCGTTCTGCTCACACTTTATGCGCTCAGAGCATCGAACGATGACCTATACTTACGTCATAGAGGCAATGAAGAAGGTAAGGGGTCTATACTCTGCTTCATACTTAGCGTGCAAGGCTGTCAAAGCTACTGGCGCGAGCGCGGGCCTTGATCTCGTTGATCATTTGCACGCGTTCTCGCGCAAACAAAACCATAGATGAAGCCACGCGCTCGCGCCAGTAGCTTGACAGCGTTGCACGCTAAGTATGAAACAGAGTATATACGACGAGCAAGTGTTCCAAAATGCGTCTTCCACGCATTGTAACTCAAGGAGGAGCACGCCACGCCAATCAAAGGGCAACCTAGAGAACGCCCCGGGGACGTGCGATGACAGAGCAGCCAAGGGCGCGCTGTCATTGGTTGAGTCATAGCCTAACAAAGCCTGGCAGTTCGACGACGGAGCCATAAGCGCGAGACACATGCGCGAAAAATCCATCCGATCCGACGTGCGAACCGCCGGAAGGAGGGAGGGAGGAGGGAAGGAGGGCGAGGGTTTTCGTCGCATCGGAACGTCGGACGGGGGCTCCGTGCGGCGCGGCGTGCGTCCAACTTGCTAGATATCGCCGCACGGCTGTCCGAATTTCGGAGGGCCGCAGCCAATGGCAGCACGGATGGCGCGAAGGTCATGTTGTCACCCGATCGGGCGAGGAGGCGCTTCGTGGTTCGGGCAACAGTGTGGTTCGGGCAGTTCGGGGAAGCGGATCTCCCCCTCTACAACTCCTACACGACACACACATCTGGCGGTGCGCGGTGAAGGAGATGGACGCCATCGAGTTTTCTCGCGCACACAAAACAAGCTGCTGATCTCGCGCGCCATAGCAAGCCGTCCTTCTGGGACCGATCGAGGCCGTCGAAACCCGAATGTACTCCGTTTCACCTTACGATGGAGAGCAGCGGACGCTACGAGCCATTCCAATGCCGTGTGAGTGTCACGTGAACTTCGGGAGAGACGCAGCAATGCGCGGTGTGCGTAGTCACGTGATTTGTACGCAGTGCTCGCTTCGCTGGAATGGCTCCTAAGGTCCGCTGCGGTCCATCGCGATTAAGTGATGTTGAGCAGAAAAGTAGCCTCACGAAAAATTTCTACACACGCACACTTTAATAGAATGTAATAAAAATATTATGTTTGTTTTAAAGTCATAAAAACCAAGAAGGGCGAGGGAAGTATTTTAGTTTTCTAGGCTAGGTGGCGCGAGCTACCGCCCGTTATATATATAGCCATTAGCATTCATCCATCCATTCGGTAGAGGGATACCCGAAACTGGGCGGAGCTGAACGGAGCGACGCAACGACGCGTCGGAAACCCATGTGTCGCGAACCGTCCTGTGCGGCGATTCGGAGCAGCCATCTTCCCGACAGTTCGCACGCCGGACCGGACAGTTTTGACGCGCATGTGTTTCGCGCTATTGGCGACTCCAGCGAAATCGACGCCGCGTAGCGGCAACGTCGCGAAGCTCATGAGAGGAGGTCGTTTCAACTCTGTCGTCTGCTATCGCTGCTTTGTACTCGTAGGCAGCATAGAAACAAATATCGTTTCCAGTAATTATTTTTATGCTTCCGCCGTGTCATTCCTACGCATTGACTAGAAGACGGTATCTACCGTCGAAAAATCGCCATGCTTTCATGTGTAACACCGATTTTACGCTACAGTGCAAGAACTTTACGGTGATCCGCGTGCTGAACGACGAAAACGACCTAATTTCGTCCGCCATTTCGCCTGACCAGCGCGCCCCCTATAGTTCGCTGGAGTCGCGAATAGAGTGCCCGTTCGCAGATTTGGAGCGCGAGGATCTGGTAGCACAGAGCATCAAAGAGTCATTTCTCGGAAACCTGGACGTCAGCGCACAGCTTTTCCAGCGGCGAGGACCCGAAACATACTTTCGAGTCCTCACGTCTCGCCGCAGCATCTCGCGGCAGCGGCGAGACTGCGTTTCGGCGGCTCGCCGCAGCGGGGCACCAGTCACGTGGCTCTCCTCTCATCCGTTGTCTGCCACTCCACCTTTTCTATTTCGGCGGCCGCTTCTCGTGGCGATCTGCCAAGCTTTGTCAGTATAGGAGGTGTTAAGATTGGAACCTTCGGCAACCTTTTCCGAGTTTCAACGCTGCGGAAACGAGTCCCGAAACGAGTCCCGACGTCTCAACGCGTCCGTGACGTCAACGGGACGTGTGTGTGTGTGCGTGTGGGTTCGTGCGCTCCGGAAGGGGAGAGAGGCCTGGCCTAACTGCGGAGAACCATGGCTACGACGCACTTCTGGCTACGACGCGGCGGACTTTGCTGCAACGCACTTGGCGGTCGCACCTGCTGCCCTGGCGGAGAGTGAGGGAGAAAACGGACCCTATATAAGGCGGGGCGTGAGGCGGCTCCAGTTGTTCTCTTGGATTTGACGACTGTATCGCTATCATGTAATTAAACCGTTCGTTACGTTACCAATTCTCCCACCTCCACTGGACCCCTGGGTTCTTCACTTCGGGGAATGGTCGTCGTCACGAGCCAGGAAGCCTCCGGACGTGCGGCTTAAACCCCGCCTCGAACAACTGGTTGGCAGCGGTTGGGATTGGACCATGCGACATCGTGCTACATCTGTGGGTGAGCGTTTGGACTTTGCTTTGAGATTCTCCAGGCTTCAGATTATGGGTAATTAATTTTGAACTGCTGGGAATCCTTAGTGTTTGACTCGTGCGCTAGGTTTGTGTACAACCTCGCGACAAGTTTTATAGCAAAGCCAAAGCTAAAGAGCAGCGATCATGGATCTAATGAGGTTACTGAGAACAGATTTACTCTGTTTATGTGAAGAATTGGGTGTGGAGGTGGAGCAAAAGATGAAGAAATCTGAGATCAGTAAAGCGATTTCAGAGAGCGCGGAAGCAGAGGAAATTAAAATTGCGTGGGAACTGCTTCAGAACGCTAAGAGTGAAGCTGCAGCAAGAGAGGAACGAGAGCAGGCTGCGGCGAGAGAGGAACAGGCTGCAGCGAAAGAGGAAGAGGCTGCAGCGAGAGAGGAACGAGAGCAAGCTGCAGCGAGAGAGGAACGAGAGCGGGCTGCAGCGAGAGAGGAACGAGACCAGGAGCGAGCGCTGAAAAGGCTAGAGCTCGAAATTGAACAACAGCGATTAAACTCGCAGAACAGTAGAGTTGGGGCTCCGGTACGAGCAAGTGAGACCGAGTCGTATCAAATGAAGAAGCTCCTGCAGCCGTTTAAATTTGGGGAAGACGTGGGCCTGTTCTTAGTTAACTTTGAGAGGACATGTGAGAAGTTGAGCTTCGCCCCAGAAACGTGGCCGCAACGGCTTTTGACTTTGTTGCCCTGTGAGGCTGCAGAGGTTGTCGCGCGCCTTAGTGCTGGAGACGCGGACGACTACGACAAGGTGAAGTCCAGCCTTTTGAAGCGGTACCGCCGTTCTGCCGAGGCGTTCCGTCAAAGGTTTAGAAACGCATCCAAAAAGAGCAGCGAGGGCTACTCGGATTTCGCGTACGGGCTTAAAACCAACCTGATAGAATGGTTGAAGAGCGAGGAAGTGTACGAAAGCCGAGACAAGGTAGTCGAGTGTGTGTGCCTCGAACAGTTCTTTCGTAGCATTCCGCAGTCAGTCAAGCTCTGGGTGCAGGACAGGGTGGGAGTCGACTCTGTCGAAAGGGCCGCTGAGCTAGCCGAAGATTGCGCAACGCGTAGAAAGCTGAGCGGAGAGGAAAGCGAATCCGGCCGAAGCGATCAGCGCAAGACCTTCCGACAGGGAAATGACTCGCGAGAAAACGGGCCCCAGAAGCCCGAAGCAGGACAAAAGGTCCCAGACAAGAGCGCAGAACACGTGAACGGAGACGAGGCGCGGAAAAGCCCAACAGGGCAGTTCGAGGCAAGGAAGCCGTTCCTGTGCTACAACTGTCAGGAGCCGGGACACACAGCGGCCAGATGTAAGAAACCGCGGGTTGTGTTCTCGTACGTGAACGGTAGTGACGAGGACCTGAAGCTCCTTCGTCCCTATCTTCACGAGCTCCAGGTAAACGGAAAGCCGTGCAGGGTGCTTCGTGACAGTGCAGCGACGATGGACGTTGTTCATCCGTCGTATGTAACGCCATCCGATTTTACTGGAAAGGTAGTTTGGATCAAGCAGCTGCTTGAAAAGCACAGTGTCTGTCTGCCTATGGCGACAGTGAGGGTAACTGGCCCGTTCGGAGAGCTAGTGACAGAGGCGGCTGTCTCGCAAACAGTCCCGTTGGAATATCCTTATTTGTTTTCTAACCGGTCAGATTTCCTGCTGCGCGAAAGGGGTCAACAACTGGGAGAAGGGCTAGTTCAGTCGTGTACAAGGTCCAAATCGCGTCAGGTCGCCCCTTTGTTGACGAGTGATCCAGAGCCAGAGGCAGCTGACGGGGAGAGAGCACTCCCAGAGTTGGAGGCAGAAAACCGGGATGAGAGGGACCAGGTTGTATAACAGCCTGACCTCGTAGCACTAGAAAGCGTACGCCGTCCCAACGCGCCGGCGAAAAAGGCGGAGGAAGAGGGGATCAGTGAAAGATCTCTCGTAGCTCCGGCGTCACGTAACTTTTGTCCTCTGCTACGAGTAGACAGAGTCGAGCAGAAGAGCGACCCTAGTGTGTCAGGGTTTCGCGATACAGCTCAGGAGATTGCTAGGACCAATGTGACGGGGCATGAAAAAGGCGGATTGTTTTATCGGCGCTATAAGGACCGCATTTTCACGTCTAGAAATCACGTGAAAATCGATCACTATGACTTCAGCGTAAGAAAAAGAAAAGGCAAATTTAACGGCATTGCCGATGGGTTGAGCAGATTTTTCTGATATCACCAAAAACAGTAGGGATGATCTCAGAGGTTTTCGTCATCCACGGGAATGAGGATCAAAGTACTTTGCCCAAAATGACCTCACAAATTGCGAACGGTTTTGTCTTTTGTATTTTGTTCTTAGTGACCTCGTTGGAAAAATGAGTTTTTTTTTTGGCGACAGGGGGTCTCGATACCCGGAATTGTACCAAATTTTGGTAATCCGTAATCCAGTCTGGCGGGTCTTTGGCGAATTCCGAGCATTTGACTGCGGTGTGGCGTGGTGTTGTGGGGGACGTTTCCGCTGATGCCTCCGTTGTGAGAGGTTTGGGAGTTTGTTTGGTGCTTGCAGCGTCTTCTCAAGGCCTACTCCAAGCCCACCTCTTCAGGCCAGCGATTGTACCACCGGCCATTCGAGGTTTCCCTGGCCCCGGAGGGGCTGTTAAGAATGGAACCTTCGGCAACCTTTTCCGAGTTTCAACGCTGCGGAAACGAGTCCCGAAACGAGTCCCGACGTGTTCTGGACTGTCGCCCACCTGTCGATGCCTGCCCAAAACGAGTCTCAACGCGTCCGTGACGTCAACGGGACGTGTGTGTGTGTGCGTGTGGGTTCGTGCGCTCCGGAAGGGGAGAGAGGCCTGGCCTAACTGCGGAGAACCATGGCTACGACGCACTTCTGGCTACGACGCGGCGGACTTTGCTGCAACGCACTTGGCGGTCGCACCTGCTGCCCTGGCGGAGAGTGAGGGAGAAAACGGACCCTATATAAGGCGGGGCGTGAGGCGGCTCCAGTTTTTCTCTTGGATTTGACGACTGTATCGCTACCATGTAATTAAACCGTTCGTTACGTTACCAATTCTCCCACCTCCACTGGACCCCTGGGTTCTTCACTTCGGGGAATGGTCGTCGTCACGAGCCAGGAAGCCTCCGGACGTGCGGCTTAAACACCGCCTCGAACAGAGGCAATGGTTGAGGTCCCAGGGAAACAAAAGCACGTGAGAGCCTTTGGAAGTAAACAAACGCGCGAGGTGCGCAAAGAGCAGACTAACTTGCACGCCGTATAGTCAGCGAAAACTTAAGAAACGCAGGGTGTTGTTTATTAAAGGGGCACTCAAGTGGTTTCTAATATCGTCTATTTATTGTCATAACTCAATCTACGGGCTCTAAGCATCATAAAAAAAAAACGAAATCACATTTAAAGGGGTTCTGTAACGACTTTTTGACTGGTTGTTAATTGCACCGAACCTGAGCGCACTGAACTAAGTAACTGAATGAAACTTTTCTTTTCTGGAACTTCCCTTTATTTTAAAAGTTATAGGGGAATTAAAATTACAAAAACAAGCAAAAAAAAACCTCCTTCATGACGTCATTGGTCGTGGCTTGAGTGGCTGTGAACTAGAGGATGGGTAGAGAGCACAGCGAGCGCTTACGGCTGCCGCTCTCCGTGTTGACGGCTCGAGAGGGCGCCATTAAAGCATGTGTTGGATAGGCTGCATGAAGCGGGCGGCCAGGGCGGCTCGCATTGCATTTGCTGCGCGATTAAACACTAATTCGGCATGACGCTTCTTTGGCCACAAATGACAGCAAAAACAGGGTAAGGATCAGTTCAGAACGGGAGCCACTTCGCGCTGCCATGCCGCCAAACGGCCAAACCGCAAGCCAATCCTGTTCGCCGAAGGCCTTCGGAACGCTCGGAACCGGTCGGATCCTCGAGCCCGTATACGACCGCAGTGCCGCCGCGTACATCCGGGACCTTTCTACGCTTGCCGCTCGTCGGTTCCTGATCCCACTTCCTTTTTCTAGTATGCGCCCCCTTTTCCACCGCATGGTGGCGGGTATGTCGACGGGTCATTTCTTGTTTCCGTACTTTATAAATTGCATTTGTTTCTTTTCTGATCTAAAATACTGAATAAAAACTACTTTCATAAGTACTTGAAACGGTTCGCGCCCCTTATATTTTGTATTCGACTAAAAAGAAGCTTTTAGCGGCTCTGACCAGTAGTAAGCTCAGGACCAAAGACTTCAGATGTCGCGCGCTTTCGGCACCGCGGGTCGCCCCCGTGGGTGGAGGAGGTTTCCGAGTCGTCTAGTTAAAATATGACGCACTGATATTTAGTCACTCTCTCCGTGCCCGCTGGCTTGCCCCAACCCCAAGAGATGTGGAAACCGCAGAAAAGGTAGACGCTTAAATATGATTGCAGGGCCCCTTTAATGGAGCACTGCAATCATATCATGAAGGAGGTTATTTTTTTGCTTCTTTTTGTAATTTTATATTTGCCTATAACTTTTAAAATAAAGCAAAATTCGAGAAAAGAACGGTTTAATTAAGTTACTACGTTCAGTGCGATCAGGTTCGGTGCAAAATAAAAACCACTAAAAAAGTCCTTGCAGGGCCCCTTTAAGGGTGGCCGATTTCCCTACTAAAATTCCAGTCAAAGATCGTGCCGCGCCCCTCTTTCTGCGCCGTGGCGCAGAACATTAGGGGGCGCCACCAGACGGGAAGGCAGCAGGGGAGTGTACGCGACAGTCATTTACGACTGACCGCGTCCCGTCGGAATGATTTTTCGAAGGCGCGCGTATTCGAATATTTTGTCCGCCGGGAAGCCGTCACCCGTGATTGGCTGTCGGGCACCCTCCCCTGCTACCTTCCCGTCTGGCGGCACCCACTGGTGTTCTGCGCCACGGCGCAGAAAGGGGGCCGTGGCATGATCTTTGATTTATTTTTCATAGGAAAATCGGCCCGCCCTTGAATGTAATTTCGGGTTTTTTTCGGATGCTACAGCCCATAGATTGAGTTATGACGGTAAATAGACGATCTCAGAATCCACTTGAGTGCCCCTTTAAGGCTCAACCGCGTGTAAGCGATCTAGCGAGCGACGAGACGAGCGACGGAGATTTCTCACTGTCGCTCGCGTCGCGTCGCTCGGTTTTTTGGATTTGTAGATCACGTCGCTCATCGCCATAATCGCTTGCTCCCGTAGCTTTCATGCGGCTTGCCTCGTCGCGCGACTGACCGAGCGACAGCGAAGCGGGTTGCTGTCGCTTGTC
Source organism: Ixodes persulcatus (assembly GCA_013358835.2). Classification (NCBI taxonomy): domain Eukaryota; kingdom Metazoa; phylum Arthropoda; class Arachnida; order Ixodida; family Ixodidae; genus Ixodes; species Ixodes persulcatus. The sequence continues at coordinate 182,388 of JABSTQ010010929.1, read as the reverse complement.
TCGTCGCTCGCCAAATCGCTGACGTGAGGTTTATACTTCAGACGCCCCTTGCTTCGTTATTCGTCCTTCGCCGTTCCTATCGGTTAAATGCCTCAATCTCATTGGCTGTGGAGCTTAAATTGGGAGTGTGCGACACCTATAGGGGCGCCCCGCTCCGCCTTGGCAGTGATAGACGCCGCGTAGTGAAGCGCTGCCCGCTCCGAACGCTACAGCAGTGTCTCCGCCGCTTCTGCGCCTTCCCGCGGCCGTGTTTTTCGTTCTAGCTCCGGAGTAACGGTTTGGCAGCTTGACATTCGAAAACCTTCCCACGTCCAAGGTTGCTCTGGATGTGTATTCCGTCATTCGACCCGCAGGACTTGCTCGGTGTGTCCCGCAGTTGTAAGCTAAAACAAAAACATACCACCATGCTTTTTTGTTTGTTTGTTTTTGCTGAAAGATACGAAACGTTTTTGTATTTGACGATTCTGAAATTTTTTTACGGAAGGACATTGACCAGCGATATTAATTGGTGAAACTTATACGTGATAAGTACATTTCGGTTCATCTTATTCTCAGATTGCTCTTCGCGCTCTTGGCGGATGGAGTAGGCGTACTGGGATTGAGATGATTGCCGTGCTTTTTGCCAGCGCATGGAGGGGATCCGTGTTCTTAGCTTACAAATCTCGTGTAAAAAAAAAAAAAAAGATACCGTTTTTTGTGTCTTTGAACTTTTTGTATGGCGCTGGTCTCAGGTAAGCTGATATTGATTCGAAACTAAGGTTGGCCGTTACTCTGGATGTCTATGCCAGTCTCGCCATGGTCTATGCGAGATGCTTCTGTTAGGAGCCGCACCGTGGCGCCACAGTCTTGACGCACCCTTCCAATAGCGCTACATCGGTTACGCAGGCTCCGGATCGTGTCTAATCTTTGTCAAGGTTACCCACTAGCAAAAGAGCCTCAGAATCTCGAAAAGCGGAAGCCACGACTTTAGGTTGTAATGAACCTGAATAAAGTTACCGAGTAATGAAGCTCTGCATATCTGTCCACAAATCATCAGTTGTTATACTACTGGGTGTATCAAGGAGCGGCCAGGCTCTTTAAATCGACCGCAAAATTCGGTTTCTTAACCTATCGCGTTCCGATTTTGTACAGCGTTGGCCACAGGTGGTGAATTTTTTCTATAAAATTCTCAAAGAGCGAGCTTACCTGAGGAAAAAGTAAAAAAAGAAAAAGGCTTAGCTCCTATGAAAACGCAGCGAAGCCACCGGTCTTCAAACCATAGGGCGCCCTAGAATAAAAATTCGAGAATAAAAATTACACGCACCGAGAAATAGTTCATCATATTGTAACTAAGTCTACGATTTTTTTTTTTTTTTTTTTTTTTTTGCGTCTCGTTTTCTAAGTGCATCGAACTCTTCCCGTCTTTTAAAGTGTAATAAGCTCGTAACGCGGTGTTTTGTTTTTTTCCTAATATTCTGCGTTTGTCTGGGCTCACTCGAAGGCTTCCTCCCGTTGAGATGTTTTCAAATTAACTCGTCAATCCCCATTTTTCTATGCGTCTCGCGTCATTCGTACGTATTGCGCTCTGAGCCATGAGTTATATCCAGCGACGTCTTGCATCTTTAATGTGCTAGAATATGCGGCTTGATTCGCAACTCGAGCGACGCTTTTACTGATCACACATAAAAACAAGCACGGCAACTCCACACCATCTTGGAGAGCTGGGGGAAAGACTTGAAAGGGGGGAAGGTGGGGAACTCCTCCCGGCAAATAGTATCTTGAATGATGCATCTCTTTCTACGAATAAGTAAAGAAGAGCACAAAATATTGGCGAATATGAAACTGACAACTTCGAACTCCGTGGTATTTCCAAACTACGCGTCAACTGTAAACTGTCTGTATATTTTTTTCTTTGTATGTCTAGTGAAACCTTGTATGACTTATATTATCAGTTAAGGAGATCACTAGATGAGCTTTATCGTCGGGAATGCTCGTGTGCTAAGCGAACCTCCACAGGCGACGGCATTGTTGTTGTTTTCGGCCCTATTTTCTCCGCGCAAACGCGTACACGTGAAATTTTTCGATCAGATGTCATTATAATGACGTCCGGAGTGCTTCCTCTTTTCTTCGTGTGCGAGCAGTCCACTTACCCAACGTCTACACTGCCTTCCCTTTGAAAGACTTTCGAGAAGGAGATCAGACACTTGGAACCTTAGTAAGTGCTGAGGTGGTCACCGGCCAAATGATTACCTTCAATATGTAGGCTATATAAGGCTCTGGAGCAGGGAACGAGACTGTGATTCTGGTGTTGAGTGCTTTGTGGTGTTTGTGTTTGTTTTCAGTGCTTATTTGTGGGATGTGTATGTATCAAAGGGACACTATTTCCTAACAAAACTCGAAATATATATAAAAAATTGAGTTTTTTTTTTAACGGCAATCTGCGGAAAAGTCAAAAGGAATTCAACAAAATTTATGTAAGAAGGAATTCTAAAAAATGTATGTAAGAAGGAATTCTAAAAAATTTAAGTGGCCAATTTTAACTAGGAGTTAAATAGGTTGTCAAAATAAAGTCTAAAAAACATCAATAAAGTTTAAAAAGAAATTCAATACGATTCCAGAATATTTTCAACAGAAATTCAAAAGAATTTAAGTAGAGATTTTTGTAAGGGTTTCCTTGTCGCGGACTTTCACAGGGTGTTAACCTATGAAAGTCCGCGAATGCAGGCGCAGAATAAACATATTCAGGTATAGTTTCTTTCCCCGTACAGCACACGATTGGAACAACTTACCAGCTGAAATTGTCTCTGCTCCACATTTCTCATTTTTTACAACCGTATACAAACTTTTCTGTTCAATTTGTTATCTTTGTTAGCTGTTAATATTTTGTTATCGACTTTTCTTGGTGTTTCTGTTGTAAATTTGCTGCGGTGTTATCATCTACATATATTGCTGTTGCTGTCATTGTGAATCCTCCCGCATCACACAGCCCTCTGTTTTTCGATATGTAAGATTTATTTTTAATAAGATACAGTCACCATAACTGTAAAAGTTACATTATTAACGTGATTTGCGAGTAAAACGTGGTAAGGTAACTTGTATATTTTTGTTATTATGCCAAACAAACACTATTTGCAAAAAAAAATATATATATATATATATATATATATATATAAACATTAAGAAAATTAAAAAGCGCGAAAGACTAGGACAAGAGGGAGATTACACAGGGCAACTGGTCAAAGTTGTTCGCGGAGGCAGTTTTGTGGATTTCTACAAAGATTGGAGCCATGAATAATAAATGGTAGCTGAAATGTCGTTTTACCTCCTTCCATATATATCACAATAAAAAATATATAGAAGCTCTCTTTTGAATTCTTTGAGATTGAGAGTGATTCAAAAATGCCACACACGAAAATCGTCAAATCCCACCATCGGCATTTGCTCTTTTTTAGCATGTTTAGAGGCTTAAAACTCAAAACTAGTGCAAATACCTCTAACGGAATGTATGCTGGCTAAAAGAAAATTGTCAAGAAAACGCGACGCAAGAAAAAAAATTAAAAATTAGTATTTTTTATACAGCCTGCTGAAATCCAACAAAAAGGGGAGACCTCTGTTTCATAATTTATTTCTCAGTACTCGCACATGATTAAGACACCAACGTTGCACGATGTGGAAGGCAATGAAATGTTCTACATGTGGTATTATTTTAAAAGCGATACTAAACATATAGTTGACTCAAAAAACAATCCGCCGTTTAGGTCACAGTTGTTTGCGGAGGCATGTTTAGGGAGTTTTACAGAGGTTGGAGCGACGAATAATAAATAGTAGTTATAATGTCGTTGTACCTACTTGCATATATCACAATAAAAAAATATAGAGCTCTCCTTTGAATACTTTGAAATTCAGAGTGATTGAAAAACGCCACACACGACAATCGTCGAAACCTCGTCGTTCTTTCCTGCTTCTTTGAGATTTTTTTTTCTCAGAAACTAAACATGTCAGGACATTAAAATAAAAAGGATTGTTCTTCTTGGAACATGCGCCACGAAATATCAAAATTTGAAGCAAAATAAAAAATACGACTGCACCTCGTTGCGTAAATCCAAATGAAAACGCCCATATATATATATATATATATATTGTTCGAGGCGGGGTTTAAGCCGCACGTCCGGAGGCTTCCTGGCCTTTGACGACGACCATTCCCCGAAGTGAAGAACCCAGGGGTCCAGTGGAGGTGGGAGAATTGGTAACGTAACGAACGGTTTAATTACATGGTAGCGATACAGTCGTCAAATCCAAGAGAACCACCGGAGCCGCCTCACGCCCCGCCTTATATAGGGTCCGTTTTCTCCCTCACTCTCCACCAGGGCAGCAGGTGCGACCGCCAAGTGCGTTGCAGCAAAATCCGCCGCGTCGTAGCCAGAAGTGCGTCGTAGCCATGGTTCTCCGCAGTTAGGCCAGGCCTCTCTCCCCTTCCGGAGCGCACGAACCCACACGCACACACACACACGTCCCGTTGACGTCACGGACGCGTTGAGACTCGTTTTGGGCAGCCTTCGACAGGTGGGCGACAGTCCTGAACACGTCGGGACTCGTTTCGTGACTCGTTTCCGCAGCGTTGAAACTCGGAAGAAGGTTGCCGAAGGTTCCATTCTTAACAGCCCCTCCGGGGCCAGGGAAACCTCGAATGGCCGGTGATACAATCGCTGGCCTGTAGAGGTGGGCTTGGAGTAGGCCTTGAGAAGACGCTGCAAGCACCAAACAAACTCCCAAACCTCTCACAACGGAGGCATCAGCGGAAACGTCCCCCACAACACCACGTCACACCGCAGTCAAACGCTCGGAATTCGCAAAAGACCCGCCAGACTGGATTACGGATTACCAAAATTTGGTACAATTCCGGGTATCGAGACCCCCTGTCGCCAAAAAAACTCATTTTTCCAACGAGGTCACTATGAACAAAATACAAAGGACAAAAACTCTTCGCAATTTGTGAGGTCCTTTTGGGGTTTCAACGAAGTGCCCCCACTTAGATCCTCAATCCCGTGCATGACGAAGACCTCTGAGATCATCCCTACTATTTTTCGTGATGTCAGAAAAATCTGCTCAACCCATCGGCATTGCCGTTAAATTTGCCTTTTCTTTTTCTTACGCTGAAGTCATAGTGATCGATTTTCACGTGATTTCTAGACGTGAAAATGCGGTCCTTATAGCGCCGATAAAACAAGCCGCCTTTTTCATGCCCCGTCACATTGGTCCTAGCAATCTCCTGAGCTGTACCGCGAAACCCTGACACACTAGGGTCGCTCTTCTGCTCGACTGTCAAAGACACTCTGTCTACTCGTAGCAGAGGACCAAAGTTACGTGACACCGGAGCTACGAGAGATCTTTCACTGATCCCCTCTTCCTCCGCCTTTTCCGCCGGCGCGTTGGGACGGCGTACGCTTCCTAGTGCTACGAGATCAGGCTGTTCTACAACCTGGTCCCACTCATCCCGGTTTTCTGCCTCCAACTCTGGGAGTGCTTGCTCCCCGTCAGCTGCCTCTGGCTCTGGATCACTCGTCAACAAAGGGGCGACCTGACACGATTTGGACCTCGTACACGACTGAACTAGCCCTTCTCCCAGTTGTTGACCCCTTTCGCGCAGCAGGAAATCTGACCGGTTAGAAAACAAATAAGGATACTCCAACGGGACTGTTTGCGAGACAGCCGCCTCTGTCACTAGCTCTCCGAACGGGCCAGTTATCCTTACTGTCGCGATAGGCAGACAGACACTGTGCTTTTCGAGCAGCTGCTTGATCCAAACTACCTTTCCCGTAAAATCGGATGGCGTTACATACGACGGATGGACAACGTCCATCGTCGCTGCACTGTCCCGAAGCACCCTGCACGGCTTTCCGTTTACCTGGAGCTCGTGAAGATAGGGACGAAGAAGCTTCAGGTCCTTGTCACTACCGTTCACGTACGAGAACACAACCCGCGGTTTCTTACATCTGGCCGCTGTGTGTCCCGGCTCCTGACAGTTGTAGCACAGGAACAGCTTCCTTGCCTCGAACTGCCCTGTTGGGCGTTTCCGCGCCTCGTCTCCGTTCGAGTGTTCTGCGCTCTTTTCTGGGACCTTTTGTCCTGCTTCGGGCTTCTCGGGCCCGTTTTCTCGCGAGCCGTTACCCTGTCGGAAGGTCTTGCGCTGATCGCTTCGGCCGGATTCGCTTTCCTCTCCGCTCAGCTTTCTACGCGTTGCGTACTCTTCGGCTAGCTCAGCGGCCCTTTCGACAGAGTCGACTCCCACCCTGTCCTGCACCCAGAGCTTGACTGACTGCGGAATGCTACGAAAGAACTGTTCGAGGCACACACACTCGACTACCTTGTCTCGGCTTTCGTACACTTCCTCGCTCTTCAACCATTCTATCAGGTTGGTTTTAAGCCCGTACGCGAATTCCGAGTAGCCCTCGCTGCTCTTTTTGGATGCGTTTCTAAACCTTTGACGGAACGCCTCGGCAGAAAGGCGGTACCGCTTCAAAAGGCTGGACTTCACCTTGTCGTAGTCGTCCGCGTCTCCAGCACTAAGGCGCGCGACAACCTCTGCAGTCTCACAGGGCAACAGAGTCAAAAGCCGTTGCGGCCACGTTTCTGGGGCGAAGCTCAACTTCTCACATGTCCTCTCAAAGTTAACTAAGAATAGGCCCACGTCTTCCCCAACTTTAAACGGCTGCATGAGCTTCTTCATTTGATACGACTCGGTCTCACTTGCTCGTACCGGAGCCCCAACTCTACTGTTCTGCGAGTTTAATTGCTGTTGTTCAATTTCGAGCTCTAGCCTTTTCAGCGCTCGCTCCTCTGTCGCTGCAGCCCGCTCCTGTTCTCGTTCCTCTCTAGCTGCAGCTTGCGCTCGTTCCTCTCTCGCTGCAGCCTGCTCCTGCTCTCGTTCCTCTCTTGCTGCAGCTTCACTCTTAGCGTTCTGAAGCAGTTCCCACGCAATTTTAATTTCCTCTGCTTCCGCGCTCTCTGAAATCGCTTTACTGATCTCAGATTTCTTCATCTTTTGCTCCACCTCCACACCCAAATCTTCACATAAACAGAATAAATCTGTTCTCAGTAACCTCATTAGATCCATGATCGCTGCTCTTTAGCTTTGGCTTTGTTCTAAAACTTGTCGCGAGGTTGTACCAAAAACCTAGCGCACGAGTCAAACACTAAGGATTCCCAGCAGTTCAAAATTAATTACCCATAATCTGAAGCCTGGCGAATCTCAAAGCAAAGTCCAAACGCTCACCCACAGATGTAGCACGATGTCGCATGGTCCGATCCCAACCGCTGCCAACCAGTTGTTCGAGGCGGGGTTTAAGCCGCACGTCCGGAGGCTTCCTGGCCTTTGACGACGACCATTCCCCGAAGTGAAGAACCCAGGGGTCCAGTGGAGGTGGGAGAATTGGTAACGTAACGAACAGTTTAATTACATGGTAGCGATACAGTCGTCAAATCCAAGAGAACCACTGGAGCCGCCTCACGCCCCGCCTTATATAGGGTCCGTTTTCTCCCTCACTCTCCACCAGGGCAGCAGGTGCGACCGCCAAGTGCGTTGCAGCAAAGTCCGCCGCGTCGTAGCCAGAAGTGCGTCGTAGCCATGGTTCTCCGCAGTTAGGTCAGGCCTCTCTCCCCTTCCGGAGCGCACGAACCCACACGCACACACACACACGTCCCGTTGACGTCACGGACGCGTTGAGACTCGTTTTGGGCAGCCTTCGACAGGTGGGCGACAGTCCTGAACACGTCGGGACTCGTTTCGTGACTCGTTTCCGCAGCGTTGAAACTCGGAAGAAGGTTGCCGAAGGTTCCATTCTTAACAATATATATATATATATATATATATATATATATATATATATATATATATATATGGACGACTTTACTTTGCCGTGGACCTAATTTTCGCTAGTCAATCGACATGAGACGATGCAGTCAAATAATAGTAGTAAAAAGGTTACCTCGTAAAGAAGGTCGCTAGCCAGCATGCATTTTTCCTATGGTTAAACGTGCGGCCAGACCACTGCGGTGTCAGGCTAAATGTTATGTTGTATTTGTATGAGGGAACCAAAGAGTATGTCTCTCCGACTAAAAAAATATTTCGCTCTGGGCAGGAATGTGAATGCAAGGACGGAGGACAAGGAGTAAAGAACAAAACCGAATAAAGAACAGAAGGAGTTAAAAAGGTCAGAAGTTACTTAAGGATTTTGGAGTAGGGAAAATTAATTCTAGCGACACATGGGCGCCGAAGTACAGCAGTTGCTCACTTAAATCCGTGTCATGCAGAAAATTAAAGTAATGATATCCGATTTCCCAGTCAACATCACCTGGCAGGGATTATGTTGACTCGGATAAACTTACTTTGTTTTTTACTTTCTACGTGGCCATAACTTTATTGATATTTTCAATTATGTTACGAACGCAAAAGAGTCAGAATGCAACTATAACAAACCACAACAAATTCATGATGCCTCATCGCTTTAATACAGACTGTTTTGGAAACTCTTTTTGTGTTAAGTGTAGAAACGGGTGGAACTGCCTATCTACGAATTCTCTAAATATTGTAAATGTGTCCGCTCTTTTTTATACTATTTTATATACTTGAGGGTGACTTCACTTTTAACATACGTCCTGACCTGCATTGACCTCACGGCTGATAGAATGCTCAAAATGAATAAATAAAATACACACAGCTGTATTGTGCGACTTGCCGCCTTGTTGGGGTTTCAGGAAGAGGATATCAAACCGAACCGAAACCACAAACAAACAAAAAAATGAAACGCTATTTGTTTGTGAACCAGAACTGAATTGAACCGTTAGGAGTATTTTCGTTCCAGAGCGAAATCTAAAAGCAATCTTTGCGGTTTCTGATTAAATGATAAAAAAAAAACGAAATGGGCAGATATCGTTTCTGCCGCCACGTTGATTATCGAAGAAACATTTCGCGCAGCGGTTATACACTATAACAAAGCATACTGAATGCAGCCTCTCAGCACTTTTCCGAGGGGTGAACATTCCCGAAACCCCTCTTCTCCCTGGTGTAAGCAGAATACACTCTAAAAAAAAGCCCGTGCGTCTACTTTCCCGCACAACACTCGGAGAGCCAATCACCGCAGCTTACGGAGGCAGCTGAGCGACTAGGGACCTTTAGCAAATCATTGCCATGCTCCGCGTGCCGCACTACCGGAGCCTTTGAAGCATGCTTTTAAGCGCGTGCCCGCGGTCACAGTACCACCCGAACGCGCGCTTAAAAGCATGCTTCAAAGGTTCCGGTAGTGCACGCGGTGCGCAGAGCACGGCAACGGTTTGCTAAAGGTCCCTAATGACGATGCCGAAACATATGTTTAGACCAAAAAACGCAGTCTGAGTTGTGACATTAAGCAATACAAAACGTCACGCTTGCATTGCCTAATGTCACAACCCAGACTGCGTTTTTTGGTCTAAACATAGAATTCGGCATCGTCATTCGCTGAGCTGCCTCCGTAAGTTGCGGTGATTGGCTCTCCGAGTGTTGTGCGGGGAAAGTAGACGCACGGGCTTTCTTTAGAACACAGGTCACTTAGGCTGTGCGTGAAGGACGGTGGCCACACAGGATTGACTGGTTATCCAGAGCGATGGCCTGAGCTAACACCTAGCAACCGAGCTACAGTGGGGACAGCGGGGCTAGGGCGTACTTGGGCCGCCGACGGGGCGCCGCGAGGCGGTGTTTACGGGAGGCTAAAATAGGGTTAACATTTTGTAATGAGCCATCCGCAGACTGTCGCCGCGAAGCGGCGTAAGGGGGGGGGGGGGGAGTTATCACGCGACCCAGTGATACACTTGCCGCAAAGTGGAAAGTTGGGCCAGTTGGTTCATGGTTCTTTAAATAAAAGCGCCGAATAAGACAAGGACGAAGAAGTGGAACGACACAAGGCGCACTCGCAACTGTTTATTTTTGAAAAGTACATGCATTTATAGGCCCCAGAACCCTGTTAGTCATGAACGTGTCCCTCGCAATGCTTCACTCAAATATTCAAACTCACTCTTTGACAGTGCGAGTGACGCTTCACTTATGCACGCAGAGAGGGACGGCAAGATACACTTGCCGTCCCTTTCTGCGCGGCACAGAAATTGTCGAATGGGAACGTCGCCGGCGACCTTTCGAGACGCAGCCGACGCACCAACCAGGTGGGACCAGCCAGACAGCGCCAAAGCCGCACCATCATGCTTCTGTTCTGTACTTGTTCTATCATAGCTGAACCAATCATAAATAAAAAAAGGCCTAGTGACTTGCGCTTTTGACGCTGCTTGATTGGTCTCATAACCTGGTAGCGTCGGCTACGTCTCAACTTTAACTGAAACGAAGTGTGGGTGTTACGTCACGGCCATTGCAGTGCGGCCTCAGTTGCTATGAGTGCTATCGCCAAGCCTCTCAAAATACGCACCCCGCCGCCATCTGTCGGCGCTTGTAGAAAGTGTTTCCTGGCCAGTTTTCACAGCCGGCGGGGCTGTCGCAACATCCCTTGGCGACGTTGGGAACGTTATATGCGTGTACTCCAAACCAGTTCAAGGTCAGCGCATGTACCAGGGAACTAACGTACTAAAAACCGGAACTTAAAGAGCTTGGGCTCGACAGACACCCTTGTCAAGGACAATTCGCGAAGCGACAAACTTCGATCGTTGTAAAAAATTGAACAGTCTGGTTGGGACACGCGTCATAGAGAAATATAGTATACTACGTAAAGAGTGGCCACTCAAGCCGTTTCGCGGCCCAGGAGTTAGGGACTCTACTGGCCGTTAGTAGGCGCAACAGTGCCACTTATTTTGAACATTTGTCAGATATATAATTTTAATAAATAACTTCATTGTATAGAGTAAACTTTTAAAAGTATTACGAACTTTGAAAACTTTCAAAAACGACTTCAACGGCTGTGGCTATGGCTGCGGCACGACGGTTGGCTTCGAAGTCGTGGACTCGACGGAGGGCAGACGGGGGCGGATACTCCGGCTGCTTGGTCTGTGTCTTTTGCCTCGTTGTGTGGGTTGAGTGGTTCCGCGGCGTGTTGTCTCGTGCGGGTTTCTAGTCATTATTCCGTTGCGGTCATGGTGTACCGTATATGTAAGAAGTATTGTGACTGTAGTTTCTTTGTTGACGGACATTTGCATTCGGTCACTGAATTTAGAAGCCACTGGGCCAGTCATACGTGCAAGCGCCTTTCATGGAACTTGGACGGTAATTTTTTTAAATGCCCTCCATCATATTGCATTTGTCGTTGTAAGTCTCGCAGTAATACAGTACTTTTTTTTCCAGTGTACAACTGTTGACGCGTTATTCATACATTTTGCATGTGTGCTATTTGTGTAATGTATGAATAACATACATCACTCTTTGTCTTCATAGTTGATGTTTGTTTGGCTTGTCATAGCTACAAAAATAAACACTTTTCTGTGTCAATCCCTGGTGTCGTCCCATGTCGTCCCTTCAAGAGAGTTGGCACAAATGTAAAAATATCCTTTGCGGTGTGCGGTTAGTTTGAATTATATGTAGCGCTGGATGACTTTTCTTCTGCAGTACAATTAAGGTATGCTTATAAAACAATTATATTTTAAACAAAAACCATGCTAGTTACAATAACACTGACTCGTTAAACTAGAGGGCGCATGCTACTGCCCGATACGAAAATACCGCCAGAATTTGCCTTGAATCTATTCATTTATTTGGCCAGCGGTTACTGCGTGTATCTATCCATTAAACACTCAACTAGGGACTATACTGGCCGCTGGGTGCGCTCGCTGACGCTGAATTGGGCCGCTGGGGCCTATGGAAGTGTCCGCTCTTTACGTAGTTCTATATTTCTCTATGCACGCGTGTCAAAAAACTAATTTTACGCGAAAAAAAAAAAAATAAGGAAATATTGATAGCGTGAGACACAATTTAGTCGGTAGTCACCTCCTTTCCACTTGTTTCCTCTCTCCGCGTTTCGGGCGCGTGGAGGAGAAATGTATCGGCTTGGCCATCACGTTGAGGCGGAGTAAGCGTGTGACCATCTCGTTGACGTTGAAAGAGCGTATGACCATTTCGTGACGTCATGGACTTTGCACGCAAAATTTAAAATAAATCTCGCGCCGTCAATATTGCTCTAGATTTTTTTTTTCCGCGTAAAATTAATTTTTTGACAGGAGTGCCCCAACCAGACTGTTTAAAACAAAAACTTTTTTTCTTCATTTCAGGGCTTCTTAAGGATGGGTCACACGGTCCTCTTTTATTACGTTACGTTACATTGTGGAAGCTTGCGTCTGCTTACGTCGAGAGTCACTGAAGGAGAGCTTTACACGCGACAAAAGGAGCACGAATGTCTTAGTGACTCATAACGTAACGTTAGAAAACGTAAGAAAACGCCCCTGTTTGAATGGGCCTAGTTAGTAATTGTAGTGTTATTAAGGCCGGTTCACATATGCAGCAGAGCGCTCAGTTAGCGCTTCATGAGCGCTGGAAGCAGTGCAGTTGTACTGCTTCCAGCGCTCATGCGCTGGAAGCAGAACAACTAAACTGGCTAAATTGCTCATCTACAGCGAGTGACTCGTCGCAACTTTAAATGGCTGACCAACTACACGCTGTGTAAATATCCCCACAACCACAATTTTGCTCATGTGGCACCGACTTGCGCGTGACGTAGCGCTCGGTTAGCGTTTCAGAAGCGCTCCAGTAGGCGCTCGGTTAGCGCTTCAGCAGCGCAGTGTAAGCTTTCTCACGCTCCTTGTGCCGTGCTTGCTGCTGCGGAACAGCGCGTGCACGGAGATTCCGTTGTTGTTGTTTTTCCTTTGGCATTGAAAGAAGAGGAAGTAAAAGAGCCGCTCTCCAAGCAAAGGGTCGGGCAGGCGATCCAGAGTCATGAATTCTGAGCGACTAATTGATTGGGTACGACCTCATCGCTTTCTACTCGATATGCGTGACCCTGGTTTCAAAGACACGCAGTTAAAAAATAATCACCTTCGAAAGAGCTGTGTCTCGGTCCCTCAGCCTGGGAACAATTAAGGTTCGCCGGATACCCGTCACACTATAAGAAAAAATGGAGGAAAAAGGTAGCAACGGCGCGTCTTCCTCCCTTCTACTGACGCATCCCCAAGCGGACACGAGAAACAGGGAAGAATGAGACGTTTTTCTCCTTCTCCAGACAGACGGGAGAAAGCTTTCGCCCTTCCGACTCATCTTCTTTCGGTTTCGTTTTTCGAGCACGTCGTGCACGTTGTTTAATAAGTGTTTTTGAGTTGATTGAGCTTTAGCTGCAGCGAAGGCCGCCTGTAATTCCGTCTTCTAGTCCAAACGTGCAGAACATTTCGGTTGCATTGACGTTTTTACCACTAATTTTATCAAACGAGCACACAAAACCGCTAGAAACAGCGAAGTTCCGGAGCAGTGCCAGCAGCGCTACGTACACTGGGTAAGATGGCCGTTTCCGGATTGCGGGACCGGAACTAGGGGTGTCGCGAACCGGCAGAGGTTCGAGTTCGACCAGGTTCAAGTTCGACCAGGTTCGACTTTTTCGAACTTTTAGTGAAAAATTCGACGAACCTTGTATTGAGGTTCGACTCGTGTGCGCATGCGCGACAGGCTGGCCAGTTGGCTTCGGATTGGATGGTGATGGCTAAGGGATGAATTAAGGGCAGCGCTGATTGGTTATTTTAGGGTGCCTCAATGTCCTTCTGTTTAGGGTGATGCCACCCTTTGTAGTACCCGATGCCGACAGCACGCGCTCACGGGTAAAACACAAAGAAATCGACGAAAACAAAATGTCGCCATAGCACAGTCAGCGCCACAAACGCGTGCAGGGACACGCGCTTCTGAACAAAAAATAAAAATAAAAGTGTGGGACAAAATGGCCAGATGTCACCACCCTAAGCAAAGCGCACATGAAGGCACCCTAGGTTATTTTAGTTAATACCGTACACAAAAATTAATTTACTAGCTTCTTCAGTGATTAGAATTGGTTTCTTTTAATTGCAACTGTTTATAAAATAAAATAACCCTTTTTCATAAAAAAACTTCTCCAAACCTAGACATGCTTGTACCAAGGTCTGGCAACACTGTTCACAAAGTCGAACCGGTCGAATCTGGTGAAAAGTTCGAAGGTTCGTCGAACCGGTTCGACCCAGTCGAACTCCAAAAGTTCGACCTAAAAATCTGGTTCGACAAAAGTTCGCGACACCCCTAACCGGAACCACGCGGAACTGTGTCGACTACAGTGAAATCATAACCAGTGGCCCCACTCAAGGCCACTTCCGGTAATCGCGCATACACAGCGCTCCTCAAGCCGGATGGCGACAAGTGAAGGTGTAAAACAAAAACAAACAAAAAAACAGGGTTAAAAAATTGCAAGAAACTAAATTGAGTGCGTTAGTGTTAATGTTTTTAGAAAACATAATAAGCTAGATTATAATGATAAACCAATATGAAAAAAAAAAATTGAGCAGTGTTAGCTTTTGAAGTTCATTGCCCTATCCGACGCCATGTATTTAAACGTCGGCGGTCGCGTTGTCGGCGTTGTCGGTGTTGCTGTTCTGTGAATTTCTCTTTCCTGGTATATTTCCCTTTCGGTTGGATCCTCGCTTGGCGTTTTAATGTCACGTGAGTTACCGAATCACGTTATGAATGTGTTCTAAATGGGCCTGCTCAGGCAAGAAGCCAAAAAGCCGGGGACTCACTTCTCCGTTCGAGATTCCGGCATTCCGCTTCAAGTTCGTTGCTGGTGAGTGCAAACATTTCTTACAGTGCTCGTGCTGTCCTTCGCGTCAGGCTTGGCACGATCGTCTTTTCTCCAACGCAGTGTATGTGACTCGGTTAATTTCTTAGGCGTATGTACGTCGGACGTGACTTGTAAAGCGGTCGAACGTAATGAATTCCTTGTTCACGCTTAATGATTTCGCAACCTCCACGTATCGAAGCTTTCACACCACTTTACTGGAAAAATATAAATATCGTGGCAAATGACGCGAATCAGGACCGAACCTGGGATTTGCTAATCTGTAAAATCATAAAAGAGAAGCTTGACCTTCTGACGTCGGTGGTCGGTGGTTAGGTTGTGGATATATAAGACATTGAGGAAATAAACGCAGTAGCTGAGTTTGAGACGTTCTTTTCCCCTGTCTTTCTTCTTCGACCAAGTTTCCCTGCTTTTACCACTTCTACATCATGATTGTATTGATGTTTGTATGTGCCATGTATGTGATGCGCTCAATGTATGTTCAGCTGCTTGTAGTATGCGTAATATGTCTTCATGTGTATATAGAGGTTCCCGAAGATCCCAAAGCGCAATGGTGGCGTGAGAAAATAAAAATATTTTTTGTAGAACATGAATTAGGCGGTATCTAGCGCCATCTAGCCTAGCTACTTTCAATTACTCTGCTTGACCCTGCCATCTGGTGGCAAGCGATTTAACCTTTCACGCTACGCGATAAACAGCGGCTTCGAGTTCGTTCTTTTGAGAGCGGCTTTTGGTTTCACGGATTGGTTTACCATTCCTCCGTGATGTGCGGTTGACGAAGGAATCGCGACTCGAAGTATAGCAAAGGTAAGAAAGTGAGCGAAGGAACTGGGTATCGGTTGTGTCCGTTTATCATCGCAGTGCTGACGACGAGAAACTGAGTAACAGCTTTTGAAACGCAAGTTTCTGTAGCTGCGGGGGGAATCTGGCTTCGGAAATAAACACAGTTCGCGGAAAGCTCGTGTTACGCTTTTATTTGCTGCTCCTCTCGTCCCGTACAAGAGAAGTAGCGTCCTCGTTAAGGCTTATTGAGCTCAATTTGCTCGATTCGGGGCCGCCATAATGAGATGCAGGTGACGGAAAAACTTTGCTCCCCTGCTTCAGGGACGAAAGTTTCTCCCTTTCTAAAGGAACATAGGTAGGGTTGTGCGAATATTCGGAATTTTGAATAGTGGTTTCGAATAATACACTATTCGATATTCGTTTCGAGAAGAACTGCACTATTCGCGTTTTTCGAAGTGTTGATTGCGTCGGGTTAGTCCCGTTGAGTGCGCTTCTTAGCGAGCACTGGAGCACTAGCGGAGAAGCAATACCCGCAAAAGCGAGCTCCGCGGGTGTTGCTTCTCTGCATTACATCGGTGCTCGGTAAGAAGCACACTCAACGGGGTAACCTGCCGCGATAAACACTTGGAAAAGTATGAATAACGCCATTGCGTGCTTGGAAGAAAAGCATACATTCAAAGCGGGATGGTGCACGCGTGCCGTCTGCATTTGAAAATAAATGGAAACTTTGTGAGTGTGTATATCTACGTTGTAGTAAAAGTTTCAAAATTAAACTTACTGTTATGCAAGCCTATACTATGTTGGGCATAGATGCCCTTACAGCCTGCATTCATCATGCGCGATTCATTCTTTCTTAACTCGAGATTAAAGAACAAACATTTTATATAGCAAGATTTGTAAATTCACTCAATTGGGTATAGTTGGCCATCTCTATAGGATTCATGTTATGTCAAATGTGTCGTTTACTTGCCATCCCAAGACATCAGTCCTTCTTAGTTCGCAGTTCGTAAATATAGATAGATTAAACTTAGCTTGTAAATGAACAAGTGGAACAACCTTCACAAGTTTAGCTGGGTTTTCATCTAAGCATTACGCAATGGTAGTGAAAGGTCTGGAAAAACTATTCGATAATCGATTCGAAAATATTCGGCCAAAAGCACTATTCGCTTCGAATTCGCTTCGAACTCAAAATCCACTATTCGCACAAGACTAAACATAGGTTATAAGACCGTTCCTCCCTTTAGGGAGGACTATCCATACCCTTTTTTTTTTATAAGAGTGCAGTATCTCGGTGGCAAAAGGTTTCGCGCACACAGAAGGCTCTTCTGGGCGTTAAGTAGTCCACACACATATGCACTAATTGCGTATTCAAGAGCATTTGTCGCATTTCTATTTCAGCGTCCCACATGTCCGCCATAGTGCTGCTGATGCACACCCAACCACAGGAACCGGAACCGCAGTGCACGCGCTAATCCGCAGCATTGCGGTACAAGAAGCGCTATCAAGGCGCTACTGAAGCGATAAGAAGGCGCTACTGGAGCGCTAACAAGGCGCTACTAAAGCGCTAATCACGCACTATATTAGAACGAAATCACGCGCTAGGAAGAGCCACATGAGCGCTCCTTGGAGCGCTCACGTAGCGCTAACTTAGCGCTCCGCTGTATGTGTGAACAGGCCTTTATTCTCTTTTTTTTACCACATATTGGCGGTTGTCGAGGCGCATCCCAAAATAATCATGAACCGGGCGTCGTTTCCGGCAGCTGCGTAATAGCCATCGGAGAGAGGATGTTGAAATGACTTAAAAAAATGGGACACCAAGCCGTATCACTGTTTCCCACACACGCCACTAGGTGGAGGCAGTTATGCACGGACCGCGAACCTGTCGCCATCGGACTGGAGCCCGCACCATGACCTTGGCTACCCGCCTCAGGGTTGCAACAACAAAATCAGAAAACACGTAGTTACGGGAACGCCAACGGGGGAATATGAATATTCCACGCCAGGAAAACCATCAGTGCGTGACCCGCGCGCGCGTCACCCCGGTTTGCTGTGCGGCCCGTTAAAGGAAATAATCCCCTTAATGAGGACCGTGGCCATATGCGGAAACCATCACCCTTACTCGGGGCAACACAAAGAGAGTTTTGGTCTTTGTAAAAACAAGGGGGAAAAAACGGAAAAGTGTGTTCAAGATTAGCCTACATTATGTTCAAGCAGCATCTATACCGTAATAAAATGAAATCTGCAAAACGAACTATAAAGAAAAAAAGCATACACGAGTTGCAGCGGCGTGAGACGCACGGAGTGTTTTGCGATTTCCCGACAAGTTACGAAAGCTTGTTTCGTATTAAGCGGAAATCGCTGCATGCGTACTGCGGTCGTTAGCTCATCAACGCCGTTTCCTCTATGTTTTTTCTTATTTTTTTTACGAAAGAAGCGCACGTGGCCGACAGGCATAACGGAAACAAAGGGAGTCAGTGTCAGCCATAATTGGCGAAGGTTCGAACGTGCGAACACATCGGCGACGGTAAACCATGCGAGGAAATGGAGAGCGAGTCAAAGAGCGCTCACACCTCTGTTATGCGAGCCCCTGGTGCCGGAGATGAGACACCGCTCGACCCTGAACTGACGACTATCGAAAACATTCCCGCTGTTCCGCTTTAAACACGAACGGCCCTGCCTGCGTCGCACGACGCTAACACGCCAGCAGGTGCTGGTACCGCCGACGCAGCCAACGAGTGACTCGGAGTGAGTATGCAACGGTGAAAAATATCTTCCTTGCGTTCCGAAATGTTGGTGCCATTGTAAGTGACGATCCCGAGCTCATCATTGGAGTTGCTGCAAGTTGCGGCAACGCGTCGCAGATTCGTGGGCATTGTCTCACTGAAGATATGATACGTGGAAGTTCGTCTCGGCGATCCAAGTGCTGCAGCCCACTAACCACGAGCCACCCAGTCGTGAACAAAAAAGGTACTTCGCCACGCAGTGGCTGCAAGTGGGATTTCCATCTTTCGACTGCGCCAGTTCGCGGTAGATTGGGAAACAGTCCGTGAAAATCAGTAAGGAAATTAATCAGTAATTTCAGAAGAGACCTTGCTTGTACGTTTAAACTCAATACCAGCGTGACCATCAAGCTCTAAGGTATCTATCAAAAGTAAAAAAAAAGCACTACCATCCATAGAAAAGCTCTTGAGGCAGATTATAGACTGCAGTCGTGAGCCTCAGTTCCGCCTACTGTTATCGGCAATATTACCGCATGGTCCCATACGAGAGAAAGAGGTGGTCTCGTGAAACGTTCAATGTAGCGAAGGGTCAAAGATTTCTTGATAAATCCATACCTTCGCTTACAAACATCTCAATCTAAAAGTTTGTCAAGCCGATTCTATACCGCAAGGCAAAAAAGCGACCAAAGAACATGGCAAGTTTTTTGCGATACTTCGTCGTTCTCTTCGCGACGGCGACCCTGTGCGGCGCAATGAACATGTACTACAAGTCAATGAAGTCGGAAGACTTCCTCATCGGCGCCCTGTTCCCGGTGCACCAACCTCCGCACACGATCGACACCGCATCGAGGGCTTGCGGCAACATTTGGGAGGGACCGGGCATCCAGCGACTCGAAGCCGCCCTTCTCATCGTCGACGAGATTAACGCCAGGACCGATCTCCTGCCCAACTCGACGCTCGGGATCCAGATAAGGGACACCTGCTGGTACCCGCCGATCGCGCTGGAACAGGCGTCCCACTTCATCAAGCTGTCCGCGTGGCTCGACACCGAGTACGTGGACACGCCGTACCCGTACAAGCGGAAGGACGCCGACGAGTGCGACGACGCCGAGACCAAGAGGAATCTCGTGGCCGTGCTCGGGCCGTCGGCGACCGCCGGCGCCGCCGAAGTGCAGAGCCTGCTCCGGCTCTTCAAGATCCCGCAGATTGGATACTCGTTCACGGGGCAGGAGCTCGGAGTTCGCGAGCGGTACGGATACTACGTGAGCGTGGTGCCCCTGGACGATGGAGAGGTGCGGGCCATGATCGACCTTGTGGAGCGGTTCGACTGGGTGTTCGTGTCGGGAGTCTTCACAGACCGTGAGTTCCGCTGAATTTTCTTCACTCGTGTTGCTTGTGGTTTGTTACTATAGTCACTGACAAATTGAGAAACGCAGGACGTGTCGAGTCTTGAGCACTTTCTTATCGCTCGACAATTAATGAGTTTGCGTTGTTAGCAGGTAAAAACGTTGGAGAACAAATCACAACGAGCCAAGCCCTGCGTTTCTGAAGCTGTTAGTGACATAATACAAATTGAAAGGACCACTCTCATTGTGCGTTTTGTGAGTAAAGCGTGCGAACGAACTTATATTTCCCGAATAACTACAGATAAATCTTCTTATCCGGCATGACAGGACCCACTTGGTTTCTGGAGTCAACCTCCTTTGTCGTCCACTCTAAACTGATTAATTTAAAGTAGAATTAGAGTTACTCTAAACTGTTTGGAAAATATCAAGTAGAGAACAAAACGAATTCAAAGGACAGGTATACGTCGTACTAGAGATGTTTCAACGGTGAAACACCTGTGTTCCCTGAAATGTGACACCGTTTCACCACTTCATTTCATGAAATTTCTCGAAAGCGCGGTACGAGCGGTAGACCGGGGTCTCTACTTAAGGTTCACCGCGCCCCGCTGAGAAAAAAAAAAGATAAATAATACGTTTTGTTTTTGTATACAGTGGCAGTCTTATAAGCGACACCACCTACTCTATAACTCAGTACTGCTTAAACGAAAGCCAACCGGCACGAGGCCCGCTCAAGTCAAGACCTAAAACGTTGGAACACTGGGATGTGCACGGACACACAAAGTCTTCGATCTCTCAAATTAAACGCGAATACCTACGTATACCTGTCTCAGCTACATGAACAGAAATGCTTGCCATAACAGTGAGCGCTTATCGCCAACCTCCCCTCCACTGCCTTTCTGCTTTAAAGAAACCATGAAACAATTTATCTTATGATCCGCTAAATACGTTGTAAAATGAATCATTGGTATTCATGACGAGGACAGTTCGGTTGTATTCACTTTGATGTGCTGTGCAGCACTGCGCATGGTGTAATCTCAGAGAAGGCGGTTACGCGTGTTCTCTTACATGACCACGTAATCAGTTGCTACAGCGTCCACAGCACCTAGGCCATATTTTCAGCCATAGTGTGGCTCTCTAAAACCGGCCGAAACCTGTAGCATTCGGTACAAGTTGACAGAGCGAGTGTAACCGGAAACAAGCGCTCCGGTAGTTGACGCCAGATGTTCGTTTACAAGCATTTCAACCAACCAGGTTGGGTTTACAGTCGCGCTCGTTTCCAGGAAATACATCACAAACAACTCGCTCAGATTGGTTCAATATAGAAAGCGAACTCAACAGCTGCGAACAGAGTCTGAAACAGTAGTACTTTAAACAACCATAACACGAAAACTGAAGAAAACAAACAAACAGACGTACATAAAGATGTGCAAGACGCCATCTGTCTATTCTCCCCCCCCCCCCCCTTCTCTGCCTTCCTCTTCGAAAACAGCGGGTATCAACACAGCGGGTATCAAAACAGCGGGTACCAACAACAAAATGAAGCGTTACCTCATTCAATTTTCCCGAAATATTCTTCATGCTTAGTTTTTGAAGGATACTTCCCAGGAAATATTTTGAAAACCAAGTTATTAGAAACATGTTTCTTTTTTCTGTTTTTTTTTTTTATGGAACACCTCGGTTATCTTATGTGCACTCATCCCCGAAAATCAAAAAGAAGGTTACATAACATTGCATCAATGTAAACGTTGCACATTGGAAGCAATTACCCGAGCACTCAAACAAAAAATAATAACTAACGAGAAATCGACCGCTCGTCTTTACTGCGCTCTCAAATAAGATTGTTTTGTTGTTTTTTTAAGGCAGTACATTTTTTCGGGGCCCCCCACCCTACTACCAAACATCTGTCCGTTCGTCCGTACTTTCGTACATCTACACGTCCGTACATTTCCTCGATAAATTTAGCGGAGAAATTGATGTCACGTGACCTGGCATCACGTGACCTGGCGTCACATCATCAATTCAGTTTCGGCACTAAATTTAGCGGCGAAATCGAGGTCACGTGGCCTACAGACCAATTCAGTTTCCCCGTTAAATTTAGCGGGTAAATTCCCCGAGACGACTGTTCAATGTATTGTAAACAAATAAAAATGATCGTATGTTAAACGCTGTGTTCCATGCATTATACGCCTTTAGAGATAAAGGTCGCTGCCAATTTTTTATAGTGAATAACGTTTGCAATCGATGACATCAACATGTTCTAGGAATCTCCTGGACATCATTTTAAGAACAGCGCACAGCTGTTTTTAATGATGTCATCTTGCCAACTAGCTCAACTCTCTACTACAAATCCCCTGACAACTCAAGAAACGGTGCACAACCTCTTCCCTCTCACAATGTTCACCTAACACTCTTCCTCCATTTTTATTTCAGCGCCTGTCTCGCCTCCTGATATCACTGGAGTACAAACCGTGTTATACCAAAACTTTAGTGACACGCACTAGACACAGAGAAATACTAGACGTTACAAAATGCACAAACGGTGACTGGCGTACTTCTTACAGCCTCAAGGCGAATGCTTTATTGTTATTAAATAGTATAGTTAGACCTTTAACCACTTCCAGACAATCTTTCCTCTAACTAAACAGAGCTATGTCGAATACGTTCAAGTTTATTTCAAAAACGATGCACCGCTATAGCTAACAGCCCAAAGAAGGAGGTTGTAAAGTTCACGGCAGAGTCGAACCGTCGAAACTGAATAATTAGAAATAACACACAACACACCTCGAGATGACGGTGGCCAAACTTTATCGATACTTTTTTTAATGTATACATATAGTTTAGAAAGCTGTTTTATGAGTTCAATACACTGATCTCCCCAAGCGCTCGGCGCATGCGTGACGCCGCAATAACTTTAGTTCACAGGAGGCACGCAGCAGTTCACGGGAGGACTGCCTGCCTTCTCAGCTCCAAAGTCCCATCATGCTTCAAAAGTAGTGCAAGGTGCGTCGATGCACGAGGCACGTGCAATTTGCAGCCCTTGGGAAAATCATGGCGGCACAGCACAGCACTGAGCTAATTTCAGACGCCATGTTCTTCCCAGAAGTGGCGCGCGGCACGTGTCTCGAGCATTTCCACAACAATGAATGGCGGGTCAAATTTCGTATTCATGAAAACATTTAGACCTCATTGTCAATGGCTGTAGGAGCATCTTCCACGACAAATTTGAATTTTGTGTGCTTCCCTGGAGGAGTAATTGTATTTTAACTCAAGCGTGCATAAACGGCGTTTTCCTCTTCCACCTTCAGGGAAGCGGAGTTTCTGAGGTAACATCAGGCAAAGAACGCGCCGAACTGAAGTGCACTTCGAATTTTGTCCTCCGCGTGAGCGGTACGACGTGATTCACCCTCGCTGCTGCGCTAGATTTTTTTTTTTTTTTTTTTTTTTTTAGAATGAAAGGGTATTTTCGTTGCGCGGTTGTCACGCTCCACACTTCTCCGCGACATTTACAGTGGTGAGTAATATGTAATGCTGCGGTGCGTCGGCAGCACTGTGTTCCCACGGAGGAATGAGGCATAGGATATGACTATTGCAAGACTGATGTGACGTCACATCAGGCATGCGAGTGCAGCCGTTGATACTTGCGAAATTTGGCATGGAGTTTCGTTCAATTATCCGTCGTTGATTACACTAAATTGGGGTGTCGTTTAATGGAATAAAAATGGCCTATGTTAATCATTAGGCTCCCACCAGGTAACCATCACGAAATCTTAAGAACTTCCGGTTTTCACCGGACAATCCCTTTAAGGCTGGTTCACACATCTGCGTTGGTTGCGTTCGCATGCAACTGAAACGACCGTAACGACAAAGTCACCGGGACAAGCGTTCGCCAAACACATCATGGCAAGTGATGCAAGGGGTAGCTTCGCGAAGCAATCCATGAGCCACGGTTGTTGCGGTGTTTTTGTCGTTACGGTCGTTTCGGTTGCATGCGAACGTAATCGTTGCAAGTGTGTGAACCAGCCTTTACTCAGCTCGTCCTCTGCCACCGTGTCCTCTGCTCACGCAAAGCTCCAACAAGGTTGTCGCACGTGCAGAATGACTAAAGTTCCCTCCATGCATCGCGGCAGCGGCGGCGTAGCTAAACTGACTGGTCAGATCGGTCTGCAGAGACCACAGATTTACTACAATAAACATTAGAGGCTCAGGTGGCGCTAGTGTGCTGTTGCATTTTGAAGCAGAGAGCAACCAGACTCCCGGTAATGCATTCCTATCGGAAAACGCTAATGCGTTTTCTCTTCGCGCTCGATTATAAGATCAAATATTGCTTAAAGGGGCGGTGCAACGATATTCAATTGGAATGTTTTTCACTTTACACGAGCTTACTGGCACTAGTGGGACTCAAGGATACTCGCACGCAACGCCACTGGCCAAGAAACTCCTTTGTTGCGCTGTAATTTCGAGGACAAAACCGAGTGTTTTCATTCAATCTCTCCTTCGCAAAGCCTGATGACGTAGCTGGGCGGTAACAGTACCACCCAGTGACGATATTCGAATGCGGCTTATAGATTGAACCCGAACATGGCGTGGACACTCGATTTGGGCTCGTGATAATCCATAGCTCGAGAAGCATTCGGGTAGTGGCCCGTGTCCAATCGCTGCAATGACGACAACAGCCGAACCATAACAATGTCTGGAACTCAGCGCGTGTCCTGTGCCTTGCCAACCCCAGCGCATGGCTATGATCAACATTGGCGGCATATAATCGGCTCCAGATCACGTGGCCGCTTGTTCTGGCTGCGAGTTGAGGGGGTGAACTCTGCTCGTTTCTCTTTATTTTTTTCTGCGACTTCGATTGCGTGTGGTGAAAAACGAACGGGTATTTCACAGGTTGTTACCGTCAAAAACCCGTTCTAAGCGGTATTTGCGCAAAATACAAAAATCGTTGCATCGCCCCTTTAACGTTGTGACAGAATAAAAAGCTTGGAACGTTTTACAATCGGATGTACAAAAATATGCGCCAGTTAGAGCGTTTTTCTTTAGAATTCATGGCGTCGAACACTGCGCTAAAATAGCCCAATGCACATGTATAATACGTGTTGACGTTGCAGACTGCTATTACAGGACACCCATTTACGCATATAGTTAATTCTATGAAGCACAGATTGAATCAGCTTGACAAAACACCAAAAGTATGCTAATATATGAAAAATCAAACAATCAAAAAAGATGACAAGAACGAAGCATGAGGTTATGGGACGAAGAACACGTACTGGATTAGCCTATCGACCGGCGTTCCATTGATAAGGCAACCAGACCGTTCCAGACCAACCCAGACCAACACCACCTAGACAGAAGGCCTCCGCATGATTTCCTCTCCCTCTATAAAACGTCATCAGAGTCCACGAGCCCCAGCGGAACACTGACACAGCACTCGTGCCCAATCCGACGACACAGCACTCATGCCCAATCTGACGTGCCCAATCTCGTGCCCAATGACGCGTGCGGAGGCCTTCTGTCTGGGTGGTGTTGCCCAGACTCGGTCAACAAAACTGAAGAAAGGTTTTATTGGCATTCCTTATATAGCATTCCACATGGCAGATAAAGGGGCGGCACTGACGGTATGACAAGGCAACGCTTGCGCTACGCAGCACGCAGGCTGCGTGAGTTAGTACGATACATCTCCCTTTAGTTTAGGGAAATAAAGAATTAATAAAAGCATGAAACACACAGTTTTAACTAATTTGCTCAAACGTTCTGTTGTACTCCAAACGCCTGGGAGCAACAGTTTCTCGCGTAGATCTTCTGGGCACTGGAGTTATGCTAGATGTCCCTGGCGAACTTGGATTAAGCTGTATGTCCGCTTCGGCGTCCCCCGAGTCATCAGCATCGCTGTCACCTGATGACTCGTTGCTGGTTACTTCTGAAATGGCCAGGAGATGTTGACGATTCCGCCTCGGCATCTTTTTCATTTTCTGTTGCCACTTGGTACGACCTGGGCGCGACAGCTCCCATCATCCTAGCCTTTTGAGATCAGACCTGGCCTCTGACTTCTGACGAACTGTCCCTGTTGGAGAGGGTGCAGCAGCCGTCCTGCTGTTTCCGGCTGGCGATGCTTTTAAACGGGAGATCGTGGCTGTCGGCTGAAGTCGGGGAGTCGCGTAAGCAGACGCGTTCCCTGTAGCAGCTCTCCTGGAGCACGGCCATCCTCTAAGGGTGAGGAGAAGTAGTTAAGTAAACACAACCAAAGTCTTCATGTCCATCCCTTGTTTTTTTTAAGAGCCTCTTAATAATCTGCACGCCCTTTTCTGCGAGACCATGCATTCGAACGCGGAAACTCTGGGCTAGAAGTAATGTGCTTCAACTCGTACTGTTTGGCGAATGCCGGGAAGTCACGGGACAATAACTGTGCCCCGTTGTCTGAGCAGACTTCTACTGGTATTGCTGGAAATGAGGTCAGCTGAACACGGAAAAAACAAGAACACGAAGGAAAGGACTGGACATTCACACCGCTGACTAACAATGGACCTTTTTCACATACCGACGGCACCAGGCGGTGGCTGCACGAACTAAAAATCGAGGAAGTGACCTATCTGCGCTACCAATCGATAATGGGAGCTACGCTACCAGTTTCTTCGCTCTCCGAGCAGCGGCGCGTGCCCAACGCGACGCTAAAGAGGGGGATCTGTGGCGTCCACCCAAACGTCATGTTTCTATTTCCGTCCACTTTCTTTTTTTTGTGTAACACAATTATATATATGTTGCAATTACGTGTTCTACTCGCTGATCCACATCCTCCTTCAGAATTTCCTCGATTTCTAGTGCCGACTTCCGCCGCTTGGCATCGGGTGCTCGCGCGTGCGCAGAACGCTTCTTGGAAAAGGTCCATTGACTTTTACTTTTTTCTCATCCCAGCCTAGGCCTTTTCTTCTTCGTCCAACGGCTCATTAAACACGTTTAAAAACAACTTTTTAGCCTACCACTCAACAGGGTGTGGCAAACCGCAAATATTGGCGTTCTTTTTCGTGAACTGTAAACGACGAGGTGCTCACGCAATCTTCTTCTTTTTGCTTCAATGGCCAAGGCTTCCAGCACTTCACGCGCGAAGGAGTTCTTGTTTCTATGAAGGACGGTTATGCTGGTGAGCTCCGCGTCACATCCACAGGTCCGGCAATGCGCTGACAAGTGTCCCGCTGATGTATACTCTGTTTCATACTTAGCGTGCAACGCTGTCAAATCTACTGGCGCGAGCGCGTGGCTTCATCTTTGGGTTTGTTTGCGCGAGAACGCGTGCAAATGATCAACGAGATCAAGCCTCATGCTCGCGCCAGTAGCTTTGACAGCGTTGCACGCTAAGTATGAAACAGAGTATAGTTTTCACGGACGCTGCGTGCTCCCTTGCTCGTTTGGCCGATGTAGCTCTTTCCACAAGAGAGGGGATTAGGATAGACGACCCCGGTTTCGCATTAGGCATACCGTGTTCTATGGGCTGTGTCACATATCGGCTGTTGATCACGTCCTTTGTTGACCCTGCGGCACATGGCGTACGCTTTGTTCGGTGCCGAACAAACAACCTGAATGTCTTGCCTGCCTGCGATCTTTTTTAGTCTCCGGGTCACTCTGTGGATGTAGGGCACAACCGCGATTTTGCACCGCGTTGGTGGATTCGCCGCTTTCTCACCGCTTGCTGCTCTCTGCTTGAGTTTTTTGAAGAGGCTTTCACATACGCTTCCTAACAGAGCGCTCGGGTAACCCGAATCGCGTAGTCGAGCGATCTGTCTTTTAAAGCTTGTCTCACCTTGATGATGGCAGGACTTGCTTAGCGCTACTGGTATCTCATATCTTGCGAAGATGGCCCCCAGTTTGTCGATTACTGTTCTCAGCGGACGTGTCAGCCAGCTTTTCCACCTCTGGGAAATGTGAGTCCGAGTCAAATACGCGAGATAAGTACTTCCCGCATATTGAAAGAGATTAATTCCTACCCAAAACCAAGGTTGATCTGGGTTTTTTTCGCAGCAAAAGAGGTTTTATCGGCTGCCTGTGTGCATATCTTTCGCTAATTCCGCATTTGCTTACGATAGATTAAATGTCCGCATTTAGACCCGGCCAGAAAACCAAACGTCTTGTCCTAGCCTTGCATTTGTTGACACCGGAATGCCCTTCGTGTATTCGCCGCAGCGTTTCCGGACGTAGTTTTTTTCGGAACGACTACTTTGTGTCCCTTTCAGCAAAATTCCTTCTTAGACAGAAAACTCAAAAGTGAAAGGTTTCAGTTCCCCTTCGATGTCCTTATCAAAAGACATGTTTTCCACAACTGCTTGTAACTCAGGGTCGTTGCTTGTTTCTCGCGCAAAAAGCAGCTTTGTTTCATCACTCACTATAGGCAACCTGCAATGCTGTTTGGTTTGGCGCCATCTAGCGACTGAAGCTAGAAATATTGGGTACCCTGGTAGTGGCGGCTGTATTGTTCAAACGTGAACTTTTACTCTGGTGGCGCCGCTTAGCCTAGTGTCTGAAGCAGAAATACTGGGTATCCCAGGAAGCCGTGATCGCGTAAAGTGCCAGTACAGCGGAAGATACGGTTCTGGCGGTCCAATGGGAACGTGACTGCGTATCACCGGAGCGCGCCTCTACTCCGAAGACCAGGCTTTTCGCCGCGTCGTGCTGCACTATGTGTGGGTTGCGCTCGTACACGTCGCGCATTTCGAAGCCTTCTGCACGCAATGTGCAGCTTATTGTTCACCCTTTGCCAAGTTACAACGAGACAGGGTATAACCGTGGGCCCTCACTCTGCTGGCGCCACCTGGCTGTTGCCGGCTGGCTATAGGGGTGCCATAATGCCGACTGCATGGACCTACACGTCGAAGAAACCGGCGGTGTCCCCTGACGCAGCAGGCGTCGCCCTTGATAGCATGTCAGCCAGGACCAGTTCTTAGCCTAGAATGAACTGTAGTACGTAATCGTAGATTAGTAGCCGAAGAAAAGAACGCAGCAATCTTGGTGACATTGCGCCAATGTCCTTTGATAAAATGGCAATCAGTGGTCTGTGATCCGTTTCTGTTAAAACCCGCCGTCCATACACAAAGTGATGGAATTTTTCAGTCATACGTAATTCCCATGACCTCTTGTTCAATCTATAAATAACGCTTTTCTGCTTCGGTCACTACCCTTGACGCGTATGCGACCTGGCGCCAGTCATTGCCATGACGCTGCAGCAGCGCAGATCCAAGACCATCTCGTGAGGCATCTGACGTAATTTTTGTTTCTTTGGCAGGATCGAAAATTGCCAGAAGGGTGGGTTGCCGAGAGCTTCGCAGATTGTACTCCATTCTTGCTTGTGATTTTCCGTCCACTCAGGCGGGCAAATATCTTCCAAAATAGTTCACGACTCCGAGCAAGCGTTGTACAGCGAGCTTATCGGTAGGTACTGGCATCTCGTGTAAACAGCTTACTAATATGGGGATGGGACGGATTCCATTTTCGCTGATGCAATTTCCCAATAAAGTTATCTCTTGAACACCGAACTTGCACCTTTTTTTCTTTTTTCAAGTTTAACGTTAAACCGGCACGTTGTGCTTCGTAGAGCGTGGCTTTAACCTTTTCCCTACCTTGGACGACCTGAGTTCGTCCACATTGTTTGTACCGCTCCCCCCGAAGACGAGCTGGGCTCGTCCACGTTGATTCGGGTTCCAATACGCTAACATGGACGAACTGGGCTAGTCCACGTGTTTCTAGTGAGCTTTGCCGTAGATAGCTGGCACTTCACGGAAAATAAAAACCTGGTAAATTTGTGAATTTGGCAGAAAATTGTTCCAACGCAGGCAACAGGGGATTTAAAAATGGCGACGTCAACTTCTGGTCGTTGCGTTCGTAAGTGACGATCTTGCCTCAAAATTGGGGCAAAAACGAAGATATTGTGACGTCTCTTCAGATTCAGAAGGCGATGAAATGAATCCTTGACCTTGACGTCCCGCCGCCAGTCCGGGACCTTGACGGCCCGGACTGGCGGGCGTTGACTTGGAGAGTTCTCGGGACGAGATACCTGTCCACGCCAAGCGCCCCCCAACCTCCCTTACTTCCTTTCCCGCCCCCTTCGCTCTTTTCTTTGCTCCCCCCCCCCCTTTATCCTCCCCCCCCCCCCCTCTCTCTCGCTGGTCTAATCTTTCCCACTAACCCTTTCCTCAAATCTTCGGCAGCTCGTTGCTTGTCAGCCTGGCAATGAAGACCTCAATGTGTTGAAAGTCGAAAGATGTTTGTCCCGTCCGTCCTCTTTGTCTAACTCTTTCGTATTTTTGTATGATGAAGTTCACTCTAAAAAAATCTGGTCCTAAAAGAACTCTTAGGGGTTCTTCGGCTTGTCCATATTTTGCACCCTAAAAAGTTATTTAAGCACCTACTAATGGGGTTCTTCGTAAAAGACCTATAAGGTTTTTTTAAGATTTTTTTTTTTTTTATGCGAAAGAGATCTTTATTCTTCAGTTGCCTTTTTAAAAAAGTACACCAGGGGGCAACAGTGCTTGAGGCGAAACCGTTCTTCACGAGCTGAAAGAGCTCTTAATGCGTCGAAAAACCTTTCAAGAAAGGATTGTGTTTAGAGTGTAGAAATTATTAGAATTTCAAACAACCAAAACTCATCATAAAATTTGAAAAAAAAAAAAAATACTACCAACAAATCCCGAAACATAAGGGGCCCGGCATTCGAAAACCAACTCACTTCCTTCTTCGGGGACGACTGTGACCGTTGAGAAGCGGCTTCCTTAGCTTCTATGAGCGGTTATAACTTGAACGTGCAGTAAAGGAAGCTGCTCGATCCTCAACGACCGCAGTCGCCCCCCTGAAGGAGAAATTGAGATGCTTTTACAACGCTGCCCCCGTCGTATATTTAGGCGTTTGTCGGCATGTTTCTTAATTTTAACACAATTTTGCCCCAACTGAGTCGGTGACAGGTTTAAAAACGCAGTAGATATACACTTGGCCTCCAGCAAGCGCTCCTTTGATCCGTTCTTCGGTTTGAGTACTGGCTGATGCCGGAATCTTAGTAACGGTACCCGATACTCCAGCGCCGTCTTTGCGCATGCATCGTATTGTTATTGGGTGTATCGGAGGTATCGGAACGATCTACTAAAACTCTCTATTGACTGCATGAGGAGCGAAATAAAATGCTCGGACTCGCCACGCCCTGCATTTACTAAGCTGTCGACGACTATACGGAGAGCAAGTCGTCTGTTTCTTGCGCGGGGTGACGTCAGAACGACGCCGAGTTCTGATTGGCTTTGATTGGAAAGATAGTGGGTAGACCTCAATGTTAGATACCTTGAGGTCTACCCCTATTTTTGTTTTCTTTTTCAATCAGCCAATAAGAGCTTGGCGTTCTGACATCACGGCGACCCCTGTGCAAGAAGCAGGCGAACTTGCACTCCGCATACGTTTAACCAAAACCACGGTGGAAGAAGAGAGAGGTGTCTGAACTAGAGCACTGCACGGGTCGGAATTTCTAGGCCCAGCCCGACCCGGACCGGTAGAGGCACTGCCCAAACCTGAAACAAACCTGAGCAATTTTTTTTTTTTTTTTTTTTTTTTAAGTGAGCTTATGTTTGGTCCGAGCCCGACAGATTATGAACATGAGCCCGAAAAAGTTCGCAGGCTTTAGCCTAAAAACCGTCTAAGCATAAAGCGCGCACTCTATCCCACTATGCTGGTGGAGTACATACGTTTTCTTTCATCCACTTTAAGGTTTTCCATGTGCAAGACATAGTTTTGTTATTTTTTTATTTAATTTCGTTTATTTCCCTCTACATTAATGGTGGAGCTCGAGGGAAAAAGCTGTGAAATACAGCTTGACAAGGCCCTCGACCCCCTACATAGGCTGATAGGCACAAAAGCAGAGGTACAGGGAAAAAAATGCTACTTCATGCGAAAGTACAAAACGGGTGGAGAATATACGCGCGCAACACACAAATAAAAAAAAAGATTAAATAATCCTGACACATTAAAGGAGCTGTGCAACGATATTCAATTGGAATGTTTTTCACTTTACACGAGCTTACTGGCACTAGTGGGACTCAAGGATACTCGCATGCAATGCCACTGGCCAAGAAGCTCCTTTGTTGCGGTGTAATTTCAAGGACAAAAGCGATCATTTTCATTCAATCTCTCCTTTGCAAAATTCGATGACGTTACGTGGGGATCGCAGTACACCCATATGACGATATTTGAATGCGTTTCATAGATTGGACCCGAGCATTGCGTGGCACTCGATTTGGGCTCGTGATAATTGATAGCTCGAGAAGCATTCGGGTAGTGGCCCGTGTCCAATCGCTGCAACGACGACAATAGCCGAGCCATAACAATGTCTGGAACTCAGCTCGTGTCCTGTGCTTTTCCAACCCCAGCCCGTGGCTATGATCAACATTGGCGGCATATAATCGGCTCCAGATCACGTGGCCGCTTGTTCTGGCTGCGAGTTGAGGGCGTGAACGCTGCTCGTTTTTCTTTAATTTTTTACTGGGACTTCTATTGCGTGGGGTGAAAAACGAACGCGTGTTTCATAGGTCATTAACGTCAGGGATCCGTTCTAAGCGGTATTTGACGCATAGTAAAAAAATTGTTGCATAGCCCCTTTAAACAAACCGCCAGATCACTGGTATTTTACCTATCTAGGTTTACAAAATATTCTCTAAGTTGCTTAAATGACATTCTAATCAGATCCAACTCACCAGCATCAAACTGGTTGAGCAAGTTTGGCGGCGTTTATCTAATCATCTGAGAGCCGTAATTTGTCCTCCGCGCTACGATTTCCCAATGTTCTGCGTGACGAGTGGAGTAAACCGGTTCCTTTACAGATAGATGTCCTAAATTCGCTTTCCGATTTGAATGTATTGCTAAGTCTATAGTCGTATAAATTGTATATATTAATAACGCGGAGAGCCGTAAACAGACGAGCTGTATGAGAGTCAAACGGGACGCCACCGATAGACCTCAACACCCTTTTTTGTAATAAAAGTATTTTCTCAAGATTGAATAATGTAGCTGAGCCCCAGACGGGGAGATGGCAGTAATTTAAGTGGGAATAAAACAGTGAATTATAGATTGCTAACTTCACATTCTTTGGCAAAATTGATCGATGACGGTATATCAATCCAGCTATTCGTGACAGTTAAGGGATTATAAAATTAATGTGGTTGTCCCAGGACATATTGTCAGGAACAAATTACTCCCAGTGCCCTGAAATAACTCAGAATCTCATTTGGAGTGTAATTTAGAGCGATATCTCGCGTTAGTCTGACCGATTTACCTTTGGTGTGAAAAAGTACAGCTTTCGTTTTGTTTATGTTTATTCGTAATGAGTTCTCCCGACTCCAAATTTCCAGTCTGGACAACGTCAGATTTGCGGTGTCTACTAGCACATCGCAGTCCTCTCCCGAAATAAGTATTGTTGTATCGTCGGCATAGTTTACAAATTTGACATTTGGGTTAATGTTTACGACGTCATTTACATATAGGCTAAAAAGGAGGGGACCTAATATACTGCCCTGAGGAACACCACAAAGTATTGATTTTACTGAGGAAGAATTCCCATTTAGACAAACATACTGGGCTCGATGCTCCAGGTAAGACTTAAAGGAGCGGTGCAACGATATTCAGTTGGAATGTTTTTCACTTTACACGAGCTTACTGGCACTAGTGGTACTCAAAGATACTCACACGCAACGCCACTGGCCAAGAAACTCCTCTGTTGCGGTGTAATTTCAGAGACAAAAGCGATCATTTTCATTCAATCTCTCCTTTGCAAAATTTGATGACGTAACGTGGGGATCGCAGCACACCCCAATGACGATGTTTGAATGCGGTTTATAAATTGGACCCGAGCATTGCGTGGCTACTCGATTTGGGCTCGTGATAATTACCAGCTCGAGAAGCATTCGGGTAGTGGCCCGTGTCCAATCGCTGCAACGACGACAATAGCCGAGTTATAACAATGTCGGGAACTCAGCGCGTGTCCTGTGCTTTGCCAACCCCAGCGCGTGGCTATGATCAACATTGGCGGCATGTAATCGGCTCCAGATCACGTGGCCGCTTGTTCTGGCTGCGAGTTGAGGGGGTGAACGCTGCTCGTTTTTCTTTCATTTTTTTCTGGGACTTCTATTGCGTGGGGTGAAAAACGAACGCGTGATTCATAGGTCTTTAACGTCAGGGATCTGTTTTAAGCGGTATTTGCGCAAAGTACAAAAATTG
Source organism: Ixodes persulcatus (assembly GCA_013358835.2). Classification (NCBI taxonomy): domain Eukaryota; kingdom Metazoa; phylum Arthropoda; class Arachnida; order Ixodida; family Ixodidae; genus Ixodes; species Ixodes persulcatus. The sequence goes on along the minus strand of JABSTQ010010929.1, from coordinate 148,563 downwards.
TTGCATCGCTCCTTTAAACATCTGTAACGCGTGTCCTCGATTTCCATAAATGTAAAGTTTTTTTAGTAAAATATCGTGATCAAGGCAATCAAACGCTTTCGTAAAATCCACAAAAACTCCCAAAACCATTTTGTTTCTTCAAAACTTTGCAAAACTTTGCAAAACTGCACAAGTAAAGCGGCCTCCGTTGAACGATGTTTCCTAAAACCAAATTGCGAATCTGTAACCAGTTTGTATTTATTTATAAATTTGTCAAGCGGATATAAAGCACTTTTTCCGGCGCTTTTGAAAAGACCGGTAGTATTCACATGGGTCTGTAGTTTCCCATTTCATTCCTGTCTACTTTTTTTATATAAAACCGAAACTTTAGCTATTTGCGTGCGCTTTGAAAATGCTGAAGCTCCTAAAGCCAGGTTAAAAATGTGACTTAGTATTGGAGCTATCAAATCAACAACATACTTCACTGGTCTTATCTGGGTGTCATCGGCATCACAGCTTCCGCTATTTTTTGATTGCAGGATAAAAGACATTCACCTCAGATTCACTAACTGGTTTAAGAACTATTGAGGCGTCGTTCCTCGAATGACAAAAACTAGAATTAAAGTTATGTTTGGTGCTCGTTATGTTCACAAAATAGTCATTGAAAGCGTTAGACAATAAACAACCTGTCAGTATTACACCATCACACTCCACTTGTTCGACAGAGCTTCTTGGTTGATTGCGACCTAAAATTGAGTTTATCTGTTTCCACACAACATCCACACGTCCGTTTGTAGACTCAAAAACGTCATAATGGTAACGAGTTCTGGCGCGTCGAGTCTCTTTTGTCAAAACATTGCGATATGACTTAAATACCCTCATATCATCTAGGTTTCTGCTGTTCACAAACTTATTATACAATGCATCTTTCGTGCGAATTGTACACAGCCAATCCGGCGTTATCCATGGTTTTCGAATACGTCTGGATTTTCTAAGTGATTTGAACGGAAAATGGGTCTTGTATAGGGTAGAAAAGTGATCCATAGAAGTGTTATAGGCTCCATCAGTGTCGTCCTCGACCAAATACTTCGGTCCAGTCAGTGTTGGTAACATCCTGACGAAACGCATCAACCTATCAAGAGTAATGCTTTGAAATAATATAAGGTGTGTTCTGCTTCTGTTTTGAGATATATTCTTGATACTCAAAAATACTGGGAGATGATCGTTCAGATCACATGCAATGACTCCGCTTTTTATGTCGCTATCTAGATGATTGATTATAAACAGGTCTAGTGTAGTTTCTGTATACAAAGTAATCCTGGTTGGTCTACTAATGGTATTTTTACAACCGTTCGTATTTATAAGTGACATCATATCTCTTTTCACTTTCGTGTCTGCACTCATATCTATGTTAAAGTCACCACCACAGATGAGATTATATTTACCTTCATTGATAAATACCAAAAAAAAAAGCATCAAAGAACTTAAAAAAACGACTCAACATTACCGTCAGGAGGGCGGTAAACTACAGCAAAAATATTTTGGTTGTTACGTATGCACAATATTTCATAATCATGAGTAACGCAACAGTAGTTATCCAGCAGTTCACAGATTATATCTCCTTTCATTAGAATGGTCGATCCTCCCCGTTTGGCAACGCGATTTAAGTAGTAAGAGCGGTACAGTGGTAAACGAAGTACGTCCGACTCATCCGTATGCCAGGTTTCGGTAAGCATAATTGTATCAAATTGAACGGCACCGTAGTGACTTTGCATTGCGCTTGTTTCTTTTCATTGAACCTAAAAGATCAATGAGCACACTTTTCGTTATCAACAATTTAGAATTTGCGGCACACGACTCCCCAGGCACGGCCCGAAAAATGTTTTATTCAAGCCCGGGCCCGAGCCCGAGAAAATGCGTGCTGCCCGGCCCGAGCCCGGCCCGGGCTCGGGCCTTCGGGCTGGCCCGGGCCCATGCGGTGCTGTAGTCTGAACAAGGCTAGCCAAGGCGGCAAGTCTGCTCGGGCTTCGCGCATAGGGGCACTGTCTGTTTAGGGGCATTCGTACAAGGCCACTAAGGTAACTGTACATGCTCCACTTGCGGTGCAGAGTATCGCGACGGTTTTAAATTGTTTGCTTTAAGTATTGCGAGAGAAGCGAACGTCACTCTTGCAGGGGAGGCGAGGCGAGTGACATGAGGCGGCGATTCACCGCGCATGCGGCGTCGTGCATCTCCCGGATCCCTCGGAAGCGCACTCGTTCAAGCAACCGAGGGAGCGCGCGCACGCAGGCGCACCTCCGAGGAAGCGCGCAAGCAGTTTATGGCCGCTTTAAAACTGCGCTCGCGTTATAAAAATAAGGCAGTTCCAAAAACATATTATGGCACGCACAATATTTGAAGGTTCGTGATGCTCCCTGTTCGTCACGTTTCAGTGCAAGATCTACGTTTCGCGAGCGCAAAGCGAAACATATGTCCCGCCTCAAGCCCGGCGATCCTGAAGGTGGCATTCCCGCGAGCGCAAAAGTCAAAATTGGCGCATGTGACCCCTTCTCCCCCAGTAAGGAGTTTACAGCGAAAGAAAAAGGAAGGCGATACTCTGGCTCTGTCATTTATACTCTGTTTCATACTTAGCGTGCAACGCTGTCAAAGCTACTGGCGCGAGCGTGGTGCTTGATCTAGTTGATCATTTGCACGCGTTCTCGCGCAAAAAAAAAAACATAGATGAAGCCACGCGCTCGCGCCAGTGGTTTTGACAGCGTTGCACACTAAGTATGAAACAGAGTATAGTTACTTGGGCCACGTGCGCCGTGCGCCGCACGCCGCCTAGGATCCTGTTAAACTCGTAGGGGCGCTTCTGTTTTCCTCACTCTGGGAAGTGCACGTGCTACTTACGAGGTTATGTTTTAATTTTCATAGTGCATAGAAGCTTGGCATTTCACGTGCTTGCACCCGCAGAGGAAGTATCCTCACTCTGGTTTGTGAAAAACTTTCACCAGGCGGCGATGCCCAAACTTCTCGCCGCGAATAGGGACGGTTCCTCGAATGGCTCAAATCGGCCCCGTACATGCCCAGGCGTGTTGCGCCACCTCGCGGCGTTTGTCAGGAATGCGAGCGAACCTTCGCCACCCTTTCTCTACGGCGAGGTGGCGCCGTTCAGACCCCTCTCTCTTCCACCGTGGTGAAAACCCAGCATCGGCCTAGCCTTCATCTCGCGAGTGAACCCCTGCATTGCAGAGGACGGCGCCAGCCGTGCGGGCCTGGAGACCTTTAGGGCGTTGGCGACGCAGCGCGGGATCTGCCTGTCCCAGTCCCTGCCGGTGCCTGCGGACGCCGTCGACACCGACTACGAGGACACGGTCACGGCCCTCATGGACACACCCAAGGCCAGGGTGGTGATATGCTTCTGTGCCAGGGACACTGTCATGGGGCTTCTGGCCGCCATGCGCAGACAGAACGTCTCCGGCCAGTTCATTTTGGTCGCCAGGTAGGCCTGCGCCTCATCCCTCGCGAATACCCGAACAGCGCGATCAAAGTGCAGTGGTTATCAAACTTCTACGGAACACGCAAGCTGTGTTTTTTTCTCTTGCAAGCGCTATCCTGGCGGCAGGCAAGAAACGGTTTTATGACTAGTCAAAAAACTGTCTTGTAATGCCACGTAAAAGATGGATGGATGGATTCTAACAGCGGTATCCTTTATAACAGGCAGTAGCTTGTGCCACCTGGCCTAGAAACCAAAAAGAGCCAAAAATATGATTCCCACCCTCACCCTCCTAAGCCAATTTTCCTATCCTCAGCATTTTTCTATCACCAGTCAGTTTGGGAGAGAGCACTCCACGAGCCTGCTTTTTGAAACCCGGCCCGGCCCGGGCCCGCTGAAGGCCGGGGCAGGGTGTATTAAAATTGGGAGGTGTGCTGACTACATCGGCATCTCCATAGGAGCTGGGCGTCGAGAGGCCCAATTCTGCCGAAAGGCCTGGGGTGGCGCTGCCAATCGCGGCAGGGTCAGGTGGCCGATCAGGCAGCGTTTAGCGAGGCTGGCTTAAGGCGCGTTGGTGTGGTTATTCCTCCCTCTTCTGCGTTGTGTGTGAAGCGATACAATATTGTGTGACTGCTAGCTGTGCCGAAGAGACAAGGGACTCACAACAATGTCAAATACTGCGAAAAAAAAAAGACGGAGCTGTAGTGTTTTGTGCAGGGGTGCAACATGGGTCACAACACATGAAAAGAGAAACACTCCTTGTTTCGGAAGCCGAGCGTCGCCTCTCTGTCCGCGAAATGAGATCGTCTGATACAAATAAAAATGACGAAGATAAAAAAACAGTATAAGAGGAACGTGTGCCCTGTGTGACATGTCAGAGACAGTAAATTTCACCAATTGGTATTGCTCTTCAATAAAGACAGCAGTTGAAGTTTCTTCATTTATCTTGCCAGTCTTTGTGTTATTTTCATACAGACTTGTGCCCGTTACTTGAAAAATGTAATGGATTACAATTACAAATTACCGAGCCTCAAATATAATGAATTACCATTAGAAATTACTTTCGCTGAAAAGTAACGGATTACTTTACTAGTTACGTTACAAGTTACTTTCACGTTACTTTTTCCGTACACATATCCAGAAAAAAAATATAAAAACAATTTGATATATTTTTTTAATGTTCTGCAACACAACTTTTCATTTATCATATATGGTAGTCCTTGTAAAAATAAAATATTGTATTTAAGAGAAAGAGCATGAGTGCACTCCGTTCACCTGTAAGCTGACAAGGCACCGAAAGCTGCAACCACACCCGCCATCCCGCTAGCTTACGGCCTCCGGAAATGATTCCTGGAATTGTGCAGACAAAGCTAGCGGTGCGCATGCTCAGTAGCAGCGTCAACTTCCGCTTCGAGATTCGGAGCTAAAGAAGTGATCTACGAAAGCTCCCTTTTGACTCGGGTGTTTCGTCTGTTATTTACAAGAAAAGAAAAACTTGGTTCTAACGGTACAATGTATAGCCAATGTAGAATGCAGGGGGGTTTACCTTGATGTGTTTCCGTAGATTAGAGTTGTTCGTGCTGATAGAAATGTGTGTTTTTTTTTGTTTTTTTTTGGCAAGCAAAATATGCACTGAAACTCTAGCTTTCCGTTCTCCTTAAAGGGATACTTCAACGAAGTTTGAAATATACCCTGTGTGTTCAAAGATAGGCTGAATATGATCCACAATATCCGTAAATGACAATCGCACGTTTGTATTTGGAGCCTGATGGCTGTATTTTTCATTATAAACGGCCCACTCTGGCAAACGTTAGGAGAGCAGCCAGCGGAGAGCACGTCACATCCACCCCAATCGTAACGTAGTTTGCCTCGGGACCTTACGCCCGGACGCAGCGGACGCTGCGAGCTATCCCAGCCAATCCCGCTCTGTGGAAGTAGCCCGTGATACGCTTTTCGCGCGTCGCTGTGCCCCCTCTCCAAGGTCACGTGACATTCCCACGGCCTTGGATAGGCCCCGATGGCTCGTAGCATCCGCTGAAAGCAGCCGAAGTACACCAGCGATCGGGCCACCGCAAGTAACCCCAGAGCTGTCTTTGTACGAATTTTGAGTGAAGGGTTAATCTTCTATAATCTTGTAGAGGGACAATAGCGACTTCTGGGACACACAAAAGTCTCGGGGAGAGGGTAGTTCCTTCTTCAGCTCTTCTCTCGTCGTGGCCGGAGGCGAGACAGTTACCGTCACAACCTGTCAAGGTTCCTAGACGGGCATTACAAACAAGGCGTTAGCGACATCCACCAGGTGCTCTTTGCTAATTGTTTAATTCGTTTTAAAATTCCTTTTCGTGTCTTTTTCAACAAAAAATTGGTGCGTCTGATCTTATACTGCTTTCTTGAACACGAATAGACCAATAAATAAGCGCCGAAATTTCGTTGTAGTATCCCTTTAAGCCCTGATTTTGAGCATCTCATTAAGAGATGACGACGGATTAAGAGATGACCACGGAGTCGACAGACATTCCAATGACCGAAAACTTGACCAGTCAGAGAAAAAGTGGCGGTTACGTGTTTTCGATCGTTCATGGATTCTCACTTTCATACTTATTTCGTGGAGGCCAGGGGAGGGGAGGTCATAGAGAGCGAGAGAAGCAATGGCCATCGGTCTCACAAAACAATAGAGGATCACACCGCTTTTAGGCCGTCTCTCTCTCTCTCTTTCTCTGTCAGCACTCCTTAGATGGCCTACCCCCCCCCCCCCCCCTTTTATGTTGACATTTCACTCTAAAGAGTGGACTCGACCACCTTGCCCAGACAAGTGAACCAAAAAAAGTATCTTCCGTACCCTCGAAGACGATGCTCTCCCAGGCAGCACGCCGACACTAAGCCAGCGTCGGGGGAATATTGCTCACAATATTGGCCCAGTTCCATGTTTTGTACCACTGCCCAGTATTGGGCCAATATCCGTTAACGATCGTTCTAAAAATGGGCCATAATCGGCGTTGTCATTCGAATTCTGGGCAGAGATGGGCGAATATCGGTTAACATGGCCGCGGCCGCTGCGGTGACAGCGGACTTGGGCAAGCCAACGTTACTAGAACCGATAAGTTGGGAAACTGCCATAGAGCCTGCTCTGAAAAATTTAGTGGCACCGATTCGAAGTCGAGAACCGAGCTAATAGCGATCGCAACGACGCCATTTCTCCTGCACCGGCCACTCGAGGAACTGCACGTGACTTTTATTTTGGCTTTAATCGGCCATTTCAGCTCCGAAACAGATAGGGGCTTCAAGGGTGCCACACCCGACTCCCAAGCGGACGCACCGCGAATTACTGCCCAGTGTTGCCACAGCTCCCCAGAAAATAGTAGTAGATTTCAGCTTGAAAAATCAACAAAATCAATAGATTTCTAAATTTCGGCCGTAGGTTTTTTTATTAGCTTGTTTGTGTCGTACGGTTATTTCATTGATTATTTTCACAGCACATGTGAAAGAAAAATTCCTCGAAAAACAAAAGAGAGCAATTAAAAAAAGAAGAAACTGTGGGCAAAGCGAATTGTCCAGAACCTCTTTCTGCAATATCCGAAGTCAACTGCCGCGTGATTATTACAGGACTACCAGAAATAGACCGATCTCACCAAGCGTTCCACGCATGCGTGACGCCGCCATAACTGTAGTTCGTAGGAGGCCAAGGAGGTTATAATGGGCAGGAGGTGGCGTCCCTATCCCCAATGCATGGAGCGAAGTGTAACGGAAGTAGGCGTGGCCACGAGCCGCGACGAGCATTTCTTGACCAATGGGAAGCCTAGTGAGTGGGCGCCGCCATTAATTTCGGTGCAAACAACCGCGTTGCGATGACATTTCCGTGGCAACGCGATTGTGTGCACCGAAAGTAATGGCGGCACCCACTGTTATTTGAAACAGCGCTTAACGGGAGACTTTTAAACCGGTATGGTCGGAATTGGATGAGATTATTATAAACGAACGCCTGGTTGCCAGCAGAAAGTAAGTGACCAGAGTTGAGACGCTCTAGACGACGCACCGACTGAATCGGTGTCGAACAGGCGAGATTTCGAGCCCAACACTTGCCTGACCAGTAGGACTATAGGAAGTCGGCGTGTAGCGGACGCTCTCGACACCGCGCGACCGCGCCTGGAGCGTCGTCTCGAACGAGTCGTCGTAGCGCGGCTTTGGAAAGCGATCGCGAGTCAGTCATCGTAGGAACACGCAAGCTGGGTTTTTTTTCTCTTGCAAGCGCTATCCTGGCGGCAGGCAAGAACGGTTTTATGACTAGTCAAAAACTGTCTTGTAATGCACGTAAAAGATGGATGGATGGATTCTAACAGCGGTATCCTTTATAACAGGCAGTAGCTGTGCCACCTGGCCTAGAAACCAAAAGAGCCAAAAATATGATTCCCACCCTCACCCTCCTAAGCCAATTTTCCTATCCTCAGCATTTTTCTATCACCAGTCAGTTTGGGAGAGAGCACCTCCACGAGCCTGCTTTTTGAAACCCGGCCCGGCCCGGGCCCGCTGAAGGCCGGGGCAGGGTGTATTAAAATTGGGAGGTGTGCTGACTACATCGGCATCTCCATAGGAGCTGGGCGTCGAGAGGCCCAATTCTGCCGAAAGGCCTGGGGTGGCGCTGCCAATCGCGGCAGGGTCAGGTGGCCGATCAGGCAGCGTTTAGCGAGGCTGGCTTAAGGCGCGTTGGTGTGGTTATTCCTCCCTCTTCTGCGTTGTGTGTGAAGCGATACAATATTGTGTGACTGCTAGCTGTGCCGAAGAGACAAGGGACTCACAACAATGTCAAATACTGCGAAAAAAAAAGGACGGAGCTGTAGTGTTTTGTGCAGGGGTGCAACATGGGTCACAACACATGAAAAGAGAAACACTCCTTGTTTCGGAAGCCGAGCGTCGCCTCTCTGTCCGCGAAATGAGATCGTCTGATACAAATAAAAATGATGAAGATAAAAAAATAGTATAAGAGGAACGTGTGCCCTGTGTGACATGCCAGAGACAGTAAATTTCACCAATTGGTATTGCTCTTCAATAAAGACAGCAGTTGAAGTTTCTTCATTTATCTTGCCAGTCTTTGTGTTATTTTCATACAGACTTGTGCCCGTTACTTGAAAAATGTAATGGATTACAATTACAAATTACCGAGCCTCAAATATAATGAATTACCATTAGAAATTACTTTCGCTGAAAAGTAACGGATTACTTTACTAGTTACGTTACAAGTTACTTTCACGTTACTTTTTCCGTACACATATCCAGAAAAAAAAATAAAAACAATTTTGATATATTTTTTAAATGTTCTGCAACACAACTTTTCATTTATCATAATATGGTAGTCCTTGTAAAAATAAAATATTGTATTTAAGAGAAAGAGCATGAGTGCACTCCGTTCACCTGTAAGCTGAGAAGGCACCGAAAGCTGCAACCACACCCGCCATCCCGCTAGCTTACGGCCTCCGGAAATGATCCCTGGAATTGTGCAGACGAAGCTAGCGGTGCGCATGCTCAGTAGCAGCGTCTACTTCTGCTTCGAGATTCGGAGCTAAAGAAGCGATCTACGAAAGCTCCCGTTTGACTCCTGTGTTTCGTCTGTTATTTACAAGAAAAGAAAAACTTGGTTCTAACGGTACAATGTATAGCCAATGTAGAATGCAGGGGTACCAGCTTACCTTGATGTGTTTCCGTAGATTAGAGCTTGTTCGTGCTGATGGAAATGTATGTTGTTGTTTTTTGTTTTTTTGTTTGGCAAACAAAGTATGCACTGAAACTCTAGGTTTCCGTTCTCCTTATGGGATACTTCAACGAAATTTGAAATATACCCAGTGTGTTCACAGATAGGCTGAATATAATCCTCAATATCCGTAAATGACAATCGCACGTTTGTATTTGGAGCCTGATGGCTGTATTTTTCATTATAAACGGCCCACTCTGGCAAACGCTCGGAGAGCAGCCAGCGGAGAGCACGTCACATCCACCCCAATCGTGACGTAGTTTGCCTCGGGACCTTACGTCCGGACGCAGCGGACGCTGCGAGCTATCCCAGCCAATCCCGCTCTGTGGAAGTAGCCCGTGATACGCTTTTCGCGCGTCGTTGTGCCCCCTCTCCAAGGTCACGTGACATTCCCACGGCCTTGGATAGGCCCCGATGGCTCGTAGCATCCGCTGAAAGCAGCCGAAGTACACCAGCGATCGGGCCACCGCAAGTAACCCCAGAGCTGTCTTTGTACGAATTTTGAGTGAAGGGTTAATCTTCTATAATCCTGTAGAGGGACAATAGCGACTTCTGGGACACACAAAAGTCTCGGGGAGAGGGTAGTTCCTTCTTCAGCTCTTCTCTCGTCGTGGCCGGAGGCGAGACAGTTACCGTCACAACCTGTCAAGGTTCCTAGACGGGCATTACAAACAAGGCTTTAGCGACATCCACCAGGTGCTCTTTGCTAATCGTTTAATTCGTTTTAAAATTCCTTTTCGTGTCTCTTTCAACAAACAATTGGTGCGTCTGATCTTATACTGCTTTCTTGAACACGAATATACCAATAAATAAGCGCCGAAATTTCGTTGTAGTATCCCTTTAAGGCCCTGAATTTTGAGCATCTCATTAAGAGGTGACGACGGATTAAGAGATGACCAGCGGAGTAGACAGACATTCCATGACCCAAAACTTGACAAGTCAGAGAAAAAGTGGCGGTTACGTGTTTTCGATCGTTCATCGGTTCTCACTTTCATACCTATATTCGTGGAGGCAAGGGGAGTGGAGGTCATAGAGAGCAAGAGAAGCAATGGCCATCGGTCTCACAAAACAATAGAGGATCACACCGCTTTTAGGCCTTCTCTCTCTCTCTCTTTCTCTGCCAGCACTCCTTAGATGCTCTAACCCCCCCCCCCCCCCTTTTTATGTTGACATTTCACTGTAAAGAGTGGACTCGACCACCTTGCCCAGACAAGTGAACCAAAAAAAGTATCTTCCGTACCCTCGAAGACGATGCTCTCCCAGGCAGCACGCCGACACTAAGCCAGCGTCGGGGGAATATTTCTCACAATATTGGCCCAGTTCCATGTTTTGTACCACTGCCCAGTATTGGGCCAATATCCGTTAACGATCGTTCTAAAAATGGGCCAGAATCGGTGATATCATTCGAGTTCTGGGCAGAGATGGGCGAATATCGGTTAACATGGCCGCGGCCGCTGCGGTGACAGCGGTCTTGGGCCAAGCCAACGTTACTAGAACCGATAAGTTGGGAAACTGCGATGGAGCCTTCTCTGAAAAATTTAGTGGCACCGATCCGAAGTCGAGAACCGAGCTAATAGCGATCGCAACGACGCCATTTCTCCTGCACCGGCCACTCGAGGAACTGCACGTGACTTTTATTTTGGCTTTAATCGGCCATTTTGGCTCCGAAACAGATAGGGGCTTCAAGGGTGCCACTCCCGACTCCCAAGCGGACGCACCGCGAATTACTGCCCAGTGTTGCCACAGCTCCCCAGAAAATAGTAGTAGATTTCAGCTTGAAAAATCAACAAAAATCAGTAGATTTCTAAATTTCGGCCGTAGGATTTTTATTAACTTGTTTGTGTCGTACGGTTATTGCATTCATTATTTTCACAGCACATGTGAAAGAAAAATTCCACGAAAAACAAAAGAGAGCAATTAAAAAAGAAGAAACTGTGGGCAAAGCAAATTGTCCAGAACCTCTTTCTGCAATATCCGAAGTCAACTGCCGCGCGATTATTACAGGACTACCAGAAATTGCTCAGTCTTTATCACTTAGTGGTCTGCTCAATCAAGTACTTTCACACTTCTTGTCTTTGAGAGTAAAATTTGTTGCCGGAATTTTTCTTCAAAGCCCCCCTCCATAGGAACACGGAGAAAAACTCGTGGTAGCAAATTTTTTTGGAAGTTATAAGCTAATTAAAATTGCTGAAACTGCGATGCATACGGCACGGCCAATGGCAGGCTCGAAGCGAGGTGCGCCCTCTCAGATGGCCGACCGTACCATCACTCTGTAGTGACTCTGGCTTTGACAAGCCTTTTCCCTCATTCCCTTTTACAACGCCTACACCTACACACATACACACACAAGTGAAAAGACCCACCAAAGTGCGCCGAAATAACTAGAGGGCACGCCTTGAATCGAATAGTCGTAGTTTTGAATCACGTGTAGGCAAGAAAGGGAGATATAAGTAGACTCTGTGGCATTATCACTCTACTGATAAATCAGTAGGAGTGGCAACACTGTTACTTCCGAAGTTAGGATGCGCCTAGGTCGGGACGCGCTACCTGAAATTACCGCTGAGACATGGTAGTATAAAAACAATATTAATTGTGCCGCAAACCTTGTAAACTAAAAATTTTAGAAAACATCACACGCCCCCCGTTTTATACTAATCTCTAATAAAAGTTACGACAAAAAGAGTTTCTTTTTTTTCGTTTGTTTGCGCGGAAACTCCCAGTTCCAGCCGCTGATTGCCCGGCGCGCCCTCGGCGCGGCCCGTGGCAGCAGCGGCCGCCGCCGCGATTGGCCGGCGCGATTCGACCGATTCAGTATCGTTTTAGAAACTGTCAAGAATCCCTAATACCGGTCGATATAGCCGGTTCAGACTCGACAAATTATTGGTATCGTTTTAGAAACGGTCACGAATTCCTAATACCGGCCGATATAGCCGGTTCAGACCCGACATATTACCGGAAAACGGCGAAGGATACTGTATATCAGCGTGGCGTTGGCCGACCCAAGTGATGTTCCGCCGACATCGGCCACATCACAGTAATACTGGCCCGAGCTTTACAATCCGGCGCCAATATCGGCAGTATCAGAATGATATTGGCCCGATTTCTCCGATCTGACGCCAATATAAGATAATTCGACCCCTTTGCACGAGGCTACATCGTCTGTTACGCGAGTTGTGAAGCCGTAACAGACGTCTGTGCAGGTGGCGGGAGACATCGAAGAAGTTGGAAAGGGTGAAAGATGTAAAAGACAAAAACAAATAAACACGAAGAGCTTTCTCCTGTCCGGGAGAAGAAGAAAAACACGATAGAAGGCGACGCATAGCCTACTCTGCGTTGTCTTACTTGATATTTGTCTTTCGTATATTTGTACATGCCTTTCCTGTTTTTCTAGTGGTTCTAGTGACCGATCATACAAAAAATTCGTGTTTTCTTTTCGGCTATTTTCTCCTTCCTGATGTTTTCTATTTTGTTGAACTTTCTCTCTTTATGCTGCTGAATGTTCTGCTCGTATTGCTCCAGTTACTGTATTATGCTCATAGCTTAAAAAAGTAACGAGTAACTAAAGTATTCCGTTACCAATATTTTGTAACGTAATTACATTACAAATTGCTTCCAAAAAAAGTAACGTGGCAATTACAAAATTACTTCAAAAAGTAACGGATTACATTCCAAGTCTGTTTTGATTGATGCATGCTCACTAGATGAAATCAATTCAGACATTTCCTGGTCTATAAGTTTTGGCCGAGAATGCAGAAGTCAAGAAAAGCTCGTTTTCATCAGACTTGTACGTAACTTAAATACTCTACTCAAGTTACTGTATCTTAAATACTTTTGTGAGTAACTTGGTATCTTGCAAATACTTTCGAACGTCAGTATTTAGTACTCTAACTTGAATACTTTTTTCAAGAAACTTGTACTCATTTTAAAGTTACTTTTAAGTTACTTTCTATTTTTTTTTCTTTAGAGGCGGGAAGCTTGGAAAATATTGAACTCCAGTTATTCTGGCTAGGCGCCCTGCCATTGCAGATACATTTCGTGCCAGGTAATACAGTGCACTTCCGTGCTGCTGCTGAAAGAGGTGTCACGGAGAGGCAGGTGTCGCAGCCTCAAGCCGAGCGGACGTGTGTCGTGTCTTCTAACTGGGCAAAACGTCAAAGCACATTTCTTACAATTTGTCTGTGGCCAAGCCCAAGAGCAACAGAGATTCCGAAGCAGAAGGGCATGCGGGTGAAAGCATAAGATGTGTACAAGGCTACAAGCCAGAAGATGGGCACTTGCGTCGGAGAGAGGGTGGGTTCTACAAGTGTCTGGTAAGAGTCGACAGTAAACCGGGGTTTATTTTTCTATGTTATGGAGTGAAAGCATATAAAAGAAAGCCTTCCAGTTTCAGAAATGCCTTTGCATCCGCACGCAGTCGCACACACCGCTCGTTCGTTTCACTAGGCTCCCTTCGCACACAAGACTCGTAAGACGCGACTACACGGCTCCAATCCGGTGGCCCATCGCTCGCGGCGTACGCAGCATTGTCTTTGGGAGCACGAATGGCCGCCGGCGCCCACCACGGCAGTGTTGTCAGGTGGCCGAACCGGAAAGTCCCCACGTCCGCGCCACAAAGCCCCTGTTTGACCCTACCCGGGTGTGCAAATGTCCCTTCGGTTGTCCCCACAGGGGAAGAATAGTTGTATTTTATTAATTTTGCTTATTTGAGTGAGCCTGCCTTCTGTACCTCTCCGTGAGCGCGTTACAAATGATTAATTAGATATTTCTTGTTTCACAAACACGAGATTGATTATGTAAAAGGAAAAATACAAGTTAATCCAGGTATTCAGTATAACAAATTAAGAACTTTTGTGTTTATTGCATAACATACAACAGTCACTAAAACGTGTACAGCATTTTTAAGAACAACTTGGTTATTAAGACCTTACGTTAACAAACATTTGCAACATTCGCCTGCGCGCTGCCATCTTTGTCTGCTGTGCTGCGGAGCGCTTTCTGAGCATGCTCTATTGCTCTGCTGTGCGGTATATAAGACGCTGAGCACGCGTCCACAGCTCAGTGACTCTGCATTTTTCACCCTGGTGATAAGCGATGGAAATGTCTATAGACCCACTTTTTTCAGGGACGGTCCGCGTCACAATTGGTCGGTTGGCGCAATCTGATGGCACAGGTATTCCCCAAGCCGAGCTCAATAGCACATCACACGAGGCAGATATAATCAAGACGATAGGCTCGAACGAAGAAGATAATCAAGACGATAGGTGACCTCGTGAGCCGAGCGCCGCGCCTCCAATGAACACTTCCACTGAGGCAAACATTTGGATTACCGTAACTCGAGCGAGCGTAGCAAGAGCAACTCGATGCTCCGGGGCCAGGGCCCCCGTTCGGGCTGAAGTGCACCTGCACTCAGCACCCCCCCCCCCCCCCCAAAAAAAAAAAAAAAAAAAAAAAAACAGCAATGAGCGACGTTCTTAGCGCGAATGTTGCGAGCGTAGCAGCCTTTCGAGTTTTCCGTTCTGAAAGTCCCTACAAACTCCTCGAAAGCGTAAAAAAAACGCATATTGTTTCTGACTTCGGTTGTGCTTGACAATGAATTGCTGAGAAAATTGTAACTTGAGAGTATCTTGAAAGTAACGAGTTACTTTTTTGGAGTATTTTGTACTTTACTCAATTACTTTACAAATTTGAGTATTTAGTACTCTACTCAGTTACTATTTTTCGTGGTACCCAGTAACTTAACTTAAATACTTTTAGTGAGTATCTTGTACAAGCCTGGTTTTCATTCATCTATGCTACACAAAAACGGTGTATTAACACTAGAACAAAAACTAAGTATTTAAAGCTCTGCAAATTGTACGGCTGACAAAAATATAATTAAAAGAGCTTTGACACTAAAGTGGAGAGGAAAGCATCGCATATCATATCACACTCAAACTTAGATTTCTCAATGCTGGTATGTAAGGTGAAATAGACAACTATTCTCCTATAACGGCAGAACGAAGTTAAAAAAAAAAAAGAAAGAAGTGAGAGAAGCGAGTCTATGCAATAGCGAGTTTGTTCCACACACATTGGCACCGTGCAAGTTCTCTCCCAGAACGAATATCACTCGTGGAGTGTCCCGAACGAGCTTGCCGAGTGCAAACTGATGCTGCCACCACCTATGTTGTACCAAAAGTACCGACCTCAAACCGAAACTAGCGCCTTGATGTTCGACATAACAGGTGGGAACGCGATACAATGCGGTCGCTGCAACGTTTATATTTGCGATGATTAAACCACTTGGTTGGTTTAATCGTGGAGATATTTACGGACGACGCATTCTTCCGTCACAAGCTGGCCACAAAACAACTGTTAGAAGTAACAAAGAGCGAGCAGTCTTTGATTCCTATAACTGTTTACACTGGACAAACCACTGTTGATACTAAACGTGCAGAAGCTCAATCAGTTTTAAGTGCGAACCATTGAAAGGATACGGTTTTAATCTGGTCCATTGAATTCACCAACACTACGTTTCGCGGCACCTTCGATTTCGATCTTTTGTCACACATCTGGGTCAGCTTTTATTCCCAATAAAAGCGGTAAAATTGAGAACTTTCTCGAACAAAAAGCGAGGGTGCAAAATAACTGGTGTAGGAAAATGTTAAACATGGCGGTTTTATCCAAGACACGGTTAAAATCACCATTTTCAGCTTTTTCGGCTGCTAATACAACGCATCACAGGTTTTGCTGGGCAAGCTTTATCGACAAATGTCCACTCATAAGTCCACAATTGGCCATATTTTGGCACGAATTATCACCCATACACCCGTGAGAAAGATCTCGCGGCCGCTGATGCCTTTGTCCCGAGCCTTTCTTTACTCATCCGTATATTTCAGTGACTGTGCGGCAACAAAACTTGCGTTTGGAACGTTCGATCCCGTGCTTCGCAGGAAGCGATTTCAAGCGATCAAAGCGAAATCAACTTTTTATTTTTCGGTTCCTCTTCGTGCGAACCATCGAGTTATTATAATGTACACTAGAGGTTCAACTAGCGCTAGTGTGCTGACTTAAATTGAAGCACACAGCAACCAGTTGGAAATTGACTTCCGGTAATGCATTTCTATGGCAAAAAGTGAGTGCGTTTTCTCCCTGCACTCGATTATAAGAGCCAATATCACAAATAATTTGTACATACAAAGTATTTTAGAACATTTTTCAGTCACACAAACGAAATAATTGGACAGCTACGGCGTTTTTCTTTCAAATGCATGGCCTTAAACATAGTGCTAAGACAGCTTCATACGTGCATTTATTTGCACTGTGTACACTGTTAGCGCGAACACGGCGTCTAGACTTTTCAGCGTGGAGGATATATACGTGCCAAACGAACAAAGGACATCTGGAAAACCAAGAGAGACGCAAAAACTATGCAGCAAACACTGGATCAGTAACTCTCTGTGCATGTACGAACAAAATAAATTGAAGACCGCGTAAAATAGTCCGAGTTGCAATAAATAAGTTCTGCTTTATTCTTTCTGCTCGTAAATATGTGCGAAGATGCTCTTTCTGCCTTCAATACATCGCCCGCACGCCCCAAATCATTGAAGATACGGAGACGCCAGAGAACAAGCGCCCGATAAAAGGTGCCCGGCATAGGAAATAATAAAAATAAACACCTTTCATAGCCCACGTGCTTCTTAATGCGAAAATATTAACTATCCCACGAAGCGGAGCCGGCGTTGTCCGTAACCGCGGGAAACGGTAGAGAAAATCCCTCCCCGGAACGGCTTTTAAAATGGCTGTGACGCGGCCCGCGCGCTGGATAGTTCCAAGGAACGCCACTCCTGGCACCCGCGCGCCGCCGCAGCAGCGCACACCCGCCGCTCACCAGAGCCCGGCCGGCCGGCGTCCGCAGAGGCTCTCCGGCCGGCCTCTGCAGAGGATAGCGCGGGGCTTGCAGCTTGTAGGAATACACTACGTATACGAATGCTTTCGAATTCCCACACGTAAGCAGTCTTAAGTGTCCTCCTGTAATTTTTCTTCATGTTCCGAATTTTTTAACCTCTCGTAAAGATGCACGACGGGGTCATTTTTGTATAGTTGCAGGACGGGCCTATTGGCAATATATAAGCGACACCGGAATGCTGGTGAACCTTGAAACACTCTACATTCCTTTCAATTGTTATTTTGCTTAGAATCGTCGCTCCTTTTTACACACATACTATGGAACAAAGGTTTGGGCCTGAAATATAGCAAAGTTTTACATCGTCCACTGGTGAAAAAAAAAATTAACTAAAGCAATTACACTTTTAGAATGATAATAAAGGTACGCACTATTCGGTACGAGCGAAATAGCAAAAGTGTTCTAAGTTATTTTTCGGCGAAGAGACAAAATGCACGCCCGTTTTCCCATAGGAATACACAGGAGCACTGAAAAAGTAGATTGGTTACTGTCTGCTTCAATTTGTGTCCCGGAAGTCGCATAGACACTAGTGCTAGTTAAACCTCTAGCATACATTATAGTAACTTTATGGTGTGAACGGCAGCTACGTTGCAGACCAGTAGCAGACGAACTCCCGTCGTCTGCTCTCGCACGTCGCCTGAGCGATGCATGAAGGGATTGCATTCTGGCGCACGCTCGATTTTCCCGGTACAGCGGGTGCATGCACGCGTGGAATGCCGGCGCCGGAAGGAACTTGGAAACTGCAAGCACTCGTGGAGTGCCGACCGAAACCACGGTGGAAGAAATACATTTAGGTGACGACTCTCTGTCCGACGCGGCGACCACATCACGTTCGGCGCACCGAGCGCGCTTCACTCGCACGGGGATAGATGGCGTCCAAGTATAGATGGGCTTGTGAAGGCTTGTATAGAGGGCCTGTGAAGGAAAATATGCATTCTTTACTCGGTCCCTGTGTACTGTGTGGTGAAATGATGGATCTATGTTGGCGCACTGGCACTGATTGCTTTTTCCCCCGTGAGGTTGCTGTCTTTTTTTTAAACGAGAACATTCCCATGACTCAACGTGACAAAAATACTCGTATAAATATAAAACTTCCCGACACAATCCACTGGGCTCTCAATAATTTAGAGTAATTTAAAATGATTCCCTTAAACAGCTGGATCGTGCTCGCATGGTTTGTCTGACAGCATGTTTGGTAGCGGTTCCGTAATTAGTTTACACACATTGCGTGGCATTATAGGAGGTCCGGGGATTTTTTCCACCCTTCTCCTGCGTTCTTATTGAAAAAAATAAATTCTGATAATGTTACATATTGGGGCCTAAATAATTCTTTACATGCGCAGAAAGGTATTAGTATTATAAATGGTTTATACATACGATGTAAACTAAACAGAAAACATTTTTATTTATGATGACATAGCGACTGGAATGATGACACAGTATGATGAAATATACTGACTGAAATGTTGACACAGTGACTGAAAGTCAAACAGTATAGTATCGGTTATAGCACATAAATCACTTTTCATCTATACACTCACAATATGGTGTCAGCTCGGGAGATTGGACAGCCTGCAGGGGCGCTTCAGCGACGGATGTCTTCGGCTGACATCGCTGACGTACGATTGTCTCAACATGCT
This sequence comes from Ixodes persulcatus, assembly GCA_013358835.2. Classification (NCBI taxonomy): domain Eukaryota; kingdom Metazoa; phylum Arthropoda; class Arachnida; order Ixodida; family Ixodidae; genus Ixodes; species Ixodes persulcatus. Next base: position 129,781 of record JABSTQ010010929.1, on the reverse strand, counting down.
CTCTCTTTCGGGGCGGATTTCTGGGTTCTTTGTAACGTGTAAGGTACTTCGGGCAGCCAGGGAAAATGCTCGGAACAGCGTCTACAGATAGCATGGGCTTCTTTGCAGCATGGAGGAGAACTCTCCCATCGAACTCCCCATGATACCATTTCGATATCAGTTCGTCTGGAAAATGATTGGCACAAACATGGTCACTAGGTAGTAACTTGTGATAAGCCCTACGGGATTGCACGACGCCACTGCCCCAGGCGAGTGTCATTCGATGGAGCTTTAAACGATGGCACTCACTTTGGAGAGTTCCGGTACCCCGAATGGACCTTTTGTAGAAATATGCGGTGCGCATGCACGGAGTATTTCATGCGCCTGGGTTCGAGAGTATCTAGTTCCAAACAATCCGCCATCTTGCATTTCTCGCCTTTGAGCGGTTTCGTTGTGTCGACCTCGGGGCGGAAGATTACGCACGATGGGGACAAAGGTGAGCTTGGGGGAGCCGTATCTAGGTCACATCGCCTCAATGGGTGAACAGGATGTAGCTGACGTTTTGGGTGTGGAACGGGTGGGAGAGGCCTTGGGCGCGCGTTGTTTTCCAGTCACCTAGTCTCGAACCGATTCGCGTGTCTAGGTGGCAGCACATATTCGCCAAGAGGTCCATTACAGTTGGGAACGAAGCACGTCTTTCCCATCCTTATAGCATAACTTCTTCTTCTTCGGGTTAAGCCTCAACTTCGAGCACGATGGTGGTACCCGTGATCGGCACAGCACCAAAGCAAAAAAAGAGGCCAGCAACTGGCCGCACACCACCACGACACCACGACATAGCGAAAAAGGCGAGCACGCTACGCCGCCGACACCGTTGCCGCCGAGTACGGACCTCATACCCATGGTGCTCATAGCTCATAGCGGCACGGAAGTAACTACTCCTGGTTCGAGGCTAGTTCCGAGCACGATCTGGTCGCTCGCTCCCCGCGGGAAGAGCAGTCAAAGTCATCACCTAAATGTATTTCTTCCACCGTGGCCGAAACCAACCCTCTCCATGATGAGAGTGAGCAAGGGTGGGGATGAGTGCAGTGAAACGAACTCGCTGTAACGCCATTTGCGCTTTGCATATAAGCTCCTGCCGCTCGCGCTGGGGTGCTATTCTGGTCACAAACGGTCACGTTCGTGTTTCTCGAAAACTCCTCCCCCCTACGAACCGCGCGCTCCTATTGGCCACAGCCCGCGTGATAATTCCACGCGGTTCCCATGGGAACGTTCGCGAAACACGAAAGCAACCGTTTGAACAGAGCGTTTGCCGTAACTGTCGCTCTTCGAGTTTGGACCGTGACGACAAAGTGACGTATGACCACGTCCGACCTACGTAGCACATAGCGGAAGTCGCGTAACTAGATCAACTGCGGTACTACTGGTACTACTCGAGACACCTTACTTTCTGTTTCACTATGAGTGCGAGCTAGTGCGGGTGTAGGAGCTGCAAGAACGTGCTCCGGGCTTTCAACGTCCCTGTCGAGCAGGCGCGCTTGCGCAGTGCAAGCCAACGTTCGTGCAAGCATCGTTCGAGGTGATGTGCTCGTGCTTTTAACTTCTGTTTCTATTGCACGAAGGGGAACTAGCTTTGGGAAGGATTCTGGAGCGTAGAAAACGGCGGCGATGCTTGTTGCGCAACGATGGCTCGACCAACGCGTACAATGACGGGTTTTCCGCGAGCACCCGGTTGTCTTCGCGATGCACGACGACTGTTTCTGACGACAATACCGCTCGTCGAAAAGCACCGTGTGATCGCAGTGTGAGCAGCTGCGCGACGAGAGATGGCGACGATGAGAGATGATGACCGTCGAGCAGCAGCTACTATTTGAATCGCACTGAGATTTTTCGCAGCGGGGAACTACAAGAGCGCGGTTGCCACCGATGATCACATAGCTAATCCCCAGTGGATGGTGATCAGAGCCGTGACGGCCGTCACGAGTGTCGCTGTCAACCGGCTGAGAAGAGGCGGCTGGGTCGACAAAACCCTGGACCGAGGAAGCTGAGGCATGTGCGAAAGAAGGCTTTCGTCGCCACCACGACAAGCACACCGACGTCGTGGGGTGCGTTGACGGAACCTAGAATCTAACTGAACCTTCGTTACCATCATCATCGGTCTGAAGGAGACCGTCACCGTTCTGAAGGCCTCCTACACTTTGCCGCAAACACCACATTGCCATTAACAACATGGTGGTAAGTACGTTAAAACTTCAGGGTTTCTACCACATCGAAGTTAGTACACGCTTAGTGCCTATGTCTACAGTTGACCGTTTGTTGCGGTTTGTAGCTATGTACTGTCATTCACGCAATAAAATCTGGGTGGGCTGCTGATGGCATTTTATTGTATCAATTAGATATTCTACCTTTCTACGCCAAGCTTCTGGAGTTGCATGTCAGTCATCGGACAGTCCTAAGAAACACTGATCGATTCCCTGCCATTAACTGTAGACGAGAAATTTAGCCAGTCCAGTTTTGTGGATGGTTGTCACCTCCATGACCAAGAAAAACAATAAATATACCATTGTCCTATATTCAACACACGTATGTTTAATGTAAAGGTTATGATACCAATTAAATAGATTGTTGTTTCAAAAGTGACAGTAACTCATTGAAATTAAAGAGTAGTGTTAACTGGATTTTTTTTTTTAATTTGCCTGTGATGCAGAGCAAATACGCACTGTTGACTTATCACCATCAAGCATAAACAACGAGCGGAAGCAGAGTAGATGTGTGAAGGAAAAGCGAGCATATGCTAAAGAAAGAACTGCTACGTAACGTGAAGAATGTCAGCAACTATCTTGCCATTGTGGTACGAGCTCAGTTGCTATGCACCTGCTTATGGCAGCCTGTGAATGTAGGATGCTTCCCATATGGTATCAACCACTGGCCAAGCCAGGGGGGGGGGGGGGGGGGCTTATGGGGCTTCGCCCACCCCCCTTCCCAAATCCGGCGGGCCCTAGAATATACACACAAATTTCGACAACATCCACCCACCCTCCCCGCACCCCAAGTCATGAACATCTCAGTCACCTCAACTTTCCTCCCCCCTCACCCCCTCAGACCTTCCTGGCTACGCCACTACGATCAACAGCACTCAATAGATAGTCAACATTATCAGGATAAGCGAAATTGGTTTTATTTTATGCACCATATAGGCAGTGTTTCTGTCTTTATATGCATGCAGGCAAAGCACACACTTCAGAAAACACTTGTGTGAAGGCTGCGTTCACAATGCAGTCCCCGTCAAACTTTCAAGGCGTTAACGAATTCCACAAATTAAATTTTCAACGAAACGCGTTAGTTTCGCAAAACGCTGGCAAACTTACAATGTGTTTTACATAATTCATCTTTGTCGTCCGATAAATCAGCAGTCAGCGCTACACAAACCTCAATGAGCTTGTCCTTTGTTTTCTTGCCGTTGGGGCGGACACTGGCGGTCGTGGCGGCGGCACAATGGACCTCTTGGCGAATATGTGCTGCCACCTAGACACGCGAATCGGTTCGAGACTAGGTGACTGGAAAACAACGCGCGCTCAAGGCCTCTCCCACCCGTTCCACACCCAAAACGTCAGCTACATCCTGTTCACCCATTGAGGCGATGTGACCTAGATACGGCTCCCCCAAGCTCACCTTTGTCCCCATCGTGCGTAATCTTCCGCCCCGAGGTCGACACAACGAAACCGCTCAAAGGCGAGAAATGCAAGATGGCGGATTGTTTGGAACTAGATACTCTCGAACCCAGGCGCATGAAATACTCCGCGCATGCGCACCGCGTGTTTCTACAAAAGGTCCATTCTTTCTCAGACCGTTGGCTGCTGCCTCCGTGCTCGCAGAAGCGTTGGTCACTTTGTGACAAGGTGAGGTTTTGAATCTTGACGCATGGCAACGCTGAATGAAGGTCTATTACCGTCTTCATAATCTCAGCAAGGCAGCCGTTACAAGCCACAACAACACCACCACTTTCAAGCTTCATAACACCGGCACAAATAGAAGCCAAGTCTTGCATCTCGCCAAGTGTTATACCCGAGACGTTCAATCCGGTCCTGCCACCGAATGGGCTCATCCAACAGCACGAAAGCATTCGTGTGCGCGTTGATCAAGTTACCGATCGCATGTCAAACCCCAGCCGTGGTCGATCCGACGAGCATCGCGGCCATGTTCTTTCGAGTTTATCACGCCAAGGGTACGGTTGTCGAGTTAAAACAATGCAAATACTCTCGTGCATTCTTGTTCTTACGTCATTTTGTCGTCACAACCCGAACTCGAAAAGCGACTGTTAAGGGGTATTCACACGAGGGAGAAATCCCGGGGATTTCTCCCCGGCACGCGCGCCTCACGAGATGAAAACGCGAGGCTTTTGCACATCGCAAAGCCTGACGTTTTCGTCGTGAGATGCGCGTGCCGGGGAGAAATCCCCGGGATTTCTCTCTCGTGTGAATTAGCCCCGTGCGCGACCGAAAGCGTCGCTGTGGTCGGCCTTCCACGATTGGCCGAACGCTGACTATGACGTCGGAAAGGGGATTTATCATCGACGGAAATAAGAGGAATGAAAGAACTTTAATTTTGACGGTGTTGGCAGTGTTCCTTTGAGAGTGCAATGATTTCAAGCTTCCACCATGCTATTTACAAACACCATCGAACTCGTTGTTTGCAAGGTAATGACGTCACAAGGGGGAACCACAGGAGGGCGCCACCAAAACATCTCGCCGCTAATACCCGCGGCAAACAGAGGCTTTCTAGTTTCACGAACGTTCCCATGGCAAAGAGCTTTGAATCGTCACGTGCAATGAAGCCAATGGGATAGCGAAGTACCTATGTAGGGACGTGTAATTTTTTTTTTTTTTTTTTTTTTTTGCACGAGCTTTTTTGCAAATAAAAAAGTAAGTAAAAAAGACTGCCCGAGATTATGCGGTCAGGTCCATTTCTTCAGCGCCGAAAGCAAAGAGCATGGCTTATGGGGACTACCGTCGTAATCACATCAGTGAGCAAAGGGAGCAAAGCATTATTCAGTGAGCAAAGGGAGCAAAGCATTATTAAAACTGCCCGAAGAAACTTTCCTGCATCATCCACAGCATGTTCACAACCGGTGCACTCTGCGTCAATCTCATGACTTGTCATATATTAGAGAGTTTTAGTAGATCGTTCCGATACCTCCGATACCCCCGATAACGATACTATATATGTAAGCGCAAAGGCAGAGGCAGAGTATCGGGTATCGTTATCGGAGTCATCGGAACGATCTACTAGAACTCTCTATTACCACAGAGTCGTCGTCAGCTCTGTATCCATTTGGAGTCTCCTTCACAGGCAAACAGGAAATTTCATTTGCAGCTTATGTCCACGGAGGCTTCACAAAGGATGATCGGTGTCGCAGCGTACCTTCACATAATATTTTCTTCTCGTAATACGATCCGTATCGTGCAGAAACAGGGAAAGCAACGACGCAAACGAGACACAAACACCACAAGGTCGTTACCACGGTTTTCGCCATGTTTGTTTTCAAAGACCGTAGCGAAAGACTTCAAGAAAACAAGCTGAGATATCTTAGCTAAATTTACTTTACGCCATAATTATTGAAATAATCTTTCATATTTTATAAAAGGATAATGTTATTTTTCTCTGTTTCCTTCCATTTTCCGGAAGATAGCCTTTTTTCCGTTATTCGCTCGGTCTAACTCCCAGAGGAAAGGAAGAAGATAACAAAAAGAACAGGAGGAAATGCGGGGATTTCTTCGCCCCAACTGGGTGGACACGTCATCGCGACGTAGGGGGATCGTCAGACTCTAGCTGACCGCGTGCTTGAACCCGAACGTTGGGGCGGAGCCTCAAAGAAGAATCATTCTAGTTTGAGGCTCCGCCCCTTCTTTCTCGATACGTCACAACTCGAAAGGTACCGTTTGCGACCAGAATAGCACCCCAGGTCACGCTTTATCACAGGAATATGATATAGGAGGGAATTTATTCTTTCTCACAACCGAGCAGGCAAAACCAAACGATGAATACGACCCTTTTAACGCTTAATAAAGTATATATGCTGCGACCGCCAGGCCTCTGTCTGCCGTCGGATGACCGCGTTCTGCCCCACAGCGCCCTCGCGGGTGTGTTTCCACCTCGCGACACTCTCACGGCCGCCGGACGGCACACCACCACATTCCAATACGCCTTAGCCGAGATCACACCGCTCATGCATCATACAAAAGACAGTCTGAAAACACGAGTCACCGCAGTATCCGTGGTTCGAATGCCGCGTGCCAAGTTTCCTTTAACTCGTTGCCACGCGGCATTCGAAGCACGGATCTCGCGGTGATTTGTGTTCAAATCTCTATGCAGACTGTCTTTTGTATGATATATAAGCAGTGTGACCCGGGCTGTAGTGTTAAGGCCGGTTCAGACACTTGCGTTTGAGTGCGTTTGACTGCGTTGCGTCGAGAACCAAAAGCGAGTCACCGGCACATCCGTGCTTCGTATGAAGCGTGGAATCCAATGCAAGAAATCATCTTGGCACGCGATATAAGCAGCAGGGATGTCCTGGTTTCTCGCAGCCGCAACGCAGTCAAACGCAGTCAAACGCAACTGTCTGAACCAGGCTTTACCGTGTTACCGGACCCGGATCCGGCCCAACGGAATGCCTACCTGAACAGGCCCAGCACGAGCCCGGCCCGGTGAGGGGTCAAGGCGTGCCTCATCTTTTAAATTCAAAGCTGCCCTGGCTAGGTGTTGGTGCATTTTATTCGTTTAGAAATTTGCATGAAAGATGCTGTCATATCGCAGTCACGTGGTGTACCTTTGAAAGCTTACACAGATAATAAAGGCAGTTTATCTTTAATAGCCAGAGGGCGATTCTTTTTTTTTTTTTTCTCCAGAAGTTTGAAAAGGAAAGGAAAATGCAATCGTACTGTCCCCTGTGACCGGATTGCCCTCGTTTTCTTGCCTGCTGGCAGCTGTCACACTGTGCTGTTGGAATCTTCAGGATTCTACTCCGTATCTTCTTGTGGGCTTTCTTAGTTCAAGACAGGTTTCTTTATTTCTAATATTTTTTGTAACGTTGTAGCAAATTCGCACTTCAACTTTTTTTTTTATATATATATTTATAGACCTTTCCAAAAAAGGACACTTGGCAGGTTCCATTTTCAGTGTTAGTGCGTATGGCGCGTGATTTGCTCGCTTTCCGAAGCGACGAACGTGCGCGTTCTGGACTGTGATTTAACACGTGTGGACTGTGATTTTTGTAAACAGTGGAAACGTCTATACGAGCAATGCGTTAGCATTTTTTTTTTTTTTAGAATGGATGCTTGGGCGAGTTGGATATTCATATTGTAGGAGAAGCGCTAAAGTAAACTCACTTACGCTGAAAATGCACGCACACCAGCGCGACGTGAGTGACCGTTTTTCTGGTGTGCGTGCATTTTCAGCGTGAGTGAGTTTACTTTTGCGCTTCTCCTAGAATAAGAAGCATTTCTTTCTCAATGTTTTAGAAAGTGTTCTGCACCACTGCCTGAGCCCGGCCTGGGCTCGGAAGCAATGCGTGTTATCCGACCCTGGCCCAGCCCGCGGGCCGAGCCGGACCCGGGCTTGCGGGTTGGCCGGCCTCGTGCAGATCTGTGTAGTGTGGGATATCGCAAGAATAACCTTTGTAGATCCGGCAAAAAAAAAACAAAAAAAACTACAAGCATATCTCTTCTCCCCTCTCCCCCCCGCCTTCTCCCCCCCCCCCCCCCCCGCCTTCTCCCCCTAGCGAGGGAGTCATCAATTTTCCTCTGGTCAAACCTTGTCGGTGTAGCCCCTAAACCGAACCCACTGGGAGACAGGGTTGAGACTTTGGGACGGAGCCACGAAAGAGGGAGTCCCGATTTTCCTTTGTCCCACCCGTCCCCAGCTATGCTAAAGTCAGTTACAGATTAAGAAAAGTTTCCGAAGGAAATGAGGGCTCGAAAGGAGGAAGCAAACAGAACGCTGTAGAGAGGAGGGTGTTTCCTCCTCTCTCCTCCAGCATTCCGTTTATTTTCTCCTCCCCAGCCCTCCTTTCCCTCGAAAACTTTTCTTAACCTGTAACTGACTATAGTTAGTTTTACTGTATTCAATTTTGCCTATATAATTTCCACCAATCTTTTAACCTCCTCTCTGTGACTGTAATTTTTTTTCTCCTCCATTCTTCCATCCTCGCCAGCAAAACCCAGCGCCCCCGCCAAATCTGTCACGCCTTCTGGGAGGGCAAGATGAAGCACCGTGCACTTCAAGACCAAATGTTCCAGCGTCTCGGATGGATAGATGGATGGATTTTAATGGCTATACTCTTTGTAACGGGCGGCAGCTTGCGCCCCTAGCCTGTCTAAAAAGAAAAACACACGATCCTCCCGCCCTTCTAAGCGAATTCTCTCGCCCTACCGTCACCAGGATGACCTTTGGAGGATCGGTCAAAAAACAAAAACTGAAAACATCGCCTTCCACCTTTTCCCCCCGGCGAGGGGTCGACAATTTTCCTCTGGTCAAACCTTGTCGGCGTTACCCCAGCACCGGACCCACTGAGGGACAGGGTTGAGACTTTGGACCGGAGCCACGAGGGAGGGTGTCCCAATTTTACTCTGTACCGCCTGTCCCCAGCTGTGCTAGTTAGTCGTGCGTCATTCAGTTTTCCCTAGATAATTTCCACCAATCTTCTAATCACCCCTTTGTGACTGTGATCCTTTTCTCTTCCGTACTGCCATCGTCGCCAGCAAAACCCAGGGCCCCGGCCAAATCTGTTACCCCTTCAGGGAGGGCACGGCGAAACCTCGATCGTGTACTTCAAAGCCAAGTGCTCTAGTGTTTCGCTCTCATTATGGCAGGCAGCACATAATGTGTCTGTCTCCTCAAATTTAGCCCTATACGTCCTCGTCCTCAAAACTCCCGTTCTGCAAGCAGCACATTATGTGTCTCTCTCCTGAAATTTAGACCTATACGTCTTCGTCCTCAAAATTCCTTTCTCGCCTGAAACACTAATGAACTTCCCAGTGAATTGTCGAACACATTTTCCTTTCTAATGTCCTGTTTTTGTGTCCTGCACATTGTTAGAGCTGATTTTTCCTGCATTCTTACCTCCCACATTTTTCTTTGTCTCTTTCACTCCTTTTTTCACTGAAGTAGTCTGCTGAGCCCCATCACTAGTGTGTAGGTATTTAAATGTAAGCTTTCGGGTGAGGTTTGTTCATTTTGTGTTTAAACTTTTCATGTATAAATACTTGAATACCTTCCGTGCCCACCGTGTTTCATCCATTTCGGTCATTCTTTGTTCAAATTTCAACTTACTAATTGCCTCCCTGCTCTCAAAAGACGACCAGCCCATGCCCCCCTGTACTCCCATGTTTGGTGTCTTTCCATGTGCTCCCAGTGCCAATTTGCCAACACAATGATGTCAACCCAAAAATCAAAAACCCGCAATAGGAATCCCGAAAAGCTCCTAAAAAAGGCTAAATTTCAGACGCAGGGAAAATATATATTTTTTTTTACTTCAATCTACTTTTATAATAGGTCCAGAACGAGTATAATAAACAAAATAACCCTTAGAAGGGAGCTCTTCTTCTCCCGGACCGCTTTCATGCACGAATTAATGTCTACTGCATTATCTTGATCTGAGCGGGTTTGTTCCTCTACTTTTCTACATACACCGTCAGCGTTTCGACATTTTGTGCAACGTTTGGTTGCAGTACAAAGCTTCAGCGACCGAATTCACATGCTTTGCAGAACGTTCTGTTAAGCCGGGGTCACACTGCTTATACACCATACAAAAGACAGTCTGCTTGCAGATTCGAACGCGAGTCACCGCGAGATCCGTACTTTGAATTCCGCATGGCAATGAGTTCAGGGATTAAACTTGTCACGCGGCATTCGAACCACGGATATTGTGGTGACTCGTGTTTGCTGACTGTCTTTTGTATGATATGTGTGCAATGTGACCCCGGCTTTACGAAGTAGAGGTGTCGTGTCACGTCGTTTGAAACTTCCAGTAACAAATGTCAAAGTCAAAAATCCCCTCTTTTTTTTCTATTTTTTTCCTTTTTGATTGTTTTGCTCTTTTTGTGTGGCAGACTTGGAAAACAAATTTATACAGTCACGCACACAGAAGTTCAAAGCATGTTTCAATGCTTACTACCGTAATAAATGGCGTCGCAAGTGTTACTCTCACTGACAACAATTTTGTTGAGAGTGAGCAAAGAGGACAACCGAAGCTAACCACATTGAGGAAAGACACTTAAATCGTCTTCATTTGGCCTCCAGGATTACGAACACCGAGATTAATTTTGAATTTGGTGCACGCAGGCTGCAGAAAATAATTTTCAAAGTACCGGTGAAACTTCTCCTTCCCTGTGCGTGACGTCATATTAGGAGTTTTCGGAATCTTCGCTTTTGCGCAACTTCAGCGCCTATCAATGCTATGCACGCGCACTCTTGCTATTTTCAAAAAGGTCAGAAAGAGACGTCACGACTAGTGTCAGTGAGGGGGAATATACCCGGCATGCTTGCAAGTGCATGCGCTGCCCACACGAGTGACACGCGCTTGGCAGCCCAAAGATCCTGGTATGGCGTCACGACTGATCGGAGGCTTTTCGCGTTTTCTAGCGTTTAGTTACATCTTCGGGGAAAACGAACGTGATATTCAGATTTTAGGGATAAAAATACGCCAAAATTAACCTCTAACACTTCTTTTTCTTGAAGAAGTGTTTTAACTTTTTTTTGAGAGATTTAGGATGAAAAGAAAATGAACTATAAAACATTTGATACCAGGTAAAACGCTAATCTGACTCGAAGTCGGCTAAAATAAAAACTCCCACTACCGGAAAAACCCCAATTTCTTCCACTCAACAACGCTGAAATTCGCTAAATTTAACGGAAACACCGCTAAATTGGCAACATTGGTTCAGCATTCTCCACAACAGCGCTGCCACGAGAAAAGACAGTTCGCGTGCTCCGCATAAGTTTCGTGAACACTGTACACCGTTGTAAGTATCTTCATATAAATACGCCAATTTCGGCCGTTTTACGTGACAAGCCAACGAAGGGCACCTGGCACGCCGCAGCGGAGAACTGAGGATTAATGTCAACCACCTGGGGATCTTTTAACGCTCAACCGAGGGCTCAGTTACACGGCGCCTTCTTTGCAGCAAGCCTCCGTCAAGCCTCGGCAAAAATTCGAACGCTTCAAATAAAAAAAAAAAAGGCATTTATACTCTGTCCCGGCCTAACTTGGGAGGGGGCGAGCGTTGCGGCTCCCGTAAGAGCTCTCCAGGTGAGTGCACTCTCAGGGAACGTTGTCACGGGCCTTTCTCCCACGCTCTGATTGGCTCTCTTGGCCGCAGTTTTCTCCGTCTTCCGAGCTGTTCCAGACTTACAGGTGAAACAGCGTAGTTCTATTTGACATCAGGACGGCAGGGCGACACTGTACTTAGTCTCACATTAGAAAGTTGTAGGGAACCGCATGCACTGCCGCAAAAGACTCGCATATCCGCAGCTCGTACCGGAGGGCCCATCCTACCGTATCGGATGGTCAAAAACGGTTCCCTAAAACTCCCTATAGGTCAGACCGCATCCGACGCTACGATACAATAGAGCGAACCAAGCAGCGCCAAAAATGCATCGTCACGGCCTTCGTCGTTTAAAGTCCTGTCCAAACAGGATACTGCAAAAGTCGCGAGGCGACATGACTCCGTCAAAAATCGTGGAAACTGAAGCGTCCGGCAGTCCGGCAGTCCAATGTCTGTTTAAACACCGGCCATGCGAACATCACGATTTTCCTCCTCGCTTCCTCCGCCTTTCGGTGACCTCGGTGTTAGTCAAACTTGACGTCACACGCCACCCGCCAATACTGTCCATCTGTTCTGCCGGGCCCTTGAATCCTTGGCCGTGTTCCAAACTTTACTCGATCTTACTCCAGGTTGAAGCTTTTGTACCTTTGCGTTCGAAAACCTTCCCGCACCCAGCGTCGCTCTCTCTGCGTTATCACGTGACACGAACCGCCGGCGTAGCTTGGATCTCTTTGGGTAAGATTTCGAACGGAGCCCTTACCGTTCTCGTTTTTGGAATCTGAGGAGCAGCCACTAACAAGCCAACAGAGCTCGTTAGTGGCTGCCCGGACCCACGTGATGAGCATGTTCAAGGCCCCCGTGAAAAACACGGGCGACATTTGACAAAAAACCTTTCCTTCCGGCACAAAAAAAAAAAAAAAAAAACGAAGGAAGCGGTGCGCCGCACGGTTTATGTCGGAGTAGTATCGCTTCACGATTTTTGTAGTATCCTGTTTGGACAGGCCTTTAATGCGTTTGCTGTCGTCGCGCAGAAAAAAAAAAAAAAACAACACCGGATTGTAGGGCGATTCACCGTGCATGGCTGGTTTAACCGCGAATAACAAACCCGCAAAGTCGATGAGCTCCGTGACGATGCACGGGTGGATGGATGGATGCCAACGGCTGTACCCTTCATGACGGGCGGTAGCTTGCGCCACCTCGCCTAGACACTTGACTTTGGGCGCTGCTTGATTGGCTCCATCGGATCGCAGCTTCGGTTGCGGTCGGACTTGGAGTGAAACGGAGGATGCGGAGAGCAGGGTTCGGCTGTATCCTGATAATATTTCAGGAATACTTTTAGTATTTATAGTTCTGTATCGCGATACAATCGTTTTAATCAGTATTTGTATTTCAGTATCGGAATGCATTTCTGGTGTATTCCTTGTATCGCGATACAATCCGGGGCCAATGTATCTCGTTACAATGTTCGATCAATCAGTGACCCCCGAACGAAATCTCGAGAGATTGTTTGCTTTGTTTGTTTGTTTTAGTGCTTCAGAAGGGTAGAATGTACAGCAAATAGGACCTTGAGACTTGGTTGTCATTCAGACCAGGGTTTGTTTCGAACATTATAGACCCGACGTTGGTGACTCTCTTTCCTATTCTCTAAAGATAACATATGTCTCCCAAGGTTCTTCAATTAAGCAACTATTTTTTTTTTTTAAATCAATTTGTTCGAGGCACTGTGGGTACGAGCTTTATAACTGTATATCGCACTCCCAGCCCCATTTACTAAGGCGAGCGTAAAGTTCTTTTCTTTCGATCATCAGATAAAAGAACCATTTCCTTTAAAGACGAAGTCTTGGAGTGACTGCAGAAAAGGTACCAACATAGGACTAGAGGATGCTGACCGTTCGGAGATATTTCGGTAGACGAATTTAGCGGTTCGTGGGATATTGCTTCTAAGACGTGCAATAAATTTAAAGGAGAACTGCACTGCATTCTGGACGGAAAGCATTCTGATCGGAAAGCATTCTGGACGGAAAGTATATTTGGGTAGACGAATTTAGAGTTTCGTGTGACATTGCTTCTATGGCGTGCAATAAATCTAAAGGAGAACTGCACTACATTCTGGACGGAAAGTATTTCCAGCCTACTGAAGACTCGCTTAGCTCCTACAGCTTTTATGTTAAAAAAGAAAATGGCAATTCTACGCGAAAATAATTTCGGGCTCGAGAACGTCCAAGTTCAACTTCAATCTTTTCCTCACGGTTAGCGTGAGTTTTTGCTTTCACTGGAGGACTCTCATTTCGCCTTAGAAGTATACGCCCTGTCAACGAAGCCTTCCTATAACCGCCACCAAGCGAGATCTTTATACACATAAAAAACAGAAAAAAAACAATATATGCGTGGCTTAAAACTTTTCTATTGTGAAAGCGGTCTTCGTTCGTTTTAATGTGAACCCTTTGACACATGTGGGCTGCTTAATCTCGTTCGCTAACACGACTGTTTGCCCAAATCGGCACCGACTGACAGACGAGATATTTAAAAAAACTACTTCTCATCAAATGTAGTCCAGTGTTGCAGCAAAGTCGAATGTTTACTTTTGTTTTGTATTGCTTTCATATGAACAGATAAAATATGTAGTCAAAAGTGGTTTCATTTTTCTTTTTAAATAATAAATTTTGCCGGTAATACAAGAGTTCACATCACACAAAGCTATTTAAAGAAAAATTATGTGAATATTACTGCCCCGGCAAAATATATTCCTGTATGTGTATTCCCAAATACTTGTCGATTTTTCAAATGTATTTCTGATACGTATCGCGATGCTTTTGTACGGATATACTTCAGTATCGGTATTTTAGAGGTCTTCGTCATGTATCCCAGTATTTGTACTTCCAAATACATTTTAGAGTGACTCAGCCAAACCCTGGTGGAGAGCAAGTCGTCTGCTTTTTGCGAAGGAGTTGCGGTGACGTCAAAACGACGCCGAGCTCTGATTGACTTTGATTGAAAGGATAGTGAGTACACCTCAATGCTAGATGCATCAAGGTCTAACCACTTTTTTTTATCAGATCATATAAGCGTTCGGCGTTCTGACATCATTGCAACCTCTGCGTAAGCAGCAGACGAACTTGCGCTCCGCATTAGACTATTACGACATTTGGTCACCGGACTTTACTAAACTCTTGCCTGCCTAAAATATCTGACCGGAACGACTCGTAGCAGGTGTGACTAAACATTAACAAACGTGCTGAAATGCGTGTTACCTAAAAAATAAGTTTACTTTTTTTTAAATTTAATACATTAACGATATTGTAGTATCCGAAGTCACTTTCTATAAGTACTTGGGCGTTGTAGTATATTTATCTTACAAGTATTCAGGCTTGGATATTTTTCGCTTTTGGCATGTTCCAAATTTCGTGCAATTTTGGATCTTTTTATTTATTTATTTTTGCTTAGATATACTGGGTGATTAAAGGAGAGGCCAGGCTGTTTAAATCGACCCCAATATTCGGTTTCTTTACCTATCGCGCTACGACTTTGTGCAGCGTTGCCCACAGGTGGTGCATATTTTTTTTTTTTTTTTTAAATTTGCAAAGAGCGAACTTACCTGAGGAAAAAGTAAACAAAGAAAAAGGCTTAGCTCCTATGAAAACGCTGCGACGCCACCGGTCTTCAAACAACACGGCGCCGTTTCGCACGGGAGACAAGAGGTGGTGTAACGAACGCCGCCAACGAACGAGCATACGGCTCCGAGAGCCGGCGTCTTTAACAGACGATCTTTTCGACTCAAAAGCGGCGCGCATTCCGCAGGCGGCGACAGTCGCAGAAACAAAAACAGGCGCGGTAACAACAAGGAGCTGCAGTTCCTTGTCTGCTAAAGAAGCCGGCTCTCGGCGTCGTCTGCTCGTTCGTTGGCGGCAGTTGGCGTCGCGACCGCTTGCGCCATCTCTCTTCTCCCGTGCGAAACGGCGCCGTGTTGTTTGAAGACCGGAGGCGTCGCTGCGTTTCCATAGGCGCCAAGCCTTTTTCTTTTTTTTTTACTTTTTCCTCAGGTAAGTTCGCTCTTTGCAAATTTTACAAAAAAGAAATGCACCATCTGTGGGCAACGCTGCACAAAATCGTAGCGCGATAGGTTAAGAAACCGAAATTTGCGGTCGATTTAAAGAGCCTGGCCTCTCCTTGAAACACCCTGTGCAGTGGATTCTTGTTAATTTGAACCTGACGGGGACCAAAACTTTGTTCGAATAATGCAAAGTTTTAATTAGTGGGAGTTTCCTTCTTAGAAACACATATAAAGGGGACCTGCATGTTAGTTTATATATACAGTTTACACTGTATAAAGACACGTGCTCCAGTGAATAAAATTCGTATTTGTTTTATTAAATAGTCGCTTTAATATTGACAGCTTCGTATATTTCCCCCGTTCTTCGAAATTGAACCATTCGAACTTATTTCAACTATTCAATTAATCCGCTTAAGTATACTCTTTTTCGAGGACAGCTGACTGCAAGCCTTACCGAGTTATGTACCAAACGCGTCATCAGAGCGCTCCTTCATAATTTACCTCCGCAGTTGCTTTTGTGCCTGATGTTTAGATTGATATCGGTTGATATCTACATATATGACCCATTTTTTTCGAGATCTCTATGTCGAAGAAAATATCTGCGTGTCCAAGCAGCTTGAATTCTGGTGTAATTATGCAAATATACTGATTAACCGGTGTATTACCCCGATAAACGTTGTCCGCGTAAGGTATGGTGTAATAATTTTCCTCAAAAGGCGCACTGTAGTGTCAAAAAATAAACAGTTGACGACACCGGAGTTCCTCTGCCAGTAGGGAATTTTAGGGAACCTTTTTTGCACATCCGATACGGTACGATCGGGCCGTCCGGTACGAACTGGGCAAGGGCGAGTCTTCTGCGGTAGCGCATGCGCAGTTCGTACCGGAGGGCCCATCGTGCCCTATCGGATGGGGAAAAACGGTTCCCTAAAAATCCCTAGTCACATGTTTGTACGGTTGAAACTGTCCCCCAATACGTAAGTTAATCAATCAAACAATCAATCAGTCGATGTTTTTTGTTTTTTTTTTAATCTTTGCATAGTACTGAAACCGATCCTCGCAATTGTTTTTGGCGATGTTGTTGTTGTTTGTTTGTTTAATAACATAGCAAACTATACTCCGTCTCTTTTTTTTTTATGTGTGACATTAACCGGTTCGGTTGCGGTCGGACTTTAAGCGAAACGGAGCATTGGTAAGACCACGACGCACCGACACAGTGTACAGAGCGCGACACTGTTAGCGCGAACAAGCGATCGCCGGTTTTTCCAGTTTTTCTCTTTGAAACCAAGGGATGTCATCCAAGTTAATGTTGCGACGGAAAGAGCTCATTCAATCCTGTAATATAAGCGATAAAATTTAGTGCTCGCTAATATTATGTAGAAGTAAAACGCGAAAATGCGCCGATGTCGTGTTCGCGCTAACAGTGTCGCGATGTGTACATAAAACACGGTTCTCGTACGACTCCCCCAATCGTATCACGTGCAGTGACGCCTGGACGACCGATTCGACGAAACTGGACGGTCTGGAAGAAGACGCCGTTGGCAGTTTGGTGCTGCGCGTGCACTCGGATCACGACGCCGCGTTCGAGTCGTACTACACGTCCCTAGACCCTTCCGCCAACTGGAGAGACCCGTGGTTCCCGGAGCTCTGGGAGACCAAGTTCCGGTGCAGCCTCAACGGGACTCCATCCGACGACGTCATGTACCAGAAACCATGCACAGGTATGCACTCGAAGAAATGCTGTCCCGTAAGAAAATTATACGTTTATTTATAGGGCTAGTTCGTGAATGACGGCGGTCACGTATAAATTTGTTACGCGTTTCGCGTAACAAATTTTTTACCCGTTTCGCCGCACATGTATGTATGCTTAGCTGCGGTCATTCATAAATAGGTATCAACAGTCGGATAAAAAAGACAGTTTTGCCGCTACAGTCATACTGCTCTTGCATCATACAAAAGACGGGGGGTGCCTCCGCAGACACGATGAAAGACTTATCTGTGGACACTCCCCAAGCTTAACGAAAAAAGAGTCATAGTACAGGCTAGCTGGTGGAAGTCAACCATTTCGTCGTTTACCCTGAGACTGGGGGGTTTTTTAGAAGAGCAAAAGTAACAGAAAAACAGACAGGTCTCAAACTCAGCTACAAGTTTATTTCAACCACCTCCTCTTATATAGTTCGTTCTCGTCGTCATCAACCAATCACAAATGACTTGTCCTCTGCACCGTGACTTTACAAGTTTCACTCTCTCACAAAAAAAAAAAAAAAAAAAAAAGCGGACACTTTATATACGAACTATATAAGAGGAGGTGGTTGAAATAAACTTGTAGCTGAGTTTGAGACCTGTCTGTTTTTCTGTTACTTTTGCTCTTCTAAAAAACCCCCCAGCCTCAGGGTAAACGACGAAATGGTTCCCCAAGCTTGTTTGCTTCATGTATGTAAGTCTGCAGTCAGCTCTTTCTGATTAATGTGACCATCGTACCAGGAGGAAACAGGCAGTGTCTGCATGCAGACTGTTTCTTTTGTATGATGAATTAAGAAGTTAAGAGGCCGAGAAGGACGGCGTTTCGTCGCCGTCTTTCTGTTTTTACGATTGTGATTGGTGATTTGTGGAGCTCGACTGGAAGATTGCTTCAGCGGAAGATGAAGAAAAAGGTGACTCGGTCGAATGCTTAAATAATTGACTTAGGGTGCGTGACTCGTGACTTAGGGTGCGTGACGCGAGTCAAATTGTTTAAAACCAGTCAAAATAATGTCAAGACATGCTAACAATGGTGTCGAGCGTTTTATAACTACTATACCTATACATTTAGTGAATATTTACATCGGTATTGCAATTAGCGACGTACGTGACCAAAATCGGCCCTGTCATCGGCATTCGCGACTGGCCAAACCCTAGCTTCCTGTATACTGATAATGCCTGCCCAATCGCCGGATCACGGCGAGGCGAATCCTGCCAATCACGGCGAGACAAATCCGGTTCGTGACGTCACGAAACAAAAATATAAGGGTGCACCACCGAAACATCTCGATGCTAACACATATTTTTTAGTGCGGCGCTTACATTCTTACTACATTGCTGTAGTTGTCTTCGAGCTCTTTTTCTAATTCATGTTAATAAAACAAAATGGGATAGTGCTGAATTTAATGGCGATTGCTAAATGTTGAATTAATCAGTCGGACTGCGGCGCAAAAATCCCTTGGTGCCTTTTGCCTAAACGATACCACCTATTTCCAGAAGTATGAAGTATTGAGCCCCCGCTACATAAAAGATCTCAAAGCATGAAATTCTTTTTAACGCTATCCCCCAATCCAAAACTTTTGTCCGTACGCCCGTCCGTGCATTTCTTGATAAATTTAGTGTGGAAATTGATGTCGCGTGACTTATACACGAATTCAGTTTTCCCGCTAAATTTAGCGGGAAATTTTATGACACGTGACCTGACGTCACTGCAGACCTACATAACAATTCAGTTTCCCCGCTAAATTTAGCGGAAAAGTGACTACACATGAACTATACGCCAACTCTGCTTCCCACTGAATTCCGCGGGAAAATTGGTGTCACGTAACCTCCCGTCACGTTAACTTTACACCTGTATAGGTGTATAGTACAACTATACACGTCAACTATATACAAGCTGTCGGTGCACGATATGCAGTAGGCCCTGAACTTTAGATAGTCAGAGCTTGTTACCTTTACGGTTGTCTATAACAATAAGCTCGCCTGCGTTGTTCATTGCCGAACCGAGTTCGCCGTCTCGGGGAAGTTAAACCCTGCACTGTCCGACACGGAGAGCACGACACCGTAGCTTTTTTTCCCATTCCACCACACAATAGAGTCTTTTAGATGGGAGAGAAAAAGCGGAAAACGCCCCCGGTCGCCTGTATACGAGCTGATTGCGTCAAGTTCGGTAAATTTATTAAAGGATTGTCTGCGCCGTGCAATGTAATTAATGCGATGATGAAAATGAGAGAAGTGTCAGCGAAGCGACCCTGGGCGACGCGCACACAATCTTATCTGCACGCTTTAACGGCTTCCTATCGCATCAATTGTCCGGCCGTCACGAGCTGCCTTTTTTTTTTTAATTAACTTTTATAGTTACCTTTCGTGTTTGTTTGTTTTTATTAAAATAAAAAAAGAGAATAATATAGCCTATAGCTTCCTCAGCGCTATCGGTAAGCGCTGGAACTATTGCATTAACCTTGATGATGCAGCACTAACTTCGCGCAATATGAGCGATGCAGCGCTAAAACAGTGCTGCATGACGGCTAAATTACGTTCAACTCAGCGCTGCGTCAGCGATGCTCCTATAGTGTTAATTTAGCGCTGCAATCTTGGTGTGAACCGGCAGTAATTCGCGATGCGTTAATTACGTGGCAGCACTTAACGACGATATGAAAGTGACAAGTTGCAATCTCCAACTTACCAAGCAGGTGGGCCACACGAAAAGAATGAAGTTAGCTGCACAATTTGGGACGGTTTCAATAAACCCTTTTTGAAAAGCTAACACGCCATCTAGTGGCTGCTGCGTCAATTATCCAAGCCCGCTTTTGTTTGGGCAAATTACTACGAGCATGCATTGGGCATGAGGGTTGCGTCAGAGTTCGGCGAGGACTCGGATCCAATCAGAGGCTTCGTGCACGAGAAATGGCGACCTCCAATGTTGCTCGACGGACTTGTGAAAAGGGACTCCTAGCTTTACTCAGAAAAGGCTGTTGTGGTGAGGATTCCAGGTATAGATGAAGCGTACTCTATAGCGAACAAGAGTAATGTAAAGAAGTGCTTTGAGGTTAAATGAACAGATTTAAAATTGCGACCAGTATAAGCACGGCGAGCGGTTAGCTGGGGACAATGTTTTGTCAACGGGGACGTTCCGAGGTATATTACTAGATAATTGAAAACCAAGATATGTGTGCTGGGTAGTAGTCTGAAGAGCGATACCATTAAGCGGCAATGCTTTTTTCATCGCGTGGGAGGAAGATCGATCACTGACGCCGGTGAATGTCGTCATGTAGTTGTTTCCAGACCGTCGAGAACACAACAAGCACTTCGTGGAAGCATATTCCGGCACCGATAAACGATCAAAAACAAAAACGCAAAGCGGTCTGTTCCCGTCGTGGACGCTTTCAGTGCGAGCAACACGGTTGAATCCGAGCTCTGAGCTACCACCACGGAGTGACGAGAGTATACGCTGCAGTGCAGCAAACGCGTGCGTCTGCTGCATTGCAGCGTATACTCTCGTCGAGCTACACCGCTGGTGCTGGCTCGAGGCGGGCTGGGGATCCACTTACGGTGAGGTCATGCGCAGGCCTTGTCTGCTAGCCTTGTCTGAGCAGGCCTTGTCTGCTCAACCACTGTCGAAACGTTTCGCAGCGAAGGTGGTATCCATGCAACAATCACCTCGCCGCACCCTTCATTTTTAGATCGGAATCGATCACTAATTAAGACCAAAACCTGGGTGTGTTTTCTTCTTTTCTTATTCAATTCGAACGAACTCGTCGTATGTGAACATGCTTAAATTTCGTTTTTAATGTATTTGACAACTTTTTTGTTTTCAGTTTAGCAGAGCGAACACTAGAAGGAAGCCTTGCCTCCTCTCTCACAAGAAAAAAATTAATTAGGGAAGAACGAAGTAAACTGTTTTGTTTCGAAGGGCAGTCAAAGCATATACCTATAACGTAAAAATGTTTGTAGTGCAAGCGAAGTGAAAAGTTTTCAACAACGGCCAAATTAGGAAAACAAAATTTACACATTCCAACACGCCATGGATTGCATATTTCCCTCTCAGGCTGCTTACCTCCTGTTTTTTTATGGCAGTTTTGTTTGTTTAAGAAACAAAGCTGCCTCATAATTCTTGCTTGTTTTTTTTTTTTTTTTAGCAAGTTTAAAGATTCCCCTCTATAACATTCTTCGAAGACACCTGCATGTAGTTGAACGACTGGCGAACTTGACTAAGCTAATGCCGAATAGCGAAACATGCGTGACTATAATCACTGGCAGGATGAGAACACTAGGGTCTTCCAGTATACACCTTTCCACACAAGCGTTTGAGAGCGCGTTCATTCCTGCGTTTGTGTTATGCAAGGGCACTTTCTGGCTGGCCGCAACCGCGCGCGAGAGCTGACTAGGCTGTGATGTAGCACGTGTAGGACTGTGAATTTTGTAAACAGTGGAAATGTCTCTAGTCCCGCCTTCAACGCGAGCGCTTGTGACAACGCTACTGCATCGCGTGGGCTTAGAAAGCGCACGCGCAGTCAAAAACCGAAAGGAGGCAGCGAGCGCGGGCTAAAAGGCCGGGCATTCGAAAGAGATGCCCTGCATCTCGTGGGCTTCGAGCGCGCACGCGCAGTCAAAACCCGAAAGGAGGCAGCGAGCGCGTGCTAAAAGGCCGGGCATTCGAAAGAGATGCCCTGCATCTCGTGGGCTTCGAGCGCGCACGCGCAGTCAAAACCCGCAAGGAGGCAGCGAGCGCGGGCTAAAAGGCCGGGCATTCGAAAGAGATGCCCTGCCGTCCTCCAGAGTCGCATATACGAGAGAGTTTGGTCAATGGGAGGAGCGGGCAGAGCCAGGTTGTGCACCAGACGTAGACAGAGGTCTGGACATGTTCTCTTGTCCAAACAGAAGCCGAAAATAATCCCTTAGCGGTGGTAGCGAGAAACACTTTTAATAAGTGCGTAAGAGTAGTAGCTCTTCACGATTGAAAATATGGAGACCATGATGTTTCGATTATGACCACGCAAAAAGATGAAAGAAACGAATGTGCCACTCGAACTCTGGTTTGCTCGGACCGAGTCCGACCGCTCGGATGGCAGATGCCCGGCCCTCGGCGCCTGGCGCACGGATTACGTGCCGTGATCAAAACATCACGCGTACCATATTTTCAGTCACCGAGAGTTACTCCGACGCACTTATTTTGTTTCTCGCGACCACGGCCTGAGTATCATTCGCGGCTTCTGGTTGGCTCCACTCGAATTTGTGATCGCGCCCAGGTCGCTATCGGCCAATGCCGCCTTCTCATTTACCTCCATTGATGACCAAACTCTCTCTATATATACGGCCCTGTCGTTCTCTTCCTCTCAGTGATTATACGGAGAGAAACTGAAGAAGAGGAGGAGAACAGAGCGTGCGGTGACGTCAGAGCGCCAAGCTCTGATTGGAAAGAGGGTGGGCAGAGACAAAGGCAGTTTGGCCTTTGTGTCAACCTACTGCTATTCCAAACAGAGCTCTGCGCCCTGACATCACCCCACGCTCTAATCTCCTCCTCTCCATCACGTTTCTGTCCAGCGTTTTACAGCTTCAAAAGTGCATCCCCACGCAGGCGAGGAGTGTCTATGCGACAACTACGTGCAAGACCCCAAGCTGGACGGGGTCAGGAAGGGCATCTACCTGGTCGCCCACGCGCTCGACCGCATGGTGCGCGAACACTGCCCCGACAACGACACCGACTGCGCGCGCAAGGTGCAAGTCACGGCGCCGCAGTTTCTGGAGTACCTGGACAACGGGACGTCTCACCTCCTGAACGGAAAGTTTCCCCCGTGCAACAGAACGCAGCACTCGGAGAACGGGACTGCTGGCTCCAATGCGACGACTCCTGTTCGGTACGTCTCATGAATTCTTGATCTGTTTAAGGGCGATAATCGTTATCGCAAGAAACTAACTCGACTGAAGAAATGTCATTTGCAAAACCTCTGTTGTTGTTGTTGTTGTTTTTCTCTTTTTTTTTTTTTATGGCAGTAAGAACGCGTCTCTGACTCGTGTGTTTACCAAGTCCACGAAAGTGGTCCCTCAATTTCGGCCTGATGACGTCAAAAAAGTGTAATCCTGCTCCATGCTGCAATCCTGGCGGTGTCCCAGCGGCAGAAGTGAATGCGGCAGACGCCTGTTTCGCTATGCAGCAAGACAATAAAAACCAAAGGAGGCACGAAATGGGACGCAGCGACGACCCTCGTCCGCTCGCCTTTTTTTTTTTTTTGCCAGCATTTTTGCGACCGAGCGCCAGGATCGGGACACCCTGGTGGATGGTGTGACACACCGGCACCTGTGACGGAATTTGTTGCCACTTAGGGCGGTTCCCTTTGCTCCCCGGGATGGGCATCACCTGGTAACAACGTTACGCGTTTGCGCGGAGTCGCGCTGACGTGGACATCCCAGAGGGATGGGGGAGCTTTTGCTCGGGCTGCACAAACGTTTCCCGCCTTGGGCGATATTTTGTTCGCGTGTCCGGCAACTCAGATTTTGCGCGGCGAGATACCCGCGATGGCATCGGGAGGGGATCGCCTAACTTGTTGTGGCTTGCGTGGTTGCGCATGTCGTCCGATTCACCCGAAGGAGTCTTCGATATTCATCGATGCCGTCCTCGAGCCGCTCCTCATACAACTGCATTTTGATTCCACCTCCTTTCTGTTGTAGCCACCCATGTAAGAAGTATCATTATTTTAGCAGCAGGAAGCAGTTCGTCGTCCTCTGCACCTAACAGCGCTGTGCCATAATCGCGTTCCGGCGTTTCATGTACGCCTCCATTGTTCTACACTCATCAGCGCGCACAAAGCCCTGTTGTCGAGAGTGCGACCACTAAATGCGTCTGATAACACTGACATTCCTCTCGGTCTTGCCCCCCCGTAGGTCGGGTGTTAGATGACGCCGACAAAGTTCGACCAAAGGAAAATTGGCGACTCCCTCGCCGGGGGGGAAGAAAAAAGAGTAATGTTTTTCGTTTTTTTTTTTTTTTTGCTTGATCTTTTAAATGTCTGCCTGACGATCATCTTCATGACTTGGTGATAGTCAGAGAAACGCATTGTCTTGGAAGGGGAAATCAGGTTTTTGTTGTTGCTTTTAGGCTAGGTGGTGCAAGCTACCGTCCGTTTCAAAGGTAGAGCCGTTATCATCCATCCATTCATCCACCCGCCGTTGGTGTGAACGCTGGAGTCGGGGAGGGAGTCGTTCCGCCGATTACTGACGTCACGCGCACATCCCTCCCCGAAAAGCATCTCCCGTGTAGCAACGTGTCCCTTGTCAAAAATAGGGAGTTTTCGTAAACCGCTTTCCTCCCTCCGCTAAGCTATCCGCAACGAAGAGGCCACTACTGCGCCTGCTCGCCGCTAGCCTTGACTCAACGTTACTAAAACACACAGTTGGGAAACTCGCCGTCGAAACCTGGGCCGCTGGCGTCCACCGAGACCGAGCTAAATACGACAACAGCGCCGCTCTTTATCATTTGTCTGTACTGTGGTCACCTTGAGCTTTTAGAAAGCATGTTTTTGCGGAAAAACAAACGGAAAAGACTCTTGTTGTATGAAATTTATTGGAGTTTAGTACAAAATGAGGGGCGCGTGATGTTTTTAAAATCTTTAGTTTGCAAGGTTTTGCGGCACAATTAATATTGTTTTTATACAACCATGCCTCAGCGGTGCTTTCAGGTAGCGCGTCCCGACCAGACTTGTACGTAGTTCAACTACTCTACTCAAGTTACTGTAGTTTAACTACCTTTCTGAGTAGTTTAGTAACTTTCAATTACATTTTTATTTTGGTAATTAGTAGTTTACTTTAATTACTTTTTCTGAGTAACTTCTACTCAAATTACAAATTACTTTCGAATTTCAGTGGGTGTTTCGCCTATCAACAAACATTCCTGCACAAACAAGATAAGATGTTGGAAGATCAGCTGATATTTGCAAAGAGGGGGAAGCATGTGGCGTAAGAAAGGGGAGTGGAAGAAAATGGGTTGGAAAGTCCAAAACCCCCCAAACTTTTTCCGAGCCCCCCCTCTGCAACAACACTGCTACGAAGCGCGGGGAGCGAACAGGCACGACGCAAGAGAGACCGAGTAACTGCGAGATTAGCGCCGAACACTGGCGTTTTTTTGTGTGTCCCGAAGCTCAAGGAGACTTGACCCATTCGAAGAAAGGGCTGGTTCCCGCTTCTCCCCAACGTAGAAACTCTCGCCCGCTACAGGAGGTGCACACACTGCATCCTCACTCAAAGGAGGCAACAAAATGCAGCACCTGCTTTTTGTTGCCTCCTTGTTGCCTCCTACGGGAGCACCTGCTTTGAAGCTCATCTGGTGCTCCCGCAGTTTGTGCTGTACTCGAAAAATCGCGTGCTAAAGGGCAACGCAAAGGGAACCTTTTTGCGTTGCCTTTCCTCCCAAAATATATAATATGCAGATATTCAAAGATTCAAAGATCGTTCGAGAAACCTTAATAATTCCCCCAACGTTTTTATATAAAAAATAATGAACAAGCAGTGTTCAGAAGTACTTTAAGTACATGGTACTTGAAATACTACTGTTTAGAAACCTTGTACTTTACTTGAAGTACATTCTCTAAACATGTAAGTACTTGTACTTTCCGAGGAAAGTAAAACTCCCGACTTCAATGTACATTCCCCGAATTTGAAAACAAAGAAATGGCGTATCGTCGTGTGAAAACGCGCTCTTTCAAGACGTCATCTGGTCATTTCTCTGAGAGAGGTAATGGCGGCTATAAGACCGACACAAATAAGTCACTTATAAGGTGATTGTGTTAAATAGTTCGTCAGCGAGAGTAAAACAACTACTCTGTGGAGACTTGACTGCCATTTCCGCAAAAAACGAATGCACCTCCGATTACCTATGGAGCAATGCGTACCAGTTAAAAAAACACTGTAAAGGGAGTGAAATGGCATCATGAAAGATTCTGTTAAAAGTACTGGTACTTTACCTTGAAATATATTGTATTTATAGTACGTTACTTCAAGTACATTGTACCCGGTGTACTTACTACTTTACTTAAAATACATAACCTCTAATTTACTTTGTACTTCAAGTACTTTTTAGATGTACTTTACGCAACACTGTAGACAAGCAAACGCTGTCTAAAAATCAAGCTCGGGCAGTGCTAAACCTCAATGTAGAAATGACACATTCGTAGTAAATAATTGACCAAAAAAACAACAAAGTACAAAAGAATTAGGCACGCAGAAGCAGAACCAGCTATTAAAGCATTTCTTTGAAAAAACAATCCGATTCATATTTGGCTAGCACGATTTCGCAAACGGATCAAAACCTATGTACTTTCTTTTTACCATAACAAAGACATATAAAAGTAACTTCGAAAGTAATTCGCTACTTTTTTACGGTAATTAGTCATTTACTCAATTACTTTCTATTTGAGTAATTTCTACTCTACTCAAATTACTTTTGAGGTCAATACTCAATAACTTAACTGAATTACTTTTTTTAGTAACTTGTACATGTCTGGTTCCGACCTAGGTGCATTTTAACATCGGTAGTAAGACGCGGCGCGTCCGCTGGGGGGACGGGGGTAGCGCCCCTGTAACCTCTTCCACTGTATCTGTTTCGGCGGCAAAATGGCCGATTAAAGCCAAAATAGAAGTAACGTGCGGTTCCTCGAGTGGCCGCTGCGGGAGAAATGGCGGCGTTGTGTTCGCCATTAGCTCGGTGCTCGAGGACAGATCGGGGCCACTTTTTCAGAGCAGTCTCTATGGCGGTTTCCCAACTGAGTGGTTTAATAACGTTGCCTTGACTGAAGAAACTTGGATCTCGTAGCGGTTTGCAGAGAGCGTTGCGGGAAGGCGGGAACGATCTACGAAAACTCCCTAATGAATGCTTCCTCTCCGACCGCGCCACATACCATCCGATCCACTCAACGTAAGAGGTGTTCGCGGCGTGATCTGAGGCCTCAATTAGAATCGAATGTCGGATTGATCGACACTACTGCCCCACGACCGAACTGACTTTACACGGTTGTGCTGCGCGTTTGCTAAGAGTCAGCGACTTCAGCAGCCGTAGTGTCGAATTTTGACACCCTCTGTACTTCGTATTCATTCCTTTGTGTGTGTGTGTGTGTGTGTGTGTGTGTGTGTGTGTGTGTGTGTGTGTGTGTGTGTGTGTGCGTGTGCGTGTGCGTGCGTGTGCGTGCGTGTGCGTGTGCGTGTGTGTGTGTGTGTGTGCGTGGGCGAGTGTGAGAGTGAGTATGCGCTTTTTTTATTTTATTCAACATCTTGGGCGCACTTCTGTACGGCTTTTCACCCTTCTGTACAGCCTTGCACGCCACCCAGGATGTCCTTTTCTTGTGCAAATAATAATAATAATTATTATTATTATTGTTGTTTACAACGTGTCCCCCCCAAAAAAAATTTACTGTTTTTTTTCTTTTTTGTGCAAGAACATGTTACGCATTGTTGAGCGCTTATTTTCCGCCCGAATGTAGCGCTAGCCTTCCGAACAAGATGCCACTTTAAGTTTCATTCCAGATTTCAGAACTAATCATTATTTCACACAAAAACTTATAAGCGATGTTCTGAAAATTTCGACCAGAAATTGGGGCCCGGTATCGGTAACAGGCGCCATTCAGCTCCATCCAGCTTTTTCGCATCGAAATTTTCAGGAAATCACTAATAACGCTTGAATAAGTTATCGTTAGTTCTGAAACTTTGGCATCTGGTTCGGACGGCTACTGCTACATTTGGGCGAAGAATGAGCGTTCGGTGGTGCATACCGCATAGTTTATTTTTACAATAAAAAAACAAACATGCATTTTTTTTAAGGGTGGTGGATTTTGGATTTGAAATGTATATATTAAAGAGACAATAAGGTGGAAGCTGTAGGTGGAAATTATAATCTGTTTCTGTCTCATAAGGCGACGTCATTGTGACTTCTAATTGCATGTCCCGTGCCGTAAATGGTAATTAACTGCACGGTGTTATTATTTGTCAAAGGGAAGCTGAAGCGGTTCTCACTCAATGGGCAAATTTCGCTACACAAACCTGCGTTTCAGGAATGCGCGATGGTATTCATTCTTTTGGAGGTTACTTATGATAACCTAGTGAAGTTTGTACGGCCCTTGGATTTTTCTTTTAGAGCGCTGGAGATTTTTAATAAAATTCAGAAATATGATCGTTTTGACCTGTTTTTAGCGCGTTTTGAGGCATTTTTGGAAATACAATTATTTAGAAGACAAACGCGACAAAACGCTTGGCCATACGTACTAGGGGTGCCTTTGATCTTAATTTTAAGACCACGACGAGAAAACAAAATATTGTTGTATTTGCGTATTTGTGTAAATAAAATCACCCTGTTAATTTTATTTCCAACTTGTTAAACGAGATGGCGACACTAGTACTGAATGCCTCAAACCGGAGATTTTCTTGCTGTTGTTGTTTTTCTCTCGAGCTCGAATTCGACCGCGATGTCTCGTTGCTCGTGGATCGGTAGCACGTGTAGCAAAAGCTCATGCTGTAAAGCTCACTGTTTGTGGATTCAATTCACCGCCTCTGCCCGTTTCAATCTGGATGAGCATCATACCGGCGTGCTGTCATGTATCACTATTGCCTGATGCACGCTAAAGGCGTCAGGTAGGCATCGGTATACTGCACTGTCTTTCATCTCCAACGAAGGCACCAGATGCCCTCAGACCTGACTAACTTCCCGCTGTATAAACATAGACACAACAGAATTACAATTGATGGCTCCGTTGATCGTCACTTTTTGAACGCTGCAAAAAAAGTGTAACTATACTCTGTTTCACCTTGTGTTGTACCGCAGGAAAGGCTGCAAGCGCGAGCTCCTTGCTCTAGGGCACATCTCGGCGGCACAAGCTCTCGTGCGTTGAGGGCAGCTGCCAACGCTATGAGCTCGCGCTTCTAGCCTTCGCTGCGGTACAACATAAGGTGAAACGGAGTATAGTCATCAGCAGACTCCTAGCGAAAGGCCTGATAAGGCTCTGAAGGCGATACTTTTGTTGATTCTATTTTTTTTGTGTGTGTGCTATGTTAGCGCGCGTGGTCAAACGCTTGCATACGCTACAAGCGTGGCTCGTAAGCACCCTAAGATCGTGCAGGGTTGAACTAGGGTGCCTTCATGTGCGCTTTGCTTAAGGCTGAACTCCATGGCACGAATATGCTGCGAATAACCGACGAATTTTGCCCGGCGGCTTTTGCTCTGCGCGTGGAATCAACACAGTGGCTACTACGTCGCGCGCAAAGCGAGCGTGCTGTCGAGCGGCGTTCGCCAGTTATTCGTCACATAATTCGTTCCATGGAGTTCAACCTTTAGGGTGGAGACATCTGGCCATTTTGTCCCACACTTTTATTTTTATTTTTTCTTCAGAAGCGCGTGAAAGCGCGTGTCCCTGCACGCGTTTGTGGCGCTGACTGTGCTATGGCGACATTTTGTTTTCGTCGATTTCTTTGTATTTTACCCGTGAGCGCGTGCTGTCGGCATCGGGTACTATAAAGGGTGGCATCACCCTAAACAGAAGGACATTGAGGCACCCTAGGTTGAACAGAGATATCCTAATGTGTAGGGTGCCTCAATGTCCTGCTTAGGGTGTTACCACCCTTTGTAGTATACCCGATGCCGACAGAACGCGCTCACGGGTAAAATACAAATAAATCGACGAAAACAAAATGTCGCCATAGCACAGTCAGCGCCACAAACGCGTGCCGGGACACGCTCTTTCACGCGCTTGGCCAGATGGCCAGGGGTGCTATGTTGCGCTTTTTGGACTCCCAGGAGACTTGGAAGAGGGAAGTGACGTCAACGACTAGAGAAACGCATATTGGATGTTGACAGAAGAAAACAAAATCAACATCCAATCTGCATTTGCTGCGTTGTTGACGTCACTTCCCTCTCCCTAGTCTCCTGGGAGTCCAAAAAGCGCAACATAGCCCCCCTGATGCCTCCCCCCAGATGTCTCCCCCAGATGTCTCCCCCCAGAGCCGTGTATTGGGAGAGTTTGGCCAATAGGCGGAGCAAAGGCCGCCGCCAGCGCCGAATATTCCCCCCACGCTTAGAGCGTAAACTAAATTTGTGACACAGCGTCGACCAATCAGGAGACCTCTACTCCATCTCACAAATGTCTGCAGTGAAGACAAAGGCACAGGCGCGTGAGCATAGCTCAGTGAAACGCTTTTGTTTGTACAAGACCTCGTGCATAGGAGGCACTTTCCAAAGCCACGCGCTCGTGCCCATGCCTTTGTCTGCACTGCTGGAACAGCGTCCTGAGACTGGCTGAAAGAAAACAGTGCAAAGGGTGGGGTGCGCGAGCGTCTTGAGACGCGGAGTTCCGCTCGGCACGGCTCAAATTATACTTCATTTCACTTTATCTGCGAGCGAAGCCAAAGCTAGAAGCGCGAGACCAGGGGGGCTATGTTGCGCTTTTTGGACTCCCAGGAGACTAGGGAGAGGGAAGTGACGTCAACAACGCAGCAAATGCAGATTGGATGTTGATTTTGTTTTCTTCTGTCAACATCCAATCTGCGTTTCTCTAGTCGTTGACGTCACTTCCCTCTTCCAAGTCTCCTGGGAGTCCAAAAAGCGCAACATAGCACCCCAGCGCTTTTGGCATTTCTCCCGAGCTCGCGCGCTCGAGCAAAGCCTGAACGCACGGAGCCTCCGTGCTCGCGCTTCCAGTTTTGCCTTCGCTCGCACATAAGGTGAAACGAAGTATAGTCGTGTCACATATTTAGATCACACGACCACCGCTAGGGGCTGTTTCGCGGCCTGTGGTTGGCCCCGAGATGCTCGCCTATTCAAACCAATGTATGGCCAAACTCTCTCAATAAACGGCTCTGTCTCCCCCCAGATGTCTCGACCCTCAGCAAGGCGCACATGCATTTGCATGTGCGCATTTGCAAATAAAAAAAAAATATAGTCCAATGAGTTGCAAAGAAGGCTAAAATACTTATTCCGAACAACATTTATTTTATGAAACATTATTTTAGGTATTTTCATTCTTTGTAGACCTTGTTTGGTGACTAGTGGATATGAAAAACAAAACTAAAAAGCATGATTTCTGTTATTTTGAACAATTACAATATATTTTCTTAACCAACAAACAGGTGCTTACTCTGAGATGCAAATTGCATTTTGACGTTAGCGTTCTGGCGCCCGAAACAATTTTTTTCTAAATTTAACACTTCCCGTTTTGCGGATTACTAAGAAAACCAAACGGGCCATCAATAGGTAGAAAATACGCTTCTACCTAAAGTAAGGCGTACGTTTTTTTTTTTGTTTTTTTTTTTTGTCTTTTTTTTCTCTTTACCTTTCTAATTTTTTAGGCAAACTCAAATGAACCTCTAAATAACTTTAGTGTCTTCATAAATAACCTCGGGAATTCACTATGCTATTGTGCGTTATGAACACCTCTTTCAACAATGATCTTACTATGTCACGGTGAAATGAAGTGGTGCTACCTTACCTGTCTGGAAACAAATTGGGGTGTGTGTATGTTTATACAGCCTAGATTCCTAGAACATAGTCTGCCTCAACGGGCGACTTGTCTCCCAGCTGTAGGTGAGCAATTCAGCCAGTGCAGTACAACCGCTAGCCTGGGGTCTTTAACGTGCATCACGCAGTAGTGATACACGACCGCACGCCGGTACGATGCTCATCCAGATCGAAACGGGCAGAGGAGGAATTGAACCCAGCATCCCTGGGTTATACAGCGCGAGCATTCGCTCCACGTGCTCCAAACTGGTGTACTCTAGCCCACTCGGCCACCGATCCTTTTTTTTTTCTTTATTGCACGTGGCCACCGATCCCTTTTTATCTGTCTGGACCACCGTGGTCTGGACCAGAGCCGTTTATTGAGAGAGTTTGGCCATACATTGGTTTGAATAGGCGAGCATCTCGGGTCAACCACAGGCCGCGAAACAGCCCCTAGCGGTGGTCGCGTGCTCTAAATTTGTGCCATGACTATACTTCGTTTCACCTTATGTGCGAGCGAAGGCAAAACTGGAAGCGCGAGCACGGAAGCTCCGTGCGTTCAGGCTTTGCTCGAGCGCGCGAGCTGGGGAGAAATGCAAAAAGCGCTGGTCTCGCGCTTCTAGCTTTGGCTTCGCTCGCAGGTAAAGCGGAACTCCGCGTCTCAAGACGCTCGCGCACCCCACCCTTTGCACTGCTTTCTTTCAGCCAGTCTCAGGACGCTGTTCTAGCAGTGCAGACAAAGGCATGGGCACGAGCGCGTGGCTTTGGAAAGTGCCTCCTATGCACGAGGTCTCGTACAAACAATAGCGTTTCGCTGAGCTAGGCTCACGCGCCTGTGCCTTTGTCTTCACTGTCGACATTTGTGAGATGGAGTAGAGGTCTCCTGATTGGTCGACGCTGTGTCACAAATTTAGTTTACGCTCTAAGCGTGGGGGGAATATTCGGCGCTGGCGGCGGCCTTTGCTCCGCCTATTGTCCAAACTCTCCTAATATACGGCTCTGGTCTGGACTAAAGCCCTTCGATATGTTTGCGTATATGTCTTGCAAATGGTGTCAAATGCGCCAGTGCACGAGGCTCGTATCTCGAGCGGCCCTTGGAAGCAGTTATCGGCGCAGTACATGAAATGAGCGGCCCTTCAAAGCGAACGGCAGCGGAGCACCCGCTCCTCGCACGTGTCTTGCGCGTTTCCACAACACTGGTTGGCGGTACTTGTAAGCGTGAATTTGATCAAATGAATTTAGTCTGCACTTGCCGGCAGCGCCTTCAACTCGTGAAATTTACGAGGATAACTCGAGTGCAACATGGCTTTGTGTATTTGAGTGGTTCTTTTTCGCTGACAGGCAGACAGACGGAAAGTGTCCTTTATTGCCATACCCGTTGCCAATGTTGTCAGCTGCTATGCACTTGGCGCGGGATTGTGGACGAGTAGTAGAGCCGCGCCACTTGCTTGGACAGAGAACTCCTTGGTACAGTTCACGGGTGGAAAACGGTTGCTTCTTGTTGCTTTTGACTCGACGCGCAGAAGTGTGGACCTTGTCGACCAGGTCCACACCTCTGGACGTGCAGAAGTGTGGACCTCGCCGCGCAGAAGTGTGGACCTCGCCACTAAATGAGCTATGCTTATGGTCGACACTCTGTTCCCCAATATTGCTGTGGGCGCCGCCATCTTGGTGCTTATGCAGAGCAGACGCAACTGCCGATCGTCATGATTCAAAAGTGCGACTTCCTCAGCATTAAATTCGGTGTTAGGAAGCTCATGAAATATTTCTTTTCTCTGTCGCAAAGCGTTTAAACATTTGTGGAGGACGTAAAAACGTTTCCTGTGATTTCAGATAAATTTTCAGATAACTGGCAGCCATGATTTTAAGCCACGATATGGACAAGTGTCGTTACCCTGAAGCGTAGCTTATTTAGTGGCACTAGGAAAGATCATGGCGGAACAGCGCAGCACTGAGCTAGATTTCAGACGCCATCATTCTTCAATAGTGCCACTAAATAAGGTACGCTTCAGAGTAACGACACTTGTTCATATTGTGGCTTAAAATCGTGGTTGCCAGTTATCTGAAGATTTATCTGAAATCACAGGAAACGCTTTTCCGCCCTCCACAAATGTTTATACAGTTCGCGACAGAGCAAAGCAATATTACATGCTTCCTAACACCGAATCTAAAGCTGAGGAATTCGCATTTTTGAATCATGACGATCGGCAGTTGCGTCTACTCTGCACAAGCACCAAAATGTCGGCGCCCACAACAATGTTGGGGAACAGAGTGCCGGTACTCTAAGCGTAGCTCATTTAGTGGGTCTAGTTCTTCCCAGAAGTGGCGCGCGGCACGTGTCTCGAGCATTTCCACAAAAATGATTGGCGCCACTTTTCCCAGGATAGATCAGCTTTACTCCACACATCCTGGGAGCGGGTTTGCAAACCAGTATTCAGACGAAGACCAGGCCGATATAGGACATAGGAAGTGCAAAACTGCCATTTTATTTCTTTTTTGTTTTCTAGCTTTAAATTAAGCTCTAAAGATACACTTTTTTTTTTTTTCTTTTTCTGCAAAACAACGGTTGCGTGTTAAATGTTCTGGTCCAAACGGCCGCAACGCCGCACCTTGTGCTTTCGATAATTTCGAACGTGGACGGAACTTCGAATCCATTCGTAAATCAGAGCTTATTCTACGTTTTGTAAGCCACTGTAATCAACATATGTACTGGCTCGTATCTCGCGCCGCCTGTTGGCCGCTTCCTGCAGCGGCGGACGCAGAGCAAAGAAGATCTAGCTCGAGATCGGCGGCGAACAGCCCGTGGCCCGAGCCCACCTCGAGCGCCCGACCTGCATGCGCAGCTGCGAACGTGCAGCTTGTTTGTTACGGGAAAATTCTGCGCTATCTATGAGGAAAAGGGTACAAACCAGGATTACCAATATCAAGATTAATTTTTCAATTTGGAGCACGGAAGCTGCAAACAATAATTTTCAAATTATCGCTGAAGCCCCTCCTTCACGGAGCGTTACGTCATAAAAGGAGATTTCGGAATCTTTGCTCTCGCGCATTTTTAGCGCCTATCGACGCTATGCACGCGCACTCTTGCTGTTTTCAAGAAGGTCAGAAAAAGACGTCGTGACTGGTGTCAGTGCGGGGGAATACACCTGGCAAGCAGCGCGGCACGTGGTTGGCGGCCGAAAGATCCTAGTATAACGTAACGACTGGTCGGAGGTGTTTTCGTGTTTTCGCGCTTTTATAGTTGCATCTTCAGGAAAAACGAACGTGATATTCAGATTCACGGCATAAACATACTCTATAGGTGGTATTCACCGGACGCCATATTTGAGGGCGTCGT
The DNA here is from genome assembly GCA_013358835.2 of Ixodes persulcatus. Classification (NCBI taxonomy): domain Eukaryota; kingdom Metazoa; phylum Arthropoda; class Arachnida; order Ixodida; family Ixodidae; genus Ixodes; species Ixodes persulcatus. Next base: position 94,889 of record JABSTQ010010929.1, on the reverse strand, counting down.
TTAAAGCGCATGCTCAAAGCGAGCTCACATTAATAGGCTGCTAAGACCGACAGTCTTCATGGTGGGAAATGCACGTTGCAAAATAACTGTGGAAGCTCGCAATCAGTACGCGCTAAGCAGTCGCACACTCAGCTATGGCCGGCAGTGAATACTCTCTACAGACCCTTTTCATGACAAACGCCACCACGTGGTGCTCCAGTCTTTGACGTCCCAGAGAACTTCCGGTTTATAAAAAGAATGAAAAAAGCCCACCCTAACACCGCTGCTTGAAATATTGATGAAACGTTTAACCAGCAATTCTCCAGGTGAACGCCAAAACAACGAACGAGTGAGAGATCTGTTGAAATGTTTCGAGTATTGTAAACCAACTTGCCTCCTCCAAAATGTGTACAGCCGAAGGCCCTCCAACTTTGTTGTCCGTGTAGCATTTATGCTTTCTAGCACTGGTGGCCTAAACAAGCTCAACAGGCTTGCAAAGACGGTGTTACCGGAAGTGGCTTGGGACGCAAGCGGTATAGTACATGTTTGTAAACAGCAAAAGGGTCTATAGAATTCACCTCTAACACAGCTATCGCAAAAAAACAACCGCAGGTCTTCTTGCTTTTGTGTGTGTGTGTTTGTTTCCTTAGAATTGAAAGACTGTTATCAACACGACTGGTGTGGTTGAATGTGCTAACCGTGGTCACCGACTTAGGCGATAAATATTGTCCATCAATTCTTTGGTCCAGCAACTGCCTAAAAGCGCCGATATTCTGTTCGTGTTAACCGCGCCGCGCAGTGTGATATGCTTTATCATAAGTGTGCTAATCGTAATATTTAACTGGAAAGAAAGACAATAAAACAACAACAAAAACCTCGAGCGATGACGGTGGTGGGTGCAGCGATGTTTAGCTTGCGAATCAGGCTGAGAGAATAAAACTTTCGGGTCAAGAGTTTATTCTATACTTGGCGTCAACTAATTCGTTCTGCGTTGCCGAGGCTACCGTGGCTTCCGTAATGCTTCAACTCTGCCCAAGCGTGCGCATGCGAATGAGACCAAAGCGACGCAACGTGCTCCCTCAGCAGTGCGGGGCAGGTTCACCGTGGAAACTATGCTAGTCTTTAGAATGTAGCCCAAAATACTTAACGCCGAGAATAAGCACGGAGTTAGCCAAATTCTGAAAATCGTTTCGTGATCACTTTAAAGCGCTCCTACAAATCAAAAGTGGAACCTCCCAAGAGTTTTCGATTTCTTGGGAGATTTACGGGCGGGTAGCGTCATCGCATTGTGCGCGTTCCAGGTACGACATCATGAACTTCCAGAGGTCAAACGGGACAGGTTACGAGTTCGAGCTCGTCGGCACCTGGGGCGACGATGGGCTGGAGATGATCAGCGAGCCCCAGTGGCGCGACGCTCAAGACGGGATACCGGTGTCCCGCTGTTCGACGCCCTGTCCCAAGGGCAACATCATGGTGAGCTTTCCGTCTTTAAAATTTTTGTTTTATTTTTCTCCATGCGATTCATTATGGTGTCAGAGACTACGGCCAATCAATATCTTGCTACAGCGTCACGTATATTTTTAATGAAGTCAAAAAACGCAACTTCTCGAAACCGAAACTAGACTGGGGAGGAAGAGTAAATATAGAGGAGGAGAGAGTTGGCGGAAGTCACGTGGCTATGCAACTTTTTTTTTTTCTTCAATCAACGTATTTGCGGTTTTTTTAGAATCCACATAAAACTGATATCATATTTCATTTCTATTTTTAATATTGAGTGCGTGCCTTCGATGACCCAAGACGTTCATTAGAATTGGTGTTGTGTTTAAACCATAGACAACGGCGCGTGACCACGAAGAAAAGACTGTGCGCGACTCAAACCGGCCAGTTCTTGATCGGCGGTTTTTGGGCGGAAAGAAAACAAATTTCGGGCCGAAAATTGTGTTCTGTAAATAATCTGTCAGTGTCCCTGCACAAAAACAAAAAGAAAAGGTGCATGGCAAATTGCATACGTGAAGCGTACTAGCATCACAAACGTTTATATCATCGTTTATTAGCACGCCTAGCCTGTCCATCGATACGTCCGCAATTCACGGCGCTCTTCATTAGATAATTAAGCTCGTGACATGTGTACACTTGAAATGATAAACCCGGTGACCTTCCAGAACCTTCTAACCATCTCCTCCTTCTCCATCTTGCCTCCTTGACTACCTCTCCTCCTCACTCCACCCGAGATCGCATGACCTCCCCGTTAACCAACAGCGTCCAGCACCTCACACCTCCTCTTCCACCCGTCAATCAAAAGCGGCCACGCTTTTATCCTGGCTTCACCTTTGGGCTTCACGAACACCTAACCAAAAAGCGTTTCGCGTTAAAAAAAAAAAAAAAAAAAACTGTATATAGTTATTGGCAGGATGAGAACGACAGAGCGTCTCTCTCGGATACCCGCCCTCCTGCACGCGCTCGTTGACCTCTGCCGTGTTTTGGCTTCGCATCCACGGTCGAGGCTCACGGAACGCCGGAGTGCTATCGCTCACGCTGGAGGCGGGACTACGGTTAGGCGGGACAACTGAAAGACCTCCTCGCCGTTCCCACCCAGCAGAAGCTCCGCTTCCAGCACGCGCTCGTTGCCTTCTGCGGGGATTGGCCTGGGCCACGGTGTAAGATAATACTCTTCAGGTGAGGACAGCGCGCTCCTCGCGCAGTGCAGATAAAGTTCGCTTTTCACTCTCTCTCTTTCTCTCTCTCACTATGGTTTCAAGCGGCGCCGGCAGATGACTCGTCGACCCGTGGGCACGACAAAGGCGGCTCGTGCCGCCTCATGCTCCACACGCGCAGAGCTCCAGCAAGGTTGTCGCCCGTGCAGAAAGACCACGGTGTACCGGTGTGTCATGGCAACGAGATAATTTTTTTCGCTCTCAAACAGTTTCGCCGTTTGGCCGCCGGCGACACTGTCAGCCGCGGGCACGGTGGCCGCGGAATAATGCAGCCTTTCGGATGCCCGTCGAACGAACACTATCTGATTCCTCGCGCTGCGCGTTCAGCCCCGCCGTGTCCTCACCTAAAAAGTGTATCTTACACCGTGGCCTGGGCGAAAGGCGATTTGCTATCATGGGCAGCAAGTTCGCAATAAATTCAGAGCGTATTTTTACAGCGAAGCTGTTTATGGCTAGGGTCCCGGGGGTGTTTCATGTGTGGCAACAGAAATGACGTTACGAGTTCGTGACGTCACGACTGCATGTCAAGCGACGTCAATTTCCCCGCTAAATTTCGCGGGAAATGTTTCCGCTAAATTTGGCGGAGAATTTTTCCCGTTAAATTTAGCGGGGAAATTTATGTCCCGTGACCTCAACACCAATGCGATTTCCCCGCTAAATTTAGCGGAAAAATTGACGTCACGTGACAGCAAGTCGTGACGCCACATGACGTCACGACTTCATGACATCCTGTGACATCACGACTTTGTCTCACGTGACGTCAATTTCCCCGCTAAATTTAGCGGGAAATTTACGTCACGTGACCTCAACACCGATGCAGTTTCCCGGCTAAATTTAGCGGGAAAATTGACGTCACGTCACACGAAGTCGTGACGTCATGTGACTTCATGAGTTTCCTCCGGCTCCTTGGGGTGGCGATAGTCCTCGACGTGTGTGCGCGTACCGATCGTCACGATGATCACCGATCAAGACAATAAATGTGCTCGTACGTTTGTTCAAAATTCTGTGTCACGTCCGTGTCGTGAGCTAAAACGCTCCGCTGGTCATCCACCTTCACAAAATAAAATGGCTCATCGTTTTTTCCTTTATTTTTTACTTTTGTTTGTTCAAAATACTATTAGTTCTACCCGAGACTATGATAGGAGAGGGCATGTTGTATACACTTTTTATGCATAAGACGAAGAAAAACGAAAAAAAAAACACATAGACTTCAACGAGGAAAAAAAAAAACTAGAAATAACACTCTTCTCAGACGTATTGGCCAAACTGCTGAAAAAATGCAGCAACATATGAAGCAAAATGTCACTCGGCAATAACCTACAATGATAGAAACGCCGGAGCGAACCCATGGAACACTCAAACTTAAAAACAGAAGAAGAAAAATGGCGTTGCGTTTTGCTACTGCGTCCTTGACCTGTCCACCGACTTCAATCACGAAAGCAGTCTACTCTCATCTCTGGTCAGACACACCGACGGGGCAATGAAGATTACCTCCCCGGGTAGGGCGCCATCTCATGCGGAATGCTCGCAACTCTGAGATGGCCCGCGGACTCAGTCATTGGGCCCGAGCTCGAATGTCCGAGTTCCCTACCGAACCCTTGACGCGGCGCCCATGTCACATCGTTCGGTGGCATGGCCTTCCCAGTGTTGCCCTCTTAAGCCGCGAACAGCACTGACTATCGCGCCGACCAAGGCGCCGCCTTCTTTTCACGCAGGGAGACAATATAAAGGGATAATCGTTACGACACGTCAGGTAATTAAATAAAATGTGTTAATCATATTTTAATTGTTCGTCGAAAAGTACTAAATAAAGCAATTTTAGAGAGGCTGGAAGCGACAGGCTCTGCTAACGGATGGTAAGATTGTCTTCCGCTATTTCTCACCGCTTGCGCCTCTTGCACGGTTGGTAACTTTATTGCACCACCGCCTTTGCCAGGTCCTCAATTCTTTCTAAAATTTACTGATTTAGTGGTCTTCGATTACTTCTAGCAAGTTTCTAGTAGAAGCCACGTGTTTATTTTCACTAATCAAAAGGTTAATTAACAAATTTTACTTCATCATCTGACGCCTCATGACGATTAGCCACCTATATTATCTCCCCCTCGTCGTATAATTCACATGCAAAGACCGCATTAAAGTTGCTTTCACGGCTTTTTTTTTTATTATTAGTTATAAAAAACGCCCTTTATTAACGAACAATATTATTGTAGCGCTATACGAGTATGTGCGGCCCTATTTGGGATGGTGAAGTTTGCTTCGCGCTCCACACTAACCTGGATGAGCTCGTATTTGATGCTTCACTGCAATGATGGATTCAAGCCCTAATCCTACAACGCCTGCGCTAAAGTTACCACATCGATATCAACGAGCTTTCCGGGTGAGAAAAAACAAGTAATCGACCGTTTTTTATAGATGCTGAATTACATCGCAGAAACGAAGCTTAGATTTATGACTGAATTTGCGTTTGATAACCGTGGGCGGGTCTAGATCCGTCCATGTAACAAATATCTAAATTTACGCTTTTTTTTTTTTTTTTTTGCAAATGTGCATTGCCGAATGTTTATTTTTCGCCCAAATGTAGCACATAGCGGTTCGGACCAGATAAAAACGGCGTGCCGTTATCTTTCGATGAGAAAATGGGGCTCGTTCCTGGTATCCGATGCCATCAATCTCTACATATTTGTAAACTTTATCGGCCGCCATTTTTGTTTTTGTTTTCATTGGAAAGTTTCGAAAATTGCTTATGTGGAGCGCAAGTTCGTCTGCTTCTTTTGCAAGGGTTGCGGCGACATCAGAACGCCGAGCTCTGATTGGCTCCGAATGAAGGATAGTGGGTAGACCTCAAAGCAAGCTGCCTTGAGGTCTACCCACTACCCTTCATTCGGAGCCAATCAGAGCTCGGCGTTCTGACGTCACCACAACCCCTGCAAAAGAAGCAGACGAACTTGCGCTCCGCATAACTTTGAAATCGGATAACGGCAAGCTTAGAAACTTTGGCGTCTAACCGCCAAAACTATCTTTGGGCAGAGACTGAAGCGTTCGGCGATTAGCAGTTTATTTCTGCCCTAAAAAAACAACAAAAAAAAACATGATTTTTTAGCGACACCCGGTGTATATGTTTCTGGATTATGCTATTACAGGTGATCATATTATAATAGGCGCTCTTGTTGCTGCTGCTACCTCGTACACTTTGCTGGCAGGTATATCATAAAGTATTATAATTAAGCTCGTTATCGTCAATTGAGCACCAATTTATGGTCACGTTTGTCACGCGAAATTCTGTTGTTGTTGTTGTTGTTTTATCGGCTAAGTTTAGAATCGCATGTGGCCATCAAGGTTTCCTTGATCGTCGAGTGATCGTCTTCGGATGAACAGGCCTCTGATAATCGGGCGCCGCGTTCCAGTTGCAGGAATCAACGTTAAACTTTTGTTGCTGGAAGTGCGTCCAGTGCGGGGACTACCAGTATGTGGCGACCCCGTACCGCTGCCTAGACTGCGAGGAAGGCATGTGGCCTAACGCCAACTACGACGGTGAGTGTAGTACTCGTGCACATAGGTAAGCGCTCCGTCTTACCATAGCTCGCAGCAGGCATTCTCAGCCCTACGACAGGCGCGTACTCCCGCGCCATGCAGTACACTTCAAAACCTAATTGCGTTCTATATCAGTAGCCTGGATGTTTGACCTTACACGAGAGCATGGGAGAGACTCACCGCACGCCAAGGAAAACATTGAATAAACGAGTTCCTGAGTCAGCATTCTTCATCGTTAAACTCAAAGCCAATATATTAATTAAGTGCACATGCACCAAAGAATTTTTCTTAGTTTGCGTTTAAACTTATACCCGTGACTGAGAGTCTATTTTTGCTGTAAGTTCTGTTTACTGCGACACTTCAGCAAATCAAAACAAAAGTCACATTTGAGCTTGCATATGTAGACACCTTGTGGACACAGCGACATTGTCTTCGGTCAGTTTCGTGCACACAGGGCTACTGTTGCTATTATTGCCTCTGCGACCAGACGCAGACAAAATATTAACGGTGTCACGGCAGCCCCAAAAATGCTATAAGTAATAAAAAAAATGTCAGTAACGTAGAATAGCTCTTGAACTCCAGCAGAGTTTGCGATTCGTATCACGGCAATTACTTTTTCGTTTGATTCAGACAAAACAGATAAACCGGCGGTGGCCAACGCAAAATAATCTTTAGATTAAAGGGATTGTCCGGTCAAATTTTGTATTCGAGAAAACAATTGAATATCATTATCATTGCCTCGAGACGCATCGTACGCGCAAAGTCTGAATTTCATATGCCCCTCTGAATGAGGAATTGAATTTATAGTGCTCCCATCGCTTCCTAGCGTAAACACGGCTTTCGTTGGCAACATTGGAGCTCTGACGTCACAGAACGCAAAGCGAGCATTTTCGTCTCGTCGTTTGCTTGCGTGTGAACGCCGCAGCGTGCTTCGTTTTTGTTGTTGCGCTCGACTTGTTTCGTGGATGGGTGGTGTTTTTGATGCACGGTTGGGTGCCACAACCACCGGGCAGCACATGCGAGCCAAGACGTGACGTTCCACACTTTTCCGCGCGACGTGCAGTGACGAGCAAAATGGATCGTCGACGTGCGTAGGGACTGGGTTCCCGTATAGATCGAGATCCCGCTTATGCAGCAATCATCTCACAGAAGAGAGCTACGAGCTGGCCTCTAAGCGGACAGAAGGCTCGTAAGCTGAGGTGTGATGCTGTGCCAACAATATTCAACTACGTCCACCCACTCCTCGCCCAAATTGGGTCAATCGGTTTGATTATGCGGCGAAACCAAAACGAAACCAAGAGCTAAGCCATTTGGAACGGTGCTAAAAGTTGTATTCAGCACGCGTGCAGCCCGATTCTGTTTGAACCGCGAGTAAAACATGGAGCGTGGCTACGATTCACCAAGCTCGTCCAAGTCAAGTGACGACATGCATTTGAACGATTCGCCGTTTGCCTTCGACCCGTGGAAATCGCCTCCGAGGGAACGACCAGTAGCCTCATCACCGATCCAGTAGATCCGCCGATATGTGTACTCAGATGCCACTTCGTGTACCTAGATGCTGCTTCAGAGGCAAAAAAAAAAAAAAAAAATCTGCATCCTTTGCTTTTCAAGAGCACCTTGTTCGATCGGTGGCCGTCGCAGTTGTTTGCGCGAAACGGCACATGTTTGCTCGAAGCTTATGGCTGTTGTCGAGTAATATCCTGCTAAAAGGCTTTACTTTTTTTGCATACACTTAGAAACTGCATTAAAAGAAACGTATTTCAGTAGGGTACAGCCTAGGAGACTATATAATTCGAAACAAAATACAAGACATCCGTCGACCAACGCTTGTTATCCCGACCATCCGACAAACTTTTGCGTTTTGTGACGTCGCGCAGAAGCTACGGATGTCAGCCATTGACACTGGCGAAATTCGGGGTGCAGTTTCGTACATACGCTCATGAAAGGTTTAATTAATAACGGGAGATCATATATCAAAATAAAAATAACGTTTGTCTAAATGAAGGCAACCTCGACGTAACGAGCGCCAAACTTAAGTACTTCCGGTTTCGACCGCACAATCCCTTTAAAACTCGGTCTGTGTGTGGCACTCTCTCGCTCTCTGCCGGTATATGTGCGTGTGCGCGCATGTGCATTTCTTTTTCTTCGCGTTCGGATTTTCTTGCATAAGCACGTAACGTAGAAAGCTAATCTCCGATTTGCTCAGAAGAGCACCGTTTTTTGATAGTGTTCAGACTGATATAAATCTTTCCTGCATTCTTAACTAGTTTACACAACTACAAAAAAATACAAATCAAAAGTAGGACGCGATACACAAACGGCCAATAAAGAAATATTTTCGGGGTAATATTTGCGAGAAAGGTTTGATTTAAATCATCATATACTCCGTTTCACTTTAACAGAAGCCGACGCTATGATTCGATGAAGCCAATCAAGCCAACCACCGGCTCAATCAATAACGCACAGAAAAATAAAAAAGCTCAGGATTGCGGCGCATTTATTGTGCATGATTGGTTTAGTAATAAAAAAAAAAGCAAGGCACTTTTGATGCTGCTTGATTAGCTTCATCGAATCATAGCGTCGGCTTCGGTGGTACTTTGCAAGTAGTAAAACTGGTGGGAGGTATTTAAATTACGATTGAGATCGTAATTTAATCGTGGCGCTAACTGGTACAACCGAATGATGCGCAGGCTGCGACAGCATCCCACAGAAGTACCTGCAGTGGACCGAGACCGCCAGCATCATCGTCATGGTCGTGTGCAGCTTTGTCCTGCTGTCGACGGGAGCGGTGGCCACCATCTACATCCGCTACATCACCACTCCGCTCATCAAGGCCTCCTCCAGAGAACTGTCCTTCGTCGTCCTCCTGGGAATCCTGTGTGCCACCGCCAGCACGTTCGCCGTCCTCGCCAAGCCTACCCCGATTGTCTGCGCCATCGAACGCTTCATGCCAGCGTTCGGAGTAGCCACCATCCACGCCGCCATCTTCACCAAGACCAACCGCATCGCTCGGATTCTAGTCGTCAAGGAGTCCAAGATGTTCTCTCGTAAACGCCGCTTCATGAGCACGACGTCTCAGCTCGTCATTACGGGACTGCTAATCCTGGGCCAGGCCATCGTGTCCGGAACGATGCTTGCCATCGAACCGCCCGGTGCGCAAGACTTCTTCGCGGCACCGAACAAGGTCACGCTCATCTGCAACACCTCGGAACTTGCAAACTTCCTCGGGCTTAGCTACGACTTCCTGCTCATCCTACTGTGCACCGTGTGGGCCGTAAAGACGAGGAACGTGCCCGAAAATTTCAACGAAGCCAAGATGATCGGCTTCGCCATGTACGCCACGGTGGTCATTTGGATCGCCTATCTGGCCGTTTACTGCGGCAGCGAAAGGAACCGGGAATTGTCCTTGTGTCTTGCGATGAACGTGTCTTCTTTCATGGTGCTCATGTTTCTGTTCATCCCGAAAATCTACATCGTGCTTTTCCATCCGGAAAAGAACGTGCGGTCCAAGTTCCTCACTTTCAAGCAAGACATCGGCAAGGAAGAGGTGAGCACCGTTGAAAAAACAGCCGTCTTGTACGGTTATGGCAGCAAAGAAGCCGAACGTCCGACGGCAGCTCCGAGGTAGCCTCTACTGCGTCTCCTTCCGTGTACGCTAAAGTCAGGGACGTTGATGTTACGCCAAGGCGCTGGCGTAGGCGCAGTGCCACGATGTGTCGCAAACGAGGAAGTGCCAAAGAGAACGACAGCATGAACAGCTACATAAATAAAAAAGAACGCTAGTGACAATCGATGGGTGCTGGTGGTAGCGCAGCTGTATCATACTCGAATAAAGGAACTTCGCGTAGTTCCGTCCAACTTCCGCTTATGATTGAACGAAAGGAAGCTATATATTCAATATGTGCAGCACTCGATTCACTGTGAATGTCAAAGGACGTGACCTTGCTTCAGCCCTTCCCCATTTCCATTCGCAATGCAGCTTAATTCAAATGCGTATCTAAGAAAATAAATCCCATTCTAGTCACGCAGTAATCGTTGTTATTGATCGCATTGAGTGATTTCATTTCACTTCAGGCAGGCTAAATAATTTCATTTTTAATCTTGACGGAAAATAAAGATATTTCGGGAATATTTCTGAAGCGAAAAAATGCGTCAACAACAAGTTCATTTTTTTCTTTTTTTTATGAATTATTGATGCGGCAGAGGTAGAACCTGACTTCTTTCTGCCTGTTCAGGATTGCATTTTTGTCCTTCCCTTTCCTTCCTAAATAAGCGACCGAGCTCCAACGTTTTTGAGACCGTCTCGAAATAGGAATTATTATGCCCAGTGACTTTACATGTTTACTAAAGTGTTAAACTTAACGAATGTCATACTTTGCATCTGAGGATTTCGGCAATGTTTGGCAAACTGTGCGGTGTGACCTGATTGAGGTTTCCTATTAATGTCAATATCTCTCGAAACTTCATAATTATCTTATTTTATTGATCATAAATTCAATATTGTGTCACGAAGAAAGGAAGTGTTGCGTGTATTTGAATAAACGGCTGTTTCAAAACTTTCTGCTTCAAAATCTGTTTTTTTTTTTTTCCAAAAGCCCGTTTTGTTTTTTTGTTTTTTTTTTTTTTACAATATGTAGAAGTGTAAAATAATAATACGAAGAAGCAACATACTCTACGTAAGGCCCATATTAGAGTTCGAACCTAGGCATGCACGTGTCACGAATGTCAGTATTATGGATGCGTTGCAAAAGCACACCCAGCGGAAAAGTTTTTAACCCTTTGATGCCCAGCGTTGCTCAGGAGCAACAACTCAAACATAATTTTTTTTTCTCCCTTGAAACCCGCGAATCTACGCAATTAGCGCCATCAGCCGCAAGGCCGAGGTGACCCGAGCTTCTAGAAATAAAAAACAGAGGGCGGCATTTGTCCACTTTCACTCTTCCGCTACACGTGTCTGGACCGGCGAGCGACCTCGTCCTGCCACTGTACCAGGTGAGCGAACATAGATGAAAACAAATGCAGCATGTGATAATGAAACAAATCCTTGATTGAAATCTCCTACTGATGGACTAAAAGAGGCGTATGTGCAGTGAAAGTGAACTTACAGTTTGTGAAAGCTCAGTAGCAGCCTGACAACTATGATGTTGCCCAGGAGCAACATCGGGCATATGTGGGTAGCATTGGTATTGGTGACAAAAAATTGGTGGCAACAACGTTACTAACACCGTTAATAACACCGTTAATAACGATCCGCGATGCTCCGCATCACCCCATGGTTCCCCTCGGGAAGATGGTGTAATTTTTTTGTTGTCTCCGATTTGCTTGAACGTTTGCTAAACTAACCAACAAACATCGCTAAAATAGTATCCCAAATAATAGGTCAAAATATTGTTTTTTCGCGAAGTTATTGAATTTACAGTTTTGGTCCTCACCGTGTTTTTCAAACTGAAAGTCTCTACTGGCAACAATAAAAAAGTGACGTCAGTGGAAGGCAGGGGTTCACTTTTCGGACTGTAGAAGTTGTTCCCAACGGATTCGAAGCAGTTTCATGGTGTCAAATGAATGCTTTGGAAGCTCGCTCCAGTATCCGCGCTCCAGCACGGAACAAATGATTGGCATATTATATTTTTAGACTGCTTGCTCGACTGGCAAGCCTGCCTGCCACTGACGTCACGGCACTGAAAAGTGCGCGTATATTTGAATGTTGGTTTTTGCATCATTTTCATTTGCCGATTTCGCAATAACTATTATGAATTTCGCGATACTAAATAGCATACCGAAAAGGCTAAAGGCCGGGGAGTCAGAAAATATAGTTAGTTGAGGTAGCTCAAAAAATCTGTGGAGTACCCCTTTAAGGATAAATGACGATGAAACGAGTGCGACTAGAGTTTTTTTTCGCGTATAAGCCGCAGTAGCCAATAAAACACTGCTTTACTTTTCCTTTTGAATAATTGAGGGTAATGTACATGCTTAATTTCAATTGAAATATTAGGGTTGTAATGTAGAAATAAAAGGCTGCTAGCTGTATTTTTGTTTAAAAATAACCAGTATGAAAAAAAAAAAAGTGTCCACAGCCTTTTCCGCAACCCATCATTGGATCGAAGTTTTGTTTTGCACCTGCGTATATTCTTCTCCATCACTTTTCATCTTCCAGTAACTTTCGGTTCCATAGACGGGCATCGGAACTTGCAAATATCCGAATAGGCCGCGCGCGAAGTCCTGTGCGCTCTTGCTTGTTCCATATGTGACACGGATGAGAGCGAGAGGGTAGCGCAGTTGCAACTGCACTAGGCATCATCTTTGTTATCTGTTACAACCGCTTGTACCTTGAGTTTTCGGCATTCCTTTCGGAGCCGCGGAAAAAAAAAAAAAAAAAGTTTGTCGACAAAACGTCTTAGGGTGGTGCTGTCCACGAAACGATTTTCGACAAAACGTCACAGTGTCGACGAAACGTGTGTCCATGAAAAGTTGTCCACGAAACGAGTTTCGACGAAATGATAGCGACTCATGATTTCGTTCCAACATAAACAAATGAATCGAAAGTTTTATATTCTTGTTCAGTACACGAAGTTTTCGCAGCGCCATCTATCCGGAGTAAGTCAAAGCATCCCCTCCCCGCTGCTCCGCTGCCTAGCAACGTTGGCTGGCTGCTACGAGCGGTGTTACAGTGAACTAGCTCTAGGTATGCTCTAGGCAACTGTAGCGGTGTGATAAACGCGATGTAAAAAACACGTTTCGGCAGCTGCGTGGTTCGTTTTCTTTCTCGTGCGCCTGGTTCGCCTTGTTGTACCGCAGCGAAGGCTAGAAGCGCGAGCTCATAGCGTTGGCAGCTGCCCTTGGTGCACGAGAGCTTTTGTGCCGCCGAGGTGCCATAGAGCAAGGAGCTCGCGCTAGCCTTTCCTGCGGTACAACACAAGGTGAAACAGAGTATTGGCGACGTGTGCGATCGAAAGCGTCGCTATGATCGGCCTTCCGCGATTGGCCCAGTGCTGACTATGACGTCAGCAAAGGATTTCTCTCTTCGACGGAAATAAGAGGAGTGGAAGAACTTCAATGTTGGCGGTGTGGGCAGCGTTGGTTTCAGAGCGCAATAATTTCAAGCTTCCACCATGCTCATTACAACCACCATTGAACTTGTTGTTCGCGAGTTAATGACGTCACGAGAGGAAATCATAGGAGGGCGCCACCAAAACATCTCGCCGCTAATAAGGAGTATTCTGGGCGCCATATTTGTGGGTGATATCTAGAGATAACGTTGGTCTAGAGCGCATGCTCTGAACGAGCCCACATTAATAGGTTGCTAAGACCGGCAATCTTGAGGGTGCGAAATGCACATTACAAAAGAACTGTGGAAGCTCGCCATCAGCACGCGCTCAGCAGTCGTGCACACAGCTATGGCCGCCAGTGAATACTTCCTATAGGGGGTATTCACTTTCCGCCATATTTGAGGTCACTGTTTAGAGCGCATGCTGAGAACGAGTTCACATTAATAGGCTGCCAAGACCGGCAATCTTGATGATGAGGGGTGCACGTTGCAAAATAACTGTGGAAGCTAGCCATCAGCACGTGCTCAGCATAAGCGCACACAGATATGGCCGCCAGTGAATACACCCTATAGACCTTTCCAAAAAAGGACACTTGGCAGGTTCCATTTTCAGTGTTCGTGCGTATGGCGCGTGATTTGCTCGCTTTCCGAAGCGACGAACGTGCGCGTTCTGGACTGTGATTTAACACGTGTGGACTGTGATTTTTGTAAACAGTGGAAACGTCTATAGGGAGTATTCACTGGCGGCCATAGCTGTGTGCTCGGCTGCGGAGCGCGTGCTGAACGCGAGCTTCCACAGTTCTTTCGCCACGTGCATTCCGCACCACCAAGATTGCCGGTCTTGGCAGCCTATTAATGCGAGCTCGTTCTGAGCATGCGCTCTAAACAGTGACCTCAAATATGGCGGCCAGTGAATACCTCCTATAGGAAGTATTCACTGGCGGTCATAGCTGTGTGCAAGACTGCTGAGCGCGTGCTGATGGCTAGCTTCCAGGGTTCTTTTGCAACGTCCATTCCACACCGTCAAAATGGCCGGTCTAATAGGGGCTCGTTCTGAGAGTGCGCTCTAGAGTAGCAACGTTCACAGTGCTAAGGAGAGGACAAGACCGGAAGCCGCGTACACCGCGGCGCGTCATGCGCACGTGACCCGGGAAACATTGTATGAGTTGAGGGGCATCCCCAAACGCCATCTTATTTGGCCGGAAGTTTGAAAATCGTTTCATGGGTCCTTTAACCGCGGTTAGCTCTTCTTTAACTGCTGTTACGCGGCGCCACACAGCTATTTCACAAGTGCGCGTACGCTGCTCTGATGGGTGCTCAAGATGCTCAAGCGCACGTGCGCCAGTAGCTTTGACTGCGTAGCCACAAAATGTTGTCTGCAAGTATTGTGTGGTAACTATGGCTTAGCGTAACTGCATTTAAGTGTGCAAGTTTAACGAGGGTATTAAAGACAATCCAGCCGAACTGGTTAAGGTTCGGCTTCAATGCACTTCACTTCACCCAGCTTCAATGCACTTCACCAGCTTATAAAAGTTTCATGCGCTATCCGCTTGCCACCAAACAGATGGAACCAATATAAAGATGGTAACTAAACAAAGATGACATAAAAATTAAATTATAGAGCAGTCCATATAAACTTGGCAAAGCCCAAGATGCTTGGTTACATGAAAAAAAGAAAAGATATCATAAGAATATTGGTCTATGATACATACTCCAATGTAGAGTTGTTATGTCAGCACTCACCAATTTCTTTTTTCATATATACTTAGTGTCTGCAACATCTCACTCTGAAATGGGTTCCCCTTAGCACGAGTGTGCTGCTGGAGAACCAAGGCACACAAAATCGTGGTACCTGATTCGCGATTGCCGTTTCACTGCAGTACACCAGTGCGCAGTCAGAAGCGTACTACTCAATGAAGCTAACTCGTCAGAACGTACCACGAACATGAGAAATGTTGCGGAACTTCCGAGTACCGCCAGTGTTTGACAGAGAGATCAAATCGAGTAGTGCGTTATTTGAGGCGATTCCTGAAAGCACATTCGCACAAGCTTACCATATTGACCCGGCAGTGCAGCGGGCTTGCGGGGCGGAATGTTGGTGCAAATTTCTTATATTCGGCAAAATGCGGCAGGATGTATAGCGGAGTAAGCACTTCGGCGCTGTTTGGCGCAGAAATCTTATCACTGCGAATGGCATTACAAGAATAAGCTCTAATTCTTGGGTTCACCTCCGAGACGCGAAGGATGCGTAGCGGGGTACGTCAGTTGCGCGCTTTGACCACGGGGAGCGGGACAACTGGCGTAGAGATGCGTGCTGACAGAAATCCGAAACTTAAAAAGACGTCTAAATTTAGTGGGTGTTTTTTTTTTTTTTTTTTTCAGAACGCCATAAAAGTTTTGGTGTCACAACTGCTTGAAAATAACAACGACCACTTTGCCCAAAAAATTTCTCTAAAAATCTTTTTTCGCAGCGGATGCTACGAGCCATCGGAGCCAATTCAAGGCCGTGCGAGTGTCACTTGACCTTGGAGAGGGGGCACAGCGCTACGCAAAAAGCGGCTACGTCCACAGAGAGGGATTGGCTGGGATAGCTCGTAGCGTCCACTGCGTCCGGACATAAGGTGAAACGGACTCAGGGGCGGATGCAGGAATTTCCTGAGGGGGGGGTCAGGTGTTGGTCAGCGTACCATTTGTTTAGGAACCCTCTCCCCCTCTCCCTCGTTTCGCGCCCTAAATTTTACACATGCAGAAATCACGAGGGGGGTCAGGACATCCGGACCCCCCCCCTCTAAATCCGCCCCTGCATAACGGAGTATAGTTAGTTTATTCTTCAGCGAGCTTTTCTCCAGAATTTAGTCCCCTAGTCTCCTGATAACATGATTATTATGTCAACTAGCTGACCCTCCACACCGTAACGCTCGCACTGCGCAACTTCCATCAAGCACCACTGCTTCGCACTGGTATGGCAGTATGCACCGGTGTGCTCCGAGCAGCGGCTGACGCCATGAAGAATCTCAAATAGCTCTATCACTATTAAGCTCGTGCTTGTCTAGTTAAGACTATACATCGACCCCTAGCTATAGATAACAATACCAAAAGAAAAAAAGTCGACCAAAATGAATAAAAGTGCTACGTTAGCATCTTCAACAAACTTTAGATCATAGCACCAAATATTCCAACCGATTGAAACATCAGGCATTCTGATTAATTTTGTTTTTATGAAGCAGAGAACATCCAGGGTATATAGTAAGCTAAACTTTGCATGCCTCCTTCCCTCCCACCCCCAAAAAAGTGACTTGGGAAGATAACAAAAATTTGTCGCAGTTCATAAGTGAGACAATGTGCATACAAACGTGCTCCCAAGCTAACTAAGCTTTTGTTATTTCATAGAAATTGAAGTAAAACACGTCATACTTAACCACAACGTAATTCACAGGAGCACTGTCCATGCTTCACATATTACAAAACAGCGCAAAAAAGACGGGACAAAAAAGGTTGTTAGTCAGCGTATGTCCTTGTGTCCTACTTTGTGTCCCTTCTTTTTTGTGCTGTTTTGTAATATGTCGTTCAACCAACCAGCCCAGCAATCTATCCTGTTACATGCTTCAGATGTTTCGGACCTTGATTTCACCAAGGGTGGCATATGCAACATACTGCATTTCATTTGCACGGCAATGCTGACCCTACATATTTAATTTAAATTGTTTGGAGCATTTGGTTTAACAGTGGGAATTAAAGGATCTTCACAATGTCACACTTCCACTGCTATTTCTAGGTATACCTGGCAAAACAATGTCCACCCTGTACTCAGACCTACTCGTAATGACTATCTGACCACCAAACATGGACCGACAACCAAACCATATCAGTGATAAATTACCAATATATTATTTCACCATGAAATCTAATATACATTTTATCAGCTGCAAACCATACACTTAGTGTTCAATGTGTACCAGCAAAATGAACAAATATATTAGGTAATTCACTGCTTCATATACATTACATTTAAGCAAAAAAGGACTTTAAAACTAACATGTCCATTTTATGCTAACTAGTTAAAACATGAAAGGCTATACAACTGATCCAGGAGGGCATTGGGGGGAGTGGTATTTGTAAGAACAGGACTTGCATTTTCAATAAAAATATAAGGGTACATATGCACTTCTGTAGGAACATTGTCACTTGACACCAAAACTCTGTTCTTGTCACATCCAATAGTGAGACTTGTATGCTTATAAATTCTTCACTGCATTGTAAATACTACACCTCTGCAACCACACTCATATACTACTGTACTATGTGCAAAATCTGAACATGTGAAGAAAAGTAACAAATGTCTATACCTATAAAAATAAAATTTTCTGGATAGCAAATGTTTTGTAAATTTGTACTGGCCGCCGTCTCAGCCATGCGTACGAGATGGCAGCACAGGATGATACTCACTACTCTTATAATCATCTTGCTAAAGTCCGATCTGTGTGGACGTTACCGCACCAATCATAGCAAGCCAATAAAGAAATTGCACCATATCATATCAGCCTCCAAGCCTCCCTCTAAAATGGGAAAAAAATTAGCAAGTGTAACAGAAAACTAATGCTCGAGGAAAGTCAACAATGATGTGCTACAAAATGAAGCTGAATATAGATAACTTATGCCACGAAATGGAATGAAAGCCTAGTGACGAAATGCAGGAACCACTGGTTGAATGGTGGCAGAAGGAATGACCTTGGCACCAACTGCACACTTTTACTTGTAACTCAATTTGCTGTTTTTTTCTATTGCAAGTACAATGCCAACAAATCCTGCCATAAAAAACTTACATGGGAAGCCATCGGACTGCTACAAAAGATGGGAGATATTTCTTGACTAAACGCGCATGAGATAAAATCTATTTGCTTGCCAAACAACCAAGCTATCACAGCTACCAGAATTTCTTGTGGAAAGGCCTCCACTTTTAGACTCAATAAAAATGTTCCCTTTTAGCTTCTTGACAGGAAATAAGTGATTCCACACAGTTTCAGTGCAACAAATGGCAAGTGACTGAATGCAAGTTCAACCAACCTTGACAGGCTGCCGAGAACCCACGAAACGCACAGCTTGAGTCTTCTGAACAAACATGTGAACATCTGGAGGTAGAACCCAACACATATAATGCAATATACAACATTCCAAATCGCAGGATCGTGGGTGTAACTACACAGCACCTCTGTCCTTCACAAGGTGCATACTGATGGTGAAGCCTCGTTCCCAATCCTGTGTCTACCGCTTTCGAAGAAAGCATTGAAGCACACACAAAAAAAAGAAAAACATTATACAGAATGATTCCTCATAAGTTCTCATCTTCTAGGAATTCTCCCTCCACAAGAAAAAAAACAAAAAACGTAAACAAGAAGAAAGCAAAGAGGAAGTTCCCAGGACATTACAATCTCCTACCATGCTGACCAAAGGGTTGTGAACCAAACAAAAATAGCGTGAGCTGTTTCGGGAGCCACACACATCCGCCTCTCAGGGGCTTTACCCCGTCCATTCGTGCAACAGGATAGAGGAAGAGTATCAAATCTCAGTGCTGGTCAGTCCGACTCAGGAGTCTGCGGCGACAGTCTCGCCGTTCCTGACTGGCTTCGCCTCGTCCCCTTCAGAGGTCTTGCCGGAAGCAGAGCCGTCGGTTTTCGTGGTCCCGTACGACGAACTCTTCTCAATTTCGGAGAGCCCTACGAGCCAATTAAGAACAGAGAACACTGCAAGGAAAACAAGAGAAGGCTTAGGCTGACAGGCTTTGCAGGCATTAAGCATGAATTTCACTGGGGTCTTATTATCCACTGCTGCATGCTGCAAAAACTAGAGTCGCTGGGTCGTTCCACAACGAGTAGTATCAATAATTAACTTACTGCAAGTGCGCAAACTAGCTGGTATACATTGAACATGACATAAACCTAAAGACTGTAGGTACAAAACAATATTACCACTGAAAGGTCTCAAACTGAGACCTTTCAGTGCTTGTTTCGGTTTTTACCGGGAGTCTTGGGGATCATGTCATGCTCATGCATCCAGCATCAATAAGAAAAGTAAGTTATGACATTTTTAATTTTTATGGCTTCAATTGGTTAAGTAGGATCTTGCTATGCTTACTTTTTAGTCAATTTCTGAAGTACAACCAGGCAGCCACCTCACTCATATCCTGTGCTCTGTGATCACCATAATGCCACCATTGTGGCAATAAACAATTAACAGTTCTATCTATTCTTGGGTTTCAACAGCAGATTACTTTATTACTTTGACCGCCAGGTTTTGTTTCCTTTATCATTGTGAGTACTTTTTCGAATAAGAATCGAATATGAATAGTTAGCTTCAAGTATGAATAGAATTTTCGTATTCGATATGGATAGAATACGAATAGTTAGCTCCAAATATTGACTTGAATACTCGAAGACAGGTGTATTTATTCACGGCATTTTTACTTTCACATGTCGGAAAGCCTCACTGGTGTTAACGAGAATAAAAAGACAAAACGAAAATTCTAGTTCTAGGGAAGTTTACAAGTTGCCATGCAGAAAAATCAACTGCTGCACATGGTCAGGTACGAGGCGCTCCCTTCGAGTGGAAACTGCACCTCCAGCAGCAGAAAAAGATATCTCACTCGGCACTGAAGTGGCAGGTACTGCCAGGTATTTCATGCAAAGCTTCGCCAGACTCGGACATCTTGAGCACTTGACACTTCGCCACCACTCAAACAGATCACTCTCTCTCATCCGGCTGGGTTTCTTCAGTAACATCACATGAGGCTAGCTCATGCAGCACCAGAGCTTTTAGCCATAATAATTTTTTCCTTTTCAGCTTTAAAAAAAGAGGACTTGAAGCGTGGGTCCAAGAACATAGCAAGGCATGCTTCCTTGTTCTCCTCATACAAAGTGAACCTTGCCTTGATGGATCTTATCAGTTCTGCGGGAAATTCTGATGCCCCAGCACAGTTACCCAGACAGTGGAGCATACCGAAAATCATAGGAACTTGGGGGGACGAAGACGGATACTTCTCAGCACTGGCAATAACAGTGGCATCAAACAATGGCTTCAATGCTTGTACATCTTCACAAGCATCTTTACACTCTGATAAACCAAGTCCATCGATGTCCCAGTCCGAGGTAGCAAGCTCCACAGTGACTGCTTCTTTGAGTTCCAGAAGGCGAGACAACATTAGATACTGGCTATTCCATCTCGTCTCCACGTCTTGCACCAGACGTAGTCTGTCCTTTCCCATCTTCTTTTGAAACTCCTCAAGCCTTTTCTGAGCTGATGAACTATGCTTGTAATGTCCAACAATATGTCTCACTTTCTTGCAAAGGCGATCAATGGCCGTCAAACGGGACCTCGCGTCATTAATCACCATTTGAAGCATATGTGCGAAGCACGCTTTTTCAGTCCACGGAAGTCTCCTTACCGCAGCCCGGATGTTGCACCCGTTATCCGTTACGATGAACTTCGCACATTCATCCAGTATCTCCCAGTCACGGAACATTTCGTCCAGCATAGTTGCGATGTTCACAGTACTGTGACTGGCAGCCATGTGTCGAGTGTTCAATGTGAACCGCTTGATCATGAATTTTGGAGTGAGAAGATGGCAGGTGAAGCTCACGTAACTTTCGTTAGCGCGCGATGTCCACATGTCGCTTGAGAAGGCAACAGCGGTAGTGCCGCCTTCAAAGGTACTGTTGAGCTCCGCTTTCACCTGCTTTCGGGTGTCAACAAGCACGCACGAGAGTGCAGAGCATGATGGTATGTGATAGTTGGGATTGGCTTCTGTCTGAAGCTCTTTGAAGCCGCGGTCTTCCACGATGCTTTGAGGCTGTAAATCAAGCGTCAACACGGCGGCCACCTTGTTATTTAGCGCTCGCACCCTCTTTTCTGGCAGGGGCTCCGTGCGGCGCAAGAAGTCCGTCAGCGTCGGCTGATCTTTTCCTGGCGTACCAGCGGTAATCCCAACGATTCTCTTTCAACAACGCAGGATGAACTTTGAGATGGTTGACAAGGGGCGTTGTTGTACCTGTGGCCGTTTTAAGCGTCGACCCGCATGCCGTATATCGCATTATCGACGCCGTCACCCTCACAAAATATTTCCAAATAGCGCTCCTCTCTCTTTGTTTTGGTGCCATTTCCCGTTCGTTCCTCCACTTTGCAGATGGTTCCCTGCAATCGCCTACATCCGCCATAACAGGGGTGGGCGAATGCAAAAGTCAGCACACTTTAAAAAATCAGGAGTCACAAGAGAACAGAAACTCGCAGATGGGAGAGCGCCTTTAGAGCGCGCGACACTAGAGCGCCGACGTTAGAGCGCACGACACGAGGGCGCTGCGACAGTAGCGCGCTTGACATTAGAGCGCACGTCACGAGAGCGCATGACCAGTTGAGCGCGCGACACGAGAGCGCACAACCAGTTGAGTGCGCGACGCGAGAGCGCATCCCAGTTGAGCGAACACCGCAAAATGTGTGATGTACCCGCAGCTCCACAGACAAAACAAAATTGTGCGACTCATCGGATTGAAACATTGGTGATTTTTGATTGATTGAATATGCCTTTAATAAAAAATAAAAATAAAACGGGTACGACTCAGAAATTTCTAACCAATTGTTTACTGAGATCGGAGAGAAAAGGGGGCAGAGGAGTGGGCTGGGGCATATAGGTACCGGCAAAGTTTGCAGTTGAGGGGAGCAGCGAGTCTAAGATTTCTTCACAGTGCTGCTGTGCGCCTCTCGGATATACTATAAATAGTTTACTTTTTGCTATATTTGGTCTATTCTTGACAGACAGCTGGGCTCCGATCTATTTGGTGGCTATTTAGACGTCCCTTGCATAAGTTTAAATGGTATTCTGACGTCCATGTCCGTAAAGAAGAAAGCTCACCGCTAAAAATCTATCAGTAAAACACTCGTCGAAGGAAAGCTCAGCGCAATTTTATCGGATGCAGATCTTTCCAGTCTTTTGACGGATACAGGAAAACCTCCCCTGCAAATCTGTGATATACAAACTCAAAGAACTAATGAAGCTAGGTCAGCTGCATTTTTTTTTACTGCGAAACTGCACGCTACAGATATGCTTTTTTTTTCTGCTCACAGCTTTTTGTAACACTTCTTGGTTTGTCACACGCAAAACTTTCGTCGACTCATTTTGCAGTGTCATTGCTGAATTCCGAGGCATTAATCCCTGCCAATTTTACATAAAACACGCGATGCCCGAACAAGTGGTCGGTCCGGTCGGGCCACTCGCGCTGGACTGGCTGTGCGCTCTCGTGACGGGCGCTCCCCTCCGCTAAGCCCCTCCGCTATCCGGAACTCTACAGCGAAAGCCATCGGCATGCAGGCGCAGTGGCGGTTTCTTCATAGCGGAGGTGGAAACACGGTCTACTAAAACTCCCCTAATGTCGCTGCGCACTAGAGTCACGCGCGCTAACGTCGCAGCGCTCTTGAGTCGCGCGCGCTAACGTCGCCGCGCTCTCGAGTCGCGCGCTCTAACGTCGCGGCGCTCTAGTGTCGTGCGCTCTAACGTCGCGGCGCTCTAGTGGCGCGCGCTCTAACGTCGCGGCGCTCTACTGTCGGCGCTCTTGTGTCGTGCGCTCTAGTGTCGTGCGCTCTAGTGTTGTACAGCCCTCGCAGATTACCGCTACCGACACCGATGCCACCAGTTTAGGTTGAAGCCGCCATGCAGCTATGTTGCTGTCAATGGGCCTTGCTTTTAACGAAAACAAAACCGAAACCAAAACTTATGCTTGCGAATATGTTCTCAAATATTCAATTAATTTAGAATATTCGTGTTACGACGAATATTCGAAAAATACCAAAGACTAAAGTTCTATTCACACGATGCATCTTGTTGGTGAATCTTGTGTTGCAAAACTAGGTTTCGGGCAACAGATTCCCTGTGTGAACGCAACCGAAAAAGTGGTGCGCCTCCGAAAAAAATGGTGCGTGTTCCTCGCTTCTCGAGCAATTTTTTGCCGAAACGTCACCGAGGCCTATCAATCACCTCAAGGAGAAATGCGGACGCTGCCAATGGTCGCTCAACTTCGCTATGACGTCTGAGCTTCGAGGTGGAGCGAGCTTTTGGAGGAGTTGATTTTTGGCCGATTCCGTATCTGAGCTAAATCCGAAAAAAGAAAAGCAAACATGGCGATCGACAAGCGGAGAAGCAGTGCGTACGGGCGATGAGTCTTGGTCCTAGTTGGTTGCAAGTGTGTCAACGGCACTTTAGCAGTACGGGTTGGTGGCGCGGTGCAGATTCATCAACAGTCGCGACGAGTGCAAGCACCGCATATAAACATGGTGACTGGGGATAACTTTCTTTGAGCGGTGCAAAAATGTCCGAAATGCCTCGAGATTATTCGCCTGTTCTTTGACGTTCGCGGTCTTTCCTGGATTTGGCAGGACTAGTAAACACAGTGAGCCGAATCTGATGAAGTTTATTGAGTGGTATTAATAAAACAGACTGTCTCTTCACATTGTGCATACTTCATATCATTTTGATGTGAAACGTTTGATATTCCCGGTGCAGATGACAAGGTTTGACGAAATTCTCGTGAGTCAATACGTCACAGGTTTCGCGCGTCAAACTCCACGTGTGAACAGGCCGATTTCGCGAAATCTCGGTTTCGCTAAACTGTGGAGCATTGAAAAGATGCATCATGTGAATAAACCTTTAGTTTACGTATCGAATATGAATATGAAATGTAGAATATTCTATTCATATTCGAAATTTCGAATATCCGCCCACCCCTAATTTTTAGGATGCTTAGGGCCTGTAGAACCAGTTGTGACCAAGAATAGACGATCGCAGAATCCTCTTTTGTGCGCCCCTTTAAGTTTAACCAAGGTAGGGACCTGTCAAAGCTGATAAAATATCGACCTGGGAGGTCAGTTCCACATTTTGTAAGAAACTTTTTAAAAACTTATAAATTTCTTTTTTGTCCAGAGTGTCTTTACAGTCCCTACTAAATGCTAGAAAAAAGTTTAAAGGAGGCAACGAAATAAATAACAGCAGCAGAAGGCGTCCAACATACGACCTGTGATGGCAAGGAAAAACGCTCATTTCTGCCACAGCATCTTCTACGCTCTATAACTCAAGAACAAAAAATGCAGGAAACCTGTGGTTTATGCCCTCCATTCCTTTGGAAATGCCCCCAAACCATATATTAAAAAAAAAAAAAAATTTAGGCATTTTTAGCCTGCTTGATTTGAGATGAAATCAGCCATGTATGTACTTCCAAAAGCATGCCACAACTTTTCTGCGCAAGACTAAAAATTACATTCCACGTGCAAGACGAAAAAAAAAAAAAACGGCACTAAAAGGGTTAAAAATAAACTCCTCAGCTTTAATAAACTCCTCAGCTTTAGCTTGTGGCCAACAAAATTCTGCACAAACACCTTCTAGTAGAAGGCTCTGAGCAAAGTTTATGATGCAAACGAGAAAAGAAGGAAAGGAACACTCACAGAGAGCTATGAAAGTGGAGAAGGCCACCACCGTGAAGGTGCTGCCGCTGGTCAGGATGGCGTAGAAGGCGTACAGACACGGCGTTCCGGTGAGGATGCCCCAGGCCGTCATGTTCACGGCCGGCCACACCCGAACGGGGAGCTCCCTCACCGTGCCCGGAAATCGGCCGGTCTCGAGGTAGTCCTCCATCACTTTGTCCTGCGAGCAGGGAAGGAGCCGCCAATGTGTACATACTTCGGGCTCCTCACTTTGCAAGTCTGCCGCAACGCAAGCGTCAAACCTTTTAAGGCTGGTTCACGCAGTTGCGTTTTGATGCGATCGTGAGGGCTGCGTTCCCTCGTAATGACTCGCAACGAGAGAACACTAGTGCGCCTAGATTCCACAGCGTTTACAACTGCTCGATCGAGGTCAAATGGCTCACGAGACGCATTCGCAATACGAGCTGCGAAGAAGTGATTCGTCTTGCGAGCATCTCCGCCTCCCCGCCCGATTTCCTTTCCGCCGCGCGACGAAGCAGTGCACGCACATTTGCGACCGATCGGCGCAAGAGGAGACCGCCGTTATAACTGAAAATACTCCTCATAGTTTAACCCTTTAACCACCAAGTTATTTTCGAAAAAAATGTACAAACTTTCCCAAATTTTTTTATTTGCACATATTTTTTCTTGTGTCGTTCTGATTTTGCAAATACATTACTTGATTGGTTTCTGATTGGTATTAGCAGAAAACTCTTAAAAGAAAAAGTTGATTTTTATGGAAGCTTTCTCTCAGTGCATGTAAGAGTAATAGAATAACACGTGCTGAAATGCGCAGTATTTATTTGAACATAAGCACCGTAACAAAAGATCAAGTGCCTAGACGTTTCTCCGTACTAGCCCTAACAAAGTTCCGTAAGTAACGATTCCTTGCAAAATTATTAGCGCAAGGAACACTATCTTCTCTTCGCGGTCCATCGGATTCCATGAAGAACCCCGCACTGCGAAATGCAGGACCGCGTAGTGGTTTGTCTCTGTCACAATGAGGTCGACAAGGTCCCAATAAAAAAAAAACCTCGAACCAGCCGAGAATATTCTTTTTCGTCAGTGGGTTGCCGCAGAATCCCAGGCACTGCACAAAACGGAAACCTCGGAGGCGCGGGTGGCGGGTTTTCAGTGTTTACGCGTTGCCACACTCAAACACTACCCAGCGCGTCATCTTCTTCGTCACTGTGGTCGTCGTCTAAGTCCGTTTCGTATTCAAAATCCATGTCCGACTCACTTTCAGATACAAATTCGATGTCTTCATCGTCGCTACTGTTCAAACTGCCGCAAGAGAAAGCCCGTTTCCGAGGGCCGTCACCGGCATCACTGAAGTGTGCTGCCATTTCTGATCACTGTTGCAAGGCTAGATACGCGCCAAAGGCCAAAACACGCTATATTTGCGCGACCTCTCCTGCCCTCCAGTGTTCAAAATTGAAACTAAAGCCGATGGACGAACTTGTCTCGTGTTTGGCAGTGAAAGCAAACCATCATTTTGGCTGGACGAGTGCGACTCGTCATCGGCGATATTGGTACAACCTTTTATGACGAGTACAGCTCGGGCCGGGTGGTTAAAGGGTTAAGTTGGTCCCTCTCTTAAATTTAGGCTGTCTAGAGAACACCTTGGAACGCTTCCAACTCACACGTATATTTTCTAATTGTTTACGCGTTGTTCTTTCACCGTGGGCTCGGAATAATTCAGATGGCGCTATAAGTGACTATTTGTCATTGAGTAGATTTCATACTGCAAAACGTTCAGTCTAGTAATATGCAGTTCCAGGGCCGCCCAACATACGGCCCCAGCGTGCTGTCTCGTCGCAAGCAGCTACGAGGGCTTGCAATAATAATATTAAGGATAATAATAATCTTTATTTCCATCTAAAGAAAGAAATAGTGGAGCAAAATGGAAAAAGTTTCAACAAGAAGCTTCACTGGCCCATAGCCCCATCGGCACTCTATCACACTCAGATGCAACTGTGTGAACAAGCCTTTAAAGGCTGTTGGTTTGGTTACATCTGTGCATGGTCAGCAAGCACTTATTTGAAGAGAAAATGCCACGAAACAGAGTGCCACAAAAGCCCCGATGCGCGTTTATATTGGGAAAATTAAACACGTCCTGCAGCCCGAAATGCACAAAGTCGGATAACTGGCGGGAAATGCATTTGATTCAAAATGTCAACCAAAAATACCAAATGAATGTCCCCTGTATAAAAACGTGTAAGAACCACACTTTTTCTTTTTTTTAAATTTCGGGGCAAATGTTTTAGGTGCAGCCCATAGGCAGATAAAAACAAAATAGTTTTGGATGCGCATAAAGAAAGTGATGTACTTGGGATCGCAAGCAGTGGTCTCGAGTGCCTTTATTTCGGTCTCAATCATAGTAACCTGTGGTCTCCTCGGCACTTGAGTCTGACTGGTGTCAATAGTGGTCGGAGTTGCTCTTTTGAGCCATCCAGTAAGCGCCCTTTCAGGTTTTGCGTCAGTCATTTATCCCGTAGAATTTCACCTCGATGTCCGTTTTGACGTTGACGTCAAAATGTCTCATAAACCAAGTTGGCAGAACGAAACATTCATGAAGCCTAACGGTAACAATCGAAATCCCGGATATCCAACCCCCGCAGGTACCGTCACATGGGTGGAAGGCAATAAAAAGGGCAAATTTCAAAAAGCTTCAACCCTGCAGTCTTTCTTATATGCACTTCAAAACAGAGGTGCGTACATGGCGAGGTAAAGATTGTGGATCAGAGACGCGGAGCGCACGCCACACTGCAGAAGCTGTCGGCAAGCCTCGAAATAAGGGGGCAGTGCCGCTAGTATGACGGGGGACCCAAAAAAATATGAAGTTTGTTTTTACAAAATTGTGCATCTATTTTTACACATTCAAATTTTAGACTCTTTCACAGTGCTCTCCGCCTGGTACAATGCACTTGTCGGGATGCTCGTTGCACTGCTCGAAATAGCCTTTCAACTCGTTGATTCTGATGCCATTTAGTACTTCTGCTGCTTTTTGTTTCACTTCTTCTACATTGGTAAACCGTTTAATTTTAGGGACTTCTTTCATCTGGAGAACTAATGAAGGTACACAGGGCGAGATCGGTTGGGAGGGTAGGGTGGGCAAGAGGGCCATGTCGTTTTTAGTCAAAAACTGCAGAACACTCAGTGCAGTGCAAGCAAACTGACAACCTGACTTGTTTTGAAACTGGTTCGTTCACCGTGACAATGCGCCTACCCACATCGCGTTGAGTATTCAGCAGTTTTTGACCAAAAACGGCTTGATTCCCGTGCTCCACCCTACCTATGCAAAGAGCAAGTCGTCTGCTTCTTGCGCAAGAGTTGCGGGGATGTCAGAATGACGCCGAGCTCAGATTGGCTTTGATTAAAGGGATAGTGGGTAGACCTCAATGCTAGATGCCTTGAGGTCTACCTTTTATTTTTTCAATCAGACAACAAGAGCTTGGAATTCAATCGCAACCCCTGTGCAAGAAGCAGACAAACTTGCGCTCCGCATTAAAGAAGTTTTACAAGGGAAGTTTGTCGATATGGAAGAGGTGAAATAAAAAACGGCAGAAGCACTGAAAGACATAAAAATCTATGAGTTTAAGAGGACATGCACCAGGGGTAACAATTTCTTTTTTATTATTTATAATACAAATTATATTTTCAGTTTATGGTGCTTAATCTACTCTTTATAAATCCGGTGTTAGATTTTATACAGCTTGTTTTCTAGGTTCTCGATGTAATGTACATGCAGAAAAAACATGATTTTGTGCACATATGAGGCATGGCAATACACTTAAAAAAGTGCCAAATTTGGTTGTGATAGGGCAATATTAAAAACAAAAATCCTTGTGCACGAATCGTGAAGATGCCCTAAAATGACAAAGAAAGAAAAATGTGTTTGAATGTTAACATAGATGTGTAGTAAGATTCTTTTGTGGCACTGAAAATAATATTTTGTTAATAAATTTCCGTGAGAAATTGAAGCTACAGAAGACAGCAATGGAGAGGAGACGGCTATGGAGAGAAAAGAGACTACTTGTCAACGTAAATGTGATAGCAGGCGACATTAGAACTTGAAGAACGACGCAGAGAAAAATGGCTCAAATTCATGCCGATCTGGATTGCCGGGAGGTCTTGAAATGTGTATTTGACTAATTTTACGATCAAAACCGGCACTAATTATTTTTATACGTCAAATATACAGATTCAAAAATAATAAAACACCATAAAACACAAAATTACATTTTTTGCGCAAGATTGCCATTTTTCGACCTTTCCTTTCACTTTCACTTTTTGAAGTGAATGTTTGAACCACTTGTCTGATAATTTATAAGGCTTGTTTCTGTGATGTTGAGAACATTTCTGCCAAATTTCGCTAACCTGGGTGATGTACAAAAGCTTTCAGCCTTTCCACTCTGGTGAAAAAGGAAGACCAGCAAAGCTGTATTATGATGGAACGACCTCAAGGACGACCTCGAGAATGACGCCTAGGAAGACCTCAGGGACGACGTCTAGGACGACTTCAAGGACTATGTCTAGCACGACCTCAAGGACAATGTCTAGGACAACCTCAATGACGATTTCTAGGACGACCTCTAGGACGACCTCAAGGATGACTTCTAGGACAACCTCTAGGACGACCTCTAGGACGACCTCACGGATGACCTCAAGGACGACTTCTAGGACGACCTCAAGGACGACTTCTAGGACGACACCTAAAGAAATTAGGCCTTCCCACTCTGGTGAAAACCAGAGTGGAAAGGCCTGGAAAGGTTGCCGCCATCGTTCATAGATGGCGGTAGCTGTCCAGAGTTTTGTGTCGACATTCATTTGTTGACAGACACGAAACTGGAGAAACTAGCCCTTAGCAGCTCCGCTGTAAAAAATTGCAAATGTACAAAGATGAAAGTGGTCGTGACTGCGTAGGAAAACTATCGTTTTGAAACTACTTATAAATTTGTCGTTTTCATGTGTTATATTGCTTTAGGACAGTTCAGAACAGATAGCTATGGAGCTATATTTCTATATTATACCATCTTTCATGACAAAAAAGCCACATAAACACAAATATTGTTTTTGAGATTTTCAATCTTTGTCCAAAATTTTAGTTTTTGAGCATAAAAATGACAAAAATAAAAAAATACAAGCTCATAGCTACCGTATAATCGCGTGTAAGGGCCGCACCCGTGTAAGGGCCGCACCCGTGTAAGGGCCGCACCCCCGTATTTAGAACAAAGTATTGCAAAAACAAATTACAGAAATTATTTGCGTATGCGCCGCACCCCCTTGTTTTAAAGGCGCGCTGACTGTAATGCCATGTTTCTATGAATATATATCGCTAGGTGGCGCCAGCCACCGCCCGAGCACGTGGCGGCACGTGTCCACATCCTTGATATTTGCTCTCCGCTCATCCGTATCACCGTATGGCATAATGGCTGTCGACCTCGATCGTGGTTGGCCGCACTGTCGGGATGCATTTATGTTGCGGCAAGGCATTGAGAAAAGATAAAGGATATGTCAGGTTCCGTGGCAAGCGCGAGGAATGGGGATTCAGCGGGCTCGGCTCGCGCGTGCACTCAGGTTTCCGAACGCCACTGTACGCTCTGGGGAGGTTTCCTTTTGTTCTTCGATTCGTGTCAAAGCGTTGTGATTTGTCTGCCTTTTCGCGCAATCTGAGAGCTATGGGCAAGTACCACTTCAACAGTCATACGGGATTCAAGCCGAAAGTTGCCGCGCATGCTATCAAGTACGGCAAAAAAAAAGAAAAGAAAAAGCGTATTCGCCAGTATGTAAACTAATTAAATCCGACTGACAATTGAGTCCGGATTCCGGAATGAAGGATTTTCCGACCAGTGCAGCCGAGCGCGCTCATGTACGTTCATTTAGTAATGTGGATACAGATATTTTCTTTTAATCCATGTATGGGCCGCACCTCGAAAATTTGCCCTCAAATCGGGAAGAAACAGTGCGGCCCTTACACGAGTTTATACGGTATCTTCCCCTTCAAATTTCATTCCAGAAAAACTCATAAAAAAATGAAAGCCGTTCACAACTCCCTGTAACGCCGAATTAGAGAGCAGCTCTTGAGGAGGAGGAGGGGAAGGTACGGAGAGGGAGCTATGCCCCTCTTCCTGTCCTGCTCGCCCCTATTTAGGGGAAAATTTCCCCGCTAAATCTAGCGGTGAAAATGTTCTGCTAGATATAGCGGGGAAAATTTTCCGCTAAATTTAGCGGGGAAAATTTTCCGCTAGATTTAGCAGGGAAATTTACCCATCATGCACCGTGCGGTTACGCCGACGGCGACGCCGCTCAAGCCGGAAACGGGCGCCAAAGAGCTGCGCTCTAAAATGAATCCAAGTTATGTGATAACAAAACGATAGTTTTCCTAAAGTGAAATTTATGCCACAAAAGTGGAATGGAGAAAAATATGTTCAAAATGCTCCAACCTCTACCTTTTCTTTAGCTTCAGTGGACCGAAAATAATTTATAAAAAATTAACTATGCAGCGTAAAGTAATGAAACTTTCTGGGAATACTCTCTAGATGTTGGTGGATGTAAATATGACATTTTTTAAAATCAACGTTTTTTTGCAGAAATTGTGTTTTCAGGGTAGTGTCTCCCCTCAAAGGGTTTCTTAATAATTGGGAAGAAACGTCCCGACATGTACATTGCATCAGTCGGAGAGTACTTTGAAGTATGGTCCAACTGATGCGTTATATGTTATGTATGTTATGTGCACATTATGCCAAAGCGTAGAATGTTGTACTTTGACCATGAATTTCAAATTTGGCTACTCAGGTTATAATTAGGAGCTGACTTTCCGGTTTTAACCGAAAAACACTGATAAACATCTGCCTTTGTTAACAATACAAAATCAGTTAAAACCCAAAAACTCAGATTTCTGGAAACTTGCCCCTGGAAGTGGCGTGACAGTTAGGTCAGTCAGTTGCCACAGACGGTCACAATGTCTTTGTTCTATTCAAGTTAAAGCTGAACGACGGTGTTCAGAACTACACTGGCGGTTATTATCGGTTGCAAAAGAGTCAACGAGTAACTTGCTCTCCAAGTGAAGGAAATGTTCTGCTTCAAACACTGCAATTTTTGCTGTCACAGGGAGTAGAAGGGTAGAAGAATAGGAAGGAAACCTAAAGCTTTGTGCAACTATGTTGAGAAATACCCGAACTTTAACCAGTGTTAGAACTAGTTGTACAACGTTTGCTGAAACCGTTAACTCCAAAACGTGGAGAAACAACAGCACGTTTTGAAATCATTCTTTACTCATAATTAGTCTCGCAATGTAAATATTGCGCTAAAATGTTGTTGTTTTCATTTAGAAAAGTCGATTTTGTAAAATATGTCTGCAATCCAGGCAATTCAAAAATGTTTTCTGGGAGTTCGGTGTCTCTAGGAGCGATTCTGAAGCATGCTTCTATTTCGGGTTGAAGTTAATTTCGTGACGTAAACGTCCCATTCGAAAACCTAAGAAAAAAAGTCTCTTGAGAGTCCCGTGTCCCTCAAGGTACACAGCCATTGAAGACGCGTTTTGGCACGACACCTACCTTGTGCACATACAAGTCGTAGAGGAACTTGGTGCACTCCTCTTCCGTATCAGTTGGAACTTGATCCAGGGGCACCCTCCGGAAGTAGATGTCTCCCACGAAGGGATGTCCATTGAGAATGGTCATTATCTTTGGGGGGTTCGGGGAGTCTCGGAACCCAAGTTGCACGTCGAAGATTGCCGGAACGCCTGTGTGAACGTGGCAGAGAGCAAACATAATTAAGTTGGTGTTGCCCTTTGGCTAAAAGGTGCAACTCCACCAGCAGTTCCCACGTGCCTCATTGGCATCGATGTCGCTCTGCATCGGTGTGCGTCGCTCGAGATCACCCTCGATAATGCAACATGGGGGACGAACCGAGGTATGTGCCAGCCAGATCTCAGCATCAACGCCGGAAGTGGCTTGCCAGGCTGAGACCAATCGGATTCGCGCGTGGAAGAAGCAAGGCCAGGTACGACCTCTGGAACGTCCCAGTCAGTCTCCACGAAGCCAATGCGGCAAGATGGGTATACAGTAGTTTCGAGATTGAAAGTTAGTTTGCTTTAGCGCAAGTTTAAAACGAAAGATTTTAAAGTTCTAAACAACCTTCTTTGTACAGCACCAGCAGACAATAATCAGGTGGCTGTGATTGGTTGTTGGGGCTCTCGGATGTTTTAGATCTTGTCGATCTGGCGACACTGCGCCCAACCGATGTGGGCTGGCACACGTCTTCCTGGGACTGGCCGCCCTTTCCCTCACCGGGCACATGCTGACGCTACCGAAACATGTGAAAACGGTTTGTGCGGTTAGGCCTTTATATAATAGAAGCACATTGATCATACATAAATGAGAAGCCAATATAAACCTCGAGCCCACATGTACTGTGTGTACTTAAAGGAATCTTGCCATCATTTTCAGGCAGCTTCGAAATTTGTGCGGAAGAAACTGATCTCTAGGACCACAGTAATGTGCAAAAATCCCAATTTCTCTCAAAATTCATCTTCCATAAGGGTAAAGTTGTGTGATGTCCCTGATGAATGAATGAGCAGCCAATGATTAGAGTGAAGCAACTGGTCAAATAGCTGTAGGCTACAAGCAATCAATTTGCATATGCAGAGGTATCGTGCGATGTTGACATTTCGGGCGGCTTCCACCAAAAAGCTGTTCTGGCTATGGGTCTAGAAATATTCACTGACAAATTAGGCATGGGAAGGATTGACAAAAAGTATTATTCACCGAGTATTAGGGTAGTTATTTTGAGGAAAAAAAAAAAGATGCAAACACGGCACATTGAGCAATAACGCTCTGGATCAAAGAATATTTTTCTCCATATTTATAAAAGCTAAGGTCTTCAAACTTTGCCAGTGCGTTGCCCTGTATATAGTTCATCTTTGCGTGAAATATTGTTGTCCTGGTTAGCGGGAGAAATTCACAAGAATTGCTCACACAAGGGCATTAACTAAAAATGCAATATTTTGAAAATCGTTTAAAAAAAAAGGCTGTCTTTAATATTCTTTAAACTCTCTGAAATTAATGTTTACAATATGTACTAACAGAGACTGCAAGAACATAACATAATATTTGTGTGGCTATTAAGTTATAAAGCGAGAAATATGGCCAAATTGACGTTAATGCAGTTGTCATAAATGGGGCATGCACATACCCGCTCTTCACAATTTCATTATTATTAAAAAGCGCAAAAATGCTACGGGGTGGTCAGGAAAAGACAAATTGATAGCACAAAGGTGGACGGTAGTTTTGAAGGGAAAATTTGAAATACATTTTCGTACAACTGACCCAAAGATGCCCAAGGGCCGGAGCGATCGAGGTGTGCCATCCTGTAACATGCTTCGCGGTGCCTGTTTCAACAGCCGGCGTATAGCGTCTCCATCTATGCGACGTAAAGGAAGCAACCGGAGCGACTTTGCGAACAGATCAGCCTACAACCTTGGCGGTAACATGATATAGGAGGTAGGGCGCGGCAGAACCTGAACCTGCGCCGCCTGTGAGCGCCAATAGATTCCGCCGCCGTGGAGGGCCGCACAACGCGGCCCTCTGCGGCGTTGTGCGGCCCTCCCTTCGAAACTACCGTCCACCTCTGTGCTGTCAATTTGTCCTTTCCTGACCACCCCGTAGCATTTTTACGCTTTTTAATGATAATAAAATTGTGAAGAACGGGTATGCGCACATCCCATTTATGGCAACACCGTTAGCGTCAATTTGGCCATATTTCTTGCTTTATAACTTAAAAGCCACACAAATATTGCATTATGTTTTTGCAGACTCTGTTAGTACATATTATAAACGTTAATTTCAGAGAGTTTAAAGAATATTAAAGATGGCCTTTTTTTTTAGATGATTTTCAAAATAATGCATTTTGAGTTAAATGCCCCTGTGTGAGCAATTCTTGTCAATTTCTCCCGCTAACCAGGACAACAATATTTCATGCAAAGATGAACTATATACAGGACAACACACTGGCAAACTTTGAAGACCTTAGCTCTTATAGATACGGAGAAAAATATTCTTCAATCCAGAGCGTTATTGCGCAAAGTGCCGTGTTTGCAATGTTTTTTTTTTTTTTTTCAAAATAACTTTTTTAGTATTTTGATTAATACTTTTTGTCAATCCTTCCTATGCCTAATTTGTGAGTGAATACTTCTAGACCTGTAGTCAGAACAGTTTTTTGGGGGAAGCCACCCGAAATGTCAGCATCGAGCGATACGCAAAACGCGCAAGTGACTGAGAGGGTGCTTACAAATGTTTTTTGCAACGACGAAATTTTTTTTCTGAAAACAAGGATTGGTTTTATTCTTCTGGGCATAAAGCCAGCAAAATGTATTTTTTTCATCAAAATTTAAAATAGTCACCAGACATGGTTGTTCAATCTTACCTGAAAACGCCCTGTAAGCGTTGCTGAGCAATTTCGAAAAACCATTTGCCACCGTTTTACTGGTTTCCGACGAGCCAGATTATCGTCAAAAGCAAGCAAACGTAAAGCAATGGATTGCAAGCGTCCCGACTGGTGCCTCTGTCATGTAATCATGCTCGCATGCACGTGAGGGCAACTTCGGCAGCTTGCAATTGCACGGGCTTTGTCGTGCGAGCGGAGACGGTTGTTCGATCGAAACCATACCACTCCGCTCCGTCGCCAACTGGTTCTCCAAAATGTAACGGTCCAGCATACGACAAAGAACAGTCGAAGCGGCGCGTACTTGCCAGGCCGGCAGGCCAGGTACAAGCTAAACACACAGAAAAAAAGAACCCTGAGTCAGGGTCAAAAAGTTCTTGGAGCGTTTTGTGTAACGACAGAACTCGAGACAAACAAGCGCGTTGTGCGGGTTCAGCGTGCAGACATTGCCTTTTTTGCTTTAGCTCACTCCTCTCCACCAACTTTTTTTCGCAGCAGACTTTTCACGTACCGGGGTCTCTCTCAAAAGAAAGCCCACCTAGAGAATCCTAGGTAATCAATACTTCGACACAGCAGTCTGAGTTAAAGAGGGATTATTGTAGTAGCGTATGAGTTAAACAAGAACAAGAATGTTGATGACCTTGCGGTGGTCCTTACGTTTCAGTTTAGAAAGCGCCATATTAGCAGCGACGTGGGGACGGCAACCCCCGACGTCATGCAACCACGGTGACTGTTAGGCGGGGACCAAATATAGTTTTCCCACTGCCGTTGCTTTCAGGAGTGAGTGCTTCAGCTCACAAAGTGACTCCGGCCCCAGCAAAAACGTTGTTTCGTTTCAAAGCATGACGGCATGGCTGGTACCCGGCACGCTGGAGTTGGAGCCTCCCACACGCTTGCATCTAACCAGTGCATCTAACGTTGCAAAAATTTTAAAAAGACGCGAGACGAGACCCACGAGACGACGAGGGCGTGAAACGAGAGACGGCGGGAAAAACCATGCAAGACCGGATGGACGATTGATGCAGGGTACTTTGTGTCGGGCGGCCGCTTGCGCTGCCTAGCTCACCACATGCTCAATTACGGTACTCAGTTTAGTTTCGGTTTGAAAAGCGACAGGAAATTGTTCTTTGGCGCAGGTTTGGCGCAGATTACTCATATTTCGGCAAAATGTAGCAGGATGTATCAGGGTTAGCCCCTTGGCGCAGTTTGGTGCAATTGGTGCAGCAATCACATCCCTGCATTTGCACGAAGTGGTTAAATGCAAAAAGTTTACCCCGTGTAATGAACGCCCCCCCCCCCCCCTTCTCCCCCAGATATGTGTCAATTTTTCGGGGAAAAAAGTGTGTTCATTAGGCGAGTAAACTATGGCAAAGAAAGAAGGTAGTTACATTATGATTTTTTACATTAAGCAGCTTTACCTCTTATTGCTAGATCACTCCAGCGAATCACATAACACAAAGGCTACCCTCACTAGCAAATACAAAAGAAGTGGACTGGTGACTTGCATCAGCATGGCACATACCTCGTTGCTTGAGGTGCTGGGCGCAGTACACAAACCCCTTGGGTCTGGGGAGGAGGTGATGCTTGAGCTTTGGGAGGTTCCGTTTGCTGGCAAATTCAAGGCTCAGCTTGTGCTTCTTCTCATTGAAGCGTGTTCCTTCAGAGAACAGAAGCAGCTGCAAGTGAAGGGCATCCGAGTCACACCAGGAACTCCCCAAGGGGCAGTGTTCTTCAAGCAAGCAAATCGGGCCTCTGAATCAAATGATTCTAAAAATAAATACTGTGTTTAATGTAAAATTTCAATTCGATACCCACACTGGAGCAATGTATAACTGTGGAAAAAAGAAAATGTAGGGTGGGCAATGTTTCAATGTTTAAGCACCAAAATCAGTTTGGGCAAAAATAAAAAATAACCAAATCCAAACATTGCCTAAAAATAAATGCTCTAAGAATAAAAAAAAAATCCAAGAAAAGGAATACAGTCGAACCTTGTTGCCACATTTCTTGCGGAGCCAACAAAAGTATGATCCAGGAAAACACAAAAAAAAACTGAGAATGCTTTTGGGGAGCACAGTGATGTGATTGCTCCGAGTTGTTTTGGAGCACCTCTTGGAGCAACTGTAAGTCCACTTTGGAGCAGCAAAAAGAGCCTCTGGAGCTTAGTCACAGACTTAATTTTCATTCCTACCTCTGGATATATTATATGTTAAGATTAATGTGCTAGCCTGTCAAACTCTTTGCCTTCAGACTTCTGTGCAACCTTTTATTAGCATTGATTGCACGGCAAGTTTGATTCTTTCTTATGCAGAACTAGAGCTGTTTAGTTGCATATAGAAGCACCAGGCACAGTAACAAGATGCTGAATAATGAAGGACAGCATGAACTGCTGTGAAGGGTTGTTTTAGGTATGAAGTCAAAGGTAAACCAAATAATATATTCCATGAAAATAATGTTAGAACTGAATATTAAGCATCGAAATTGATGTCTCATTGAAGTTCTAGCGATTGTAATAAAACTGCAATTCTTAATATCAAAACAAAGCTTTTGTCATTCGATTATGGACATCAGTAACATTTCATATGCAGAACTCTATAACAAAAATCGACATGCGAACAATGAATATGCCTTTATAAACCTTTGACAGTCGTCGCCGAACATGCACGGAGGGGATTGACATTTGAAAATACCCGCCTAAGCACAGGACTGCAAGCACCCCAGGAGGTATTGCTATTTGTTATGTCTTTGGCAAACTATAAAAGTTATATATGCATGGTGTTTCGCTTTGCTAGGCTATTTATAGCTTTTAAATTGGACTGCTTCATGCAAGTGATGCTCACTTCACATACCGGCCGCTCTGGCGGCTAGTGCCAATGAGAGCACTGGCTTTTCCGATTCAGTCTTCCAACGCTTTTCGGAATGAAGTTCAGAGGATGAGAGCTCGTTATCCGACGAAAAAGATCTTTAGAGCACCTCCAGTTAGGAATCTGAAACTATTGAAATGTCGCAGAAGTGGATGCGCCAAAATAAAACCGAATGAAAGAAAGGAGATAGCTTTTTTAGATGCGGAGCATCTCTTGCTCGGGTCTATGTCCCGCGGCGTCGGCGTTGTAGTTGGCACTCGAACTACGCACGCGCAACTCTCCTCCTTCCCTCTCTCCAACAGCTGCGCGTTACTCTCTCCGCTCTCTCTCTCTACCAGCTGCGTGCACTGCGCGTGCGTTCGCTTCTCCTCACACCGCGCGCGCACGCGCAACTCTCCTCCACTAGTCTCCTCTCCTTCAAGTGTGAAAAAAAATAAACGGCGAGCGGCGAGCGTTCCAAGTTTCTCTGCCGCGAGCCGCGACGAAGGCTCGCGTAGGGGGTAACGCTAGGGCAGTCGGTGGCGCCATCTCTCGACGACAGCACGCAACTGACTCTTTCCTCGGAACCAACACGATGCTCCGCATCACCCCATGGTTCCCCTCGGGAAGATGGTGTAATTTTTTTTTTTTTT
The DNA here is from genome assembly GCA_013358835.2 of Ixodes persulcatus. Classification (NCBI taxonomy): domain Eukaryota; kingdom Metazoa; phylum Arthropoda; class Arachnida; order Ixodida; family Ixodidae; genus Ixodes; species Ixodes persulcatus. The sequence continues at coordinate 56,185 of JABSTQ010010929.1, read as the reverse complement.
TTGTCTTAAAGGGCCCCTGAAAAGAAAAAAAAGTTTCTTTAAAGGGACACTGACACCCCCCAAATTTTTTTCTTTTTTTCATTTTTTGACAGGCGCTTCATTATGGTGTCGTAGGATTACCCAATTAATATTTTGCAACAGAGTAGCGTATATTTTTAATAAAGCCAAAAGACGCAAGTGCTCGAAACCAAAACCGAAACCCGCGCACGGAGGTCGGAAAAGTGGAGAGGGGAGAGTGAGTGGCGGAAGTCACGTAAACTACACCCGACCGTGCGCTTTTTTTTTTTTTTTTCCTCCTCTGCGTAGCAGACGACATGCGTGGCGGCGTAGCGAGAATTGTTTGCCGTGCGATTCTTTTGCAGTTATGTTTGTTCCGCTCGCTGTTCTGTACTTCAAGATGAGTTGTTTTGTACATTGAGGAGTTGGAGATGAGTAGTGAGTGCCCGTGGTGAATTTCCGTGATCGGCTCCGAAAAGAATACACCCAAGATGTTGCGTGAAGAGCTGGCTCACATGTCCTGCATCCGAAAAAAAGTGGCATTGTGCGACAGAGTTTCCGAAAGATCAACGAGATCAGGACCAATGGCTGGCTGCAATTCCTGTAGAACATTTACGGGCACCTCAGAAAGCGGATGCTACCTGATTTATATGCGCCTTGTATTTTGTAGAAAGTGATTACATTGAGTTCGCAAGTGTCAAAAAGGAAATCCCATACCATTTAGTTCAGCGACGTTTCGTCCACAACATTTGTTTGTTTCTTCAGTGATAATTGTAAAAAAAAAGAAATGTAAACATCGCAAAATGTTTGAAAACAAAAACGGTACGCTATCATTAGGGATCGAGCCCGGTCCTGCCGCGTGTGAAGCGGACGTCTTTCCACTGAGCTACTGGGGGAAATCTTCCCTAAGTAATAATGCAGCCGGTAAACTGTAAGTTGGAAAGTTTGCTGCCGATTTTCCTCCAGCAAAAGCACTCCCGGGTCGAAGTCGGGAAGCACCACGCATTGGCGACATTCGCACCTAGTAAAGAAATCGTACGCGTGCATATTCAACTCGAAGTACACACTTCGTGCTTGACGTTTGCACGAGCGATGTCTTCGGCCACGAGAAGGAAGCGACGGCTCGGCGACGTCTTCGTGCAAATCGGCTTGGTGGTCGGGCGTGTCGTACGGGATCAATACCAATTCTTTTGATCAGTCCCAAATTTCTCTTTTAAAGGCAGACAGAATTCTCCGGTACCGCAAGCGACAGTTCTGAAGTAGAGGTCCCATGCCCGTCGTCCGCTGCCATCGCCGTCCCCGCGAGTCCCACGATACGCGAAACGACGCACGCACAGAATGCTTCCGGTTCTCTGTGGAACTTTTTTTTTTCAATCAACGTATTTGCAGCTTTTTAGAAGCCACAAAAAATGGGTTTCATATTTTTTTCTATTTTTAATAGTGAGTGTGTGCCTTCAGTGACCAAAGACTTTGATTAAATTTGGTGGTCGCGTCGAAACCTTAGAAAACGGCCCCTGACCACGGAAAAGAGAGTGAGCAAGACTCGAACCGGCCAGTTCTTGATCGGCGGTGTTCGGGCGGAAAGAAACCGAATTTCGTGCCGCAAATTGTGTTCTGGGTAGTTGGGCTCTCATATGTCATGTACAACTAAAAACCTCGGCAAGCATAAATACCCTGCCAGTGTCCCTTTAAGCAATCTGGATAGGACACGTGTGTCAAAAAATTAATTTTACGTGAAAAAAAAGAAAAAAAAAAGTTTAGAGCAATATTGACGGCGCGAGACGCGATTCAGTCGGTGGTCACCTCCTTTCCACTTGTTTTCTTTCTCAAACATTTCAGGCACGTGGAGGAGAGGTGGATTGGCTTCACCTTCACATTGAGTGTGGAGAGAGCAAATGACCATTCTGTGACATCATAGACTTTGCGTGCAGGATTTCAAATAAATCTCTCGCCGTCAATAGTGCATCAAAAAAAAATTTTTTGTCTCGTTTAATTTAGTTTTTGACATGCGTGTCCCAACCAGTCTGTTTAAAAAAAAACACATTCTTTTTCTTTTCAGGGGCTCGATAGGAGGTCATGCCCTCAAAAAACAGAATTTCCAGAAAAAAGGTTTTTTTTAGAAATGATATGCTCATGTTTATTAACTTACAGAAAATGGTTTCAGAAACTTTCATTTATAAACCTGCAGGATTTATCTCACAATAAACTTTTTTCAGCATGGCGGCAGCCCACCGAGTCAGCGGGGAGCAAGTTTTTGTGTCTTTTATCCGGGGCTGCTCCATGCTCGTTTTACATATCCAGAACGTCTCATCCTCATTGGAAGCGCTATTTACTGTAGATTTAGGCCGTAGAAGCTTTCCAAGTTTAGAAGTATCAATGGACAAAAAAAACCCTATATCCAAACAGAAAAAAAAAAATGCGGAAAATTTGGTATGAGCAATCTTATTGGTTGAGACCCAAAACGGAGCTTATGATTGGTCCTGCCCGGTGACGTGATGTTGTATCATCTTCAGTAACACCCTCTGACTGTATCTTCCACTTTAGATCATTATCCTGCTTTGCCACTCTTCCTCAGTATGATTTGCCTCTTAGTCAGTTTATCTGTCAAGGAATGCCTGCTCCAAAAGTTAGCTTGCCTACAAGTGACACAAGCTGGTAGTTATAGCCAAAAAACATTAAGGGCTCAAAGAGGAAGGTGCTAACAATACTGCAGGTGAATTTTGTGTACCTGGGACTAATATAAAATAAACAAACCTATAAAGTTGAAACTTCAAATGCATTTTTCTCGGTTTCACTTTTTGGCAGGAAATGTGGTATGAGGAAATGTATCATTCGACGTTTCGAAAGCGTAAAGATTTCACTCAGCGGTGTCCTGGACTGAAATTTCCTGAGGAACAAGTTAAAGTACTCATAATTTGAAAAGGCTGACTTCTTAATGACAAAATCTGAGTACTTTGAAACACAAAACTTTGTTAACATTTTTTGTTCTTTTGGGGTGTTAGTGTTTACCTCTAGGATTGCATTTTCTACAATTAATGTGTACCTTAACTTGCACTATGGGTATTCTACCTCACATTAAAAAAGAAAACTTTCTGGATTGCAATTAATATTTTTTATATATATTTCCTAATAAAAATACTTTTTTCTGGAGCATGCTAAGCATAGTATGTTGTAGAATTAGCCTACAGAACTAAAAATTTAGATGTCCTAATTCCTAATGGGGTTCAATACGCCCTGAAAGTTTGAATCAATTTGAGTGAACGGTTCAAAAGTTGACCTTCCGAGGCCCATGTCCCCCTTTAAGTGTTTTCATTTGATGCCTCTAAACCTAAACAGCTTGCAAGCACTGTACATACTCCCACCAGATAATCAAAAAGAACCTGCGCGTTAACCCTTTCTTTGGGAGAAAAAACTCGCCCGTCAAAGAGTTAAAATTCAGCTGAACTCGTTAATGTTATCTTACAGTTGCCACCTCGTGCCTCGGCTAATTTAGTTTCAATTAAGTCGCTATCATTGCACGGATGAAACCTAGACAAAGGTTATAACTAAACAAGAGAGTTCACATGAAACATAAACCCAGAAAAGAGGCTATATAAATCTCACAATGCCCAAGTATCCTTGCAAAATCTCTAATTTAAAAAACAAAATCGTCAGTAAACACTTTTGCTCTTTATCTTATATACTAGCCACACTTTTATTCAGAAATTTTAGCTGAAAGGTACAGCTGCTACATCAACGCTCCTAGAGATCCTTTTTTTTTCATATATTTCAGACGTCATTGTGTGCGACATATATATACCACTCCAGAGAAGTGCTTTTTTCTTAGCACACAGATGTGCAGCGGCAAAGAAAGATACAAAAAATTGTGCTTCTCGCTGCACTTTGGTGCACTGCAGTGAAGCAGGAACAAAGCGCAGCGAGAAGTGCACTCAACAAAGCTAACTAACCTGCCAGAAAAGACCATGTACAAGAGGAATATTGCTAGACCTCCGAGTATTGTCAGTGTTTAACACAGAGATCAAATCGACTAGTACATTATTAATACTAATATTAATAATAGGACTTTATTTAGACTTTTAGTCTTGGCTAATGGAGCAAAAAGGACAAACACCGTCTGACGAGGCTCCTACAGCCGTACACAGCGATAAGGCTGTATACCGCTGGGGCGATAATCGAAGGTTCTAAAAATTCGTAGAAGCCTACCGTAATGATCTGGACGTGTAGTGGGGCTTGAGCTATTCTTTTAGTATTAATAAAGTAAAATTATGTTTTGCTGCAATGTTGAAGCAAATTTGTCACATTTTGGCAAAATGTAGCAAGGTGTTTGGAGCAACTCTAACAGAACAATTTATTTCACATGGACGTTCACAGCCATAGAGAACAACCACATTTATGGAAACATTGTATTTGCACAAATATCACGCGGGTTTCTTTTCAATATGTTCTCGAAAACACACCTCAGATTATATTCAGAATCGAGCTCAGTCACGAGTAGGAAGAAAGCCATGCATACAACTGAATGCAGGAGATTGGGTGCAAAAAGGAACGGGATTGTAGGGAGCAAAGTTATAAGTTATCATGCCACGTGAAGGGAGGAATAGAGAACGCAGAAAGCATACTCAGTCACCTTCGTGTTTTTACAAAGCACGCCGCAAAAACACCACGCGCAACGCGGAACTGAGGGGCATTGGCCAATTCAAGCCAAGCTAGGTGAAGTCAAGCCAAGACCAGACCGGCTGTGTTTGCACAACCATGCAACACGAGGTGTTCGCTCGGGAACAGAAAAAGGGCGAGAACCATTATGTATCCCGTCCAGCAGTCTTTGTTCTTTCTGTCTGTTCATATTCTAGTTCCTGCTCGAGGGTGTTCTGGTGTTCGTGCATTAATGCTTCTGCTTTTCCCGTTTTTTATGCCAGCCGATTTGACACAGTTGGCCGTGGTTCAAGAGGAATTGCTTGCAGACAAGAAGCTCACCCCGAAGAAAAATACGAGACAAGCAAGTGCATATCTCTAAAGTTGCCAAGCAGATTGAGAATGCAACAGTGAAAACGAGCTGAGCGGTGACAATAAATGCATCAAAACGTACGACGATTTTTTTTTTTTTCTCAAATTGCTTATCTCTTTTTACTTTAGTTTTGCACTTAAGTGCAATAAGTTTCAGGGTTGTAAAGTGCCTGGGTACAAGTAACTGGAAATCGGTATCTAGGTACTTTTGTTGTACCTGAGGTACAATAGGTTAAAACAGCGCAAAAAACAACGGACAGGGTAAAGAAGGACACAGACAGAGCCCTGTCCGTTGTTTTTTGCGCTGTTTTAACCTTTTAAAATGTCATACCAACTCGCCCAGGCTTCAACTTTAGCTGAGGTACAAACCTAGGTACTTTCATTTCTCGGTATCTGTATCTGTATCTTAGGTACATTTTCCAGTAACTTGGAACTAAGTAAAGTTACTTTTTACAGGTACTTTTCTATTCACTTCGTCGAAATTGTAGAAGCTATAAATCTTGAAGTATTACCACACTACCACGTGCCGTGATTAACACTAAGTTAGGTACGACCTGGGAGGCACTGCCTTGATCGAACAACATTTTAGCGAACGAAGCCCCGCCCATGATGTTTCATCGAACGACACTTTAATGAATGGCGGTGTTCATTTCAGCGAACAGTGGATTAGCGATGCCGTTCTAGCGACCCCAATTTATTGAATCACTTCGGAACTCCGTTTAGAGAAAATAGCGACCTGCTTCTTTCATCTCAAACCGAAATCGACTTCATTGCGTGTTTGAAGCTCCTCTGACAGCTATACAAGGGAGAAGATAACTTGAAAGATGTGCGCAGTTTCTGTTGCCTGTATCTTGTCCTGGTGGTGGCTCTCTTCTGCCATAAATACAATATAAAATATAATTGAAAATAAATTATAATTACAATCGTAAAGCAATGTAACATCGCATATATAATACAGTTTCCACTCAATAAATCAAACTCAGATTTTTCAGTTACCAAAACTAAAGAAGTTAAAAAAGAACTGTGGAAGCCCGCCGTCAGCACATACCCATTAAAAAAAAAGATTTTTTTCACTTCCGTGTCTCTTTATTAGGATCAACGGGACACATTTTTTGGCCTGCTTCCCCTCAAAAAGAAATTGTTTATGCAAAATAGCTAAACAAAAGCACTTAGGTTTGCACTGCACCAAACAAGTGACACTCTTGCTTGGGAGGTGTGCAGACAATAAGACAAAAACAATTAATTATACCATCATCAAGTCAGTAAGGACATATTTTTCCAAAAATAATTGACCGCATCTCCACGTGGTGAATGATGTTGATTGGGGCGAAGCTCTGGTGGTGCTTGTCTGCGTAGATGCTGAGCCGCAGCATGCCGAGCCTTTCGTTCGTTTTCATCCATGTCAGAAAGAGAATGTGTGGTATGGAACGTGGTTATATACGCATTTGAGCATTTGACCGCAGCGCCCTCTCGTCTATAAACGTTGAGCCAATGCATGCAAAGTTTAACGCGATTAAATACGCATTTGACTGCAGCGCCCTCTCCTCTATAGACGTTAAGCGGCTGCATGCAACGTTTCATCTATGACATCCCCAGCTCTTGAGTTACTACCACATCTCAGAGCCCCCTACTCGTCCCACAGTCAAGGCCGAGTGGTTAAGGCGATGGACAAGAAATCCATTGGGGTTTCCCCGCACAGGTTCGAATCCTGTCGACTGCGCAAACATTTTTTTTCATCAATTATTTTTTCATCTTCACTCATCATCATCATCATCATGAGATTCACTCATTATCATCATCATGAGATTCACTCATCATCATCATCATCACTTCATCATCATCATGAGAGCACCGGACGCCGGACGGACGGATGGATGGACGGACGGACGGACATGGCTAGCCCCTAAGGAGTTTCACCCCTAAAAGACGAGGAAGGTTGAGTTTTTTGGTCCTCGCAAAGGTTAGGTACATACGCACTAGACTCGTGCTTTTCTTCATCCGGCCGACGTTTTCTGGGCTTGTCGACATCAGCACCGGCTCATGTGAATACGGTTTTCCTGATTTCTCGCATTGACACCAATAAAGCCCATATATCAAACTCGTTTTTGTGTGTTTCCTTAGTATAAAAAGATTTACTTCCAATATATTGTGACAAATTTGGGGAAAATAAATAAAGAAAGTATTTATGAAGTAACTGTACCTGTACCTAAATACATTTTTAAGCGAGTACCTAGGTATGTACCCAAATACCTTTTCGTATAAGTAACTCTAACTGTATCTTAGGTACATTTTTTAAGTAACTTTTACAACCCTGGTAACTTTACACTGTCTCGGTTTGGGTTATGAGAGTAACAATCTTTTCTTTTTTTTTCTTTTTAGGGGCATCAAAACCTGCCCTTGCACTATATTTGTGGTCACACTATTTTCGTGCAAATATGGTTATTGGTCATTGTTTCTCGTTTCCCGAAACCGTCATTAGAATTGGGGCTCGACCAAAGAATGTCAAGTCAGAACAGTGAGCAGACGTTCTGTGCCCATCCAGTACGATGATTCAAAACAAAAAAAGCTTGATATAACATGTGCCTCCAATTACGAAATTCAAGATCTATGCAAAGTGAAAGTTGTAAAACTAAGGGAACCAAGCACAAGACAGATGTGTGCCAGAGAAAGATGAATGAGGCATTGCAGAAGCTGGAATCCCTTTCAAGCCTAGTTCAAGGCGGCAAGAAGCATAGCACAAAGAGACAAAAAGTTGAAAATGAGGGGCGGCGAAGCAAAAGGAAAGGGTTGGCCGCGGTCGAATAGCAGCTTTTGCACATTTTGACCTGAAAGGCACACTTAAAAAAAAATAGAATGGGAATGTAACAGCTGGTAAAACGTATCAACCGAGAACTCATCAATGAGGTTCAACCCCGTAAAACTTCACCAAAAATTCACAGGGCCTCTTTTGTTAACCCTAAGACGACTTGAAGGCCAAAGCCCAAGTGCCTGATGCATTAAAGACAGACACCCCTATAAATATGCTGAGCCATCATCTTAATTCGCTTAGTCATCCACTTAATTCACTTTAATTCCTCTTGATTCACTTTAATTCCTCTTGATTCACTTTGATTCCTCTTAATTCGCTTCATCATCCTTCTTAATTTCATTGCCTCCAATTCGCCCGAGTGGTCACGTAAACGTTTTGGAACCTTTCGTGTCGCCGACATGTTTTCGTTCAAGGACTTTGAAAGTCAACTGAACGATGAGACATATAAGGCTTTCACCTTAATAAATCTTTCAAGACAGCAGTACGAAAATAGTTTATAAACTGAAAAACCATAACAGAGAACACTTCTGGCAGCCAATAGATGAGACAGGAAGCATCTCACACACAGCAATTAATCTCACATGGATTTCCACTGCTGTGGAGAACTACCATTATTTATTCAAATACAAGTTGACATGTTTCCCTTACTGGAAATGTTCTTAAAGATCAAAGGTCGATACATTATCGCCACAAAAGAATGTCGGCCCATAAGAGTGAAAAAAAGATATCCGAGCCCATGGAGCTAATGCAGACACTCCCCCACAACAGCTGCTGTCCCTAGCATCACGGCACCAGGCAGTGAAGCCCGAGGTGTGCATCGGTCTAAACCGGTGAAGCTTGATGTGGACGCGGTGCACGATTACGAACTACGCACTGCACGTAAAATGAAACCGGCAGAACCTGGGTAACTGAGCACAACAGAAGCATGCGAGCGTATCAGGAAAAGCAGTGGTGTGATTGGTCAGAGTCATTTTGGAGCAGCTCTGAAGCAGTCAAAAGTCAATATTGGAGCAGGAAAAACACCTTTTTAAAGCATGAGCACACACATTTTTATTCGTACCACTGCAAATATTATGTTAAGATTATGTGTCGGCCTGTCCAACTAAAAGGCAATGTCTACTTTGCCTTCTCACTTACCCAGCAACTCTTTGTTAGCATTGATCGCACAGCAGAAGTGATTCCCTCAAACACGGAACTAGCATTCTGTTGTGTGGAGAGGAACCAGATGTGGTAATAAGAAGATGACTGATGAGGGACAGCATGAACTGCTATGGATGGTTATTTTAGGTGCATAATCCCACTGAGATAATGTTAGAATACAATAATTTTGAGCACAAAAACTAATGTTTCCTTCAAGTTCTAGAGGTTTTCTTAAAGCTGGAATTTATAGTGCAGATAAAAAACAAAGCACTTGTCATTTGATTGTGAATGTCAATTACATTTTATATGTAGAACTTCATAATGAAAATTGGCATGTGGACAATTAATATGCCTCCTTAAACCTTTGACGGTCGTCGCCGTACATGTACGGCGGTGATTACACATTTGGAAGTGCCGGCCTAAACACGAAACTGTGCGCACCGCGGAAGGTTTTGCTATTTGTTATGTTTTTGGCAAACTTTAAATTGTTGAACTATTCACACGGCTTTTCGCTTTGCTGGGCTATTTATAGCTTTCAAATCAGACACTCCGTGCTCGTGATGCTCACTTCTTATATTGGCTTCTCTGGTGGTGGTGCCAATCGGAGCACTGGCTCTTCCGATTCAGATTTTGAAAGCTTTTTGGAATTAAAATCAAAGGATGATAGGTCATCATCTGATGAAGAAGCACCTGTAAAGTACCTCTGGTTAGGAATCTGAAGCTGCTGGAATGTCCCGGAAGCAGATGCAAGGAATTGAAACCGAATGCAAGAATGGTGACAACTTTTCGCCTTCAACATTTTCTTTTGACGATTCTAAACCTAAACAGCTTGCAAGCACTGTACATGCTCCTAATAGATAATTAGGGAAAAATGTGTGCATTTCCCTTTCTTTATACTGTAGCGAGCTTGGTCTATGTTACTACATTTATATTTAAAATATTTACAAATGGTTATTAGTTGCAATGCAGAAGCCGGCCATCGTAGAACGTCCGCGCACCACGTCACCCTGAATCTCAGTGTCTCGTGGCACCCGTCACGAATCGCGCGGCGCCGAAACACACCGCCCTCGCTGTCATTCCTGTCGTCCTTGTAGCTGGAGGGCTGCAATACTATTCTTTTATAAACAAAACCAGGCCACTGGGGAAACACCTCTTGAGGAAAAAAACTCGACATTCAAAGGGTTAAAAACATTCTCACCGAACTTGTTAAGGTTTTTCCCAAGCTTCCATCCACTGCTCTTGCCAATTTAGTTCTAATTTACTCACACCTATATAAAAGTGATAACTAAACAAGATAGTTGGCATAAGAAATAAACTTACAGAAGAGCGCATATAAATCTTCTTGCAATACCGAAGTATCCTTGCTAAATCTCGAATTGAAAAAAAGGTACCGCCAGGACATCAGTCTATCATACATACAAGCCGCAGTTGTATTCAGAAATTGTGTAGCGTCTCGCTTTGGAGGAGTGCTATTCCCTTAGCACGCGGGTATACTCCGGCAAAGCAAGATAATCAAAATCGCGATGCCTACTTCGCGGTTGTCGCTGCGCACGCCCGTGCGCAGTGACAAACTGCACTTAACGAAACTATTTAACCCGTCAGAACAGACTACGAACATGAGAATTATTGTGAAATTTCTGAGTACTATCAGTCTTTTATACGAAATGCAATCCAAGAGTATGTTATTTGTGGTGGTGACAGGTGACAGGGTCACAAAGTGACAGGTGACAGGGTGAAAGGTGTGAGGGTCACAGTGAAAGGTGACAGGGTGACACAGTGAAAGGTGACAGGGTCACAAAAAGTGACAAGGTCACAAAAAGTGACCCTCTCACTTTTTGTGTTCTTGTGTTTTCTGTGATTTCTCTTATTAACTGAAGTGCCCCTGTTGTTCATGAAATGGTTCTTCCATTCATCCATCACAGCATTATCTTCTATGTATCCTTTGTGTTTTTACTTGAACAGTCCCCCCTTATGTAATGCCCAGCAATGGGCCTTTAAGGTACTTGAATAAATAAATAAATAAATAAATAATCAAAAGCTCTGAAAACTCGCATAAGCCTGTCATTACGATCCGGCCGGGTAGCAAGGCATGAGCTAGTATAATTTTAGTATCATTAAGGCCTGTTCACACATGCAGCGGAGCGCTACAGGCATAGCGCTTACCTCGCGCAAAGCGCGTGCCGACTGGAGCGTTCACCAGCTTTGAATCGCACTGTCAAAACTGTTGCTCATGGCAGACGATAAGTATCTGACAGCACGTGAGGAGCGCTACATCAGCGCTTCGCTGCATGTGGGAACCGGCCTTATAAGTGAAAGTTTCGGCGCAATGTTGGCGCAATGTTGGTCCAAATTCCTCGCAGTTTGGTTAAATGTGGCAGCATGTAGCAGGGTAAGTACTTTGGTGCAGTTTTGCACAAATGGCACAGCAATCACATCCCTAGAGAAAGCTGGAGAAAGAGATAGAAAGACAAATAGGCGATTGCAAAAGCTTGAATCCATTTAAGGCCCAGTCCAAAGTAATGCCCACTGCGGCCAGGAGGCAAAATGTGCCAAGTCAGCCGTGCCGAGTGGCAGTTTTTGGATGGAGCAACTGGAAAGGCAAACATAACAAACTAAATATTGTCTTGCAAATGGAACCAGCATTTATGCAACAGATGAAAAAACATCTCAACGAGGTTATGCTATAGCCACGCACGCATGTCACAACACCGCACCCTTGTACGATGGAAGGCTTGCTACTAACTGTAGAGAAAGTAGAGTATGCTTATCTCTGGGGCTTATGCTTATCTCTGGAGCAGGCTGCACCATAAGAGGCTCATATCAGCAGAGATAACAGAATGTTGAAATTGATTTGCAGGGCCCAACTAAATGAGCATAGAAAGATGAACAATGAAACCCAACTGTCGGAACCAAGTTTCAGTGGCACTGCATGTGAATGTAAGATCTTATTTTTGCAGGTGGATCAATATTGCTTATATGTTCTTTTTAATAAACCTTATTATTGCTATTATTATTGTTAACTCCTTACGAGGATCTTGTCCTTGTAGTCCAGAAGAAGGTCCAGCTTGCCCCCAATCGTCTGAGAGTCCTTTTCCCAGCTCCTCTCGAGGAAGATGTGCTCGGAGAGCGCCCAGTTCCAGCCAATGATGGGCACCCACTGGAGGGACTTCTTCGCAAATGTCTTTGCATTCTGAAAGTGGCAACCGGAATGCAACCGTTAGAAGGACAACATCACCATACATGATATGTGGTAAATAGAATTCCAAAGAAAAGCATTTCGACTTCAAAGTGAGCTAAATCCCAAACAATTGTCAAGACGATTGAACCTGAACTTGGCAGGCAATCATCAATTCACACGAGTTCCATTTGAAAAGCTGGGTCAATGTCCTTTTAGTAGTGAATTAAACTATTGCCCTGAGGCTTCTAAATAAAAAAGTGGAAAGATGCTGTTTATACAAGCATCAAATTTAATGAAAGAGACATTCCAGAAAATTCTGAGAAAAAGATCACGTAAAGGTCTGTCCAAACAGGACACTACAAAAATCGTCAGGCGACACGACTCCAACAAATCGTTCAGTGCTCCGCTTCCGGCAGTTTTTTCTTTCTTTTTTTTTTGCCGGGGGAAAAGTTTTCTTGTCAAATCTCGCCCGTGCCCTCCACGTCGACCTTGATCTGCTCATCACGTGGGTCCGGAGAGCCACTCACACGCTCTGTTGGCTTTCGGTCAATCGCTCAAGGTCTCCGCCATTTTTCAAGTCCCGAAAACGGGAAAGGGAATGACACAAAGGTGTCATTCCCTTTCCCTGCGGGAAGCGAAACGCACGCTTCGACGCAGGGATCTCCCAAATCCACCCGAAGCCGGACATCTTTGGCCTTCCAGCCAAGGCAACAGCGGCGAGGTCAACGACCCGCGGGAGAAAACCAGTGACATGTGGCGTGTGATATTAAATCTGACGAGCACCGACGTCAAAGAGAAGTGGAGGAGGCGAGGAGAAAAGTCATGATGTTGGCTTGCCCACAAAAATTGTCAGGCAACACGACTCCTGCAAAAATCGTCAAAATTTAAGCGTCTGCTTCAATTCTGACGATTTTTGCAGGAGTCGTATCGCCTGACGATTTTGTAGTGTCCTGTTTGGACAGGCCTTAAGGGGCAATCAAGTGTGGTAGCAGCCTTTTTTTAAATTTTTTTATGAGGAACTCTTACAACTAGCCGCAACAGCTTGGAACAAATGCAGTTTCGAAGCCCTTTAACATTCAGTAATGAAATGTAGGTCTGGAACATTTTAATTTACTCCCTTGGGAATGGAACTCTCTGGAGCAGTTTCGTAATAATTTGGCAAAAAAATGGGAACAGCATTTTGGAGTAGGTTTAAAGCCCTAAAATATGTGCCTTGCAGTACTTTGTGAGCACATCATAAATGTCTAAGAAAAAGCAGTACAGATTTTAGAAAGTGTACAAAACACTGTTGAACAAAAAATGCACAAAAACTACAGCAATTTCACAAGGCCCCAATGTTAAACCAACATTTTAGAGCATAAAGCTTTAAATTAATTGTACAGACAAATAGGAATTCTGTCAAATGTCGCAAGCGTCAAGTACAGTGCTAATCACACTTGTCTATAACACGGGAGCGAGCACCTTTCTTCGTCGAGCGCTAGACTAGCGGCATTCTCAGCAACTAATCTAGTCATGTGGGCAATACGGCACAATCCGCTTGAGGGGTGTCCTGCCCACTCGATGTGGGCTGCTGCTGAATGTGCGGAAGGCTGCTCGCACGCTCTTCGCAAATGCCAGATAGCCATAGCAACAGAAAAAAAAAATAAAGCATGAGAGCTTATCAACAATGTCAGCATCAAGAAAATAAACATGTGGGGAAAAGCGAGCTGTGTTGATATACGCACGATAGCGCACAGCCGATATGTGAACCACGGCAGACGCAAAGCCAAGCGTGTCAGCAGCCTCCCGCGTCCCGCCGATGGAAAGGTTAGGACACCCCTGGAGCGCTCCTTTTCATGTTGCTGACGTCACTGGATTAATTGCCACGAATGGCACCAGCCTAGCCCTCGCCAAAGAGAGCCGCGCGCTCCTGCATTATAGACAAGTGTGATTAGCACTGTACGTATACTACACCATAAAAGCAACTGAAAAATATTTACTAATTTTCCAAAAACCTGCGTCTTGCAGTTGGTTTTACCTTGTTGAACTTTAGAGTGCTACGAACTCGAGAATGAAATGCCCAACAAAAACTAATTTCAACAGGTAAAAATATCAAATCAAATATTTCTTGAAAAGTAATGTTGCTCACAGGGTGAATTGCAAAGCATTCAAATGGTAAGAGGTCTGTGGAGTGCCCCCTATTTAACTAGTTTCAATAGACAACACTTTATAATGTATTCAATTTCAGATATTGATACACAAATGCATGTATTTCAAAATTCACCAGTTGGGCACTTCACAAATTTTGCCTTGCACCGCTGATTTGCCTTCCTGCAGCCGCTTTTGCAGAGATAATACCGAAGGCTTAAAAGTTAAAAGCAGTGTTAGGCACTTACAGTTTTCCCCAATACATGACAGCATTTTCTTTACCACACTCTTCAGACAACCCAGATTCGTAGATGTTGATATACCCGACAGAAACTCAAAGTGGTCTGACAGTGGCGACACAAAATGATGATTCCAACTGCTTGCCACCATTTCATCTGCATTTCGCTTTTCCATCAGGACAAAGTTGATGGAAGAGGAGTCGCTCAGTATAGAATTGGGCAAATGGTATAGACATTTTGTCCATAATGTTTCTCCCCCCCCCCCCCTTCATTCATGGTGAAAACTGCAAAGAGGGCGCAGTAAAATAGTATTTTTGTTGTATGTTTAAACAGGGGGAGGTCAGTCGGGCCCACTGGGCACCTGGTGTCTCCGCTGTCGATGAGAGATTTATCCAGTGCAGGCACAGCACCACCGAGAGCCTGGAATCTTGAATGTGCATTATTCAGTTGTGATTCACGACCGCACACCGATACTATGCTCATTCAGATCGAAACAGGCTGGGGTGGGGATTGAACCCCCGGAAAGGCGCGGTGAATTTCCCCATCAACAGACCCTTTTCAAAATGCAGTGCCATCTGGTGGCTCAAAAAGCAGTAACATGACAAACATGACAAACTAAAGGTGGTCATGAAACTGTATTTCATCAAGCACCGTCATTTTCACACTTTAATGGAGGGTGAGAATTGGTTCTTCGATCACCTCATAATTCTTTCTTGGTTTGTTTCAGTTTCAACAATGTGAACATGAGAACTGACCAGTACAAAGAGGCGACCCGTAAGCCCCTCAATTAAATTTCTACCATCGAAAGGCTCTAGAGCCAAACCTGTGCCACAGGATTGATTGGACCACACTCTGAAATAAACGTTTCTAAAGCTGTTGTATTTCATTCGTCTGGCCTGCCGTACTGACGTCTTGAATGTACAGGCCTCGCATATACTCCACTTGGTAGTACAGTGTCATCTCGTTAATTCGAACTCACGAATAATTCAAACTAACATGCAGGTCCCATCCTATGCTTCTCTATGAGAAGAAACTTTCGGTAATTTAAACTTTCTTTTATTCAAACAAAGATTTGGTCCCCATTGGGCTCAAATTAACGAGGTTCCACCGTATCTTCAACTTCTTCCTTCATCAGCCTCCAGGAGACTGCCATTAGTAGTTTGGCATAGATGCTATACACCAAGATGATGATAGTGACCAAAGCTGCCAGACTGCATTTCTAAAAACGTCCATTCTCAAGGTGCAACGATCGGGATAAGATGGGGCGTACCGCAAGGACTCCAAACTGGTCGGTCACCATCCAGCAGGTCAGCCAGTCCACCTCGTAGCTGTGGTTCATGACACAGAGGTGGTGGTCCGCCAGGAGCGCCTTGAGGTCCTCGTCCGTGCCCCAAACCCTCAGGCGGCTACCGGACCACCACTGGGCTAAGGCCACCACCTCTGCAACAAGAGCAAAGCATAACGTCGGACCTACTTAGATTGTACAACGGGTGCAGGGAAGAGTTCCATCACTCTAAGCCAAAAGTCTAGATTAGGACTTTGTAAAGTAAGAAATGGGGAGTTACCAGTGTGGAAGAACAATATAGAGGGACCTCAAAGGTTTGGCAGAAACTATATTGAAATACAAAGGCCTCCAACATGTATAATGCCTTGTTTCACTTATTATGCTCTTTTCTTTTATTACCCAACAAAGAAATGGAAAAGGAGACATACATATACAACAGAACCTCGTTGATAAGCCCTCGGTTACTGCATTTCCCGACTGGCAAGTTCACAAATTCAGTCCAGTTCCCCATTGCACACCCGTACGGATACGAGTATATTAATTTCCTATTTGTTGCATTAACCTACCCGGATGTTAGGTTTAAAAACTGTCGTCCACCAGACACTTTCAATGCGACACTTTGGGCCATCCTCTTCGTTTTGCTCCGCTCCCCTCTTTTTCCCCTGTTTCCCTCCCTGCGACCTGCTTCTTGTCCGTTCTTGCCCTGGCAGGCATGTCCACGAAAAAGGTGTGGGAGGGGTCGAGGTTTTCCCAACAATCCGTGCATCTTTCCATCTTTTTCTCCAGCATGCACATGTTCTTCCTGCAGTGCTCAGGAGCTTGGTTTCCCCAGTTGTGCTAGCTTCGTTTTGCCTGGAGTTCATACCCATGCCACAGCGAGCAGCGTGCTCATGCTGCACACACGAGTCAGCATCATCGATTTGCACTGAAGATTATGTTGAGCTTCGCCGCTTTGCACCGGCACACTAGGAGTGGCGACTGACGTGGAGCAGCACATCTGGGTTAGCTCTATGAGCTCGGAAGTTTTGCTCACTCCTACAGATCGACGTTCTTTGGTTACGAGTAGAGACCAACCCCTAATTTTAAGTAACAGCTCCCCACAAAACGTCGACTGGCAGTAGAATAAATACTAAAGGTTTTCACGGCCGTGAAAACTCACTCGAAATAAATGATTGTCCGAGAGTATCTTCCTGCCTCATCTATGAACAGGGTTTTGTGTTTATGGCATACAGGAATAAACCCCTGAAAGTATTCCCAGAGCCGGTTGTATCAAAATAGAGGAAAACTGAAGAGTACTAAATTAAAACTGTCCCTTAAAAAAAAAACTAAAACAAACTAGCTTCTCGGGAAGAAATTTTTACCTACAGTCTTTTTTTGTGCTAACCTGGAACACAGCCTGTACTGAACTGTACGAGAGGTGCTTCTTTCTTAGGAAACCATACCGCTCATCTCCCTTCGTTATCTTAAAAATACCGGGACGTCTTCCAAATATCTGGGTAATGCGCGTGTACCCACAAGGTCAAGGAATCCCATGCCCCTGTCCTGTTCTCTTAAACATAAAACCTGATAAACATAGATCTTTTGTCCAACATTGAAAATAGACACCAATTCTGGGGGGGAAAAAATAAGCTCTGAAAAACACACCCGAATTCAAAGAAAAATAAACCGCCGAAAACACGGAACCCTATATAAAAGCTCCCAAAACACATGATTGGTTATTATTTATTGCAATTTCCTGAAAAACATATCAACAAGGTTGTACTGTATATTTAAGAGCTGTAGTCGAAGTATGCGGATGAATGAACTACACTGATCAAATAGGAATGACATCTATTATACTGATTTGTTTTTAGCGGTGTTCTTATTCGACATGTTTACCTAATACAGTTTGCTTACCTGAATGTGCAAAGTACCATCTTGAGGCCCCAAAGAGCATCAAAGCATCATTTAACACTCACGTTACGTGAACTATTAGTTTAGGAGCTGGTAACTTCACCCACAAAGTGTCTCGTCCCAATTCTCAGCTCATTTTCTATCCCAGCTGTCATCGGGTTGCTCAGTGCTAGGTCTATTCAATGACCCAATCAAATGTCTCTCATAGAAAACTGTGCACATGTTGTAGGACATACCAACGAAAAAGTAGGAAAGATGTGACTTAGACAACGAAAAATGTAGTAACAAGGAGGAAGACTCACGGGACCAAGAACTGTAGATGAGATAGTAGTTGATCCGCCGGTACAAGTGCCGTGAGAACGGACGCACAAGCAGGTACACCAGGAGTTGGAAGACGTTGAGGATGAGGCCGCTGGTCATGAACATCAGCGTGAAGAAAGCGTGGCAGATTACCCAGGTCTTGACGGCTGCCAACGTGCGCTGCAGGACTGAGGGTTGCCCATCCCTGGATAAAAAGAGACAAGGAGCTCAGCAGGAAACTGCAAATCGTTGTTATGAGCGATGCATCTGGGACGAGATCCAGACAAAATGGTCCTGGTCACAATGACCCCGGACAAAATGGTCCCAAGCGCAAACCCGAACAAAATGGTCCAGAGCAAATTTTGAGACATAGTTTGCTTGTTCTTCAGGGGTTAGTTGATCGTTGGCACTTGCTGCAAATAGAGCATAGAGAAAAAAAATGCTTTGCTGGATACTTATGAAACGCTAACCATTTTAAAGTTCATATTAGATTCAAAACACATGGCATGCCAGTAGCTGAGCCAAGAGAAGGGAAAAGTACACTATAGAAATATGCAAGTACATATATCAACTAATGTGTCTATAATATTTGGTATAATCAACACTAGAGGAAAAACGTTGTTCCATAATACGCCATCACAAAAAAATACATTTTAGGTTTGTGTTTATACAGTGTAAGATCGGTCTGCCTTGGAGGAGCGGCGACTTTGGTTTACGCTGTAGACGAGAAATTTTGCCAGTGCAGTACCACTGCTAGCCTGGGGCATGGGCGTACCAACCGGGGGGGCAAGGGGGGCACTTGCCCCCCCAGTTGTCAGAGTGGGGGGCAAGGCATGTGTATTGCCCCCTTCCCCCCTGAAACAGCCGCCACTGGGCAGGGCAAACACTGGCCGGCAGCGCGCCTAAGGGATACCAAGGGCACCGGCCCTGCGGGAGGGGGGGGGTGTCTGGTTTGCCCCCCCCCCCCACTCAAAAACAAGTTGGTACGCCACTGGCCTGGGGTCTTTAACGTGCATCACGCAGTAGCAATACACGACTGCAAGCATGCCATCACAAATATGTAGTATGTTCATGATAATATCTGAATCATCATGTGCATACGCTTTCTTGCAGCGACACTGTGCTAATTCGAAATCATAAAAAAACACTGTCGGATTTTCTTAAAAATTTCTTTCCCACACCTATGTTATGTTTTACTAAAGTCACAGTGTAGCCGACGCTACGAGCTGATTACGACCAATCAAGCAGCGCTGAAGACAAAACATACTCATGGCCTTCGTCGACTTTTTTGTGCATGTTATTATCGGCGAGTCTAATCAATCGTAAAGTGCATCGCGACCTTGTACTTTTAGTGTACACGTGTGCATTTCTGTAGCGACTTCCAAGCTTCAGCTTTGTACAGTGCTCTGACTTATGCGAATAGGAGTCATAGAGTCAACTCAGTGATAATAGAACTTAAATTAACTTTTGGACTTCTTTAGCTGTTTCCTTAAATATATAACAAAAACCTTAAATACATTAAACTACCGTAAAATTCCGAGCAAGCGCCCCCCCTGCACGCAAGTCAAAATTACCTGCAAAGTAGGGGGGGCGCTATCCCGGAACGGCACCAAAATTCAAGATGGCGACGACAAAAGTTTTCCGCCAGAAAAAGAAAAAAAAAGCGAAGTGCAGATTTAATATTTTATTTATCTCTGAGAACATAGACTTTATTAGGCCAAAGATTTGTCACTGTTATGTTAATCACTTTCAAAACCACGCCAGAGTCGGCCGCAAAAAAAAGTTCGCAGCATTCCGCGATGTTTCCCGAGTGCATGCCGTTGGCTATTTTGACAGCCTCTTCAGGAAGAAGCCGGTTGCTAATGGCTCATTCTGCACTTCCTTCGCGCTCCAGGTATTAAAAGAGCGCGTTGTCCACGTATTCACTGAACACCGGCGCGCTGTTACTTTTTCGTCGAACTTCGGCTTTTCCATAGTTTGACTGTAGCAAATTGTCAAAATTCTTGTCTCATTCCCGTATCCGGTCGAGACGTACGTCTGGTGTGCGTCTTTCTCGTTTTCACAATCCCATTGGACGACCTCGATTTTCTTTGCCACTGTGTAAGAACGCATAGAAGACCTCACATCCCCAAAACAAAGCGACAGTGGCGCGTAGCGACCAGGCTGATCGGGTGTAATCGGGCTGCAAAGTAGGATTGGATTGGATTGGATTCTTGGACTGAACTTCGCAGGCCAGTGTTGCCTGGGCGCAGTCAGCGCGGTGCGTGATACGGGTGCGGAGCGGGGAGGGGGGCGCTTTCCCGGAACGGCGCGGAAATGTGAAATTAGAGGTGAAGTTGGGGGGGGCTCTTGCTCGGGTGGGGGCGCTTGCTCGGAATTTTACGGTATGCATTACATGTGTTTTGAATACAGCTTTGAGTAGCAGTTAACTAAAACTTCGAAGAGCATTCAGTGTCAACAAATCGCTTGGGACCATTTTGTCTGGGTTTGCGCTTGGGGCCATTCTGTCTGGGACCATTTTGTCCGGGGCCATTTTGTCCGGGACCATTTTGCCACGGACCATTTTGTCCTACAACCATCTGGGGCCTTGGATTGCAATTGCAAAGGTGCACTACCAGGAAGAATTAAATGTGCCCCTGCAATCTGTCTGCATTTGTCAAAGACTAGATCAGTCATTCAGAGAGTGAGGAGACTCATTTTCTATGCAGCATTAAGTCTTGCAATGCTTAACCGCGGCTGCATCTTCTAGAGGATGGACAAAGGGGGAGGATTCTAGAAGTTGAAGTATGCTTATAATATACAAGGTGAGTAACAGTGAGTAATGGTGAGTAACGTAAAGAAGGAGCTTGCACTCCATTATAGTATATGGACCAACAAGAAAGAGAGGTGTGAAGGGGAATCCAAAACATTAAAAGTCTTGTAAAGATTCAGAATAGCCAACACTGTATTCGCGACTCCGGCAAAAGGGACGGCACCTAGCGGGAAAAACACGGACTCAACGGAACAGGTCCTGTCGTGATTTCTGCTCGTCTTTTCTGGCTTCCGTGATTACACATACACATTACCGGCAGTTGGCATGATGGAACAGTTGTCCCAGTAACTCCGTTGCTACCGTCGCATCAGCGTGTTGTCCAGGTCACTCTGAACACAGCCTATGCAACCACAAGAACCAGAAATTGTGCGCTTATCAATGGTCATTAGAGCCGTAGAAGGACAGTAGGCATTCCTTTTCCTCGCTTCCCCGCAGAAGGTCAAGCCTCTGGAGCTCGCTTATGCCAAAACATCGCCACAGGTTTGAAACATAGTGAATAAAAATCGGGGCGAACCATTTTGAGTTTAATGCTTGCCTGCTGAAACTTGAGCATTATGAATTGAGCAGGCACATGGCATGGCATGACCTGTTTCAAACAATACAATACAATACAATTTATTTTCTTTTTTATTCCATTCACTCTGTACCTACATAAGCCAATAAGGCTTGTGCGTGAGACACAGCAGGAAACTAACAACCAGAAGTTTTACAGTTTCAACTCATTCTATGAGTTTAATCAAACAAATTATAAGAAAAGAAGCGGTTCATACACAGGTACACAATAACAGGTGGAACGGACCTCTATTAGGTACACACTCCTATTTACTAATACATCTCAAAGCACTGTTTTAATAATCAATACAATTCATACAGTGGTTACGGTCGTATGTAGGTAAAGCTTTTTATTAAAGGGAAGCTGAAGCGGTTTTAAATATGAGAAAAAACACCTGAGCCTAGTTAATGAGACCTCAGCCATCACGAATATCGTATTCGTTTGGTCATTTTCTATGCGGATTTACCGGAAAAGCGCCTTCAAAGTAGCGCCGAAGCCACGCCTCTCCGAAGCAGAGGGAAAGGGGAGAGAGAAGGAAGCCAGTCAGCCGGCGTCACAAAAGGACCGGCTGGGGGACCCCGCCGCGGCTGGCCGCGCTTTCCTCGTAGGTTGCTCTAGTGTCTTCGAGCCGTCGTTGTTCTGCCGCTGCATAGCGCTTTCTTTGATCCGTTGACCGGTCTTGCTATGGACTCAATTGCCTGACGTGTTGATTGTTCTCTTGTTTGTTCACGTGTTTGCAGAATCTCGTGGCACCGAACCAACTGACTCGTGCTCGTGCTGTTGCACGATGCCGTACTCACGTGTAACCACCAGCTTTCACGAACAGCGCTCGTCGCAGTTGTTCTTCCCGCTTACCGTTTTTTCTACTTCGTCACCGAGATTTTAAAGTGGTGGGTGGGTTTGAGCAAGTACACCGTTTTTTGTTCGAAACGTGTTTCGGACGGCGCATATGAAAACTATGTACGTTTGGGTCTGAAAAAGGCCCGCCTGAACCCGACGCTCTGAAGGTAAGAAGGCAATTCAGCGCATTAAAAGTCACAAGCAAAGAGGAAACGTAGCTAGGTAGGAATTTTAGGTCGAGTGTTCTAGAAAAAAGCTATTACGTTATTAGAATTGTGCAGTGTGCTTGAAAAGCCGCGATCATTTTGCCGAATAGCAGGTTTCTACTGGCTCTCTTGTGTTAACCGCCTTATATTGGTGTTTTAGTGTTGGTTTCTTATATTGTTGAAGTGACCATACTTTCCGGACCGACTCCGGTCCGGGAAATCTGGAAAACAAAAGAAAACAATTTTGGGCAGCCCAAGATTTTTTTTTTCTTTTTTATCTACTCGGTTTCCCAGTCACTTGGGAGAGGAGGGCTTGCTCTAATAAGTGGTCATGCAATTGTTTTAGCATAAACTTTTTTTTTTTTACAGTTGCTGACATTATTTGAGGTCACACATTTTTTAAACGTAAACATAAATATTGTTAAATTTTCCTTCCAAAGGTTTATATTCTCTTCAGGAGAGCTTTTTGGAAATACAAAGCATGTGACCTTCTGTTCTGAATTGAGTTCTTTTTTTACAAGTTACGCAGTGTTTCCCGTAAAAAGTTTGTGTCATGCAACAATTCTTTGTGCCGTAGAAATGCAATCGGACGCTGATAATGCTTGGTGGTGGTGTGATGCAGTCAACAAATCTTGGTAGAAGTATGCAAATGTAGAGGCCCAGGAAGTTTTCATGATTTCGACATCAAATTAAGGGCTGCCGGGTACACATCTCTGCTTTTTCTAAAGCTATAATGGCGCAATAGTTTGTGGCAAACAAACTAAACGCAGCAGAGGGTACCGCTATCACAGAGATGGACCTTCTGCGCAGTGGTGGCAGAACGGCGACCCTGTCTTATCACCCGTCTCATCTCAGGGGAAGCTCTCCCGTCGCCCAAAACCGATTATACTATCCCTTCAAACCACTTCAGCCTTGATGAACAATGCAGCCTGCACGCTCACGCGTCCAGCAGGTGGCAAGCACGAAGGCCGATGTGTGCAGAATTCATGTCCTTTGACGACCGTTTTGGGGACGGTCACGCTAATCCGGCTTGAGGCGTCCCGTCAATAGCACTCCTGTTTATTGTCAACGTTTTACGTTACAATAAGTAGCAGTCAGTACATTCCTGAAGGTATGAAGCCGGCCACGTAGCGTCCGCGCAAGCGGTTCCTCGTGTCTGCGTTTATTACTGCGGGGGGTCATTTTCCTACATTGCCAACGTCTGGAATGCATACTTTGTCACGTCGAGGGTCGTCTGGATACATTCCTCTTTTGTATCCACCGAAAGGTTTCGAAAAATCAGAAGCCGAACCCGATTTACAAGAGCAGAAGACCCGGCGCCCGGCTACTTCCGCAAGCGACGGAGCAAACGAGAATTGAGATGGTCCTTTTATGACGTAGTGGCGCGTCACGCGTCACTAGCCAATGGCGTGCCGCTGCGGCGGTCGCTTCTGATTTCTTCGCTTTTTTTCGCGTTTAGGGATTATTTTGGGTCAAACGGTTGTGATATTTGGACTCAGCAGGCCCAAACACGTCAGAATCAACCATTAACTCATTTTTTTCTAAAAGCTCTTCAGCTTCCCTTTAATTGTCACTTTTTTACTTCAACTGTTCATTGATTCATATTTTGCTATTTGCCAGAAAGTGGCGACCCCTATAGGTTACTGGAGTCGCAAAAAGACAGTGCCAACACACCAAGAAGGGAACTTCTCAATAAATGTTTTAAAACCACTACCAATGGTAATTCTACACTTGGTTTTCTGTGGCGCCGAACCCAGGACGAATTCCAAAAACCTCCAGCCTCCTTCAAAATTTTTTTTTTTTACTAAGTGCATTTTACAAAATTAAGGTTGGGAATAAAAACGGAATTCCTAAGCTGGTATTGCGCTGCTGTGCTGTGTGAAGTTAATGGGATCCAGCAAATCAGAGCCATTTGACAACCTTTGAGCTTGGAACAAGTGGAAGTACATCTTCCATAGTTGATATGTTACATTACTTCCAGAAGAAAAATAAAAAAGGCTCTCAAGTCGCATTCCCCCTGGGAATCTATCAATGCTTCTATATTTACAGCTGGAAGTGCCTTACGCAGAGATACAAGTGGAGATATCCTCACAACGTTTCTATCTCATATCCTAATGTAATATACGAGGTGTGCCCAGAAAGTAATGCCCCACATCTCTTTTCCTCAGAAATTATTAATTCAAAGTACATGAAATTCACACAGAGTACAACTGCATGTGTCCTCTACACATTGTATTTTTGCATAATCTCCACGCAATACTATGGCCTTTTATGCCAGCACAAAACATGGGCATGCATGCCTTTTTTGTATCAACTCGTTTCCTCCTCATGTAGCCCATGTCCTCATTCCACAAATCACACTCATGTCAACTAAATTGAATTGAAGATTATTCAGATTTTCATGCTCCAAGCCCGGTAGGCAGGCAGAAACAAACAGCATTTTTGCCTGACTGAGGTGTCTAGCCCCTGTAGTTTGCAGCAAGTACACACAATCATAGAAAACAAAACAGATAAAGAAAGAAAAAAAAAGCATTTGGCATATTTGTTTGTACTAAATATACACACTTCTCTAAAAAAACAAAAAAAAAAGTTAAAACGTGCAAAACAAATATTTATTGTCGCTTTTTCCATCTTTATAAAACATAAAACCCAATATCACTGGAAAAAATTTCAAGACATGTTCAGGAGATAACTTCTATATTCACAATAAATATTTGACTCGTCATAAAGGCACAAAAGAAAAAAAAAAAAGAAACCAAGTGGTTTTACTATTGATGCACAAAAGGAAATCTGTTTATAGGCCAACACAAAAAAGAAAAAAAAGAATATTTCAAAATAAATGAAAAATGTTAATGCAAGTACCGAAGCATTAGCCATATGTTCAGTGCAAACCTTTGAAATCACGAGTTTGAAATTCTGCTTCCCAAGACCCATTTTGTTGCGAATAAGCATGTTTTTTTTTTTTATTTCGTTCTTGCATTGATGAGATGACAATGAAAAGTCGGCATGGTTGTCAAAAATGTTTAGTAGTGAAGGAACTTTTGCTTTGCCTAATTTCTTCTTACCTTTGACGTTTTTCGTTTCGTGTATCTTAATTCAGTGTTGTGTGGGGACCAGAGTGTCAAACTGGAACCGAAAACCGAAACCGAAAGGGTTTTTTTAGCCCGAACCGGAACTGAGCCGAACTCGTCACTGCCATCTTGGAACTGCACCAGAACTGAACCGGAAAAAAAATGTAACGGTAACCAATTCAAGACAGTTCACGGCATATTTAGAGCGCAGCTCTTAGGCGCTCGTTTCCGGCTTGAGCGGCGTCGGCGTCGCCGTAACTGCGCGGTGCATTATGGGCCGCGTGACGTCACTGATGACGTCATCGGCATCGTCACTGATGACGTCATCGGCATCGGCATCATCACTGATGACGTCATCAGTGATGTCACGTGACCCCCCTCCCAAGGTCATGTGACCCCCCCTCCCCCCCGAGGTCACTTGACCTACCCCCCAGTACCCTTCCCTCCTCCTTCTCAAGAGCTGCGCTCTAATTCGGCTAATTCGGCGCTACAGGGAGTTGTGAGCGGCTTTCACTTTTTTTTTTTTTACAGAATGAATTTTTGAGAAATAAAAATTGGCAGCTGTATTTCTATCTAGTGATCAAATTGTCATAGACCGAGTGGCAATGTGTGAGAAATCATAGTTTTTTGTGGTGCTTTTGTATTGGCACTATGATGTCATGGTGTCAAGGCATGCCGTCAAGTAGTGTCACGCCACATGGCCCCATGACGTAGTCGCATGACTCACTGTGTCAGGTCTACTTAAATTGAGAATGTCGCTAGATTTATTAGCGTTGTTGACACCGTCACGTCCTCGATTGTCATGAGAGTAGTCCAGTGCTCGGGTTCATGACAATCCGCATGTCCAAACATTAGGGTAATGGCTCGTGCTCAATCAGAAATGAGAATAGCTGAACTCTAACAATGTCTCAAGCTCAACCCATGCTTTATTCTTTGCCAACCCAAGCGCATGACTGTGATGAACACTGATGGTATACTATAATTAGAGTCAGATCATGTGGCCGCTTGTTCTAATAGCGAGTTGAGGAGGGACAGCTGTTTCTTTCCTGTATTTTTCCAGCGTCTGCCACAGAGCGGAGAGCAAAAGTAATGGGTGTTTTTGCAAGTTATTAATGTCAAGAATAAGCTCTTAGCGGTAGTTACTGAAAGTACAAAAATTGTTGCACGGCCCATTTTACATGTACACATCATTGGGGCACCCAAACATGTTTTCATTGTTGTTGAACTGTCTCAGAAAGTTGTCCCCAAGAATAAAAGCATTTATCAGCAAGAATAAATCGCAATGACCACCAGCATATAAATGCTGGTGGTCATGCTATAAAAATGCACAATTTTCCCAGCACCAAAGAATCGGGCAGCAAGAAACATGCGCTTCTATAACCACATACATTTGCTTGGAAATAGCAAACGTGACATAGGTGTAACAGTGCACAACAACCAAGACAAGGGAAGGAAACAAACAACACAGAATATATTTTTACAGCTTTCTGTGTTGTTCATTCTTCTACTTAGTCTTCCTTGTTTTGTGCTATTGCATTCACATCATGTTTGTCTTTCCCCAACTAGCCCAGCTCTAATTTTATTACTTTATTCCACTTAGCAGTATTTTACTAGAGGACGACTATAGTTTGCATATCTTAGGTTGCAACAAACTATAGCGACGAGAAGGTGCAAATGGTTCTTCCAGCACCCAGTGGGAACTTTCTCAGGGTTGTTTACAAAAGCTGCCGAACAACAAAGTAGCTATGTTTATTTTTATTTTTAATATATAAAATGTGATGATCCCCGAGTAGTGGGCGTAACATGTATACTTGTGTATCAAACGATATAATGAAAACAGATGTAGTGAACAAGTGCTGGAGCTAAAAGCATGTGCAAGTTTTGACCAAGACATTTTTGTCTTGGTCAAAGGTACTAAGACCCATTGTTGGATATCTGGAACTACTTTAAACCGTTTATTATAAAACGGCTGTCTAGCATTTCAATAAAACAAATTATTGAAAAAACTGGGAAAAACCAGTTTTTAGGAATGTGTAATTGGTAACCGAAACTGTAAAAATTAAAACTGTAAAAAACCGAAACGAGACTAATATCAACAGGAAACGGTAACCATAACCGAAACGTTATATTTTTCGGTTGGAGTCCCCGGTAATAAATCTGGCTTGCTTTAAGCAATTCGTGACTTTTTAAATATGGACCACTACTAGGAAAATCACAATTCAAACCTTATTCCACACAATTCAACTGAATTTGGTGATTGCCTCCTGGGTTCTGAGGACTTGCATGAGGGCGGGTTTTGTCGTGCTAGAACCAAATGTCTCCTGAATTCCCGTGTTACAGGCTGTGCACGCCTGTCACACTGCTCGAAGTACTGGAAGGTTTTGAAATATGCGTCGGAAATGATCGCACTGTATCCTATCTTTATATTTTATATCCAAAGGTGGTTTCATTTTCTCTCTTATGACTTTGTGTACAAAACACACTCGCTACTGCTCTCAACAGATTCAGCAGTATGTCTGAATAAAAAACCTAATTAAATGTTTCACAAGTAACAACTACACTGACTAAAAACTGCAATGGCAACAGAAGTATTAGATCAAAAATGAAAACACTGGAATGTTTACATGGTGAGAGGTTGGTAGGCCGTCAAGATTTGGCAACGCGAGTCAAACACCGTAGACATACAACTAACAGAGCTGGGAACAGCTGTGTCCCCAGTGGAGGAAAATTGAAACTCTCTTTTGCATGGCTCCGGTCCAAAGTCTCAACCCTGTCTCCCAGTGGGCCCAGTGCTGGGGTAATGCCGACTAGGTTTGACCAGAGGAAAACTGGTAATTCCCTCGCCGGGGGAAAGAGGCAGGGGGTGATGTCTTTACTTTTTTTTGCCCGATCCCCCAAAGGTCATTCTGGTGATATCCCGCACCGCCTAGTGATAGTTACAAAATTGCAGAGGGGAAACAAATTGGCTTAGAAGGGCGAAGGGAGGGGTCACACTTTTGGTTTTTAGTTTCTAGGCTAGGTGGTGCAAGCTACCACCCGATATAAAGGGTACAGCCGTTAGCATCCATCCACCCATGTGATTGAACAGTGCATTACAGCTGCTGAATAAGGGTCTTCAACATGGATCCCACAGCAGGGATTATACAACTGCCGCCGATACAATGCTCGTCCCTGACGGAAAGGGTAGGGGCGGAGATTGAACCATAGAATGATCCCTGGGTTCTACAACGCAAGCTTTAGCTCCATGTGCTCAGAGTTTCAATATGCTACCAGATTCACCATAAAGCCAAGCACACCAATTTTCCTGCTCTATAACATGCACATCAAGTATCCAATACCACTCAATGGGTAAAAAACAAAGTCTCCCAAATCAGTTTCAATCGGTACATCAAGTGGCTAGACATTGTCGAAGAACTTGAACTGTAAAAGAAAGAAAGGCCGAAAAGATCCAGAGTTCAAGTACGCACAAACCGGATCTAAATGCCCGCTCTCTCGTCAATCTCTTTCGGCGCGCATCGCCCTATCTCGGCCGTCACGGACAAGTCAGGTGGTGGGTCAACCGGCGGAAACGGGCCATATCTGTGAGAACTTTGAAGTCCTCCCAGAAACTATCGACCCAAGGAGACAAAGGAGGGAAGGGAAGAAGGCACATCAGCATGTATCCCTTCAGACAGCTGAGGATGTCTTTATCTTCATCACTACTACTGTGTATGGACTGCATGTAATGGAACGTCGTCATCCTGGCGGCTACTCCTGACCTAAGGCCGATTCAAGAATAGGTGAAAAGCATGAGGAGTAAATCCATACTTAAGTTGCAGCCGAGTCACCAGTAAGCAAAATGAAAAGGCGTCAATACAATTCAGCAGATGCTAAGTGCAAAGAGACGAAATTGTCAGAAGAAAGCCAACAAACCAATCTATCGGACCATTCGCAAACCCTCCCCTCCCGGAGGTGATCAAACGCTAACGAGGTATCAACGCGACATCGTGATCGAAGAGCTCAACTTGAGAACTTTCGAATACCCCATTGCGCAACAAGCAATTCCGTCGCGGCGATTCTGTCGCTGCGTAGCTACGCTGCGTAAAAGGATAGAAAAATAGAGATGAGTCGAAGATAACCATTTTCTTCCTCATCTACATCGTTAGGGGATGAGCGACAAGCGCAGAGAGAGCGTGGCGCGTATTTCCTCAAACAAACGCCATACCCAGCGGCTTACAGTGGTGCTTCCTTGTGAGCAGTTGACCGTGAACTCTTGCCCCTCTCGTTGCAGAGAATACAACGAACGCACCGCTGACCGATCACAGACTAATTCCTCACTTACACAATTAGTATCACGCGAAGTAACTTTAAATTAATACAAGACCAAAGCAGCCGTGGTGTAGATCCGTGCTTGTGTGGCGTGCACGGGAAAAAGAGCGTACGGAACAAGAGTTCATTCACATTAATGTAATGTCACAGGTCTGGACACCTGATACTAGTACTTCAGGTCGACGTCTTCATCGAGGTCATTACCACGACGAAGAACGAGGGCCCTATGCGTTCCGCTGTGATCGAAGCAAATCAGAGCAGCGATCAAGTGAAACAGGGAAACTGAAATTCTCATAAACGTCTCGGCCTGTCTAATTTGTGCCACGATAGCGGGCACCTACGTCGCTTTGAAGCATCCACGTATCCATCCCAAAAGTGTAGACCGAAGCGAACGGGAGACCGTCGTCACGCCAACCATGTATTCGACTGAACATCCGACTTTCGCGAAAAGAGAAGTTGTAGCTGCGATCGTAACCAAAGAGAGAGAAACAAACCTCAGTCCTGCGTCCGACGTTGAAGGTGCAGGCATTCCCGGATTAAATCATGCAGCACGACGCACAACCACTTTCGCTACAAGGCCACGCCTGCAACTTGACACAGTCGGAGTTCGGAGGGTCGGACGGTTCGGAGCCGGTAAATCACGACTTCACCGACTTCACGGCGGTGTAATTCACAGAAACACGGTACACGAGTGGCGCCATTGGCACGTGACGTGAGCAGTGACGCGATGACTACGGTGCCTGGAGCGCGTCTGGCGCGTCTCTCACTGGTGTGTTTAGCGTCCAGTGCTGCCCACACATCAAAAGTGGTCTCGAAGTGGCAACAAATGACGTCACAAAAGCCGGAGTGGCATGTTGTTGCATGTCGCGACCCTGGCGGTTGGTCATAGAAATGCTGGCGAAAAGCACGAGCGAACACAAGTGTCGCTGTCGTCATGCGTCTCAACTTCTGACTGCTGAAACTTCCGTGAACTGTCACATTGGAGACCGACCTACAAACGAACAGGCGTCTGCCACACTCACCACCGCCACTGAAATACCGCCAGGATCGCGACCGGCGACAACATGACACTTTTCTGACGTCATTAGGCGAAAATCAAGGAACCACTTTTTTGGACGCGGTAAACAAACCAGTCGGAGACGCCAGGAGACGCGTTCCAGGCACCATAGTGACGCTGGTGACGCGTGCAACGCGCGTCCGTGCGTTCGAATATATTTAGAACTTACGAATGATGTGGTCACATTAACTCTTAATGAACAAAAAATATTCACGACGTCTGTAATTTATTCTTTTGTGAGTTACTGTTAGCGTTGGTTAGAGTGACTTTAAATTAACAATTTAACTTCTAAGTAAAGCTAGTATTCACAACCTAACTAAAATTTTATTGTAATAAATAATTGGACTTGATGTAATGTTTGTAATAGAGACTGAATTAAATATAAGAGACGAAATTACGCTCAATAACAAATTTCCAATCCAATCCAAGCCAAGTTAACATGGCGGCTCGCAGCGTGCTCGCATGCCGCGCGTATGTTTACAACAAGAAACTACTATTCGCGACACAGTAAGTGATATTTATCGTTGATTTAACGTTAGATGGGTAATGAAAGGAAACATTCGTTCAATAATAGTCAACTTTGGACGAGTCTAAGGTTTGGCCTGACCCGGTGCCTTTTCGTTCTTGTTTTCAGCGCCTGTAACAGGTCCCTTTCAGCACAGCCCGCACCAGGCACTCCGTCTGCAGGTAAGCCTAGACGTCTGTGTAGTTCAAACTAAATACGATTCTTATATTTTTTTTTTTTTTTTTTTTAGCAACTACAGGTTTAGGAGACCGAGGTACCATCATCATACCAAAAAGAATTCGCAGGTAAGTCTCCAAGACATTGTTTATACTCCGTCTCACTAAAACCGTGCAGTACAGCCTAAGCTACGGGAGAAGAGTGTGTCCCGACCTGTTCAAGAGGAGGGAAAGGAAAAACAGGGAATCCCAGCTCTTCTTTCTCATTCCTCCTTTCCCTCCTCTTGAACAGGTTGGCATACACTCTTTCCCCTGTAGCTTTGGCTGTACTGCACGGTTTTAGTGAGACCGAGTATCGGGGAGGAGATCGAAGAGTGGCGCTACCCAGCAGCCACTTCCAGAACTAACACTGTGTGGCAAACAAACACACCGACAACAGTCATTAGTGCATTCGCTGCCATGAAAGACGACAACGCAAGGCTCGTGAAAGATACGTAACAATATTATTTTCTGCTAAACGCATCTAGACAGAAGTGGTTCAGTCCTTTCTTGCGTTCAATGTCATCGAAGTCCTCTTGGAAGGCAAAACAAACACGTGTGTCACGTGCGTGCGCGCCGGGCCAGCCGCAACATGTCGGCCGCGCGCGCTGGATCGTGCGTGGCCGGCACTGCGACCGTGTTTTTCCGAATGATTCACAAAACACACACTTCACTTTTCAGTTACTGTCTTTTGCGACAATCATGGACGATATCGGCAAAAGCAAGCGGTTTCTCATCGAAGGAGAGTACGTGCTCAACTGCGATCATGTCATCGTGTGCAGCGTTGCACCAGAGCCGACAGCAGACAGTGTTTGCATCATCGCGTACGTGCCGCAGTCCTCCACTTGGCATATGCCCGGTTCAAAAGGATGCTTGGAGCACTGTGGTGCACAGCAAGTGCGCAACATATTGCTACAAACAAGTATGCAGCTAGCATGGAAGCAATGTGGCGTACGCCAACGTTACCTGATCGGCTCAGCTGACAAGCTCCGCATTAACCGCGCTTTGGAATGCCGGCCCCCTGCGTTTCCACGAGCGCGTTGGCGCTGTCGTCACAGCCGGCCCGGTCCGCAAGGCTGGCCAAGCTCTGGGCAAGCTCAAGATGCTGGCTTTTCATTGCGAAATCAGGCAGTCGGTGGCACGTCGGCAGCCCTTACGCACTTCTTTTTTAAGGAATGGACTCTGCAAGTAGATTCTGCTGCAGTCATATGATTGTAAATATGCACGCCAATGATTTCTTTGATTTTTACTTTATAATTCAACGGACAGAAGCATAGGTGCTTAGCTCTGGGTCGAGCTTCAAGGCCCGTTCACACTCTTGCGACCGAGTACGACCGAGAGAGACCAGATCTGTTAAAACTTCTTAAAATTTCATTTCTGGCGCCATCTATGCGGTGATTCGTGGAACTGTATTTCACAAGAGCGACGGTTTTGCGGCATTTCCGAGGCCGAATGTGCGTAATACCTATGAGAAAGGCTCGTTTATAACGTTTCCAAAAGTTTTTCGAGCCAAGAAAGAAAGGATAATGCGCGGGAGAAATAGAAAATATGCCGGACCGTCAAGTTGACACTGCAATCCGATAGATGGCGCCACTGTGTCCTCTCGTTTCAAGAGGTTTAACAGGTCGCAAGGAACCAAGATTTAAGAGGTCGCAAGAGTGTGAACGGGCCTTCAGAGTGTGATTTTATGCTCGTGTAATATCAAAGTAAAACGGGATTTATGTCATAGTTGATGTCTCTCATATTCGTCTATGACTAGTATCCTCAAGCAGGTGCTCACATGCTCTGTCAGCGCCGTATCCAGTTCTCGATAAACGCTCCCACATATTTGTCACAGGAAAATGAACAAAATATGTTTTCTACCTTTTATTTGTTGCCACCAGAGGTCGACATTTTAGGTCGCCCTCGCTCACCCTCACCCTCACAGCCGCACTCATCTAAGGCTCTCACAGCAACACTCACCCTCAGCCCCTCACTCACCCTCATCCTCACAGTCGCACTCACCTTCAGCCCTTCACTCACCCTCACTGAACCTCACGGGCCTCACGCCCCTCACGCACTCATGGCCCTCACGCCCCTCACACACTCACGGCCCTCACCCACTCAGGCCCTCACGCACTCATGGCCCTCACGCACTCATGGCCCTCACGCCCCTCACGGCCCTCACACTCCTCATGACTTCACGGTCCTCACTCACCCCTACACTCATGAACTTTCTTGGTTGAGAAACTCGCTCACCCTCACCTCAGTTGTGAAGATGAGGGTGAGTGAGGGCCCTCATGAGTGAGGTTTGCCGAGGTATGGTTGCGACAACAAATCTTTATCAAGGCTAAAATTGTAGATGAATACTGTGCAACGTTTATTTCTTTTCACTGAAAAAATTGCGACCGGAATTCAAAACACCAAGGCTGAAAGTACCTGTAGTTGGTGATCACAGGACCCAAGCTTTCTTGTTTGCTACTGCCACCTTCTCCGTTATCTCTCGATTGATGTCTCTCGCGTAGAAGTGCATTCGCGTTACAACAAAGCGGCAGTAAAGTTTTCAAAGTGGTCTTTGCACCCCAGCCTTCCTGTGTTGCATTCTCAGGGTAGCTAAAATTGTCTTTATTTTGATTTGAAATTGATCGCAGAAGCATCATGAGCAGGGGCGGATCCAAGGGGGGGGGCGACGGGGGCGGCCACCCCCCCTCCCCCCTTCTCGGAGGGCAATTTGACATGGGTGGACCCCCCGGTGCACACGAAAGAATGGGAGAATAGTATCCTTACAAATTTTCCACCCCCCCAAACGGAGTTCTGGATCCGTCCCTTATCATGAGATAAATTAAAAAACATGATCATGAATTTATTTTAAGCACAACTGCAATGTTAAGAAAATAGTAGCTAACATAAAGCGAATTTAAATTAATGCGCACTTATAAACACGTCAACAAGCATGTTGCTGTCAAGCACATAGAGCATGCATACGCTTACACAAATGAACTCATTTCACATAGACAACAAGAGTGTCTCACAGTTCATAAACTGTTGCCGCGAGGCTGTAGCAGGTACTGTAAAATAACGGTTCTAATATCTATCGAACATTCATACGTAAATCTTTAAAGTGTACACATACGAATCCATGCTAATCAGCTAACCGGAAGTGATGTCTTGAAATTCTTACCCCTCAGTCACACGTCCCCGAAATGGACCGCACACGCAAGGGACAGTCATTTTCGCCAGCAGCAGGTCTCGACGTAGCCGAATACAAGTACAAAAACAGACCGCTTCCCTCAAATGACAAGGACGTCTTCAAATTCGCATTCTTTCCTAATGTGGCTTTGGTATTTATACAGCAGTTTACGCTTGAACTTCTGACACAAACACAGAACACCAGAAGAGGGAAGTTCACGGTATTTTAGTCCGTAAATGACCAAACACAACGTTCCATGTGCCGGAAACCACGAACGATAGACGCAGCTATTTCTCTGAGTTGCTTGCCTTGCTTGGCGGGCGTGATTTTACCTCAGAAGTCCCAGGAAATGTTGTTTCAATTTGGACATTATCACACTGGCAACAGTTGTTGGTAATACACTTTGTAAACCCACACAAAGATGGTATGTTTGACGGCGTATCCACGGGTACTGAGCGGTGCCGAGGCCAGTCGGGTTGAATGGTTTGGGCGGGCTGTGACACAAGCTCCGCTGCTCAGCAGTGAATGGCAGCGCGTCACGTTTTTCTCGAAGCTTGTCAATGTATCTGACCCAGCGACGTTGACGTACGCTAGGCAAATGCTGGTGTCGGAGTTGTTTGCCACACAGCGATTGTTTGTGGTGATGATGATGATAATAAAGCTGCACCCTCTATAGTTCGATCTCCTCGCCAATAGTTAATCGTCTACCGATAGAGAATGCAGTGGCTTCCTGCTACATAAGTTTTTTTTTTTTTTTTTTTTTCAAATGCAGGGGGCCTACAGATATCCTGAAGGCTCTGGCGTCTACGGTCAATCAAGTAAGATGTTGTGTTACTTTATTTTATTTTATGGTTTAAGAACTAACCTCATTTGATTGGAATACCTCTGTTTGACAGGATTACACTGCCCCTCACTACAAATACCATGATGACCCGTTCTTCATACCAGCCAGCAATGTGGCCAAAGTAAGGCATCTCCTATGATTCCTCTGTCACATCTTGTGAAATGTTAGTAGATAATGGTAGAATTACCCGAGACTGCGGTGACGACAGAAAAACCACAGGAATAACGTGTGCCTACTTTATAGAGAACATATGCCCTTGCAAAGGAATCTGGGCGAAAAGCAGCCAAGTACTTCCTGGACAAATACCCGAACAGCTTTTTTAATAACCCCGCAGAACCGAACATAGAGGTAGGTCAATGTTTTATATATGTTTTGTTGAGACTAAGATGCTCCTTTTCAGTATAATCCATAATTTTGCCGACTCTTGGTGCGTCGTGCAGGCGTTCAATGCCAAGACAAAATACACAGCAGAAAGTGATGTTGTGGAGATGGACCTCACGAAATGTGTTGATGCTGCAGATGTGGACAGTGCCATTGTGGTGTATCATAATCTGAAGGCTAAAGGTAGTGGCATTTATACATCAGTGTCATCCTGTTTGCTTTAGTAGCATTGGATTCTAGGAGCTCTTTCCTTTTGACTTCAAGGAGTGCAAGTTTCACAGGAGTCTTTGCAATCTTTGTTGGAGCTGCTTTGCTTCTACAACTGCAAACAACCGCTGGATGAAGATTTGACAGAGGCAAGTCACCAGGGCAGAATTTTTAAGCGTGTTTTTCGGCAAGCTGAAGGGAATGGCTTCTCAAATGTATTGTGCCTGTGGCATCTGTGCCCTTTAGGAGCGGTGGCATCGCCAAATGGCCCCAAGGGAAACCAGAAAATCCTGGAAGTAAGTAATCTCTCCCATTATTTTTTTTTTCCTTTCTCTCTTTTTTATTTTTTATTTTTCTTTGTTTTTGAAGCAAAACTGAAGGAGAGGTGAAGATGAGTGTTCAGTGCTTCTTGTGCAGAGGGTGGAGTGACGTCAGAGGTCCAAACTCCGTTTGGAAGGATGGTTGGTAGATGCAAAGGCTAGCTGCCTTTGCCTTTGTTTGTACCCACCGCCTTCCTCCCGTCTGAGTGAACAAGATTATTGTCTGCTCCCCGCGCAGAGAAAGCAGTGGCATTACAGTCTGGCGTTTGAACTCCGAACGCCTCTGCATTTATTAGTCTGAGCAATCACTATCTTACCTTCTCTGCAGCTTTTGGAAATACACCGTTTCTTTATAAACAAGGACTTAGCCTGCGAGAAAGGGGAGAGGATATACCTCGAAGGGTATGTTGTTCTTGTCGGCTAACAGCTACCCAACGTGTATTAACGACCGAGGAACCCGAGGCCAAGTGGTTGTCTGCTCCGGACCGAAGGGCGGCTGTTGGGGTGGAGCTTTGTCACACACATGGTCACCCCCTCTCACTGTCCTTTTCTGCTCAGTTTTGGTTCATATTGCTCATGGTATCATTAAAAAAAACACTGATCCCCCCCCCCTTCCAAAAAACATTTTTTTAATTTTTTGTTAGGCAATTCAATATGGTGTCAGAAAACTACCCAATCACTAGTTTGCTGCAGAGCGACATATATTTTTAACAAAAGCCAAAAACCTCAACTGCTCGAAACCGAAGCATAAGCACAGAAGCTCGTGGCCGGAAATTGCGTGGCTACACCTGACCACTTTTTTTTTTCCTAAACTTTTTGGTTTTTGAGGCAGACGACGATGATGACAACGAACTTGCATGATTTGTTTGTCGTGCGATTGTTTCGCACTTATATCCCTTCCGCTCAATGTTCTGCGCTTGAAGATTGATTAGCCAGTATCACGAACAATGGTTCTGAAGTAGCGGCCCCACGTCCGTCACAACGTTGGTCCATCATGCGCCACCATCGTGTCGTCCAGCCCGCAGTACATCGCCATATTGAGAATGACGTGTACATGTACTTCCTGTGATCTGTGCAACATTTTTCTTTTTCTATCGGCGTACTTGCAGCTCCTTGGAGGCCACAAAAAATGGGGTTCATATTTTTTTCTATTTTTAATATTGAATGTGTGTCTTAGCTAACTCACAACTTTGAATGTATTTGGTATACATAGCTTGAATGCCACGTGACCATGAAAACGAAAGTGAGCGAGACTGAAACTGGCCAATTCTCGACCAGCTGTTTTCAGGCAGAAAGAAAACTTTACTTCACACAGACTTTTACAGCCATCAAGAACTGCCATATTTATTCAGATACAGGTTGACTTTTTTTTTTTCCCAGTTTAAAATTTAAAACTTTTTATTTAAAATGAGGGGTTGGAAGTATAATCGCAACCATAACGTGTCAACCTGTAGGACTGAGCAAAATTTTTAAGCCCATCTAGCTGAGCCAGATGCTGCCGCATATCAGCCGCCACCCCTAGCATGGCGATGCAAAGCTGTGAAGCTTGACGTGCGTGCTGGTGCAGTGCAGTGAAACTTGACTCAAACGCACCACAATGGTGCCACGCGCGGTTGCACGGCACAGAAATATAAACTCCGAAATCCACGCAAAATGAAACTAATGCAACTGGGGGAACCAAGCCACCAAGCACAGCGGAAGCCCTTATGTGCATTGGAGAGAAAAGATGGAAAGGCAAATGGACTGTTGCAAAAGCCTTTCCAAGCCTAGTAGTTCAAGCAGTTGCTCATAGACAGAAATTTCTTTTAGTGGGCATTTTATTTTGCTGGTTTGGTTGGAGGGGAAGAGGTCCAAGCGTATACCACGGTTCAATATATTTTTACTATTGTAAAACAAGAAATATTTCTTAAGTGTGTGACTCACACATATGTTCACATGCAGAAATAATTATTTTGTTTTTTGCGCGTATGCAGTGTTGCACCAAAGGGAAGGAGTTTCTGTGCAACAGTCACGATTGAATTTGAGAAACATTTGTGTGATGTGTGGGCTAATCTTTTGGTCCCTGAGCACCTCCCCTGGTTATGCCCCGGAGTTCAAGGTGATGCTTGAACGAGCGAGAGCACACAAGCATGATGCAGAGAGGCAAAAGTGTGAAAAAGAGGGAGAACGGAGCATAAAGCGTGGCGGTTCAATGCACCGTGCCGGATGGCGGTTTTTGGATGTAATATTATATCCGGGAAGGAAAACGCAACGGAAAGGAATTCAATACACATATTCCTATGGGTGTTCCATGAGACCAACATTTGTGAAGCTAACAGCTGGGAATACATATTGGCTGAAAACTTGTCAATGAGCTTCTACCGTATAAGGTGCAAGCTCTTCTGGTCAATTTTCATCGGCTATTTATGACGCGAGGACACAGCCCAGCTGTGGCAAAATCACCCAAACATAAATTAGGGTGATCTGGTTGTGATCAAACTCTGCCATTCTTCATGCGCAACCAATAAAGTTTGATCGAGCAAGCTTGCACTAGTATTATACTTAACGATTGAATGACCATACATTTGCTGCCTGTTATTGTCGTCGTGGAGAATGGAGTTACGTCTGCTGCAGTCAATGGCCTGCTTTTCAGGGATGGAGGTCTTGCAGAACAGGTGTTTGATAGCCTGGAGAACAAGGACAGTAGGGCCTATGCAGCAGTCATCCAGGGCATGGCTAAGGTGGGTGGGGGGGGCTTATGCATTGTTTCATGCAAACAAAATTGATATCTATATATGCATTCGTTCGAAGGTTCAAATTTATAAAGTGAGCATCGACCAGCCGAGACACACGTGGCATCGTACGACCACCTCTGGAACAATTGGCACACATGTGCAGAATCTCTCGGGTTCTGCACATGCGTGCACCAAACAGTAGTGTCGGTGCTGCATCCTTGTCTTTTACAAACCATACCTGCCGAAAGCTCGTCCTGCCTCACGTGCTCAGATCATCGGAGCAGAAGAGATGCACTGCGTTGAGTAGCTGCAATTTGCAAAGCCCTAAACAGCTGCGTCGTTTACCAATGTTGCGATGCTTTCCTTGTATCTTCCGAGTTGCTTCAGTTTGCATACAAGCATCGTAACTATTTGTTTTTTTAACCTCTGCCATTTAATTTCAGCACTTTCAAGTGGACAAGGCCTACGAGCTCTTCAAGGAGATGCAAAGCAAGGGACTGACACGTGAGCACTTGCTTTTCGTTGAGACATATATTGAATGTTTCATTTTAATTCAACCAGATTTTTTTTTAAAGGGGGTGAGAGTTGTATGAGGAGATGATTGTCATGGTAAGTTGGCCAATTAACTAAAATATCTTAATTCACTTTTAATTATTGTTTTAGGGGTAATGTTGGAATTGGGGTATTGATGGCAATTAGTATTGGAGGCCAGACCAATTTAAGGAATTTTCAAAAAGGTATAGGCTTCTTAAATATTAATCAGTCAATTATCACATTTCTTTTAACCCGATTTGAAAGTTACGCTTGGACAGAGCATGGCAAGCCCTACCCACAATGACATTTGAAAGAGTGACGTAGTCATTTCAATCATGTCGTCACCATCTCAGCAGCGTGTCCTTGGTGACAGTCATATTTTCACCATCTCAGCAGCGTGTCCTTCTGACAACACAAATGGCGACGTGACAAAAACGAGTACCCTAAAGTCCCCTAAGGTTGCCCACCCATAATGAAGAGATAAATGTTGGAAAACATGAGGTGGGCTATCTTTGGGGATGAGACAGCAAAACTTTATCAAAACACAAGGGGCACCCTCTGCAAACCACATGACATGGGAGCTTATACCGGAGATCGCGGGTACGGCTAATTAGCGTTTCACAACGCAATAAAAACGCGGGAATTCGCTACAAACTCCTATGTCACTGGAAAGGATATCACAGACTCTGAATGCAGCAGATTCCTTTTTCACAATGCAATAAACACGCAAAAACCGGCTAAACTTGTGTGCCACGGAACCGATATCGCGCACGGAGATAGCGGACAAAAATTGCGGGTAACTCGCATGTCACGGGAACAGATATTGTGTGGTCAGATTGCATACAAAATCGCGGGAACCCACTGCGTACCCGCTTGTCACCCATACCGGTACCGCAGATCGTGCGGTTGATGTGATTCCACTTCGGGAGGTGGGCGATGTTTCGGAATTTTTATGTTACGGATATTTAGCCAGAAAAACTGGATGGGCAATCTCTCGGGGGAAGGCACCCTTATGGAATTTTACGGTATATCACTTTTTCAAACTTCACTGTGGGCAAGGATTACGGCATACTTTTATAATAATAATAGTTTATTTGCATCAAAAAAGTACATGATGCTGTAAGCCTGCAGAAGGAAGCTGTCACATTGACAGCTTTTTTTGTTTTGTGCAATTTGTCAATCGTGCAAAAAAACACAATTTTTGCAATTTTTTTTAATTGGTTAGACCTTTAATAGTAATTGGTGTCAATACCCTAAAAGTCAATAATTAAAAGGTTAATTAACGAACTTTAGTTAATCAGTCAACTTACCTTGATGATTATCCCCTTATCTAATGTCCACCGAGCCTGATAAATACACGGTGAAGACAAAACTCGTCTAACTCTGTGGGATTTTGCTAGCTACCAACACAGGTCCCGATAGAGTAACCAAAAGGTTGTCTCAAGAGCGGCGGCGATCTCAAAGGAGACTTCAAACCTAGTAGCGCGGTCCCCACATCTCTGCAGCAATATTGACGACTTTTAGGGTTACATTACCGTGGGTCGGTTCGATTAATTACCTCCGTCAGTGCCAATGATCGTCTGCCTTGTCTCACTCTCTCGAATATAGCGGAAGAGAAGACACACGTACCAGAGTAAGGACAGAGTCCAAGAGAATTTATTAAAACACTCTCAAAGTGAACTACAATGCCCCAATCCAAAATGCCCCCCGCGCCGGCATGATAAGAAAAGGTCCTTACCTGCCAGACGCGGGGTTCCGGAGAGCCAAGATGGGGGAAGCATCAGAGAAGTCGCCGACACACGTCCTATCTCTTTCGCGGTCAGCGGACGAGTCCCTTTCCCGAAAGCGGGAAAACAAGAGGCGAAACCTCCTTGCCTGTCAGCAGTGATCCGCATCCGAGCGGGGGAACGGAAATCGGTCCCCCCGAGAGAGAGTGAGAGGAGGGCCCCCCAAGCCAGGCGGCCCTCCGCCTCACGAACAGGTCGGAGCTCCCGGCGAAGGAGGCCGAGTGTTCCGACCCGCTGCCGTTATTGCAGCCATCGGGGAAGGGAGACCAAAGGAATCCCCACTACTCTCACCCCCATTTTCTTTTTTTAAATCTGTTCAATTTAATTAAACAGCCAATATATTCTCCTCTCACCAGATGCTCTCTTCATTTATTTCCCAAAAGAGGAAAATCTGACTGAATTGAGTTGATGTCCTTCTTGCAGCTTCCATTGAAGTGTACAATGGGCTTCTGAGTCTGGTGCCTTTCCTCAGAGAAGGCTACGACAACAGATGGGATCTCGCCAATGTGAGTTGCGCATGACAGCAGTAGTAATTGCAAAATAGCACAAACTTCTTATGTGACATTGCTCTCTCCGTTCCTCAAGGAGCTGATGAAGGGCATTGAGAATGATGGTCTCAAACCCAACATCAGCACGATGAACAATGTTCTCGAAATAATCTCAAGGTTTGGTGCCTCCCCTTCTGCAAGGAAGTATGCACTGCAGACATTCTCTGAAATGAAGCACATCGGAGTGGGTGGGTATCAGGTGCTCTCCAGAAACCTCTTGATTGCGACTGGGCTAAAGAAAATAAGATGTGCATACAGACATTGTCTCTGTCATTGCCGTCGCCTGATGGCAAGAAATAAACTCTGTTTATGTGTGTCAGTGTCAAAGGGATACTGAACCGAAATTAGGAGCTCACAAAACTAGGCTGAAGTGATAGGCGGGACACTGCAAAACCTAAAAACACCACTCATACAGCGATATCTCTAACGGATGGCCGTATTTTTGGAAAAGAAGTGCGCAATTGAACATTGCCAACAAGGCTGACGAGACATGCGACGTCACAATTCCCTTTCCCTCTCCTCTTCGCTTCGTCCCTTTGAGCTGGTGAACCGAAGCGAAGCCGCTTCTCCTCATTCTCAACTGTTCAAGGAGGATTGTGACACCATAGTCCTCGCTTGATTGCACCCTTCTTTTCCAAAAATACTGCCATTCGTTCGAGATACCAATGTATAAGTGATGTTTTGGAGTTCGTAGCCTCCCGTTCAACACTTCTGCGGCCTTATTTTGCGAAATCCAAATTTCGGTTCAGCATCCCTTAAAGGGGCCCTGCAATTACTTTTTACTAATTTTTAATTTGCACTGAACCTGAGCGCGCTGAACGTAGTAACTTAATAAAACTTTTCTTTTCTCGAATTTCGCTTTATTTTAAAAGTTATAGGCAAATTAAAGTTACAAAACAAGCAAAAAATAACCTCCTTCATGACGTCCTTGGTTGCTTGAGTGGCCGTGAACTAGAGGAGGGGTAGTGAGCTTAGTGAGCGCTCACGGCTGCCGCACTCCGTGTCGACGGCGCGAGAGGGCGCCACTAAAGCATGTTCTGAACAGGCTGTATGCAGCGGGCAGCCAGAGCGGCTCTCATTGCATTTGCTGCGCGATTAAACAATAATTCTGCATGACGCTTCTTTAGCCACAAACGACAGCAAACATGGGGTAACGATCAGTTCAGAATGGGAGCCACTTCGCGCTGCCATACCGCGAAACGGCCAAACCGCCAGACAAAGCTGTTCGCCGAAGGCCTTCGGAACGCTCGGAGCCGGTCGGATCCTCCAGTCCCTACAACCGCTGCGCCGCCGCGTACATCCGGGATGTTTCCGTGTCGGCGCCTGATCCCACTACTCTTTTCTAGTATGCGTCGCCTTTTCCGCCGCTTGGTGGCGGGTATGTCCACGGGTCATTTCTTGTTTCCGTACTTTATAAACTGCATTTGTTTCTTTTCTAATCTAAAATACTGAACAAAAACTACTTTTATAAATAATTGAAACGGTTCGCGCCACTTGTATTTTGTATTTCGACTAAAAAGGAGGTTTTAGCGGCTCTGACCAGTAGTAAGCCCAGGACCAAAGACGTCATATATCGCGCGCTTTCGGTACCGCGGGTCGCCCCCGTCGGTGGAGGAGGTTTCTGCGTCGTCCGGTTAAAATATGACGCACTGATATTTAGTTACTCTCTCCGTGCCCGCTGGCTTGCCCGAACCCCAAGAGACGTGGAAACCGCAAAAAACGTAGACGCTTAAATATGATTGCAGGGCCCCTTTAAAGATGCATTTGTACTCCGTTCCACCTCACAAGTGACAGCAACAGATGCTGCGAGCCATCCCAGCCAATTTAGGACTGCGATTGTTTTGTGTGACTGCGAGCCTCGCGCATCGCTGCGCTCCTCCCGGAGGTCCCGTGACACTCCCTCGGCATAGGATTGCGTCTGATGGCTCGCAGCATCCACTGCGGTCCATCGCAAGGTGAAACGATGTATAGAACAAACGTTCCTCACAGATGCAGTATTTTCCTTTTTTTATGCAGCAAATTACTGAGGGAGAGGAGGAGGCGAGAGCGTGTATAGATGTCAGAACACCATCGTCTGGTTCAAATGGTTAGTGGGTAGACCTAAAACTAGCTGCCTTCGTCTCCACTGCACTCACGGA
Source organism: Ixodes persulcatus (assembly GCA_013358835.2). Classification (NCBI taxonomy): domain Eukaryota; kingdom Metazoa; phylum Arthropoda; class Arachnida; order Ixodida; family Ixodidae; genus Ixodes; species Ixodes persulcatus. The sequence continues at coordinate 12,004 of JABSTQ010010929.1, read as the reverse complement.
ACGCGTTAGAACACGGAACGGCGCATCCGGCGTTTGGCTTTCACACCCGACCACATTCGACGAGTGCAGAGGAGACAAAGGCAAAACTAGTTGCTTTTGTTTCCACTGCACTCGTTGAACGCGTTAAATCCGGAACGGCAGCATCTGGCGCTTGGCTCTCGCCTTTGAACGTGTTCGAAGAGTCCAGTTGAGACAAATGCAGCTAGCTTTAGGTGTATCCACTAATTTTTCCATCCAGAGCTCGGCGTTCCAACTTCCCGTGCGCCCACATCTCCTCCTCTCAACCGTTTTTCGTCGCATAGCCCACACAGTTTATAAACAAAAGCTGAAGCCTACTCTCCCTCAGAGTGTGCAAAAGGCAAATTCTTGCAAAATGGAGAAGAAACCGAGCGAAAGGGGAAATCCAAGTGATCTGTGCACCTTTCACGAGACTAAATTGCTGATTTTACCCATAACTGGCTGCTGGTGCTTGTTGAAGCGGTGTACTTGTATGGCTTTGACCGCCTATCGGTAGGAAAGCAGTAAACTGGAGGGCATCCTAGAGAGGTTTTTGACGTTTCACGCCAAAGGTGTGGCACCCAGCAACTGCTGGTTTTGTGCCACTCGATGCATATCGTGGTGTGTCCCGCAGAACGTGTAACTCTAATGGAGACCTTATAGATACTATAGGGTAAACGGGGGAGCAGTTTAAATAAACCATATTCTGTCCTTTCAGAACCCAGCCTTGCCAGTTATTACTACCTTTTGGTCATCTTCTGCAAGACACGTAAGCTTGAGCTGCTTGTAGCAGCAATACCAGGTAGTCGGAGTGGACGACGTCTACACCGAAAACTGTTTCAGGGGGCGCACCAAGTACAATCCTGCACAACATCATGAAAGAGCTCGAGAACAAGACCTTCGAGATACGGGATCCCAAAGACGGTAAGCTGTACCCAGGCCTAGTAATGTGCAGCACCATTTCGATTGTTGACACTAACTGGTTCCTGATTGTGTTGCAGTGTTCTTCTTCGTCAGTGCAATGGACGTGGCAAGTGTTACATCTTTATTAATGTTGCTCCGTAGTGCTCACAAAGAGCCAAATGTACATATTTTGCAACTGTAGAATAGTACTTTTGAGGCATAACGAGAAAGATCTCTTTCCAGTGTCACAGCCATTTGCTCGACAAAGAACTGGCCTACAAAGTTCATACCCTGCTCAACTTTGGAGGAAACTACAACCTGATTGGTGACTCCTTCAAGGAATCCATCTATTAGTAAGTCAGCTGAGCCTAAGAAGTTTTTCAGATCTCATTTCATTTCATTTATTTACCTTTATTTATTTAACGGGAGATAAGCGAACATTGCTGACTGGGAAGGACAATCGTCTTCAGTTAATCCTTGCAATCACGAGTTTCGCAGATTACAAAATCCATAACGAGCATTTCAACTTTTTTACTCTCACACCGAAAGTTAGCTTCCTCCCAATTTTCCCCCGATTTCCTTTCGATTTTAGGTGGGCTATCGCTCGGGTTATTACGCTAGTAATACCTCTACCATCTTGGGATTCTTCGTAAAACTATATTACTTTGCAGCCAACATTTCTTCAAGCTCCTCTGCTCGACTGAAAATATTGACACCTTTTTTGACATCTACAACAAGTATGTACCAAATGTAAGTTTGAAATATTTTTTCGTGAACCTATACTGCATATATCTATCTGTTTTTAAAGTGTGCTTTATTTTATTTTTTAACTTTCCGTGATACAGATCTACACTCCTGAGCCAAGTGTGATCTGCGAGATCATTGAGGCAGTTGACCTCAGTGGTGCAGTCGAGTACTTGCCACAACTGTGGTCAGGTAAATCCGCATGCTTTTGTAATGTGCCGACAATAATTAAGTATGCTTGTCGCTTCCTCTCTTCCAATGAGCTCTGCTATCATTATCGTCATTACCACAAATGTTACCTGTTACTACGAATGTTACCTAATGTTACGTCATTACCTGCGTGAGCTACTCTCAAACACTAGTGCTTACCAAAAAGTCAGGAATGTTACAGGCTGGCCAGTCTTCGTGCAACATACTAAAACTAGACACGGAGAAGTTCCACCACCTTAAAATTGCAATTTTTTAGAAAAAAATTATGAAATAGTGCACACTCCTGCAAATTTTATTGTAATATTTTAAAATATTTACGGAGAAATAAACCATTTTCGGTGAGCCGACGATGCAAATTCATTTGTTTTGTAAATACAAAACTTCAACGTTTTCTATTTTCTAACTGCTGTAGCTCCACAACGGTACGGCCTAGAATGGTGATCATACTCTCATTGGAAAAAGCATTTTCTCACAGTTTCAGACATTAAACATCTTGGTTCGAGAGTAAACACTATGTGGGCAAGAACACCATAAAAGTCCAGCTTTCATGTGAAAGAAGCTATGCACATGGACAAGAATAGGAAAGGCCTTCCTGATCAAACAAAAAACTGAAACTAAAACCGACATTTGTTTATAGAAAATCATGAGGGTTTGTCTGCTTTGTTTCTTGGCAATGCTTGCCCCACCCACAATTGCCAATGCTGATTCGTGTATTGCAAGCATATCCAATTCCTCACTCGTTTCACAATCGATGTTGACAAGCTGACAAGATGACACTCGAAGAAATCGTTCGAAGCTCGGATTCACTCGGCAAAGCCATGCAGGAGATTGGGTGTAAACAGAAGGCACCACCTCTGCTCCTGGTGCCTTTCAGCTGCTACCACCACCAATAAAATCAAATGCAGCGGCGTGGAAACTTCAAATAGATTTTTCCTCACTTTCACTTTTTTGCAGCAAATTTTGCCTTAGGAAATTTATGATTTCAATGAATTGCTGAATTTATTCTTTACTGTGGATGTTTCTGAACTAAAATTTAACGAGGATTGTGGCTAGATGTTTATTTTACAGCGAAGCTGTTTATGGCTAGGGTTCTGTGGATTTTTCGTGTGCGTGGCCAAAAACTCTATACTCGCACTGCCGCATGCGCAGGCCTGCCCCGTATAAAAGATTCGAAGTAAATAACCAAAATAAAGCGTTGACAAACACGCATGCAAACTGCCATTTGTTTTAGGCTTTCGCTTTAGAACAGTTACTGCTGCAGACGCCGGCACGTGTGGCGCGTGGAACACCATTCCCTGCATTCTCCTTGATGCTTGGGTAATTTAGCAATAGGTCTATTCAGTAGATTAGTTATCAATAGGCACCATTTTCAAGATCAGTAGACTCTCAGTTAGATAATAAAGGTTTCTCAAAGATTTGCCGCTGTGCGGCCTGCGTCGGCCATGTCTACACTCGCACCACCTTCTCTTTGTTGTCGTTCCAAGCCCGCTTGCGTGCCTAGTTTCCTTTCCTTCCGCTCTCCCGGGGTGGCGGTCCCGTCACGCGTGTCTAGTTTCCTCCGGCTCTTCAGGGCAGGTCTGTCGTGTGCTAAACACCTTCGCAGAGTGGAGTGGCTCATGATTTTTTTAAAATATTTAAATGAAGTTCTTATTGGCAAAAAGTTGGGTTTCCCATTATGTGGAACGCTTTTCAAATTGGTATTTTGCATAGACAAAGCGCAGATTTCTGGATAAAAAAAATAGATAGCCGCTCTTCCCATGTGTTCTAATTGAGGCTGGAGCTTAGAAATGTGCAATCTCTTGCAGCAATTTTATATGATAGATTTCCTTACTAAGTGAGGCAGCTTCCATCAATAGCTGTATACCTTCTCCTGTAGCTCGTCGGAAAATTGTCCTACGGAGATAAATCGTCACGGTACATTTAGGCAAAGATGAATGGACACTCCGAATTTCATCAATGTTGAGCAGCCGGTTTAAAAGATGACGCTTTAAGGTGGTGTCACCCCTTAATAGGAAAATATTTTTCTTTCGCAGACATTATCTTGTTTGGTCACTACGAGAGAGAAAATGTTGTCAAGGCTGTGCTTGAAGTTATGGCCAAGAGAAAGCAGGAGTCCAAAGTAGGTGTTGTCTTACTGCCTTTCAAGTGATTTATAATTTATTTCATTCTTAAAATGAGTTCTTAAAATCTGTTCTCCAACCAGCTCCAAGCGCAATTTGCTGTTATTGCTGCGGACATCAATGAGAGATGCGATGGCGATCCAGAAACACGACGCACGCGACCTATTCAGTAAGTGTCTTATCACCAACCACTGCATCGAGTTCTGAAGGGATAAATTGTGTCACTGATGTCTGATGCCAACATGCTGCTAGTTTGCTGAAGAAAATGAAGTAGACTATGTACTAATTTAGAGTATAAATGATGCAGACATTGGTTGATGGCATTGTGCACATTCCTTCCACTTTCGTGGCTGTCTCTGTGCTGTTGTGGTTCCATTCTGGCCTTTGGAGCACAAAGGGAAAAGGTCATGACCCCTGTTCGGCATGCCCTAGTTGCTGTGACATAGAGCCCCCAATAGTTCATTGTTTTCTGTTTTTTTTTTTTTCCTTCTTAAGTTACACAACATGTTGTTCGGAAGGAACAACACAGTCATTTCTTTCTTGCAATAGAAAATACTGAATCTTCTACTATTTCAAAAGTCTTTTTTTATTGCCATAGGTGGACGGGACACATGTTTGGCAAGATGATCAGTGTGTTCCTGAATGCAGAGAGGCTTCAGGATGCTTGGTAAGTAGTCTAGGTTACGTTTTGCAAGCGGTGTTGGCCATTTGCAACGTGGGTCTGCCTTTTCTTGAACAGGCAGATTATGCAGAAACTTGACAAGGAACAGCATCGAATCCTTGGATATCCCGAGTAAGTATTCTGTGATCCAACACATGCAGTCCTTCGCACTGTTGTCTACGGTACTGGGAGTCCATTTGCCCGTTCATCTTGTTGCGTAGCTGGTAGGTAGTTTAGCCTGCCCCAAGCCTTCCGAAAACATTCTAAAAGTTAACGCTCCGCAACTTCTGGATCTAGAACAGGTCGCTTTGTTCGTTGAGCAGTGAACTGGGGTTGTGACTGTATGCGCTAAAATATAGTTGCTTGTAGTTGAACCGAAGCATGGGTGCTAGCTCACATCATTACCTGCATGAGCTACTGTCAAACGCTAGTGCTTCCCAAGAAAAGTTGGGAATACCACAGGCTATCCAGTGTTTGTGCAACATAGTTTGTAAACAAAATACCATGGAAAAGATCTCCAGGACAGCTCTGTGCTCGAATCTGTTTTGTGCTTGTTGTGGCAAAATTTCTCAATCACGTTATCCGTTCTTTGCAGTAAAATACAAATTACTCTTCTTGAAATTGTTTGGGGAAAAGGTGAATGAGTGCCAAGTGCCAAGGCATTAATTCAGGGCAGTGCGTGTTAGCTTATAATTGCAGGAAGATTCGCCAACATATTTTTTTTCAATTTGCATTGCACATATAACCACAATCTGCCAGATCAAGAGTTCTGTCTATAACCTTTTGACTCTGCTAGGATGCAATGATCAAGGATTTGGAATGGGCTAATAAATTTTGACTCCTTTCGTTTTACCTAGGGGAAATAAATGCATGTTTCTTACCTCTGTTTTAGGCAAGAATGCTTGAAGAAATTCTGCCAGGCCTGTCTTGACAACTCCGATGAAACAAAAGCTCTTGTAAGTTTAAAGCTTTGGAAAGGTGATTTTCAGAAAACTGAACAATTCCATGGTACTAGCCCAAAAACTTTGTTTCATTTTAGTTCTGTGCAAGGTATGCTGCCGATATTGGGCTGACAGATGTGGGGGAGCACCTGAGACAGGGTGAAAACATCAAGAAGCTGTCAGAAAACGCAAAGTAAGGCTGCAGTGCACAATATGGTCCGGTGAATAATGTATATATTTAATTTTCTTGCAGACAAAAGCTCACAGAGCTCCTGAATTCATCTGCTCTCAACTCTTCAGAAATCTACAGTAAGGAGGACTGAGCCTCCCTATTTCGTGGATGTACTATAGGCTGTAGTGTATAATAAAATAAGATTATTGCCTCACAGAGATGGCAATAAACCAAAAACAAGTATAAAGCCATTTGTTACAATTTATTTTACATATAAACAGGTGGCTGGGGTACTGCTGAGAAATTGTCAAGAGCCAAGGACAATTTGTTTGGATGTTGCAACATCGTTGAGCAAAGCTACATAGTACCAGTTGGCCTGTGCCCTTACAAATGGGTTACTGTCCTTGCAGAGTGCAGTGAGGACAGTGCCAAGAAGGTCTTGCAGTTCCGATGGTCTCGAAAAGAACATTTTTACGGTGGCACCTAGGAGGGACTGCTTCACAGACTCGTCCTCCTCCTCTATACTAGCCGCATAGTCTTCTAGGATATACACCGACGGCGCAAAATCCTGACCATGCTCCGAAATGAATTCAATTACACCGCACTTGGCATCCACACTTGTCAGACTCCACTTCCTTTGCATTACTGTCTCGAGGATTCGTTCTTGAAAGGAGACACTCTTCTGATCAAACCTTAGAGCACACAGCGCGCAAAGCACTTCCGTGACAAGTACTTCATCCGACACGTCGAGCAAGGGGAGTACTCGGGAACGGACAACCTCGCACGCAACCTTATGCTCGTTGGCTAGGCTGACAAGAGTTCTGAGCGCACACCTGCAAACGTCGCGATCTAGATCCGTGCAATAACCTAAGATCTCGTCCGCAGCTTCGGACACATTCTCCCTGTCGACCAGACTTCGTAAACCGGCCATTTTCTTTCTCTTCAGTGCCGGCGAGTCCGAGAATCGGCAGTAAAAAAGCCGGTAGCGGGGTCTGAACACCTCTGGGTAGTCGAGTAGAAACTCTTCCCCCCAATCCAAGATGTTCCACACCATCTCCTGCGCACTGAACGACAGGTGAATTGAAAGCTTCGACCACACTTGGCCTATAGCTTCTCTCAGCAGGTGGTCAAGCCGCCCACGAATGGTATATCGGAATAAAGCAAAGGCACTTAGTTGGACGGCAACATTATTCGACGTCAAGTACGCGTCAAGGGCATTCACAATCATCAGAGCCTCTTCATTCGTTTTCGGCTGGTACTTCTTCAAACACTCGAGCACGCCAATGACACCCCAGCTGTGAAAGGCTGGCAACTGTTTGAGGAGGTACCAGGCAATCTTCTTATTCACCGTAATGCCACCTTCCGACTCCAAAACTTCGTCCAGGATATGAAGGCACTGTACAACCACAATGGGGTCTTGATCTCTGATCATTGCATAAAGCTTGTCGGTTAGATCAAGCTCATCAACAATGGTAGGATAGAAGCGCGAAAGCTTGCCGCAGCAAGAAACTGCAGCTCTACGGACGTAAGCGCTGTTGTCTTCTAAGGCAGGCACAAGCCTGGGGACTCCTTGTTCCATCGTAGATGGAACATCGAACAGGGTGTTTAAGGCAAGGCCGCGATAGAGGGGGTTGGGGTCCCTCGTGTCCTTCAGGAGCGAGTTGATGGCAAGTAGGCCGACATCTTGTGGATGTTTCAGCCTGCATCAAGAGCAACCGGAATTACACGCCGTTCGCAAAGAGCAGCGGTGATACCCTTAGGTGATAGTAGGAAATTGTAGTAGACCGTTTTCCTCCTCTGCTACTGTGTCCGTGAAGAAAACGCCGCAGCTGCGCACGCGCGCCGCCAGCCTTATCTGCATAGTTCAAGGCCGTGTGTGGATTACGGAGCGCTATCCGGGTGCTTAGCGGGCTGCGGAAACGGTCTACTACAATTCCCCATTGTACGGTAAATGCGTGACTCACCTCGAAACAAAAAGGCACGCTACTTTCCTTGCCAGTATGTCCTGGGAAGACAGAAACTTCACAATTCGTCCGGTTAAGGGAGTCAAGTCGCATCCTTTTACTAGCAGCAGGTGCACCTGTGAATCCAAATATTCAGACATAGTAGATTACACCAAATACTTAAGTGACCGAAGATTCAAAGCGGCGAGACCCTAACGTTGCGGAGAATTGGGCGAACACCCACCTTTCTGATGACACTTTTTGTGTTACTGGCATCGATGACAGTGCAAGCTTTATCAAGGAGGGACGCGAGGTTGCTCATTTCTGTCTGCATATTTCTGTAGTTTATTAAGATGCTGCCATACGTATTTTACTAATCTACAGCACCTTGAATGTATCTGAAAACCGCTTGCAACAAGCCACCCCTAAAGCCGCCATGTTTGCATTTGGATTGGATTGGATTGGATTTTGTGCAAGTGAGATTGGTCACGTACCAGTTTGACGTCTCTATAATTGACTAGAATCACTAAATAAAGCTACGCTTTCAGAGTACCGCATTCCTTTTCTTTGGCATTTTGCCGACAATACAGTCGCTCTATTCAACAATATTCTGGTTCGCTGCGGCATCATTGGACAGCGGCAGTCACGTGAGTCGCTATCATCATCATCGCGTTTTTTTCAGCGCCACCATCTTGGGTCCAGCCAGGGGTGTCGCCGGTGTCGCGAACCGGCCGAGGTTCGAGTTCGACCAGGTCGAATTTTTCGAACTTTTAGTGAAAAATTCGACGAACCTTGTATCAAGGTTCGACTCGTGTGCGCATGCGCGACAGGCTGGCCAGTTGGCTTCGGATTGGATGGTAATGGCTAAGGGATGAATTAAGGGCAGCGTTGATTGGTTATTTTAGTTAATACAGTACAAACAAATTAAGTTATTAACTTTTTCAGTGATTACAATTGGTTTCTTTTAATTGCAACTGTTAATAAAATAAAATAACCCTTTTGCATAAAAAATCTTCTCCAAACCTAGACATGCTTGTATCAAGGTCTGGCAACACTGTTCACAAAGTCGAACCGGTCGAATCTGGTGAAAAGTTCGAAGGTTCGTCGAACCGGTTCGACCCAGTCGAACCCCGAAAGTTCGACCTAAAAATCTGGTTCGACAAAAGTTCGCGACACCCCTAGTCCAGCGATCCTCTGCCTGCTGGTGTTTGCTGTTTACTGCGCGCGCACGCTGAAGTCCGTCGCTCAGCACGCGCGTTTTTCGTGTTACGTTGAGATACGAACAATACGACTTTGATTCGCTGCCACAGATGCGGCCGCGGCAGCTGGCGCAGGCGACGGCTACAGCTCGGCTTGGCTCAGCTACAGTCACTCCTCCATTTGCGCGCGGACCTAGGATGGCGGCGCCTGACGCGCTTCAGACGCGTAGTTTGGGAGTTTCGGTACTCTGAAAGCGTAGCTTTATTTAGTGACTCTATAATTGACCCCGTAAGTGATGACGTCACAACAAGGCGTCTGGGTCCAAACAAACCGTTGCTAGGGACGTTGCTATGGACTAATGCATGGAGACTCCACATGAGGCTAGATTTTTGCTTACAAGTAAGTAAATAATTTTTTTGTAAGCAACCTAACTTCTTGATATCGAATTATGAAGATGTTCTTGTCGTCTCAGTGTCGTATCGCAACGATGAAAGCCATTTCTGAAGACTTACATTCCGCTATGCTTTGGTAGCAGACGACACGATAGATTTGCTGGCCTCTGTTGCAGCGGGCGTCTTCATTGAATTGCGTCGGTAAACGAGCGGCAAAAACAAGTGCATCACCATGGCCGTAGAGGCCTCCGTGGTGTGCGTTTTTTTTTTTTTTTCTGTGAAGAACTTAGCTTAGTTACGAGGGGTGAAAATGCAGTAAAATCAAACAGATAAGTTACGACGACGACCTGAAGTGCATTACCGGCGTAGTGCAGGCCAGCATGAGAAACAAATCGTACGCCGTCGAGGTAAGTCGTTTGTTATTATTATTGTTGTGGTTGTCAGGTTATTAAAGAATTGCATGTCTATCGCAATTTCGCAGTATTTTGCTTTTTTTCCCTCTTGGTATACATAAAATTCCGTGGATGTGCTCTTTTGGTGAAGATCTCCATCGAACCCGCGATGCGAGTACAATCTGTAATGAACTCACCTCATGTTTTTTATCCAGTTCTTTCGCGCTTTGGGGTCTTGCGGAAATCTGAAGAAACTGCAAGGGTCTTTCACCACGCGATGGTTACAACCAGGTATACGAAGCACCCTCGCATAGCGCGAGTCCGCAAACAAAATTTGGGATCTCTACCGATCGCCTGAAGTGCTTTTCTCACGGGTGCAATGCGATCTTTTAGCAGACGATCATCTCGATCGACGCCCGGACTTTCGATAAACCATATTTTGCATCGCACCCCACTATGAATTCTTATATGCGTCTGAAACTCATTATATTTCAAACAAATGCGATGTCAGAATATCGTCTTTATTCACACGATTCAAACGACGGCCCCGGTTTGGCCGGCCGGCGTGCGGCAGACGGCATACTTCTTGCATTCGTCGTCTGTTGCAGGCATCTTGAGGACCGGAAGTTGCAGTCGTAAATATTTCAGAAACGAGCGATTACCGGCACACTTCTGTCGAAACATATATGACATTCAAGCTTTCTACATCTGTGATTTTTAGAAGTTTAAATCCTACTCCTGATTTTTGAACGGTCGAGTTTTCGTAGCGAAACCGAGCCACATGTATTCGTCCATAACAACGACCCTAGCAACGGTTTGTTTGGACCCATGACGTCACACTTACGGAGTCAATGTATTAATAATTCTAAGAAAGTACCCTGTAAATATTTAATTGATTGTTTATCCGTTTTATCTATGCAGCCTTTTTTTTTATGTGATCTCCGCTAGTTGCAATGGCGCTGACATCGCCATATATTCAGTTCTGGTTCTGGTATTTTATGAAACTGCGAGTTTCACAAACTTATCAACACCTGACGAATACTCGGGAAGCATCGTGCAAAAGTTCTACTCTGACTCACGGCTTCCGTCTCAAGTAAAGTAACCAGTAACGTTACCAGTAACGCCATCAGTAAAGTCACCGGTAAAGTCATCAGTAAATTCATCAGTAAAGACTAAGGTGGTATTCACCGATTTTGCCAGGGAGCGCCACCGTCGATCCGCCATCTTCGAGGTCGCGGTTTGACTGGCCTGGGTACGCTGTCGTCCGTTGGTAGTGTGCTAATTTCATATCGTTGAAGAAGCTTCGTTGAATAGAAGAGAGAAACAAGTTTATCTCGGGGGCGGACCGTTTTAGTTTCCTTGTTGCCGCCGAGTACCGTGTGTAAAGGCTGAACCGCATGTAAGCAATTTAGCGAGCGACGACGACCCGCTTCGCTGTCGCTCGGTCACTCGCGCGACGGGGCAAAACGCATGAAAGCGACGGGAGCAAGCGACCAAGGCGATAAGCGACGTTTTCTAGAAATCCAAAAACCGAGCGTCGCGACGAGCGACCGTGAGAAATCTCCGTCGCTCGTCGTCGACTCCCATCGCTGTCGCTGTTGCTCGCTAAATTGCTTACATGCGGTTCACCCTTCACTGTCGCTCGTCGCGTAACTCGGTTTTGGGATTTCTAGAAAACTTACTGCTCATCACCTTGGTCGTTGTTTGCTCCCGTCGCTTTCATGCGGTTTGCCTCGTCGCGCGAGTGACCGAGCGGCATCGAAGCGGGTCGCCGTCGCTTGTATCGTCGCTCGCCAAATCGCTTACATGCGGTTTTTAAATCGCTTGGGCTAATAAAAAATGCGGCGCACTCGGTGAGCCGCATGGTATGTTTCTGCACAGGAACGAACGCCGAAGGCACGACGTACGACACAGAGGCGATGGAGCAACACGGTTACACGGCCGTTGTGCAGAAAATCCGCTAGAGAAAAACAATAAAGAAACTAGCAAAACAAAACAAAGAGTAATCACACCGTGCTACAAAAGCACCAAAATAGAAAAATCAGTTCTTGCAAGAGCTACCGCCGTGGGCACGGCGCGCGACATGGAGCGCGGCATGGAGCGGAGGGAGCAATGCGGCCGCGGTGAACGAGTCCGATAGCGACAAAAATAAACTAAAACACTCACAAAAAAGATTCCTACGGCGCTTCAAAAGCCCCAAAGTATAAGAATAACACCTAGTTTCGGTCAAAAAGACCCTTTAAAGTTGTAGAATGCTGCTAAACCACGCTGAAAGGTTCGGCCGACACCTACGTGCGATCTCTTGCTCCCCGAGTACGGCCGCTAGGGG